>BSBM01000444.1:8397500-9617500 GCA_027924585.1 Larix kaempferi
TAATTATTTTATTAATTATTTATTTAGTGAGATTCATTGTCATATTTTGCAGGATGAAGTGTTAGTTGAGGATGAAATTTCGATTCATAATTTTATTATTTATGAGAGGTGAATTTTTTTTTTAATGATGAAAATGACTATAAAATCCATTATTCGATGATCACTTGATTACTAAAATATTTCACAACAAAGAAGTGAATCTTGGATTTTATGTGATTGATGTTATTTTTTAGGTTGAATATATGTAAGATGACCTATTCATTCCTCATCAATTTGTAAGTGTATATTTTCTTATTGACTATGAGCTTGAAAATAAAAAAACTAAAGAATGATCTCTTTGCCAACAAGGCTAACCATAAGATGTGCCAATATAAAGAGGTCAACAATAATGAACGTTGTCTTGTGTTATTCCATTGTTACCATGATTTTCCTTGTAATTTTCTCTCAAAAACCTACCCTTTGGACGACTATCTTTTGTTTGAAGAGATTGTGCACGAGCCTAAAGTTCCCATTGGTGAATGCAATCAACATTGATTTTTCTCTAGGTATTGATTATGAGAGGCATGATATAGAATCTTATTTTGTTAATTCAATGGCCCCAAATATTTCCTCATCTCCCAAGAAGGAAGACGATAAGGTCATTTTTTATGAATCCAAGTCTATTTTAGATGATTTTACAAGGGTGGAAGATCAATTTTTTAATGATTCCAATATAGCTCAAGAAGATACCCTAGTGGTGATCCCATTTTTTACTTGACTTAGACTTTACTATTACGCAAGCATGGTATGTTTGCTTCATTTTGAAATAACAAATTATAATGAAATATAATGTGAAACATATATTATAATGTAATATATAATAATAATAATTAAAAAATGAATATATTAATGTAATATTTAATTAAAAACAAATAAAAAAACCCCATAACCATTTCATAAACCAAACCAGCCATAAACCCTCTGCAACGAGTTTTCGATTTGAAGCATAGATTGACCTACTTACAGTATCCTTTGAATGACCAAGCTCGCGGAATCACAAGGGGAAAGCACACTGTTGATGGGCATAAATGTTGGCAAGATACTAGTTATAAGGTATTGTTTATGGAGAATAGAATATAGTCGAAACCAAATAGGTTAGGGCCGGATAACAGTCTCGTTTGACCTAACCCTATTTCGATTTGGATGTAGTACAATGACCATCATGCCACCGAGCATAGGATAATAGAGGATACCACACCACCGAGTAGAGGAGGCAATGCCACATATCTGCAGAGGATCCCACGCCAACGAGTAGAGGATACAACACCACATGTCTGTAGAGGAGACCACGCCACATACCTGTAGAGTAGACCCTAGCGATGAATTCGGTATGTGCATTTTCAGACCCTACCCCCTTGCAAAGGAATTTATTTTTGCTACTAAGAATGGAAGCTGGATAAACAAAGGGATATCATAAGAAAATCCTTTGACAAATTCGTTGGAATGATTCTTTGACTTTCTAATTTACAACTGGCTGTAAAATGCCAACAATGGGATTAAAATCATTGTATCATAAGTGAAATATTGTATTTTGAAGGTTTTGCTCTTGACCCCATAATTTTAATAACAAAATTCAAAGAATGGCAATCCATGCTTTTCACAAGGTCCATTCTCTCCATCTGTAAAGCTCAATGCAACTACAATATCATCAAGGAAAAATTATCACCTCGACCATTAATCTTGTTGCATTCAACACTCTGTCCGTAGTACCAAATACAACATTCCTAGGGTAAGGAAATATTCCTCATACTTATGTGCAAATATCCCTGTGAAATTATATATGCTAGAAGTTTGGTTAACATAACTACCTAAATCAACCTTAGACTGATTTTTCAGCTAATACCACAAGGAAGATATTTTTTTCCAAGGAGAACCTTAATTCAAACCACAAATGTGAGGACTCATCCATTTTTTGGCTTATAAGGACTTTCATAGTCCTCACCTAAGCTGAAACACTTTTCTCTCGTTTTTACATCCTCAAATAGAGATTTTATGTGACCTCACCCCTTGTGTGGAGGGGCTTGGTCCTTCTAATGTTAGATCTGTCATCCATGCCAAGAATTAGCATGCACAAAACACTTGTAACATGTTGTCCTTTTTTCAATGCTCAAATTATAGTCTTACAACATGAGAGAATAAGCAATTTTTTAACCATAGCCTCCCTTTTACTCTTCATATTTATCACCCTCTTTCATGACCTTTTGGACCAACGGACCTTTTGTCTTCATTATCTCTATTTTTTAATGGTTTTTTACCATTTCATAGCAATGCTTGACCTCATCCATAGTTAACACTAAAATATTATAGAGGTTTAATTCCTTGATAATAATGTATGGCCATTATGTATGCACACAATTGATTAGGATTTTAACAAAATAATTGCACCTTTGTGATTGGGTGTAAGTCCATATAACATCTCTCTAAAGATAAAAAAAAAGGAAATGACTCCAGCGAAGTGCAATCTGTCAATTTTCTAGCCCTGAGAATCCAATTTACTACGATGAATTTTCTAGCCCTGAGAATCCAATTTACTACAATGAATTTTCTAGCCCTAGTAATCCATTTTCTCTAGTGTTGTTGGAATATTATTCAATATCCTAAGAATATACCTCAATCACAAAGTCACTGACCATTCAATAGGATTGATACTAGAAACATTTTTACCAAACATAAACATTTATAAAACTCCAATTATTCAAAATGTAGAAATCAAGAGGTAAATCAAGAGGCAAATACATATATCTACAGGTAAACAAGTAATAATACTTATATCTATAGGTAAACAAGTAATAATACTTATATCTATAGGTAAACAAGTCTGAGAATGTGTTGTTTCTTTGTGTTTATAAACCTTATTCCTTTTGATTGCTTATGAAAGGAGGTATTTCTCATTCTCTATTTTTTCCATAAACTTATGGATTTCAACCTCCATATCTCTTCCTCCTACCTACATGCTAAGTGTAGATCTTGATTTAGTTCTTTTTTTTTGAAGTTTTTCTACCATGATTTCCTAGTTTCCATTTGTTGTTGTACTCCTCCAATTCAAGCTACAACTCGTTCCTTCTTTTCTTGGTGAGTGATAAAGTTCTTTGGCCCAACTCTTCAAATCTCTTTGGTTAGTTGAATCTTTGATTCCCAAAGATAAGTTGGTGACCCCTTAACAAAGGTGTTCCAATTATCATTAATGATCTACAAAGCCTCCTTTTCCTCTAACTATAAATAATTAAACTTGAAATATATAGGGCCTACGGCTTCAAGGACATCCAAAGAAAGAAGCATTGACCTATGATCTGAAGTCACTTGAGTGAGTATTTTAGATTGCAAATTTAAACCTTTTAGGAGAAACGAACCATGTATTAATAAATGGTCCAATCTGACTACTATATGCCTTGGTCCTATCATGTGATTCATCCATGTATAGATTCCTTTCATTGTAGGAGTGTCAATCAGATCCTAGCTCTGCCATAAAGTCTTCCATTTTTCCCCAAATGGATCTTTGACTAGACTTCCTCCTCGTCTTTCTAATTTATACAAAATAGTTGCATTAAAATTGCATGTTACCACCATATTTTGGGTAAGGCCCTATTCATGAATAATTTCTAGAGACTTCCATAATTCTATCTTTTCCTTATCATTATCATTTAAAATTTAAGCATGTTTAGCATCATAAAATTCTCCAAATGTTAGGAAACATCTCCATGTTCCCTAATATAATATAGCTATAAATTGTCTTAAAAGTGCTAAAATGAAATCTGTCGTAGATGGCTGAAACAAATATGCATAAATATGCTTTATATGACACCCAAAATTTGTATTATTAATAGGAGCATATGGCTCGAAAATAACATACAAAAGCTTGCTCTGGAATCTCATAGAAGATCTATTAAGCTTTGTCTTCCCTGTGATCTCATGTTGATCTCATTTAATAGACTATTGGCCTCTTGGGGTGTGCCTTCCTTGCATTTCTTTTTACCATGAGCAAGAGAAGTAAATTCAAAATATCCAAAACACAAGAAAATTGGATTTTAATTATAAAATTGACGTGAGCATGTCCATCTGAGAAAATAAGCTACAATACATACACATGGTCTAACAATAACATGACAATGATATGTCACCCAAAAAATCAGCATAATATCTTGCATAAAATCTGTGATCCTCCTGAGGACTTTTAAAGGAATTGTGATCCACTTTGTTTGATTTGATCAATTTTAAGAGTGGTCAACATCCTAGGACCTTAACTGAGTGCATTCCGAAGTTAGGGCACTACTTTAGCCATTCAATACACCCTCATGACCTTCTTTCACTTCTGCATTCGATTTGCATATCCACTCTGATCTTTACAAGCAATTTTTTTGAAGCTCAATTCAGTTTGTTTGATTGATTTATCATTGGTTTGGTTTTGTGACTTAAGGTGACAAGACACTTAGGTTAGTTGTCGTCTAGATCTCATATTGCAAGAGTGATTTTTACTGAAAATTCAATGTAGATATGTTACATATAAGAGGTAGTTACAAGGAGCTATTGCGTATATTTGATATTATTTGACCTTTTATTACCCACAATGAATGCAACAAAATATTTCACCCAACCTCAATAGCCAAAAACATAACAAAAAGGAGGCATGCCAAAGAAAGCTATAAATTCACCTGGAATACTCATGGAAATTCCACTCGGATCACTAAACCTGTATCAGATAGCTTGCTAGTGCATTAATACCAATTAATGCACTCAGATCACTTCTTCAATTGCAAGCCACTCACTGCTACTGAATCTTCCCAATGTGTTTCAGTGGTATCTTCACAGCGGCTGTTGTTTGCTGTTGAATATGTCATAGTGTCATGTCAAACCTTTTTTAAGATCTCATGTAATAGACTATTGGCCTCTTGGGGTGTTCCTTCCTTGCGTAGTCCATCTATGAGGGTGGTTGAAGATGAATATTATCTTTCATAAGATCAAATAACTTAAAACATTCATTAAGATTACCAACTTTCCAAGTCCATCCATCAATGTGTTGTATGTAACAAGTTTTGAAGCTTGCTCTGGAATCTCATAGAAGATCTGTTAAGCTTTGTCTTCTCTGTGATCTGATGTTGATCTCATGTAATAGACTATTGGCCTCTTGGGGTGTGCCTTCCTTTCATTTCTTTTTACCATGAGTAAGAGAAGTAAATTCAAAATATATCCAAAACACAAGAAATTAGATTTTAATTATAAAATTGACGTGAGCATGTCCATCTGAGAAAATAAGCTACAATACATACACATGGTCTAACAATAACATGACAATGATATGTCACCCAAAAAATCAACATAATATCTTGCATAAAAGTTGTGATCCTCCTGAGGACTTTTAAAGGAATTGTGATCCACTTTGTTTGATTTGATCAATTTTAAGAGTGGTCAACATCCTAGAACCTGAACTGAGTGCATTTTGAAGTTAGGGCATTGTTTTAGCCATTCAATACACCCTCATGACCTTCTTTCACTTCTGCATTTGATTTGCATATCCACTCTGATCTTTACAAGCAATTTTTCTGAAGCTTAATTCAGATTGTTTGATTGATTTCTCATTGGTTTGGTTTTGTGACTTAAGGTGACAAGACACTTAGGTTATTTGCCATCTAGATCTCATATTGCAATTGTGATTTTTACTGAAAAATTCAATGCAGATCTGTTACATATAAGAGGTATTTACAAGGAGCTATTGTATATATTTGATATTATTTGACCTTCTATTCCCCATAATGAATGCAACAAAATATTCCACCCAACCTCAATAGCCAAAAACATAACAAAAAGGAGGCATGCCAAAGAAAGCTATAAATTCATCTAGAATACTCATGGAAATTCCACTCAAAACACTAAACCTGTTTCAGATAGCTTGCTAGTGCATTAATACCAATTAATGCACTCAGACCACTTCTTCAATTGCAAGCCACTCACTGCTACTGAATCTTGCCTAATGTGTTTCAGTGATATCTTCACAATGGTTGTTGTTTGTTGTTGAATATGTCATAGTGTCATGTCAAACCTTTTTAATGATCTCATGTAATAGACTATTGGCCTCTTGGGGTGTGCCTTCCTTGCGTAGTCCATCCATGAGGGTGGTATATGTAGTCATATCAGGAAGATGACTATTATTTGTCATAAGCTCAAATAAATTAAACACTCATTAAGATTACCAACTTTCCAAGTCCATCCATCAATGTTTTGTATGTAACAAGTTTTGAAGCTTGCTCTAGAATCTCATAGAAGATCTGTTAAGCTTTGTCTTCCCTGTGATCTCATGTTGATCTCATGTAATAGACTATTGGCCTCTTGGGGTGTGCCTTCCTTGCATTTCTTTTTTCCATGAGTAAGAGAAATAAATTCAAAATATATCCAAAACAAAAGAAAATTGAATTTTAATTATAAAATTGACGTGAGCATGTCCATATAAGAAAATCAGCTACAATACATACACATGGTCTAACAATAACATGACAATGATATGTCACCCAAAAAATCAGCATAATATCTTGCATAAAAATTTTTATCCTCCTGAGGAATTTTAAAGGAATTGTGATCCACTATGTTTGATTTGATCAATGTTAAGAGTGGTCAACATCCTAGAACCTGAACTGAGTGCATTCCGAAGTTAGGGCACTGTTTTATCCATTCAGTACACCCTCATGACCTTCTTTCACTTCTGCATTCGATTTGCATATCCACTCCGATCTTTAGAAGCAATTTCTTTGAAGCTTAATTCGATTTTTTTGATTGATTTCTCATTGGTTTAATTTTGTGACTTGAGGGGACAAGACACTTAGGTTATTTTCCGTCTAGATCTCATATTGAAAGAGTGATTTTTATTGAAAATTCAATGCATATCTGTTACATATAAGAGGTAGTTACAAGGATCTATTGCATATATTTGATATTATTTGACCTTCTATTCCCCATAATGAATGCAACAAAATATTTCACCCAACCTCAATAGCCAAAAACATAACAAAAAGGAGGCATGCCAAAGAAAGCTATAAATTCACCTGGAATACTCATGGAAATTCCACTCGGATCACTAAACCTGTTTCAAATAGATTGCTAGCGCAATAATACCAATTAATGCACTCAGATCACTTCTTCAATTGCAAGCCACTCACTGCTACTGAATCTTTCCCAATGCGTTTCAGAGATATCTTCACAACAGCTGTTGTTTGTTGTTGAATATGTCATAGTGTCATGTCAAACCTTTTTTAAGATCTCATGGAATAGACTATTGGCCTCTTGGGGTGTTCCTTCCTTGCGTATTCCATCCATGAGGGTGGTATATGTAGTCATATCAGGAAGATGACTATTATCTTTCATAAGCTCAAATAACTTAAACACTCATTAATAATACCAACTTTCCAAGTCCATCCATCAATGTGTTGTATGCAACAAGTTTTGAATCTTGCTCTGGAATCTCATAGAAGATTTGTTAAGCTTTGTCTTCCCTATGATCTCATGTTGATCTCATGTAATAGATTATTGGCCTCTTGGGGTGTGCCTTCCTTGCATTTATGTTTACCATGAGTAAGAGAAGTAAATTCAAAATATATCCAAAACAAAAGAAAATTGAATTTTAATTATAAAATTGACGTGAGGATGTCCATCTAAGAAAATAAGCTACAATACATACACATGGTCTAACAATAACATGGCAATGATATGTCACCCAAAAAATAAGCATAATATCTTGCATAAAATTTGTGATCCTTCTGAGGAATTTTAATGGAATTGTGATCCACTTTGTTTGATTTGATCAATGTTAAGAGTGGTCACTATCCTAGAACCTGAACTGAGTCCATTCTGAAGTTAGGGCACTGTTTTATCCATTCAATACACCCTCATGACCTTCTTTCACTTCTGCATTCAATTTGCATATCCACTCCGATCTTTACAGGCAAATTTTCTTAAACTTAATTCAGTTTGTTTGATTGATTTCTCATTGGTTTGGTTTTGTGACTTAAGGTGACAAGACACTTAGGTTATTTTCCGTCTAGATCTCATATTGTAAGAGTGATTTTTATTGAAAATTCAATGCAGATTTGATACATATGAGAGGTAGTTACAAGGAGCTATTGCATATATTTTATATTATTTGACCTTCTATTCCCCACAATGAATGCAACAAAATATTTCACCTAACCTCAATAGCCAAAAACATAACAAAAGGAGGCATGCCAAATAAATCTATAAATTCACTTGGAATACTCATGGAAATTCCACTCGGATCACTAAACCTATTTCAAATAGCTTGCTAGTGCATTAATACCAATTAATGCACTCAGATCACTTATTCAATTGCAAGCCACTCACTGCTACTGAATCTTTCCCAAAGCGTTTCAGAGATATCTTCACAACAGCTGTTGTTTGTTGTTGAATATGTCATTGTGTCATGCCAAACCTTTTTAAGATCTCATGGAATATACTATTGGGCTCTTGGGGTGTGCCTTCCTTGCGTAGTCCATCCATGAGGGTGGTATATGTAGTCATATCGGGAAGTTGACTATTATCTTTCATAAGCTCAAATAACTTAAACACTCATTAAGATTACCAACTTTCCAAGTCCATCCATCAATGTGTTGTATGTAACAAGTTTTGAAGCTTGCTCTGGAATCTCATAGAAGATCTGTTAATCTTTGTCTTCCCTGTGATCTCATGTAATAGACTATTGGCCTCTTGGGGTGTGCCTTCCTTGCATTTCTTTTTACCATGAGTAAGAGAAGTAAATTCAAAATATATCCAAAACACAAGAAAATTGGATTTTAATTATAAAATTGACATGAGCATGTCCATCTGAGAAAATCAACTACAATACATACACATGGTCTAACAATAACATGACAATGATATGTCACCCCAAAAATCAGCATAATATCTTGCATAAAAGTTGTGATCCTCCTGAGGACTTTTAAAGGAATTTTGATCCACTTTCTATGATTTGATCAATGTTAAGAGTGGTCAACATCCTAGAACCTGAACTGAGTGCATTCCGAAGTCAGGTTACTGTTTTAGCCATTCAGTACACCCTCATGACCTTCCTTTCACTTCTGCATTCGATTTGCATATCCACTCTGATCTTTACAAGAAAGTTTTCTGAAGCTTAATTCGGTTTGTTTGATTGATTTCTCATTGGTTTGGTTTTGTGACTTAAGGTGACAAGACACTTAGGTTATTTTCCATCTAGATCTCATATTGCAAGAGTGATCTTTATTGAAAATTCAATGCAGATATGTTACATATAAGAGGTAGTTACAAGGATCTATTGCATATATTTGATATGATTTGACCTTCTATTCCCCACAATGAATGCAACAAAATATTTCACCCAACCTCAATAGCCAAAAACATAACAAAACGGAGGTATGCCAAAGAAAGCTATAAATTCACCTGGAATACTCATGGAAATTCCACTCGGATCACTAAACCTGTTTCAAATAGCTTGCTAGTGCATTAATACCAATTAATTCACTCATAACACTTCTTCAATTGCATGGCACTCACTGCTACTGAATCTTTCCCAATGCATTTTAGGGATATCTTCACAACGACTGTTGTTTGTTGTTGAATATGTCATAATGTCATGTAAAACCCTTTTTAAGATCTCATGTAATCGACTATTGGCCTCTTGGGGTGTGCCTTCCTTGCGTAGTCCATCCATGAGGGTGATATATGTAGTCATATCAGGAAGATGACTATTATCTTTCATAAGCTCAAATAACTTAAAACACTCATTAAGATTACCAACTTTCCAAGTCCATCCATATATGTGTTGTATGTAACAAGTTTTGAAGCCTTCTCTGGAATATCATAGAAGATTTGTTAAGCTTTGTCTTATGTGTGATCTCATGTTGATCTCATGTAATAGACTATTGGCCTCTTGGGGTGTGCCTTCCTTGCATTTCTTTTTACCATGAGTAAGAGAAGTAAATTCAAAATATATCCAAAACACAAGAAAATTGGATTTTAATTATAAAATTGACGTGAGCATGTCCATATGAGAAAATCAGCTACAATACATACACATGGTCTAACAATAACAGGACAATGATATGTCACCCAAACAATCAACATAATATCTTGCATAAAAGCTGTGATCCTCCTAAGGACTTTTAAAGGAATTGTGATCCACTTTGTCTGATTTGATCAATGTTAAGAGTGGTCAACATCCTAGAACCTGAACTAAGTGCATTCCGAAGTCAGGGCACTCTTTTATCCATTCAGTACACCCTCATGACCTTCTTTCACTTCTGCATTCGATTTGCATATCCACTCTGATCTTTACAAGCAATTTTTCTAAACCTTAATTCAGTTTGTTTGATTGATTTCTCATTGGTTTGGTTTTGTGACTTAAGGTGACAAGACACTTAGGTTATTTGTCGTCTAGATCTCATATTGCAAGAGTGATTTTTACTGAAAAATCAATGCAGATCTGTTACATAGAAGAGGTAGTTACAAGGAGCTATTGCATATATTTGATATTATTTGAACTTCTATTCCCCAGAATGAATGCAACAAAATATTTCACCCAACCTCAATAGCCAAAAACATAATAAAAAAGGACGCATGCCAAAGAAAGCTATAAATTCACTTGGAATACTCATGGAAATTCCACTCGGATCACTAAATCTGTTTCAGATAGCTTCTTAGTGCATTAATACCAATTAATGCACTTAGATCACTTCTTCAATTCCAAGCCACTCACTGCTACTGAATCTTGCCCAGTATGTTTCGGTGATATCTTCACAGCGGCTGTTGTTTGCTGCTAAATATGTCATAGTGTCATGTCAAACCTTTTTTAATATCTCATGCAATAGACTATTGGCCTCTTGGGGTGTGCCTTCCTTACGTAGTCCATCCATGACTATTATTTTTCATATCAAGAAGATGACTATTATCTTTCATAAGCTCAAATAACTTAAAACACTCATTAAGATTACCAACTTTCCAAGTCTATCCAACAATGTGTTGTATGTGACAAGTTTTGAAGCTTGCTCTGGAATCTCATAGAAGATCTGTTAAGCTTTGTCTTCCCTGTGATATCATGTAATAGACTATTGGCCTCTTGGGGTGTGCCTTCCTTGCATTTATTTTTACCATGAGCAAGAGAAGTAAATTCAAAATATATCCAAAACACAAGAAAATTGGATTTTAATTATAAAATTGACGTGAGCATGTCCATCTGAGAAAATCAACTACAATACATACACATGGTCTAACAATAACATGACAATGATATGTCACCCACAAAGTCAACATAATATCTTGCATAAAATCTGTGATCCTCTCGAGGAATTTTAAAGGAATTGTGATCCACTTTGTCTGATTTGATCAATGTTAAGAGTGGTCAACATCCTAGAACTTGAACTGAGTGCATTTTGAAGTTAGGGCATTGTTTTAGCCATTTAGTACACCCTCACGACCTTCTTTCACTTTTGCATTCGATTTGCATATCCACTCCGATATTTACAAGCAATTTTTCTGAAGCTTAATTCGGTTTGTTTGATTGATTTCTCATTGGTTTGGTTTTGTGAGTTAAGGTGACAAGACACTTAGGTTATTTGCCATCTAAATCTCATATTGCAAGAGTGATTTTTACTGAAAATTCAATGCAGATCTATTATATCCATTTCAAATCCTTGAAAGAAGTATTGGAAATTTTTATTACTTCGAAAAATTTCTTTGCATTTAAATTCATACAATTGGCTTAGAAATTTTTTTCAAACCCTATCCTCTCCTTCGTTTAAAAATCACAAGTTTCATTGCAAATAGAAGCCATATTTCCATTTACTTGTCATGCATTTTACTCATTAGAAGTAGAAGAAAGTTATTGTTGGATTCATTTACTTTGAAAGAGTAGTTCTAGTTTGGCATAAAAGGAAAAAATACAAAAATGTGTAGTTTTTCTCTTTGAAAAGTTTGTGCTTGTGTTTATTTTGCTTTTTGGCTCGAAGAAATATCTCCTTCTTATAGTTAGTTTTTCATCGAAAATAAAAGTGTATTGATTCATTCACTTATGCATGGTTTGAGCCGAGTCATAACACCATTGAGTTGCACTTCTGCTACCCGATTGAGTAAGACAACAAACCATTAAAATGTATCTCCCTAACTCAACACATTTTAACCTCACTTGAGGATACAAAATAATTTGTTAGTTAGGTAGGACACCGGGGATAGGAATCCAAATAATCCCCCCTTGTCTCTTTTCATCTGAGACATAGTTGTTGTCCTTTAGGGTACAAAAATCCTCTTGTATTTGTTGACACGGTCATCGACCAGTTTGTTGAGAGGGTCCCCCGTTCCATGGGAGCAAGCAACGAGGACTGGTTCTGGATGGACTTTGTGGAATTCCGCACTCCACTTAGCGCCCAAGGACACCTCTCCATTGTCTTCCTTGTATTTTCCATATAGGTGATACAAGGGCTCAAAGGCAGAAGCTCCGGTTAACCTTCTTGGACATGTCATGAACGAGGTATCTTAGTGGCTTTTATTCTAGGATTCTTTTACCTAGGATCCCTTTCGGTAGAGGGATATCCTTCCACTTTTTGCCTCTCACTTCGTATTGTTCGACTTGGATTTCATCACCTTGCGAAGGATACGATCTGTTGAGGTCTCCAGAACGTAAATAGGAAGTTTGCTTGCTATTTCACCTTCTAGAGGGTATTTTTTTATTTTTGAAGTGTTGCTTGTTGGCATTCTGGCCATTTTGTTGTAGCTCGCTTACTGTGACATCAGTCTCAGTATAGTTTTTGAGCTTTCTTTTTTGGCCTGCGAGCCTTTTCTTTTCCTAGCTCCCCTTCTGCACACTTAGTTGCTTTAGGTTTTTTGAGGTCTTACAGAGTCAGTTACCAATATGATGATGTGTGATGTCCTCTTCTCCCAGGTCTTCGATATGGTTGAGTTAGATGGTCTTCTCAAGGGACCGGGCACCCCTTGATGGAGCCACTAACGCTCGACCTTAGGAGCAATATAGAGGACAACATGATCACATCATCCGTGTGGAATTTTCCTTTTACAGTGATGATGATCGTTCAAGTTATATGGAACACTGGTACATTTGAGAGAGAGATGATTGGTTGTACCCCACCTTGGTTGATTGAATTTCGGTCCTTTCATTTTGTTGATAATTTTTTTGTGGTACCTTTCCTTTACCTTTTGGGTCTTTTACTCATCTTGAGTTATCTTTTGATTTGTACCACCTTTTATGTTTTTGGTCTTATGGGTATAACTATGGTAGTTTGTCCATGTTTGAGGTACACCCCCTTAGTCCTAAGGGTTATGAGTCTTTATACCCACTCTTGTCTTTTTGACTTATACCTTACTGGTTGGTCTTTGTACCCTCACCTATTTAAATGTGTAACCCTGGTACCCACCTAAGACATTCTACTTTACTTTTTTTTTATCTTTTTTTTTAGATCTGTTTTTGAGGTTTGAAGGTTGTTGAGATTTGATTGGTAACCTTTCTTCCTACATTGTTTTTCGATCTACTCTCCTTCTTCCTGTTGGGGAGGTTGTGACACTCAGACTCCGCCGTGATCCCTAGTTTTTCTCTGCTGGTTGTTTTAGTAAGGGTCATGAGGTCTTAAGGGTTTGCTTTACCCTTTTGTGTACTCATATGTGGAGGTTGTGAGTCTCTTTGGCCTAAGTCTGTTGGCTGTCAGCTCATCTATGAGGGCCAAAATCGTGTATGTGCAAATTAGACTGAGTTTTTAATTTTTTAATTTTTTTTTACTGACCTTTGTTTTATATGCTCAGATTTTGTGTGTAGTTCTTGATCTGTGGTCGTTATATATATTTGTTGAGTTTTATTTGTGATGCTGAGACTTATTAAGGACTGATATTTATTGTGAATGTATTGATCCTTTTGACTATTATTGACTTTATTTGATTGACTGTACCATATCCCATTCATCTCTCTCTCAAGTTTGTACTAACCCTATAATAGGGCCACTTGGTTTCTAGAGTTGACTGACCTCTAAGAGGCACAGTCATTTCTGAAAGTAACTCTTCTGAGTATATTACAAGAAAGGTCTACACCCAGGTAAGTATCTTCATGTATTTATTTTCTTGTAAATTAAACAAGTTCATTATTACATGTTAGTGAATATTACTTTAACACGGTGACCATTTGGTAGTGTTAAAGGTGAGAAGTTGAATTTTAATTTTTTGTATTAAGTAGTTAAGACTTGTCCTATTAGACAAAATTGTTGGTGATCAGATATGTGTTTTTATGTTAATATTTTACTTGCATTAACACTTTTGTTGTAATCATTCTTTGCGCTTTACTTTGTATATTTTGCAAGTCCTATTGCATCCTTTTAAAATGAAATCATTTACCATGTGTGCCAATAGTTTTGCATATTTGGTTGTCAAAATCAAGTCTTCTCTAGTGTTAAATAGTGACTTAAAACTTGCATCAGAACTTCCTTTTCTAAGATGCCTAATGCTCTGTTTCATATTGTGAAAGGCAGTCCCCACACACTATCATACAAGATTTTAATTCTACTACTTTGTATTGGAAAGCACTCATACATTGTAGTTACAAGAGGTAGTTACAAGGAGCTATTGCATATATTTGACATTATTTGACCTGCTATCTCTTTGACATGTCAAATAACAGGTAGTTACAAGGAGCTATTGCATACAAGAGGTAGTTACAAGGAGCTATTGCAATATATATTTGACCTTATTTGTACCTTCCCCACAATGGTTGATCTACTTTTGGTCCTTACACCTTGTTGTTTATTGGTCTTGTGGTACCTTGTCCTTGGCGTGTGGTTGATAGGGTCATATCTCCCATCTTGAGTTGTTCATACCACCCTCTAGACCTTAGTTAGAAATATTTCTTGCTATCATACCTTTTAGAGGTCCTATTTGAGTTACAAGAGGTAGTTACAAGGAGCTATTGCATATAAGAGGTAGTTACAAGGATCTATTGCATATATTTGACATTATTTGACCTTCTGTGTCTTTGGCATGTCAAATAACAGGTAGTTACAAGGAGATACTGCATACAAGAGGTAGTTACAAGGAGCTATTGCAATATATATTTGACCTTATTTGTACCCTCCCCACAATGGTTGATTTACTTTTGGTCCTTACACCCTGTTGTTTATTCGTCTTGTGGTACCTTGTCCTTGGTGTGTGGTTGATAGGGTCATTTCTCCCATCTTGAGTTGTTCATACCACCCTCCAGACCTTAGTTAGGAATATTGCTTGCTATCATAGCTTTTAGAGGTCCTATTTGAGTTACAAGAGGTAGTTACAAGGAGCTATTGCATATATTTGATATTATTTGACCTTCTATTCCCCACAATGGTTAATTTCTAACTATTGTTAGAAATTACATGTTACTGAAGATTACTTTAACACAATGAGCCAACTGGTAGTGTTAATGTGGAAAAGTCAAAAGAGATGAAAATTATGTTTTGTTACTGTTGTTTTATTTAGTTTCAGTGGTTCTTGTTTATTAGATGTAATAAAAGAAAGGAGTTTACCTGCACCTAGGCGCTACACGTCACCTTATAAAAGGTGCTCCGCCTTGAGGTCCCATCTGAAATTTTTTCCCACGATGCAGGTAGAACCAAACAGGTATTTGTCAAATCGATTTTCCTCGAGCGAGGGGAGTTTAGGAAGGCTAGAGGAAAGTGAGACATCCAGTAGGTCTACAAGAGTTTTATCAACTAGATGTCAAAAGATCAAAATAAAATTCCATAAACACATGGAATTTTTTCTCGCTGAAGGGGGGTCATGTTCCTATGATGATGAGACAATAGGTGACATCGAGGTGCCCTTGAGGTACAAACATATAGTGAAACAATGGGTACCCAAGGATATTCCTCAACTGAACACATATTTTTGTGTGAACGAGAGGATACATCGAATTGCACCGTCGTCATTACATGGTTTGGGGTTGTTTTGCATGGATGGCATAAAGTTTGGTTACGATAGATGAATATAATTGATGGAGTATGTTGGACTCTATTACAACTACAAAGATTGGATGCGGCTGGTCCAATATACACGAAGTATGCATAGATATGGATTGTCAGCAAACTATTTACAGTTGAAAGACAAAGATCAAAATAAAGGAGCAACATTGTACATTGACGAAAGGCCAAAGGCCACAAGGAATATGCGGGGTTTATAAATAGTACACAACCAGGGTCTACAGTTAAGCAACCCAACTGTGAATTTGAGGGGAGTGAAGAAAACCTTGTTTTTGTATGCGCCATTAAATCAATAACTGTAGGGGAAGAGTTGCTTATTAATTACAATTTGAATAGAGTAGATACAAACACAGTTACTATGAGAGTGGTACATCTAACAATTTACCCAATCTTTTATTAATGAATTTAACATCTTAAGGATTTTTCATTAGTTTATTTCGTTTAAATTTTCTATATTTACTTCGCAGGGTAGTGATCGGGGAAAATCCCGGCCAACAGATGATCAAAGGAGTACAACTTCCTCGAGGCAACATGTATACATCTTTGTAACAGTAAAAATATAATAAGAAAAAATAGGTTTTTTTTGTTGTGTTTCTTCATTAGTATATTCGTTTGGTTTATATAATATTATCTATATTTGATGCAAAACGTTGATTGGGGAAGCCACCAGGTTGTTGATCAGACGACAGCAGCCTCGGGGCAACAAGTAAACCTGATTGTAACTGTACAATTTATATACATCAAAATGTTTTCTTATTATATTGTTTCAGTGAGTATTTTGCTTTCGTTTAGGTAATTTTTTCTATGTTTTTGATGTAGGGTTCTGTAAGGGGCACCTCCCTGTCAGTAGATCATACCAGACCTGCCTCGAGGCAGTAGGTATACATCTTTGTGATAGTAAAAATATAATATGAAAACATATTTTTTTTTGTTGTGTTTTTTCATTAGTATATTTGTTTGGTTTATATAATGTTATCTATATTTGATGCAGAATGTTGATCAGGGAAGCCACCTCGTTGTTGATCAGACGAAAACAACCTCGGGGCAACAGGTAAACCTGATTGTAATTGTACAATTTAAATACATCAAAATGTTTTGTTATTATATTGTTTCAATGAGTATTTTGGTTTTGTTTAGATAATATTTTCTATGTTTTTTATTCAGGGGCACCTCCCTATTAGTAGATCGGGGCAGGTCACCTATAACCATTGATCCGATGAGTAGATCACGATCCTCGATCAGGCAGTAGGTATAATTCATTGGATGTGTACCAATAAAATATGTAGCATAATGTTTTTTTTATATGTATTTTTAGTGTGTATACTGGTTTCATTATGATAATGTTTTTTACTTCTTCTTTGCAGGGGGATGATCGGGGCAAGTCCCCAGCTGTGGATCTGATGACACCATCATCCAGGCATCAGGTAAACCTAGTTGTAATTTTAGGAATCTATTATGGTAGATATGTTTTGTTAATATACTTTTTTCCTCAGTCTATTGCTTTTACGTCAGTAATGTTTTTTATATTTTTGTTTCAAACCAACGATTCGGTGTATGAAACAACATCACAACAATCAATAGCTTTTGTGGTGCATGAGTTGATGCGGGATGCTGACATTGGTCCTTCTCTAGACCCAGTTAAAATGATAGAGAAATCCTTGAAAAAAATTAATGAGGGTATCCCTGGTCTGCTATTCATTGATCCGTAGACAACTGAGATTAAAGCCAAGGTTGAAGTTTTGGTAAAGAGATCTCATGCCTTGCAAGTAAGTTGCAGAATCTTGAATCATAATATAAATTCATTTAGAAATTTATAATTTTTGCTTTTATATGATAGTGAACTTATAAAATATGGTTTGTATTTATAGGATTTTCTGCGACCACACACTATTGGTCAAGGTGGTGTTGGCCCCAGTGATGCTCGTGGAGATATGTTGTCACATGAGCAAACGACTCCATGTACATCGACTCATGCGCCATTGTTTTCGACTGAATAGTCGGCAACACGTTCCGCGACACCCCCGAGTCCAGCAGAGAGTGCACCCACTAGTGACCGACACACAACAGATAGTGCAGAAGAAGGGGTCGATGCAGATCCTGTTAATATTGATATTACTAAAGCAACATTTCCTGGATCTTCCAGTGTCACTAGCACGGGTACAATACATGAAACATTTTTGGTGGACGAAGATCTCGTTCCAATAAATATAGAGAATATCCCAGGTAATTATACATTGTTCAATTTATTGTTTATAATTTGATTGTAATATACCGATAAAACATTTTTTTCCCAACTAATGATGGAATGATCGTTTTGCAGGAAATGATGTTTTTTATAAACATCTAAATGATCTTTCCTTGGAGATATTCCGGCCCACCATCCGCACAAGGTGGGATAGACAAACGAAAAATTTCAAAGATGAGCTCACTAATCGGTTGGTTGGCATGTTTGGCAATGAGACCTTCGATCGAGCCACGATCCTAAAGAAGGCTGGACAACATATGAAGATTGTCCGAGACCAATATAGGTTTCACCTAGAAAGTAACCCTAGGTATGAGCGCCCTCCGATGATTCCAAAAAGAGAGTGGAAATCCCTTGTGGAATATGGAAAGGAGAGGGATTTGAGAAAAGAAGGAAAGCTACCACCAGGCACAGGGAGGTATGCAATACTTTCCACAATGTAATTCTAAACCTTATTATTATTAATTTTTATATCGAATTTGGAACATCTAACGTATTTAAACACTTGCATAGGCTATCAGACACATCAAAGGCCACAAAGGCAAGACTAGAAAATCTTGGTCAGCACAAGATTAGGCTTGGTGGTTATTTGAATTTGGCGGCATGAATTGTAAGTATCGAAAAACCAATAATGCATCCAAATAATAAGTTGCAAATTATTTTCGTTTTATTTCGCTGCAAATTGTAAATTAATGACGTTATGCAAATATGCAGGATGACCGATTCAAAGAAGTGCCCACTGAGGAAGACTTGAAGCTTGGCTTCTAGCACGTCTTTGAAGCTGTTGTTGAACGCCGAAAAAGCTTGTCTGGGAAAACATGGTCTTCTGGTAATCCATCTGGTGCACAGGTATATAAAATCTATATAGTTTAATGAAGATTTATTATTTGTGCAATCTATTTGTTATAAATAATTGACATAAAATATTGGCTCTGTTTTGAGCAGGAAAGCAATGACCCCTTAATGTCGAGGATGAACAACAACAAATCGAAGGTCATGCTTCGAATCCTGGTAATGAATTTATTCATATGCTACAATTTTATATATAGCATTGCAGATGATGAACATTAATTGTACTTCTCCATATTTCAACTGCAGAGCATGTAGAGGGTCACACTATATAGGTTGAGCCTAGACAGGAATATGAAGAACATGATGTGGCCACAACAGGTAAAAAAACACCTTTGTAATGTTTTTTTAAATGAAATACTTATCATTATAATTATAACAAAATACATCGATGTAACATTTTCACATTATTGCAACAAATCCGAACCCCTTGCCACAAAATCCACATCGCGATCACTATAGACATCACAACAAGTTGATGAAGCAACAAGAATTGAAGTACAAGTTCCAGAAGATTAGCTTCTTGTTGATTTTGTAAAGAGAAGAAAATTTACAAAGTCGTGACTGAAGAAATATTACGGAATTATTTTTGATAATATTATGTCCTGCATGATTTTTTTCCTACTGAATGAATGAATGGTTTAATGATTCAGTGTAGTAAACGGTTACCTTTATTGAATGTTAGCTTTTATTGAAGATGAATGTGTTCACTGAATGAATGAATAGTTTATTGAATGTTAGCTTTTATTGAATGAATGTGTTGGCTGAATGAAAGAATGGTTTAATGAATGTTAGCTTTTATTTAATGAATGGTAGATGTTTGTTTATGATGAAATATGCATGAATTTGCATGTAATTTTTTTTTCAAGTACATGCATTGGGTATGGGGAATTGAGAGTGATGTGAGGGAGGGGAGGGGCCATAAGAACTTCCACCTTCACGTGGTTGGCCCTGTTCAGTAGAGAATATTAAATTATTCTCGAAACTGAGAGGAACTCAATGAATGGCTACGATGCTGCCTTTCTACAACCCACTCACATGTCATCGAAATTTTGAAAATTTCTTGGAGCTTGTTGTGATGTTTGGTTGCTCCTTGTAACCAATTTCGAGTTTCCACAATTTCAAAGGCTAAGTAAATGATGCACTAGAACCAATATCCTTACCCTTCTCTTTAATTTCCTTGGAATCTCCTTGAGAATATTTGAATGAGATATGTCTCAAATCCTCTAGATCATTTGCATCCTCTCCATTATGTCCAATCTTCCTGCAATAGAGAAGATACCTCGTCCCTTTTTCTACTACTCATTTAATGATTATTCATAATCAATATCAAAGGAATGGATGCTCTTTAAATTTACTAACCCGTCATCAGTAGGATTAGTTAATATGTTATTTTTCCACTTTTCAAATTATAAATATGATCCATAACATACTTATCCATGGAATTTGTAGTAGACTCATTGTATGACAGCCCTTGATAAAGTTGTAGACTCATTGTATAACATACTTCTCCATGGAATCGAGGTCCTTTTTAAGGGTACATAGAAATGTGGAAGAAAGAGACAAACATCAAGGTAATATTTAATGATAAGATTATTTCTTTATTTCTTTATTGATTTTTATTATTATCTAGTCTATTAGTATGCTATAAAAACTCTTTTTTATTGTATATTTTACCTTCTTCCTTTTGTTTGCAGAATAAGGAGACCATACTAACTACCAACGGTGAGATCTTACAATATAACAACGTTAATTTTTAATTGGAAGGTTGTGTATCATGATTATATATTATAAATTTGGTTTTCTTGATGCTCTTCTAGATGTGGATTATGAGGCTCATCCAAGTGACCATGAAGGAAGAAATGGAACATTAGTGAGTTTGGCATTTGTTCTTTTTATATGTGCTTAGTTTTAACTGGTAAAAAAAAAGTATGTAATTGTATTTTAGGTCAAGGAGAAGACAATGTCATGTGCAATTAGTAGCATCTTACAAATCTTAGGTAGTTTCCACCATACAGTTTAACTCATCCTTTCAACCTTGTCTATATGATGATTGATTTACTATCATATAATACTTGAAAATAAGAACCTACTAATATTATACCTTGTGCATATCAAAATAATATGTGTTCTTAATCGGGAAAATGAGAAAACATCAAATATATTGCACTATTCAAAACTTCAATTCTCAACCAAGTAAGTCATGTTTCCCAATTCATAATTGGAACACTTCCTACTGATTGACCATAAAGGACAATATCCTCCTCTTTTACTTAATATTTCTTTTCAAGACATCAATATGTAGCTTCAATGTCTAGATACATATTATATTAGTAGGGTTGTTTTAGGGACAAGCAATAATGCTTCTTACATCAATAGCATGATTAGAAAAAAAAATCACCTTGTGTTAAATGCCATACTTGGTATCCTAGTTGTTAATTGTGGCCATAAATATTAGGTATTCATAGATGAAAAAAAGCTAAAACCATTGCATAGGTGAAGTATTCACCTTTGAATTACAAAGGTCACACCTTTCCATTGGATTGTCCATAACAAAAAATAGTCATACCTTCTAAACCAAGAACCTAGTACCTACACTAGCCAAAGGCTTGCTCTCAATTTCAACCACTAGAACCACTTAGTATCTATAAATGAAAAATGACCTTGACAATAAAAAACACAAAATCTTAATGAGTGAAGCACATGCAAAACAACCAAGCAACATTTTAATAGGGATGCTTCATAAACATCAAGACCAAAATTATAAATACAACTAGACACAACACAAATATTACAATTAAGATCCAAAAGGATGATAGGATATAACATATTGCAAACAGAAAATTCATGTTTGTATTATAGGATCCATATGTGATGACATCCAATGTTCATATTCAATGTACCATTTAAAAAAATATATAGATAAATGAGCTTTAGAGGGTCAATTTATAACACTTGAAGAATATAGAGATAAATGAGCTAATGATTAGAGTTAAATTGCTAACAATCCCCCCTCTCCACCCTTAAGCACAAATCTATACAAAATGGAAGTTTTTGTTTTTAAATACAAAACCTTCGTCGGATATCCGACCATCACTCCCAAACAATCCGACGCATTTTCCATACCACCGACGACTAAAGGCGTCAGATATATGACTTCTAACACTGCAAAGGATGTCGGATATCCGACTTAACCTTACAAAGAATCCGCGCCTTTGCTATACCACCAACGCCTAAAGGCGTCAGTATTTGATGTCAACGACGTCGAATTTCGAACGGCTATTTTGTCGGATATCCAACCTTTTATAAGGTGATACCTGTCGTATATCTAACTTACCCTTATAAAGAATTTGATGCCTTTGCTATACCACAAATTCCTAAAGGTGTCGGTATTTGATGTCAACGACGTCAAATTCTTTGTAAGGGTAAGTCGGATATCTGACAGGTATCACCTTATAAGAGGTCGGATATCAGACCTCTTATAAGGTGATAGCTGTCGGATATCCAATGGATATGGTAAAAGAGTAGATGTTAGATATCTGACTCGAGGATGTCGGATATCTGACAGGGCATTTTAATGTCAGATATTTGCCGAAGTGCCACCAACGTTATAAAAATATGGTGCTTTTCGGATGGTCGACAACATGAGGTCGAAAATCAGACATCTATGCCATCGGTTTTGGGCTAAAAAATGTTAGTGAATGGACACACAACATTATCACGTAACTGAATTTTGGAGACAGCTCATCCTTGGAGTCTGCACCTTTATGTTGTTAGTGTAACTAAATTTTGGGGACATCTCATCCCCTAGTATGCATTGTCTGACAACCTCAACTTCTCGTGCACCTTTCACTATCTGTCCAATGAAAGGAAGAACTAATTATGGTATTGAAAAACATTGGTGAGCATGCTTTTCTCTCATCGACATCATCACTAGAGGGAATCTTCCCCATGATGCATTGCATAAGAGAAAATTGCAAGGGAGATTGCATTTTTCCTCGTTGTTGTGTGTTACGAGACAAAATCAGTGAAAAATACTTAGTTTGTGAAACCTTTATTGTTGAGAGTTCCATTGCAGAAAGGAGGTTGGTATTCGCAGACCAAGCCTAATGCCACATTTCTCAGGGTAAATCTTCGTGTATCAAAGAGATACACAATACTAAGATGGGATATGAGCATTGAACCTCGTGAATTTAGCGGACCTCCCTCAATTTGATCTATTCGCTCTATCAAACTCACAAATGATGCTGCAACAGTAGAGGGAGAGCTTGAGAAAGCATGATGCAATGAGAATAGGAGGGATACCATGATTGAGAAACCACTAGGATTTCTCAAAATGCTTATTTTGTACAAGCCCTGTAATAGCAATTCCCAACCCAGAGTGAAGTATCAAAATGCTTATTTAGTACGAGCTATGACCTAGATTGATTGATGAGAAGCTTTGCATGGAAGCGATCGAACCAAGCCTCTTGAGGCAATACTTCACATAACAACAAGGGAAACATTATGGATGCTAACATGATTCGATGTGCTGGCATTGTAAAATGACATATGAAAAATAGGTAACCATAGGATTAGGACATGGCTTGCAGGTGGTGGAACCTTACATATATAGACGAAAAGCAAGTCTTTCACATGACTAAGATTTGCATAGCATGATCAATCAGGATTCAACCATTAGGCGGGGATATTCCATGATGGAAATCACATGAAGGGAGGACAAATTGGAAAGGGAATTATACATGTAAAAATATGGAATGATTAGCTGAAGGCATATGGATGGGGCAACTGGATTATGAGGGGGATTGCAGATCTAGACTAGTATACAATTTCAATATTAACCCCCTTTACTCTCAGAAAATGGCTGCAAATTTGCATGAGCAGATAATATTCTGATCACTTGAACAATCATGGTATGGCATGGTTCTAACTAACAATGATCCATGAATTTGATCGTCATAGACTCTGGCATGAACCTTTGATAATGGACGATCAGGATTGTTCTAAGAAAATTGTTCACATGAATTTCCACCTTTGGAGCTGCGAAAAATTCAACCAATGATGGTTAGGATCAACCTCAATGATTTTGCATGATTCGTCCTGAACCATCAATGAGAGGGACGTATTTTTGTGTTTACTGCGCATCTTCTGAAACATCAATGGCCAAGAATTTCTCTATGACAATGTGTGATTGAATCCTAACCATAAGTGAGAAGAAAACTCATTCAATTTTCTCAATGCTCTAGTGGCCGCCAATGACTAGGATCTGATCATAGTGCATTGCGCAATCCCATTTGAACCATTCATGAGGTGCCCCTCCCTTCTCTTTAAGTACAAGCCTTGTTGACCATTGTAGAATAGGGAATTTGCTTGGATTCCTCGCTTGTCTCGGTGCTTCCAGCAACCAAGATTTATCCTGATAATATGCACAATTTCATCTAGGTCGTAAACAAGAAATTTTGCTTCTTAAATCTACCGCACATATCTGACAAACCCGATCTATCCCAACAAACTGCATGGTTTAATCTGGGCCATCAACGAGGAGTCCCCACTTTTAAGTCCTTTTATATTGTGGGGCATCCGACAATCAGGATCTGCTCTAACAAATCGCATGTCTACATATAAGCTATTGGTGGGATGAGACGCTTGTTAATCTTTTTGATAGTCACTCCTCGCGAATGGTTCAGAGTTCTTGTATGCGAGGTGACCATTGATGATCGACACTTAATTTCTCTTGCTTCCGTTCTTTAGTCTTCTTCTTGATTGTAGCGGGAAAGCAATAACTACAGGCATAAATCATGCTACAACATCCAACTCCTTCTGCAGGATGGCTCCTCCTTGCAAGGTGCCAAGAATCCATCTTGAATATTTGAGAATAGTATACCAGTTCCTTGGATTCCATTGGGTGATGGGGTCGCTCTTGGGGTCGTATTTTGAGGATATTCAAATTTATTCCTAGGAAACGAAAAAAAAAAATCGATTGTAGAATTATTTATTGGCTCGACATAGCAGAAGTCATCGACTGCGATGCTCTTAGGGAAAACAAGAACTATACAAACAGTAAAGAGTGAGGTAGGAAAAAGGGAACTATGTTACAGGGAATAAGACGATATCCTTGGTTAAAGGGGAAAATTTTTCTTAATACCCACCATAAATGGGTATCCCCAGGATGAGTTTTCTGAATTTGGGAACTTAGAAATGTAGGGAGGATGCCTTGCGGCCTCTTCAATAAAGAATGGCTTGGGGAAAAAAATTCTCAAATCCTTTATGCTATTTGCATTCTCTATGTGGTTTATCCCCTATTAACGTCATAATTCTCTTAGGAGAAATATTATGCTCATCTCACTGATTAGTAGAAGTCTTTGATTATTTTGGGCCTATCTTGTGAGTTATCTAGCACCATTCCTACTTGTAGGATCCTGCATCTATCTCCGGTTCGATTAAACCATGTGTCCATTGGTTCTTTCTTCATGCAGTAGTTGTTATATCATTGGCCTTATACATATTTGTTGGAGACTCCCTAGTAGCATATTTGTGTTGCCCCTTCTCAAGAGGCTTTAACTGGTACTTCTTCATCTTAGTTATTACCTCTGAGTCTTTGGACACCTTCATCTAGGTGTCACCCTTAACTTTTGATGCCTTTGATCCCAACGTTGACATTTCAAGGTATGGTTCATTATTAGTATTTTCAAAATAGGGATTGGGAGCATACTGGGAAATTTTATATAGTGGAAGTTGGGACAATGCCTCAGTTATACTCTCACTCTCATTAGAGTCATCCTCAGGGATCAGTTCATGTAGTCTGGAAATATATGGAGGCGGTTCTTCAACATCTATCAAGGGATCGAATAGAGCTTGGGAAAGGGGTTGGTGACCGAGGAAAATATTTCCTAGCTCATCACGAGTACAAGCGGGGAAATTAGTTGGGTGCCTCGGATCATTGGTAACATTGGTCATTTTTTGCTCTCTATACAGCCAACGAGTGTCTCCCCTAAAGATAGGAATAGTGGTGTAAGATAGGTCAAACTGAATATCCCCCCCGATGGAGGTTCCCCAATGTCTTGACAATAACATACCATATGAGGGAGAGACGTTTTCTATGACTACATCCATCATGACAAATTTTTTAGGAATATGCACCATTCCTACCATAGGGTATTTGATCACCCCGATGTATTGGAATCTTTTGGAATCAAAGGAAAAATATATTTATATGGTCTTGTAATATCTAGGAGAGCTTTTCCATGACTTCCAGATGTACTCTTCTTCCTCTACCATATATATTCCTCAAGGATGTACTCTTCTTCCTCTACCATATATATTCCTCAAGGATGTACTCTTCTTCCTCTACCATGCACATACTTTCAGATCCCAACAAGTCTTCTTCATATTGCATCTCGTCATAATGAAATAACATCTTCAAACTCGACAAGGGGTTTGCTGGATCTTGTTGTTCGAGCTAATGGTACTCCTCAAATCCCTCTTCCACTGGAGGGGTGATGTCACGAGGCAGTCTTGGATATTGTTGAACATTAAGGTTTTCCTGCCTTATTTCTATGTGGGGCAATCAAAGAAGTTCTTCTATCATTAGGGGAATTTTGATGTATAAAATGGGTCTCCTAAGAGATATATTAAAATATTGTGAGTTTGTCATTTAGTAGGGAAAGTATATTTACAACTCACCTCTTGCACTACAATTCATGTAACTATGGTAAAGTTAAAGTGAAAAGATATGTACAAATAAAATTAACAAAAAATCCTTTTTGATATGACTAGAAACATGAGTACTTTTAAATACATAAATGTAATAGAATAAAATACTTATAACATAAAATAAGGTAAAATAAATATTTTAATTTTGAATTGAAAACCTAAATTAAACTTTTATAAATAAATTTTAAATTATATGTATATAAAATAATTCATATTAATAATTATTTATTATAAAATATATTTACATATTCAATAAAAAAATTAATTTATATTCATTAATTAAATCTAGCATCTCTCACACACATATATAATCATGTATATTTATTATAATATAATGTTATTATAACACTTTATAACTTATACCTATACATTTATTAACTTACACTTATTATAATATAAACCATAAAATAATTTGTTTATCAAAGTTATTATAATATATATATTTTTATAATCAATATCTGTTATAATATATTATCATGTTATAATAAAGTTATAATTTTACATGTTAAGGATAAGATGGTCTATTGGTGAGGTTAGATGGATTTTATTCCATCCACACAGAGAAAAAGAAGTTGAAACTTCAAAATGCAAAATTCAAATAATAAATATTTTCATATATTTTTTTATTTTTTAATGAATGATTTTATTATGTTTTCAATTCATTTAAAAAGTGTACTTTTATTTTTAATGTCTTTAGTTTTTAGTATTCCTTTGTTTTAATTTTTTTTATTAAATTTAATATTTTAATTATAATTTGTTTTTTTATTTTTATTAAATTTAAATATTTTATTTTTATTCTTTTTAACAGAAATGCTTAACCAACTTTGATTATATAAAAAGGAGGGAATTACATAGCAAAAATTGGACAGATTGCTCCCATGAAAGGAAAACGTCCATCACTCCAAGTTCATCCTGTTCAAGCTTATAGCTAACATGGTATCTTCCTGTTCTATGGAAACTATAACATCTAATGAACTGCCCTAGGAGGAATATACAAAAATAAAACATTACTAATAAGCTGCCTTATACAAAATCTGAAAGATGAGACATTCTGGATTGCCAAGTCTGCAGCTGGTTCCTATTCTATGAGTTTCAGAGACTCTATTCATATAATTTAAAAGCAGTAAAGTAAACATAGTAGAACAAAAAGAGGGGCCAACCGACGAGCCGCTACTGAAGTCCCATGTCCATAAAAACGTCGGCAGAGTCCGCTGCCACATTCTTTTCAGAGCTGAGATCCACGAAGTTCCCAACATGAGCCATAAACTTCTTCAGTTTCTCCATTTTTCTGTTGATGTCCTCCAATTCGTTGCTAGTGGCCTTAGACTTTCGGGCTTTATGGGGATAGGCGAGACCCAGGGTCTCTTAAAGGTGTTCAATTTTCTCTGCCATTTTATTGTTCTGAGTTTTCACCTCGGAGTGGGTAGCAGACACCAAAGTGTAGAGATGGGACAGAACCTTCTTATACTCCAGGTTTTCACTGCGTATCATCCTAACTTGCAACTCCAACTCCTGCAGACGGTCCAAGAATTCCACTTCGAACTTTGAAATGCTGTGTATCCTAGCTTGCCCATGAGAATTCCCAACCCCAGCGTGCCATCGGCAGGGACCAAGCCCAGGGAAGTTGTTACTCTCCATGCCCACCGTGTCTCCCATCCTTTCTTCCAATTGTAAACCCCAACTACATCCTCCATTAGGGCCTCTTACATGCTTGTGGCATCTATCACATTTCAAATACACATCGCCCCCTCCCCGAGGACGCCCGGCAACATGGTGCTCCATATTTCTTCCAATACGGTGACCGTTCAAATAGAGGCAAGAAACAAAGACCAGCAAATTCGAGGTTCCATAACCAGCAAGGGAATGAATGCCATAGAGCAACCTGCTGTCCTGATTTAAAATAATGCTACCAGCTCGCATGCTGACCAATTGGCATATTGAATTAATGTCATTAATTCGAGCAAGTGAGGGAGTCTCACGAGGAATAACGAGGTCGTTGAAATGCCTTGGGGAATATCCCAAAAAAAGAATTTTCAAATTTCTATAGTTTTGAGCCAAAGAAATATGAAGGGGCCAAAAAGGAAAAAGATGAGCCCAGGCTCTATGGATGAACCATAGGCTAGGGGATCCCAGAATTTTCAGAAATGACATTGTCGCAACTTAGAGAGCCATAGGAGAGCCCGACTCCATTATTAGCCATGCCATCAGCTTGCCCGTTTAAACCTCTCAGAATATGAAGAAAGGTAAGCCCTTGCAAGTCTTTACTGATGATGATTAAGAAATGAGGCATTTTTTAGGAGGGGTCTTTCCTTTTGTCAACGATGCGTGTAGCTTCTCTGATGACAATTAAGGAATCCCCAAGGACCATCAAGTTCTTTATTCCTAGGTTTATATCAATCTCCAACCCTTTGATGAGACCGAGCCATTTCGCTCCATTGTTGGTCTTTCTTCCAATGCCCCAAGCAATGTAATGTCCCCATTCAAATAAGTGCATAGTAAGACAATCCCATCAATCCTACTAGTTTCCTAGGTTGGATGGGCACATGTGGGATGGTACTAAGGAAGCTCATAAATGATATTTAGACATTAGAGGGGTTCAAGCATTTAATAAATATGGTGAATAAATAAATTCAAGATAAATTCTAAGTGGCAAGTGGTTTTGGAGACATATGGAGGTGGTGGGACCCACACTAGCTTGATTTTTCATAATACATGGTATCTCTCTTTCGCAAATTCGAATTAATGGGAATGTGAACACTCTTGGGTGAGTTGGTAAGTCATAACACATGTCATTGAGCATCTTAGGTCGAATTGGGAAGGATTGGTAACCTCCATGGAAGATAAAGAGTCAAAGTGGAAGTTCGTGGACACTTGGGCTAGATTCCCTAGCCCCTATGACATCAATGATGGAGCATCTATGACAACTATGACAAAATGCAGACCTGATCTCTGACATCTGACCACTATGACATGTCAGCACCAAAAATAGGCTCAAGGAAGGCAAATTTGGGAGTTGGAGAAGCCAAAGAGACTCAAAATCGAATTTGGGAGAAGATGGAAGGTTGGAACTAGGAGACAAGTGGCAAATGTGGAATATTTCCTAAATGGAAATCTATTGAATCTATTGAGAGGATTTCAATCCTTAGAAGGCTAATGTTGGTTATAAAATGTAGAAATGAAGTATGAGAATGGCTTTTGATGATTTGAGAAAAATTGCATTTGTGAAGAGAGAGCTAGTGGATGACTAGTTTCTTGCCTTAGCCAATTTCGAGGGTGAAAGATTCCCATCCAAGTTGGTGTTTGGAGAGGCCACTCAAGTATTTCATGTTGCTTTAATGGAGTTTGTATTTACAGGTAGCAGCTACAGGAAGTTTCATGGTTTGGTTTAGTGCAACACTTTCTCTCCACCGTTTCCAGTTTTGAAGGCATATTCATGCTCCTTGAGGGAGGGCGTTTTTGGTGAGCACTTGTGCTTCTTGAGAGAGCTTCTCATTATATATTTCTGATTGTAATAGCTTCATATCCTCTATTATTAATATTCAGAAAGTCTCAGGTCGAAATACCCACTGGTTGTATGCAAAACTATTGATTAATGAGCAAACAATGTCCATTTCCCCAATGCATTGATGTATGACACTATAATGTTGATTATTCCGAATGGATGGATGATTATCTGATATATTTTTGATAAATATACTACCACGGATGTCTTCTACAAGTTTCATGTACTGTACTTGAGCATTTGAAGCATTTTTACTCAGTTTAGTTGTATTGGGAGGTGAAATAGTGCCATTTCCCCAAGGGTCGAATTGGGGGTTTTTGCTGTTGAATGTGAGAGAGTTAGAATAGTAGTAAAAATCAATTAATGGAGCATATGAGACCTTAATCACATACTTAACACATTATATACCTCTGTTCATAAATTTTTGGGAGTTTGGAGACATTTGGAAGGCCATTTGCCGTGTTACCCAGGGGGGATTTGATGCACAAATTACTAGTCAAAATTACATATATTGATTAGAATACAAACCAAGTTTGCAGCAGTATTTGGAGGGCCATAAAACATCCATGAACCTGACATTCAAGTCTAAATACCATTCATACACTCCTACAGAAGATTTGGGAGCATTTGGGTTGATTTGGAGGTCAAAACAGTTAAACTAGTCAAAGGTCGAAATTGAGGAAAAAGTGGAAAAATTGGCATTTTAAAATTTTGAAAAATGGTCATTACAAGTAGTATCAGAGCATGGTCTTGGAACCTGATGGTATTAACAAGAAGCCAAACAAATAAAACACCACCCTTTGAATCAGTAGTTGAAGAAGTTTTGGTTGAAGAAGAGATAGTAGCAGAAAAAGAGTTTTTTTCTAAAACAATGGGTAGAGAGGAGGAGGAAAAATTAAGACATAAGGAGGAATTTATTGAAGCCTTAAAACCATGTTTTGAAGGAATTACCATGTTTATGCTAGATATGAATAAACAAATGATGAAAGGTTTCGAATTGTTGGGTAGCCAACTTTCAGGCAAAGGGATGATAGGAGATAATAGTGGTTCACACTCAGGGGAAAAGATGAAAGGGAATGAGCATATTTTATCAAGTATAGGACCTCATAATAGACCTAATGAATTTCAAAGCACACAAAGGCATACTGCACCTAAATTTCTCACACCCAAAGAAGAGTCCAATCTTGAATTGGATTACAAGAAACTAGTAAGTGATTGGAATGATTTGAATGAAGAGTGTAAAAGAGGTGTACCACTCAGTGACTACATTGATGCTATGCAAAAGATTAAAATGAAGGGAGACAATAGGAGTCCATTCCAAAACAAAGAATTGAATAGTGCTATTGGAAAAATGTCACTTCCTACTTTTGATGGTTCTTCTCAAAATTCTGCTAACACTTGGGTGCAAAAATTGGATGTATATTTTCAGCTGAATCCTATGTTGGAAGAGGATGCATTAAAAATGGCCATTTTGCATTTGGAAGGAGATGCCAATGAATGGTGGTTTCATGGGCTGAAAACCTTGGGTCATAATCAGGTTAAAACATATGGAGAATTTATTGACAGTGTACTAGAAAGATTTGAACAAAAAGATCCAGAATTGCCTTTCAAAGAACTAGCTCAATTGAAGCAAACTGGGTCCCCTACCGAATATATGTTGGACTTTCAAAAATTATCAGTTAAGGTAGCTGATGTATCTATGGGAAGATTAGTATTGTTGTTCACTGAAGGTTTGGCTGAACCCTTAAGAGGTTAGTCAAAGCCCACAAGCCAACCACATTAAAAGATGCAATGAGCTTGACTAGGGATCACCAAAATGTGCTTCCTAGAACGAAATGTCCTCCTAAGCCTAGCTACAAATTTGAAAAGAAACCTTGGAAAAGGGATGGATATGATAGAAACCTTGGCAAAGAGAGTCATTTTAGAGGAATAAAAAAGAGGGACTAAACAGGGATGAACTTAGAAAAAAGAAATTGTGCTTCACATGCTTCCAACCATGAACACCGGGGCACAAATGTACCAAAGGAAAGGCTCAATACATAGAAGTATTTTCTGACAATGAGGGGTATGATGGGGGCATGGATGAAGATGGGCATATTTAAGATCAAGAAGAGGCATATGAGACAGCAGTAGAAGAGGAAAGACAAGAAGAGAATCAGCCTTCACCGGACAAAGCAAGAATGGCAGTGCTTTCAGCAGTACCTCGCTATCATACTATCCGATGCAAAGGTGTGGTACAAGGACAAAGAACTTCAGTTTTGGTAGATGGAGGAGCCACTCATAACTTCATTGATGCAGAGATGGTAGAGAAAAGAAAGATACTTATTGAACCATTTGATGGCTTCACAGTTGTCATTCCCGGTCACAACACAATGCAATGCAAAACATGGGTTCCAAAGCTGCAAGTCACCGTAGGTAACTATACTTGTGTTGATAGTTTTTATGTGGTTGATGTTGCTGATACTAATGTGGTTTTGGGAGTGCAATGGCTGTATTCAATTGGAGAGCATACAGTAAATTATCAAATTCCCGAAATGAAATTCCAAGATTCAAAAGGAGTACAAAGAATTGTGAGAGAGCAGCACATTTATCCAAATCAAGTAGTAACTTGCAATAGTATGAGATCTATATTGAGGCATGGGGATATAGAATGGGTTGCTGAATGTCATATTACATCTCCCAAGCCAACTATAAATATTGTCAAACACCCAAAGGAGATAGAGAGACTTTTGCAAAAATATGAAAAGGTTTTTAGAGACCTTCCACATGGTAGGCCACCGGATAGGGGGGTTGAGCACAGTATTATTTTGGAGGAGGGTACTTCACCCATTCAGATACCACCTTATAGACATCCTAAAGGGTTCAGAGATGAGATTGAAAAATCTATCCAAGAACTCCTAGAGTTGGGACTCATTAGACCAAGCTCTAGCCCTTATGCTTCTTCAGTAGTGCTAGTGAAGAAAAAAGATGGAACATTGAGAATGTGCATAGATTTTAGAGCCTTGAACAAAAAGACTATCAAGAATAGGTATCTTATTCCTAGGATTGATGAGCTCATGGATGAGCTACATGGGGCCAAATAATTCTCAAAAATTGACCTTAGATCAGGGTATCATCAAATTCGAATGAAAGATGAAGATGTGCAAAAGACCCCTTTTCGATGTCATTTTGGCCACTTTGAATTTCTTGTCATGCCTTTTGGGTTAACTAATGCTCCAGCCACCTTTCAAGCATGTATGAATAGGATATTTTGCAAGCAACTAAGAAGGTTTGTTTTGGTTTTCTTTGATGATATTCTCATTTACAGTAAAACATGAGAAGAGCATTTGCAACAGTTAGAGATTGTGTTGAAAATCTTGCAAGAAGAGTCCTTATTTGCTAAGTTATCAAAATGTGAGTTTGCGATGAAAGAACTACTGTATCTTGGGCACATTATTGGGCAAGAAGGAGTGAAGGTACACATGGAAAAAATCAGGGCTATCTTGGAATGGCCATCACCAAAAAATATTACTGAATTGAGAGGCTTTATTGGCATATGCACCTACTACAGAAAATTTGTGAAAGGGTTCTTCAAGTTGACTTCTCCACTCACTGATTTGACTAAGAAGGATGCTTTCAAGTGGGATGAAGAGACTGAAAAGTCCTTCCAAAAAATGAAAGAGTTAATGAGTAGTTGTCCCATACTTGCACTTCCTGATTTTACTAAACCTTTTGTTGTGGAATGTGATGCTTCAGGTGGAGGAATAGGGGCTATCCTAAAGCAAGGCCAACACCCCATAGCCTTTGAGAGCAGAAAGTTGCAGCCTTATGAAAAACTTTACTCCATCTATGATAAAGAAATGCTGGCCATTATGCATGCATTGGCCAAATTCAGACAATACTTGGTGGGCAGCAAGTTTGTGGTGAAAACTGACCACAATAGTCTAAGACACTTTCTCACCCAAAAAGATCTAAATGAAAGGCAACAAAAGTGGGTAAGCAAGATTCAAGCTTATGATTTTGATATTGAATATGTCAAAGGTATGAATAATATAGTAGCAGATGCTTTGTCAAGAAGGCCTTCTTTTTCTCTCATGGATATTGCCAAGGATTGGAAAAACATGCTACTAGTTGAATATGCCAAAGACAAATTTGCTTGTGATGTGTTGGATGGAATCAAAGGAGATGATAATTATAGGATTTTGAATGGGCTGATATATTATAAGGGAAGAATTTATTTAGTTCATAACTCCAAGCTCAAGTACTGAATTTTGTAAGAAGCACATGATTCCCCACTAGCGGGCCATCCGGGGATCTTCAAAACTTATAGACAGTTGAGGCAAAGATTTTTTTGGAAGGGGCTGAAGGAAGATGTTCAGAAGTATGTGAATGAATGTAAAGCATGTCAACAAAACAAATCAGAACTTACATGTCCAGCCGGCCTATTACAACCATTGCCCATTCTGAAGCAAAAATGGGACAGTATTTCCATGGATTTCATCCCCGGATTGCCTAAATCCTTGGGTAAGGATTGCATCTATGTGGTAGTTGATAGGTTGAAAAAATTTGCTCATTTCTTTTCTGTTACATCATCTTTTAGTGCTACACAAGTGGCTGATATTTTTTTCAAAGAAATCTTCAGATTGCATGGGCTCTCCAAGAGCATTGTCAGTGATAGAGATAGTAGATTCATGGGTGCTTTTTGGTAAGAAATTTTTAGATTGGTAGGCACTCAATTGACTCCAAGTACCAACTATCATCCACAAACTGATGGACAAACAGAGACGGTAAACAAATGGTTGGAAGGATACCTAAGAAACTATGTGGGAGGGAAGCAAAAAGCATGGGCAAAATGGCTACACTTGGGTGAGTTTTGCTACAACACCACTTATCATATGTCAATATGAATGTCTCATTTCAAAGCATTATATGGTTATGATGCACTTACATTTGCTGACATTATATTTGGTGATAGTAGAGCCCCAAAGGCTAAAGATTGGGTGGAAGAGAGCCAAGAAATTTTAAAGCTCTTGAAAGACAATTTGCAGGTTGCTCAAAATCAGCAAAAACAATATGTTGATAGGCATAGAGAAGAAAGAACCTTTCAAGTCAATGATTTAGTATATTTAAGGTTGCAGCCTTATAAATAAACATCTCTAAAAAAGAATGGAGCAGAAAAATTAAAACCAAGTTACTATGGGCCATACAAGGTAGTGTGGAAGGTTGGAGAAGTAGCATATGAACTAGAACTTCTGGAAGGGAGTAAAATCCACAATGTATTTCATGTTTCTTGTCTCAAGAAAGATCTTGGTCAGCAAATCATCACTTCAGAAATACTTCCTCCTTTGGATGATGAAGGTCAGCTCACACTTGTTCCAGAAAAGATTTTGAAGACACGAGAAAGAAGGTTGAGGAGTAGAACCATCAAAGAATATTTAGTGCAACGGAAGGACTTACCAAATGAAGATGCCACATGGGAAGAGGAGAATATTTTGCAGCATCCAAATCTGAAATTGCTTGAGGACAAACAATCTTGGGTGGGGAGGACTGTAATGTCCCCATTCAAATAAGTGCATAGTAAGATAATCCCATCAATCCTACTAGTTTCTTAGGTTGGATGGGCACATGTGGGATGGTAATAAGGAAGCTAATAAATGATATTTAGACATTAGAGGGGTTCAATCATTTAATAAATATGGTGAATAAATAAATTCAAGATAAATTCTAGGTGGCAAGTGGTTTTGGAGACATATGGAGGTGGTGGGACCCACACTAGCTTGATTTTTCATAATACATGGTATCTCTCTTTTGCAAATTCGAATTAATGGGAATGTGAACACTCTTGGGTGAGTTGGTAAGTCATAACACATGTCATTGAGCATCTTAGGTCGAATTGGGAAGGATTGGTAACCTCCAAGGAAGATAAAGAGTCAAAGTGGAAGTCTGTGGACACTTGGGCTAGATTCCCTAGCCCCTATGACACCAATGATGGAGCATCTATGAAAACTATGACAAATTGCAGACCTGACCTCTGACATTTGACCACTATGACATGTCAGCACCAAAAATAGGCTCAAGGAAGGTGAATTTGGGAGTTGGAGAAGCCAAAGAGACTCAAAATCGAATTTGGGAGAAGATGGAAGGTTGGAACTAGGAGACAAGTGGCAAATGTGGAATATTTCCTAAATGGAAATCTATTGAATCTATTGAGAGGATTTCGACCCTTAGAAGGCTAATGTTGGTTTTAAAATGTAGAAATGAAGTATGAGAATGGCTTTTGATGATTTGAGAAAAATTGCATTTGTGAAGAGAGAGCTAGTGGATGACTAGTTTCTTGCCTTAACCAATTTCGAGGGTGAAAGATTCCCATCCAAGTTGGTGTTTGGAGAGGCCACTCAGGTATTTCATGGTGCTTTAATGGAGTTTGTATTTGTAGGTAGCAGCTACAGGAAGTTTCATGGTTTGGTTTAGTGCAGCAATTTCTCTCCACCGTTTCCAGTTTTGAAGGCATATTCATGCTCCTTGAGGGAGGGCGTTTTTGGTGAGCACTTGTGCTTCTTGAGAGAGCTTCTCATTATATATTTCTGATTGTAATAGCTTCATATCCTCTATTATTAATATTCAGAAAGTCTCAGGTCGAAATACCCACTGGTTGTATGCAAAACTATTGATTAATGAGCAAACAATGTCCATTTCCCCAATGCATTGATGTATGACACTATAATGTTGATTATTTCGAATGGATGGATGAGTCTCTGATATATTTGTGATCAATATACTGCCATGGATGTCTTCTACAAGTTTCATGTACTGTACTTAAGCATTTGAAGCATTTTTACTCAGTTTAGTTGTATTGGGAAGTGAAATAGTGCCATTTCCCCAAGGGTCGAATTGGGGGCTTTTTTTGTTGAATGTGAGAGAGTTAGAACAGTAGTAAAAATCAATTACTGGAGCATATGAGACCTTAATCACATACTTAACACATTATATACCTCTATTCATAAATTTTTGGGAGTTTGGAGACATTTGGAAGGCCATTTGCAGTGTTACCCGGGGGGATTTGATGCACAAATTACTAGTCAAAATTACTTATATTGATCAGAATACAAACCAAGTTTGCAGCAGTATTTGGAGGGCCATAAAACATCCCTGAACCTGATATTCAAGTCTAAATACCATTCATACACTCCTACAGAAGATTTGGGAGCATTTGGGTTGATTTGGAGGTCAAAACAGTTAAACTAGTCAAAGGTCGAAATTGGGGAAAAAGTAGAAAAATTGGCATTTTAATAGAATTTTGAAAAATGGTCATTACAAGCAAACTCTTTCTACTTGTTCCCCTTGGAGTAAAAAATTACTCCCCCCGCACCTGCCAACCCAGGTTAAATATTTTAATTATAATTATCTATAGTTTTTGTTTTTTATTTGCTAGTTTTTATGTGACTTGCTAGACTAAACCTAACATGTGGTTTAAGTATAGTGCTAACTTGCTAGCTTCTTTGGGTGCAACCACACATTCAACCACTATGTCAAAGTGACCATGACTTCGTGTTAAGTCCTCATAAGAATTGAACCTTGCCTACTATTAAAATTACTAATAACTCTTCACCAATATATTTAACTCCTTTAAACTATAATAATTCCAAAAAATAATTTAAATTTAATCATTTTAATTGACTATTTTAATAATATATATTTTAGTTATTTTTATTATATTAAAAATATATATTTTATTTCTTAATTTGATTGCTTTAAATTTTTAAATACAATCTTTAGTTGACAATCTACAAACTTATATAAATATAAAACAAAAATTAATAAGATATTAAAACGTTTGTGAAGGTCAATAGAATCGACTTAGGAAATAAAATGATTCTTGATAATAAAAATAATAAATAATTGAAATGACGGGAGCTCCAAGAAACTGAAGGAAGAATTACGTTGATTTGTATACTGAAGAATGGTGGATTCGCAGATGATGGAGGTTTAGCACATGTTAGCAGAGCAGACCAGGCCTGTGGTTGGTTCGATCTCCTCATTTATTGTACAGACCGGAGAATCCTTGTTCACGGTCAGTGTTTCTTTGGTTTATCGGGCGATGGTGGTCATCTCTGGCACCGAGAATTATCTTTAGGTATTGAACTATGGCTGGGTTTGAAGCAGAAGTTCACATACTCTGAGTCTGGGCTGTATGAGAATCGGGTCGCAATTGTTGTTCGATGCAGAGAAGCCATTGCTCCTGGCTTCTTTTGGGCGTGGGATCCGGATCTGATTTGTAGTGGCTCATGGAGGGGTGGACGGTCTGAGCATAAACCCTGTGGCTGTGTTTGGATCCGTGGGATCTGGTGTGCTCGGTGGATAGGGGACTGGGCCCTATTTGGGTCTCTTTGATTTGTTAGCTGACTGCTCGGTCGGGGTCTGGATTTGTCTGTCGTGAGGGAACTGCTGGATGGTATGGGGAGCGGATATGAGCAGGAGGTGGACTACACCTCGGGTGGGGATTGTGACATAGGGATATTTGATCTTGGTGAAAAAATTTCGGCGGAGTATGGGTCGGGGGCTTTGACTAGCCCTTTCTTGTCTGGCAGGGGGACCGGGGATCTACCTGGGTCCGCGGGAGCGATGGATTCGCCGGTCATCTCTCTTGGGCTGGAGGGTTCCGTGGAGGATTTAGCAACCATTCGGTCTTCTGCTAGCTATATGGACAGGCCGGATTTGGCAGGTCTCCTGGGGCGGACGCTGCAACCCCAACTGGGGTCTTATACAAATTTTCCTTTTCTTTCGGAAGGCCGTGACCACATGCGGTCGGGTGGCGGACCAGCTTCTCTCTCTTTCGGAAATCTGCTTCAGTCAGTGGAACTCCGTGATGCATCTGCTGCGGTGGCATCTGGGGTGGGCGTACTCCTACCTGATGAAGAACCTTTGATTCCTCGTGCAAGGGCTCCTGCACCGGCGGCAAAACATTCTTCAAACAAGGTCAAGGAACGGAGAAGGAAGGACAAACTGGTGTTGGGTGTGGATGTCTCGATGGAGGAAGCGGAGGAATTCTCCCACATAGCTGTGGTTGGACATGCCCGTGGAAAGAGGCTCGGGAGGGGCTTCCTACAGCGATGGGCGACCGAGAATTGGCAGGATCTGGTTGCTGCTGCACCGGAGATTAGGGTACTGACGAAGGGTTGGTTCTCCTTTATATTGGCAAATATTGGAGAGGTTGAAGCTGTTTTAGGCCGACATTGGACGATGCTGGGCATCCCCATTGTGCTGAAACGATGGTCGCCTTTCTTTGACTCCAAGACTGAAAGAATTGACCGTGAACCGATTTGGGTGAAGCTACCAGGGCTCCCCATGCATCTCTGGAATGAATCTCGATTTGCTGCCATTGGGAATTTTCTTGGCGAATACATATGCGCTGACCATTCCCATACTGAAACTGGTAATTATTCGGTGGCTAAGATCCTGGTCAAAATTGATCTTAGGCTGGGGCTTTCGGCTGAGATCTCCATTCAGACAAAGGATGGGGATTTCACACAGATATTGGACTATGTGGGGGTGCCGTTTCGTTGCCACCGTTGTCACGCTATTGGACACCTGGTAGCAGGGTGCACACTACCATATCGGGGTAGAAAACCGCCGGTTGTTCCTGTAGAAGATGTTAGGACTGATACTGTGCAGAAGGGGAGTCCACTGATGGCAGGGGACCATGATCATTTGACTAATATTGCCACTGAGGCTGTCGTATCAATACAACCTGAGGCATCGTGTGGCATACCGAGTTCTGGGACACCCTTGTCTTCTTTGGAGAACGTGGGCTGGGAAAATATTCAAAGATTGAAGATGGATGGAGTGGGGACTGCTTTGGGCTCCACGTCACCCTTAACTCGAGCAGCCAACAGAAATATTCTAGATCGTCGAGGCTCATCTCCCCAGGGTAAGTCAAAACATTACTCTACTAATGATCCACTTTTTTCTGTCTCCACCGATTTTGGGGGGGTTTGTTTAAAGCCACATTCTCCTGACAGCCCTGTATCACCTTGCATAGTAGCGCCTTGTGTAATTCCTGTCACAAATTGTGCATACACGCCACCTTTAGTATCCACACTACCCTCTCCCAATTCTGTGGGTCGTAGTATCCGGTATGCTCTTAGAAATAGGGTGATCTCTGCTGATGGATCGGGAGGTAGGGGACTTCCTGAGTTGGCTGCAAATACTATGGGGAAAGGTCGGGGACGAAAATCTCACTTGTCCAAAGCACAAGATCGAGCAAAAGTTGATTTGGTAATGGGCACTCAATCCACTATTGAATGGGCACTTAGAGCTGCGAAAACCCTGGAGGGGGGTTTTATATGAAACTTTTGTCATTCAACTGTCGTGGGTTGGCGAGTCCCATTAAAAAATCGTCTCTCCGGAGGTTGGTGGATTTAAATCAACCTGATATATTACTACTACAAGAAACACTGGGCGGCAGTGTGGAGGTGGTTCGGATATTGGAAACTCTGCTACCTGGCTGGAAGTTTGTGGGTGTGGATGCTCGTGGTCGCTCTGGAGGGCTGGCAACGGGGTGGAAGGTGAAAAATTGCAGATATGATAGCTCTTGGGGTATCTCTTCTGGTATTGGTTTGGAAGTTTGGGATGCTGAGATTGGTAGGATGATAACGATTCTCAATATCTATGGACCCTATCTTAATAGGGATGGATTCTGGGACTCATTGCTAAGCATGGATCTCTTTGACGGAAGGGATGTGATCTTGGGTGGAGATCTCAATCTATCCCTGGGGTCATCTGAAGTCTGGGGGCCTCGTGCTACTCCGGATCCATTAGCTAACTTTTTCATACAAGCTTTTGCTGGAAAGGATCTACTGGACATACAGCCTACCAGGCTAACCCCGACGTGGAGGAATAAGAGAGCAGGGGAACAAAGGGTGGCCAAAAGACTGGATAGGTTTCTGGTGGCAGATGTGTTGGCACTGGGGGTTGATGTTGTAAAGCAATGGGTGGGGTCAGGGGGGGTCTCTGACCATTGTCCCATACTACTGGAATTAAGAGGCAGTCGTAACAAACCTCCCAGTCCATTCAAGTTCAATCCTAGCTGGCTGAAGGAGGAGGATTATCTGAAATTAGTTCAGCAACAGTGGGTTCATCGACCTTCGGAGTCACTGGAACATGCAGGCGCTCACTTTCAACTCAATCTCAAGCGGATAAAAGAGGCCACGATAATCTGGGCATCTGATAAAAGGGTAAAAGATGATCAGATTCTGAGGGATTCTGAGCTGAATATTGATAGACTACTACATTGTCGGGGTATGGGATATCTGGACGAACAGCAGAAAGGCGAGCTGCTGGACTGGGAGAGCAGAAGAAATGTGTTACTGTGTGAGCGTGAAGAGATGTGGCGCATGAAAAGCAGGGCAATTTGGCTGCAGTGCGGGGATGAGAATACAAAATTCTTTCAAGCATATGCAAAGGGAAGAAAATTCACTAACTCAATCTGGGAACTATCTTCATCTGAAGGGGAAAGGGTCTCCAGCTTTGATGGCTTGGCTGAGATGGGTGTTCGACACTTCGAAGAATTATTCACCGCTCAACCAGGGGCCTCCATAGCTGAGGTTATCAGAATGTCTCAGCTTTTCCCACGTTTTGTGGGGGAGGAAGAGAACAGACTCTTGATGGAGGAGGTGCAACCGATTGAGCTCTTGCAGGTTATGCAATCATTCCAGAAAGATAAAAGCCCGGGGCCTGATGGCTGGCCAATTGAATTTTACTTGGGATTCTTTGACTGTTTTGGGGAGGAATTATTGACTGTGGTGGAAGAATCTAGAAAGGCTGGATTTGTACATGGCCCCTTTAACTCGACTTTTATTGCTCTCATTCCCAAAACAGACAAGCCTGATCGATTTGATGAATTCAGACCTATTTCACTGTGCAATTGCATTTATAAGATCATATCAAAGGTTATGGCTAGGAGACTTAAAAATATCCTGTCTCAGCATATCTCATGTGAACAATTTGGATTCTTGGAAGGGCGACAAATTCACGAGGCCATTGGTGTAGCACAAGAAGGTTTACATACCCTGAAGGTTCAGAAACAAAAGGGTGCAGTGATAAAGATTGACCTCTCTAAAGCTTTCGACCGGGTGAGTTGGCTTTATATCCGGATGCTTCTCACACATCTGGGCTTCTGCTATGAATTTGTTCGATGGATTATGGCATGCATCACCACGGTGAGCTTTGCTGTATTGATCAATGGTTCGGCTAGCACATTCTTCCATGCAGGCAGGGGGCTACGACAAGGTTGCCCACTATCACCGTTGTTATTTCTCCTTGTCGCAGAAGGCCTCAGTCGTTTTATCCTGAAAGCAAAGGCTGACGGCTCCTTTCGTGGCATCTCCATTACCCAGGTAATGTATATAACACATCTCCTATTTGTTGACGATATTCTTATATTTTGTGATGGCTCGCAACAGGCTATTGATAAGGTGGTCGAAGGACTCAATCTTCTGCAAGTCGCCGCGGGCATGCTAGTGAATACTGATAAATCTACTATCTCATGCTCGCAATTAAATGAGCAGGAGATCCATCGATTGGCCATCAGACTTCCCTATCGGATTATGGATATTGATGATGGCTTAAAGTACCTTGGATTTCGCTTAAAACCCAATGCATATCATAAGGCTGATTGGCACTGGCTAATTGCTAAATTGGAGCTGAGACTACATGGATGGAGTCAAAAATGGCTCTCGCGGGCTGGGAGATTGATTCTGGTTAAATCAGTTTTGGAAGCAATACCGGTTTACTGGATGTCACTTGCTTGGATTCCCAGAGGCGTCTTGGAGCAGATTCGACGGTTGGTTTTTGCCTTCCTTTGGAAGGGTAAGGGAGTGAATCGAGCCTTGGTATGGGTTAGATGGGATTTGATTGCGATCCCCAAAGCACTGGGTGGCTGGGGCTTAAAGAATATCTTCCTATTTGCCAAAGCTTTGGGGGCAAAGGTGGCCTGGCGAATCATCCATACCCGGAGCCTCTGGACTAAGGTGGTCTACCACAAATATATTGCTCCCTTAACCTTACTTGAATGGATCAGGCTGGGAAATAAGTCGAGGGCAAATTGCTCTGTGGTATGGAAAGCGGTGGTTCAGCATTTTCAGCTGGTGGGATCGGGATTAGTGTGGCGAATTGGGAATGGGCAATTTCTCCGTATTGGACTGGATCCTTGGGTAGGATGCAGGGGGGGACATGTCCTGCCTGTGGACTTAAGGAACTTTCTAGCAGCTAGGGGATGTCTGTTCTTAGCTGATATTGCTCAACCGGGCTTATCCACTCTTATGCACCAGGGATGGACCTCTGCCCAGCGACTTGAGGTTCCTGAGAATCTGACCGGGTATTGGGAGGACTACATTCGGACATTAAGATTCACTCATATTCGGCTAACAGATAGGCCTGATGAACTGATTTGGGATCACCATCCCTCTGGACGATACACACCAAAACTTGGATACATTCAGCTTAATTTGGAGGTGCAAAATCGGGCTTTGGTGTGGTGGTGGAAACACCTGTGGAAACTAAAATGCCCTGGAAAAGCCAAACTACTCTTTTGGGCGATTTTAGAACATAAGGCTCCTACATGGGATACTCTGAAAAGACGATTTCTACAGGGCCCGGGCTTTTGCCCACTATGTAGGGAGGCGGACGAGACTCTATCACACTTATTTGTCCACTGCCGTTTCACACAGACGGTATGGACACAAATTTGCAACTACTTGGATATCAACACGCGTTGGTGGGGCGAAAATGTAGATGAGGCATTCGCAGATTGGTGGACTGAACAACAGACTTCTACCATCTGTGCGGTCCCATGCATTTTTGCCTGGGGTATATGGATCACGCGCAACAAGATTATATTCCAGGATTGCAGAGTCCCGATGGAGCAGATTGTGGCTCAAGCTGTGGCCATCATTATTCATTACAAGTCTGCCACTAAACCGATTAGAACTCGTCCAGTGATCGCTGAAACGATTGATGCTACATTACCGTGGGCTTTCTTCGATGGCGCATCAATGGATCAATTGGTGTGCAGAGGGGGGATCGTTTTACACTTATCTGATTCACATTACTTCCACTTAGCGGCGGGATTGGGGAACGGTACAAACAACTATGCTGAAATCATGTCACTTAGACTGTTGCTGATTTTTGCACTTGAACAGGGTTGTCATTCATTACAGATTTTTGGAGACTCACTGATTGTTATTGATTGGGCCAATGAGCATACCCGCTGTAATGTGATGGTTCTCTTACCTATTCTGGAAGATGTTTTACGATTAAAGCAAAATTTTAATCTTATAACATTTACACATGTTTACAGGGAAAGAAATGGCATGGCAGACCATCTTTCCAAAGAAGCTACCCAACAACGTCTTGATCTTGGCACCTGGAGAATTACATTATATAACACTGCTACAGCCTACAGTTACTACCATATGCCCTTCAACGTGGCATTGGAGGACAGGTTGGGCGATTGATTGGTTCCTTTCACTACAGTTTTGGTTACTTAGGCAAGAAAATCGAGGCACAGATATGGGATACTGCTGCCTAAGAGAGGTATCGGGCATTCTCAAGTGCTTATTACAGATGCTGTGGGAGACTTGAAGGTGTATGATATTACAAAGATGACACTTTTGATAATCTGAAGCGGTGGCTCATGAGAGACCAAGCTGATTCAATCACTGTTATCATATTTGGATGGCATAAAATTTGAACTGAACCATTCGAGGGCTGTGTCAAGATGAAGCACAGGTTATTGCTGTAAAAGAGGGCTTACTTTTCATGGACACATCGGCTTTGGAGTCTACAGATGTCTTTTTAGTAATTCTCACTGAAATCTATCAGCTTGTTAGAAGGAATTCGCTCGCAGCAGAGGAGGCAGCCTCTGCTGTGCCTAAACAAGGAATTCCATTAAACGTGGATGATGCTGAAACATAAGTTGCTGCTATTTAGTTTCTCATTTTGGCTTTGATGGAACTGTGGCGGAGCATTAACTTGCATACATCTGTTCTGTATGTGCTTTAGGGCAGCTTAGACTGAGTATACTTTTTGAAGTTACTACTGAATTATGTAACCGGCTATTGGTGTGTTGTTATGGACAGCAATTATTTTGAGATTGTTTGGGTCTCATAGACCTGTAAGATACTTGAACAGCAATATGTGACAATGTAGGGATCACTATGATTCTATTACATGTGCAGAATGTAATTTTTTCAATCTATTGAAATAAAATTACGAATTTTTCCATGGAAAAAAAAAGAATCGACTTACCTTTTGATATCGATATCACCCTTTGCAGGATTCCCAAAAATAATACAGATTACCTTCTATATTTTGGGAATTTTTACCGTTTAACTAACGCTCACCTAAAAGTCGTCATTGTTTGTGAAGTATGTTTGTTTGTTTATTTATTTTTTATTTTTTAATAATTTGATATATTGGAGTGATATCAAATTATTGTTTGTGGAGTATGTTTGTTTGTTTATTTTTCAATTTTTATTAATTTGATATTGGAGTGATGACCATGAACAACCACCAAATATATTTATAAATTTTTATTATTTATTATTATATTTTATCCAAACAATATATTTATAATTTTTTATTATTTATATTTATAATTTATTATTATTTATTATTAAGTTATATTTTAGCCAAACAATTTGAATGTTAAAATATGTATACATATCCCACTTTTTTTTGGATTTGAGGCTATAATTTCATGAACCATCCCATTAGAGTACTCTTTATCTTATCTTGTTGAAGTGGAAGTGGGTTCCACTTCATTCTTTCATGACTCTTAGTTTAAGTATTGAAAAAATTACCTATAATAGATAAAAGGAAAAAGAAGTACTTTAATGTTAAAAAGATTTAAGTTTTATAATGATTATTAAAATATATTTATATAAAATTGTAATTTTTAATTAGATTTATAAGTGTTTATATTTTATAATTTGGAGTAGATGAAGAAAGGTCTTTTTCTTAAATGGCAAGAAGATGAGACAAGTGAACTGTTAAGATTTATTTTATGGGTTTCCTTCATTTTTCATATGATAATTAATAACTGAGACATGGATAATGGGCACTTTGTGACATAGCCTATTAATACTCACCAACCACATATAAAGTAGCTATGTTAATATAACTAACATAGCCACAAGTAAAGTGGACGGTGAATACCAATAGGTGTAGCCAACCACCTAGTTTTGTGGAGAAGGTTGTTTGTTAAACAAAGGCTAAACATTAAACTAATTAATATAAACATTAAACTAACATAACATTAAACTAATTACGCATAAGTGGTGGTTTAAAAAGAGGATATGTTTATTAAATAGTATTTGTTTTATGTTTATATTAATTAATTTATATGTTTATTAAATTGTGTTTGTTTTATATTTATATTAATTAGTTTAATGTTTATATTAATCTAACATGACACTTAATTTGTGGCCAAAAATGAAGTGGCTTTGTTAGTTATACCATTTTTTTAACTACTGCTTAATTGAAGCTTATTTTTAAATATTTATCAAGATACATTTGAGTATAACAAGATAACACAATCATAAAATGAATCTCAGTGTACACTTGTTAAGCTTATTTAAATCTTTATCAAGATGCATTTGAGTATAACAAGATACGACGGCCATGAAATGAATACCTACTATACACTTGTTGAAATGAATCTTTACTGTACACTTGTTACAACACTCAGGTTAAACATATATAAATGTAAAAATATTTTTAACACCATTCAAATCCTTATTACTTTATACGATTCAGATTTCTTTATCATTTTTATTTTTAACTAGATTTCGTTGTTCAATAAGAATTGAGTAAATTTTTAAATTGATTTCGTTGATCCGACAATATCACCGTCTTGCATTTGGATTAGACGGGAAAATGGATCCTCTGGATAAATCTGAATGTGAAGTCAATACAATCTATCACGTGGGTTTTTGAGTGAGAGAGAGGAGTGGGGCTTTGGGGATATTCGTTCCCTTCGTATTGATGGGATCTGATCGACCTGATCAGAGCACGACGAAGATGACGATACCAGATGAAGATGACGATACCCTGTATGATATATATTGTATATCATTGCAGGTCAGGCATGACATACGAACAATAACAGGCAGAGGAGAGATTAAAGAGGATTCAAACATGGTCATACCATAAGGGTAGAGCCAGATGAATGAGAGAAGGGGCTTGTCAAGGGCAGGGCTTCAGCCCAAATTCTTAGCCCAAGGCCTGCATATGCTGATGAAGTCGGGGTTACCATTCATGGATTCACCCCTTTTCTTTTACAGCCTGAATTAGGCCTTCTGACGTTCGTTGTACTGTATTCTGGCGGGTGGGCTGTGACAGGTGAGAATCCTAAATCGTCTTATAGGTATGATTATGTGTTGTGTTCAGTAGTTACAGGTATAATTTTATCCTTTTACCTGATTTCAAAGCCCCAGAGCGTACTGCTATTGTGTTGAGATCCCTCTGTCTTGATAAAGTTTAACTAGTTCTAGATTTGTAGGATAAAGCAGAGTGTAAGGGTTTGCCACTTACCCTATGGCTTTCTGGAAGTTCGCACAATTAGCCCCGGCCAGTTTGGGAAAGTGCTAGGAGAGGGTTTCAAAAGCAGAACCTATATCAGAATATCACAGAGTTGACCTTCTTAATTTCTTGAAAACAAGTATAGATGTCCTTGATGATGAATTAAAACGGTACCTTTTGGACGGGGCATTCCCCAAGAGTAGAAAGTTCAGCGTAGATTTCTTATTGGGCATTTGGGTATATCTCCTGGGATTGAATGGCAAGATGCTCATGATCGCAGTGAAAAAGATCATGAAAAAACTGCATCTGCTTGTTCGCGTGCTGTGGAAAGCATTATTCACTGAGCAATGCTGCAATAAATTCAATATATGCTGGAATACCTTCGGATCACATTGAGAATTAGGAACCCTCTTACTTTTATGCTGGCAAAACCCTCTTACAATGACATTTAAATCCTTCCTGCCTTAATCATGACATAGCAGTCTGTAATGGGAGAATGTTGGGACATTCCTTTCTATTTACACTCCAGTGCTCGCAACAATGGATTCTCTGAGAGAGATTCCGAATTCAAGCTTCTTGTCGGTGGGTGATTCTGTTCGACCATTTTCCGTGGAGGGATCGTACCAGTGAATTGGTTTCTCTGGAGCAGTGGCAAGCATCCGCAGATCTCACATTCCTGCTGAACCTTGCACTGTGGCATTTACCAAAGGTAGAAAGTTCAGCATAGATTCGTTATCGGACATCAGGGTATATGTCCGCAGGATCGATTCACTTAGAGAGATTCTAAGTTCAAGATTTTGTTGGTGTGTGATTCTATTCAACCATTTTCTGTGGCGGGATGGCACCAGTGAATTGGTTTCTTCCCACTGGATCCATGGTGAACATCGGCAGATCTTTCACTTCATGCTGAGCAAGCAGTGTGCATTTCCCAAAGGTAGAAATTTCAGCATAGATTTGGTATTGGACATTAGGGTATATGTCCGAAGGATGGAATGGCAAGATGCTCATGATTGGAGTGGGAAACCAGGTCTGCTTTTGCACGGGCATTAGCAGGCAGAATGGTGTGTTATAGTGGCATTTAACTTCTGCCTACCTTGGTTGTAACTTGCAACATAGCAGCCCGTAAAGGGACAATGTTGGGACATTCCTTTCTATTTATACTCCTGTACTCACAGCATGGATTCACTCACAGATACTCCTAATTTAAGTTTACCATTGATGGGCGATTCTTTTCGACCATTTTCTGTCGAGGGATGACACCAGTGCAATGATTTCTTCTTACTGGAGCAGTGGCAGCGTTCAGCAGATCTTCCAGTACTTGCCACTGAATCTTTTACTGTGCTGCTGAACATTGCATTGAGGCTTTTCCCAGAGTAGAAAGTTCAGCCTAGATTCGTTATCGCACATTTGGGTATATATATGTCTTCAGGATGGAATGGTAAGATGCCCATGATTGGAGTGAGAAACTAGGTCTTCTTGGGTGTGGGCAATGGCAGGCAGAATGGTTGGTTACGGTGTCATTTATGTCCTCTCTCTTAGTCGCGACATAGCAGTCCGTAATGGGAAAATGCTGGGACATTCCTTTCTTCTTATACTCTAGTACTCACATCAGTGGATTCACTTGGATAGCAGAATGGTTGGTTACGGTGGCATTTGAGTCCTCCCTCCCTTGGTTGCAACATAGCATTCCGTAATGGTAAAATGTACATTCCTTTCTATTTCTACTCGTGTGTCTGTGGGACCATTTTCTGTCGAGGGATGGCACCAGTGCATTGATTTCTTCTCGCTAGAGTTATGTCAACCTTCAGCAGATCTTCCAGTACTTCTACTTAGCACTGTGCTGCTGAACCTTGCAATGTTGCATTTCCCAAAGATTGAAAGTTCATCAGTATATTTACTATCGTACATTTGGGTGTATATGTCTTCAGAATGGGATGGCAAGATGCTCATTTTTGGAATGAGAAACCAGGTCTTCTTGTGTGTGGGCAATGGCAAGCAGAATGGTTTTTTACAGTGGCATTTAACTTTTAAGCGCCTCCTCCCGTAGTCTCGACATAGCAATCCGTACTGGGAGAATGTTGGGACATTCCTTTCTATTTATACTCTTGTGCTCACGACAGTGGGTTTACTTAAAGAGATTCCGAAGTCCAGCTTGTAGTTTGTGGGTGATTCTGTTTTTCTGTTAAGGGATGGCTCCAGTGCACTGGTTTCTTCGCATTGGAGCAGTGGCAAGTGACAACCTTCAGCAGATCTTCCACTGCCCGCTGAACCTTCCACTGTGGCATTTTCCAAAGGTATAAAGCTCAGCCTAGATTCATTATTGGATATTGGGTACATGCATGATGCCCGTGGCATGGAATGGTAAGATGCTCGTGATTGGAGTGAGAAGCAGGTCTGCTTATGTGCGGGCATTAGCAGACAGAATGGTCGGTTACAGTGGCATGTAAGTCCTCCCTCCCTTTGTGGCAACATAGCAGTCCATAATGGGAGAATGTTGGGATATTCCTTTCTATTTATACTCCTGCACTCACAACAGTGGAGTAACTAAGACAGACGGATAGAGTCTGGATTTTTGGAAACCAGAGAGATTCTGAATTCAAGCTTGCTGTTGGTTTGTGGTTCTGTTCGACCATTTTCTGTAGAGGGATGGCATCAATGCATTGGTTTCCTCCCACTGGGAACAGTGGCAACCTTTAGCAGCACTTCCACTTCCCACTGAACCAGGCACTTTGGCTCGGTAAATTATGTTCTTGTATCTTGTTTTGTATTCCTTCGATTTGGTATCAGCGTTGGTTGTTTTATGGTTTTCCAAAATTTCTTCTCCTAAAACACAAGTTTTTTGGGGTTTATGCCAAGCCAACGTCATCTTATGTGTGCTTCTTATTGTCTCATCCATTGAGAATAGATTTTCCAGTTGGAATCTCCCTGGAGTTCTGGTTGGCATTGGCACGCTCAGCATTTTGGTTTCTCACCCTGGTCAGTTCTTCTTATAAGTGCACATTTCACTGCTTCAATCTTGCTGTCTCAGTGGTCTTGTCATGGACCACTGAGGTTATTTTCATTATTTCCTCCCTTTTTAAGTCATGGACCTTTTATTAAAACAAATGCAAAGTCACATCAATCAACAAGTTGAATACTCTAAATTCAAAGGACGGACCTTTTATTAAAACAAATGCAAAGTCACATCAATCAACAAGTTGAATAGTCTAAATTCAAAGGATGAGCAATATTGGTAAAATTTAAATTCATGTGCAATGGCATTATTTGAACTAAAGTTTATTATGGGATTCCAATATATTTGCTCAATTAAAGCTATGTTATGTTGATGTAAGTGTACTACAAGCATATTAAAGCGTACACATATTTTTATGTGTTGATTATTGTCATGCATCTTATTGTCCTTTCTTATATTAAGATTAGGCTGAATTGCTAACATAGATTCACAAAATTTTAATTGTGCAATAGGTCACTTTGAGGTCCTAGTGTTAAGATAAAGAAAGTATTTTAATACCCTCAAGGACTATGGTTTAGTGAAAAGAACCTTATCAATTTATTCCTCATTATTTCTAAATCCCAACCTGGTTTTTAAAATTTATTTTTAATTCTTATAATGTATGTTTATCATTATTTCTAAATCCCAACCTGGTTTTTAAAATTTATTATTTTTAATTCTTATAATGTATGTTTATTATCTTAAGCAAATGTCTCAAAAATAGAGTAAATGAAAAATTTAACTTTAACTTTTGTTTATGATCTTAAGTAGGCATCTTAAAAAAGTGATGTATAAGGTTGTCTCCAAAAATTTTAAATTAACTAATGTATATAGTTTTCTAGGCTAGAAAACAAATTTTCCAATTATTTTGGAATCTTATTAATGGATTTTTCCAACCCTACAAGGTTAACAATATATATATTTTTCATCTATTTCGAAAATATTATTAATCAATCTCATTCGTTCCTATTAAGACTTTAGTGACAAAACCATAAGACATATTCATTCTTGTAACCATAAGACAAATGCATTCTTGTATTTAAACCAGCATAGATCCATCTTAAACCCAGATCTATTAAGCATCGAGAGGGATCCAATTTCTTGAGGTGTAATTTTTTTTGTTTCACCTTAAATATTTTACACATTAAGAAAAAAATTACCCCTCAAGAAATTGGATCCCTCTCTTTTAATTTTTTAATTACTTTTTTATTTTTTATTTTTGATAAGTTATGAGCGAACATGAAATTTTTAATTACTTTTGATATTTTATAAGTTATGAGCAGACATGAGAACTTAACGTTATTAGTATTTGTGTAATATGTGTGATGTTTGTCAGTTACGTTCCCATGTATTATATTTTGTAACAAACATCACAAAAGTTACAACATCTCCCCCATACTGGGTTGTAAGCACCTAGTTACTCTAGATACAATAAATTATATTTTTATTTACTAAAATAATTTTTAAAAATAATTTTAAATTGTTATTTTTACCCTATTATAATTTTAAAACTAATATTAAATTATTGTTTTTATTATATTTTTTTTAAACTCTCTTATATAAGATTATCAAAGTTATATTTGGTTTTCTAAATTTTATTACACTGCAAATAAGTTAATATTTAGTAATAATAAATTTAATTTATATAGTTAAAATTATGTAATTGAGATTTATATTGTTTTTTTATTGATTTTAGTATATGGTAAATATTTCTCATTTACTATATTTTTTTTAGTGATAACAAATTTATTTTTTATAATTAAAATTATATAAATATTTTCTTTTAATTTCAATGTATTTAATTTTTTTAATAAACTGATTAATTAAACAAAATATTTAATATAATCCAAAAGTAGCGATTAGGCTTTGCAGCTATTTTTAAAATTAAACCAATTTTTAATATAATCCTAAGTCTTTAGTTTAAGTCTCACATTTACTTTTTACTTTGTTTTATTTTTTTTGTTTATGGCCGACATAATATTTATTACTTTTTACTTTGTATTATTCTTTTTTTGTTTACTTTGTATTATTTTGTTACTCGACAAACACTCGAGTAACAAGATCTCCCCTGGTGCCTCTCGCCGCAATTAATTAATGAGCATCATTTTTTTTATAAAGCTAGGATGAAATTTATATTACTAAGGTAACAAAATGATATGTTTTCTTAGTTCTCTCATCTATCACTAAGTATACGAGACGACCCACAAAACCATTGGTTGTCATCATATTTCCATACTATTCCAAAATAAATAAATAAAAATAAAAACTTAGCCAACTATAAAGGAAAACTATTAGAAATATTGTCATGTTGTTTGGAATGACTTTGATTACTAGTAAACTATCTAGAGTATCTAATAAAACTAATAGTTATAGCGAGATATCCCAAGATCCTAAGTAAATAACTAGCATAAAGTATATCTAAGAAGCTATTCATCATTTGATATAGAAAAAGTAGGCACCTTTGATGCCTTCAGAGTTGAATTGTGTGATTGTTACAACCCGTTCCTTGAAAACCATCCTTGTCGTTGCTTTCGTTAGCAAGTTGAGTTTGGCCCCAACTTAGTGAATTCCTTGGCCATCAACTGTAGTTGAGCCTCTACCTTACAAATTTTCCCCCGCATCTCATCCAATTTCAACATGATTTCCTTCCTCTCCTTATCGTTGTCCATGAGGGATTTGCCTAATAGAGTCTTCATATACTAGAAAAGGGTGATGTCTTCATGTGCTTGGTGTCTCGTGTCTTGGATGTACTTGCATCTGAAACCCACTTCCCCATTTCAACTTGAACTTCTTATGTTCCTTTAACCATCTATTCATTTTGAACTCAAGTTTCCATCTCATTGTTTGCATGTTGAGTCGAGGCCAATATGGCTCAGTTGAAGATTCCCTGTGCCTCCGCAGTTTCCTAGAGCACCCGCATTATGTGGGTTCTCTCTTGCATGTTCTGAGCCTTTCTTAAACACTTTCCTTTTACTATGTTGTGGATAATGAATTTGGGAGCTTGAAACCAAAGGGAATTGTGGAAAACAACATGACCAGTTTCCCGACGTAGAGCAATCACGTTCACAGGGCCACTGAAACTACTCTTATCCCCTCATATTTTGTACAACTTATCCACCAAATAGACTACCTTCTATGTAGTCTCTAGAGCATGCAAAGAAATAATGAGTAGGAGCTTTGACACTTGAATTATTGGTAGGATCCTTAGCTTCCACCTATGTCATGTGTTGGTACTACCTACTAAACCAAACCATCATCATTTTGAGCGATGGTCTAATCCCATTTCAAGGTGTTCCAAGGGTGTTGTAGGACTTCCATTTCCCATAATTCATCAACCCAACCTTTCACCCGCTTGGAAACCATTGTCCACATGAGGTGGTTGTAAGGGGGTGTCCTCCTCTCCACCACTTATCTCTTCCTCCTTGTCATGTGTCTCATTAGCAAGGATGGCATAATCGGGCTTTGTGGGAGCTATTTGAAGCTTCCCTGCCACCTGATACGAGGGAAATTAATGAACATCTTAAACTTTAAATTTTAATGAAATTGTTGATCCCATCATGTCTACATTTTGTATAACCAACAATTCTTAGATTTTGGGCCTTACAAACTTTTTTATCACATATTTATGCATAACCTAATTAAGGGATTGTTTGTTATAAGATTTATGAAATTTTACTTGTCCAACAAACATTTAAAGTTTATGTGTGCGTGTGTGTGTTGTGAATGTAAATATAGTTTAAAAACATTATAATGCAAACACAATATAGTTAAATTAATTTTAGGATAGAGTTGTTATTGAAATTAAAATTGTTTTTACTAGAAAACAACTTTGATTTTATTTTTATGAAAGCTAGTTTATTGTTTTGCATCATTCATGTCTGAGGTGGCTTCATTCAGCATGAATGGCTAAAGAACGAGTGCTACAAAATTGAATGGTTTAATACTATTTATACACTTAGTTCTTTGGTTAGGAAACTAATACTTCATTTCTAAAATTAATTATTTGAGTTGTGTTACAAAATTAAATGGATTAATTATTTTATAAAGATATATATAGTTTTTTTTCTTTCAACCTGTAGGGGCTGACCTGTTATTCCGCTTTGGAATCAAGGCTAGTGACATACCCCTCGGATTGGACCCGGAACCTATGGTGACTTAACCACCACGAGGTGTCGTTGTACCACATCGTTGGGCCTTAGATATAGTTTATATTATAACATTCATTTCATTTCCCCCATTTTATTCTTTAAAATATTTATTTAATTGATAATAATAATTGTAAAATTATTTATTTCTCACGTTTCTTATTTATGCATATAATCTATATAGAAGAAATGTCTCGAATTGGATGACCTAAAAAACATGGAAGGAAAACAACATTTGTTCATGCATTTAAATTGAATCTACATGATACAGGGGGTGGGGGATCCTAATGGATCTTGAAGGAAATATAAAGCTTACTCACGAATGGGGAATGAGACAAGCCACAAACAACCAAGCAAAGAGGTATGCCTTACTCATGGGATCGTAATTCATTGTTTCTCTCAAGATCACCAAGGTCTTGATCCTAGGTGATTCCTTGTTGGTGATATCTTAGGCCAGGAAAAAGTTTTTTAATAACAAAACAAATTCGGGAATGATTTAGCATAGAATAATTGATATGCTTCATCAGATCCAATATGTGAATATCATTTACATCTGAAAGACATAACAAATTTGTCGTGGTTAAGCTCGCCAATCAAGCCATAGTCCTTGAGCATGGCTTTTTTTGTTCAAAATGGGGGTTGTCCTCAACATTGATGGCTCCCCTAAGAGTTTTAGGATATCACCAAAATCCTTTTTAATGAAGTATTAAATGGAGTATTAATGAGTTAGGTGGGCATGAGCACCACCTGGTCTATTAATTTCAAGGTAGGCACATGACACAAGTCACATTTAATCCCCTCATGGGAGATTGTTCTTGCAACTTTGCCCCTGGCTTTTATACGGATTCGTTTTTCTATCTTATGGCGTTGTGAGTTTGTTCTGCCTCCACTTGTGGGATATCTTTGAGAAGGGATATCTGCACAAGAAGAGTGTGCGGTTGGGATTTTGGCATGGGCATGGTGGATTATGGTCGGCCATTGAAACAACAGGACCACTCAAGCTCACAACTCTATAGGGAGGTTTGGCCTATTTGCTTGTCGAGTTGTTTTCTTACAAATTTTGTTGGGGATCCAATAAAGACATTGAGAACTTTGAATTCCATGGCAAGATTTGGTTGGGGTTTGAGTCTTGGTGAGATTTAGACTCGCATGATACAAACCATGGAAAATTTTAAAGATACATACTTATCTTAAAGTATAGAAACCTCTAGGAATTTTATTAATTCTTAAAATTTCAACTATGTAATGTGTGGTGATAATATATATTTTCTAGAAATTTTGAGGATTTTTAAAATAAAATATTTTATCATATAGAATTTGGCTAATCATTTTATTAAAAAAAATTGAATTTGACGTATCATATTTTTGAAAAATACATAAAATTTAGCCTTTAAAATTGTCACTTATAAACAATATTATTTGTTCAAATATAATAACCAATGTTTATCAACTTTATGTAATAAAGTAAAAATAAAGAACGACCATGAAATGTAGGTGGTTAATTAAATGTTGAAATATACTTACATATACAGAAAATCCTAAGTTTAAATCATATACAAAAAAATCCAAAACATTGCAAGAAAACAAGTGAATATAAAAATATAGTAGCACTCGAGAGCCCTCTTGGTGCTTGATAGATTTGCATTTAAGTTGGATCTATGTTGATTTTAATTATTTTATTTTATGGGTTGACATGGATTTTGTAATTACTTTTCATTTGGTTTTAATCTTGTATTTTATGAGTCGACATGAATTTTTTCAATTACTTTTTATTTTTGGTAACATATCGCTACGTTATGTGACACCATCCCCCCCTACTGGGTTGTAGAGCACCTTGTTCTCTCGATGCAACAAAGCATAACGTAAAGTATAATTTGTGATACTCTTTTATATCTGCTCTCACTCATCTGAAAACTTAATTATTCCAATTTGCATTGGCCTCTTATTTGCATCTTGGAATCAAATCACTTCTAGTGCACTCCTCTTTGGATCACTAGTATCAAAGAATCATTTCACATGTATTTGGTGTAGTTTATATACAATTTATGGTAAGGTCAAGTTGTTACATCTTGACTCAAACCCAATCGACAGGGGTTCCCATCACTGTCGACACCAACCCACTGCGATCTCCCTGAGCACCGGCTCAGACAAGTTTTACTGCATCCGGTAACACCTACAAAGCAGATGAGGTCTCACCCGAGGCGATTAAGGGAGAGTGGATGGAACCATGTTTCCGCGGAATGAAGGAGGATGATTGCGGCACTACTTACTTAACTTATTTATCGCAGCATTCAAAACAGATCTATGCATTCAAGATTAACATCATTCGTATTCATAGCATCATTCAACAGAAACATTCATTGCGACAAGTATAACATTAAAGTATGAACTGCAGTAAGAAATCATCGCAACATGCATTAACATAAGAAGTACACAAGTAATTTCACCAAACGGTTCCGTCATGTCATATTACTTCAAAAAAACCCTGATACAACATCTCCACAAAACCAAATCTCAGCAATATCACTTGATCTCACATACAGACTCAAAGATGCGCATGAATAACATCCAAAGATCGTGCTCAGATCAGCTCCAAAGGTTTCAAGGTTTTTCAAAAGCTATCCAACCCATATGACTCTTTGACTATAAATAGGCTTCTGCCTTTACAATGCTTGTCCACTTACTAACAACTTCCTAACCGACTCCTGGACAAATGACCCAAAATCTAACTGACACGGTCCAAATGACCCAAAAACCCACCTACTGCGGTACAATTAACTCAAAATTACATCTCATATCGTCCAATGACCCAAAAACCCACATTCTGCGGTACAATCGACTCAAAAATACATAAAATAGTCTATTCTTCTGCCTTTCTCTGGCTCTCCAGCCTCAATCTCGGCCAACGCCATAGGTTTGCTCCATTCCGGTGGCCAATCATTCACAATGGCATCCAGTGCTTCTGTCGTTACCTTGTAAGGGGTCAGCAACCACTGTTGACCGGGGTCACGCCTTGCGTGCACATAAATAGCATGCGGTCGAACCGCAAACTCCATGATCGGCTTAAACTTTGCCACAGTGTCTTCCGATAGCCGCGGTACCTTTGTCGCTGCATTGCAAAGCATCTCCCAATAGAGCCAGAATAGCAATTGGCAATCCCGGAGTTGCTCTGGCTCCCGTACATACCATAAGTTCTGATAGCGCGCACCCCGCCGCTCTTTTGCAATCGCAACATCCATGCCCTTATATACATCGGGCTCCTTCCAAGCCACAAATGCAATCAAGAGCAGCAGCCAATTATATGTAAACGAGCCCTTACCATCCTGAAATGCCACGACATCCTCCACCAAATGATTCAATAGAAACAAGGACCAATTCATTTGGACGCTCTCCATGCATTGTACTGCACATGCGACAATTCCTGAGTTGCACTAGTTAGGACGACCACCCCTGACCACTTTGTAGGATAAAATCTTGGTGCCGATGAGTACTTCCTTATCATTGATACTGCTGGTGTGATACCCACGGCCATCCGTTTCCAAGCCATATTTCTTCACCAGCTGACCCGCCCGCTTTTTTTTGTTCGCCTTCCCTTGGAAGTACTGTGACGGATCGACTCCATCTTTAGGCAGTCCGGTAATGTACAAAATCAAATCAACAGTGACCGAAATTTCTCTATCCAGCCACAATGAACCACCATGGAAGCACGCAAGAAGCTGCTTTACACACGCGTTAACTTCTGCCATCCGCCCAAAGTGCGGCATGTTAATGAGCCCTAACAAGCTGGGCTATTCCAATCCACGTGCCCAGTCCTGTATAATCAGCGTCGTAGTAAGTCGTGACCCGGGAACATATGGGGTCGATGCAATGTCTGGGTGGGCCACCATATCATGATCATCATATTGGAGGCACATCAACGCTGGCATAATATCAACCGAGCACTCCATTCCGGCAGAGAGTGCTGGCATCTTCACGCCATACTTCTACTTCTGGTTCAGCTTGCGCGGGGTTGCATCCGACCAACTGGGAGGGATATACCCAGGGATGTCAACAGCCGATAGTCCCTCCCATGGGGCAGATTCGTCAATGTAGCGACTGGACTGCCCTACCTGCACCTAAGCTTCTCCTACCACCCCGGTGGATGATCTAAGTTGCCTCTTGCTCTGTGGGGACTCAGAATGCTAACCCCCTTGACGCTTCTTAGCGATTACTGACATCCCCACCGGCATGTTTGCAACTTCTGCCTCAAGATTGACGTCTCCCGCAGACGCAACTTCTTCCTCAATGGCAATCCCGGTGAAAGGAGACTCAACCTCACTGCTAATCTCAACTGTTTCTAGCTCTCATGGCATACCTTACCCAGCACTCACAACTGAGACCTTCTTCATCCTAACGGCACTCTGCAAGTTCAACTGAACCTTGCCCCTTGCACAACTGCACTCACCAAGCTATAACAATACTCTTCAGCTCTGCACAACACTTAACAACTGAATTCTTGGTGCCTTCTTATCGTCTTCTACCCGTTTTTATAGCGTCCAGCCGAAGCCTCCGTAATCATCACTAAATCCTGCATTAACTCAACCGAAATCTTGTATTAACGACGCAAATTCGTCATCGATCCTGTCAGCCGATCAGTCGGATCTGCCATTAATGCCCATCATTTGAACAAGCGTCGTTAATTAACTGTTTTAACTTTTTTCATTTATTGCTGATTTGACCCGATCGCAACCCTGCCACCTGTCGCCAACCTCTCCTAACTTGCGGCACAAGCCTCCCTGCTTCCGCATTCCGTTCTTGTTGGTGCGCCACCCTGCCACCAATCAATCTACACCTTTTTTTTCTTTTTCCCGATGCGACTCAAGCATCGCGCTATTCCAAGCCCGACCGATAGGGCTTCAACCTGCTACCATTAATTAACTTGGGGAGCATCGCTCCATCCAATTGCTGCAACTGTACTGCTCCTCCTGAAGTTATGCTACTGATGCGATAAGGACCAAGCCAATGCATCTGTAATTTTCCTTGATGTTTCATAAACTTGTTGTCATACAACGGCACCAAGTTGCCCTGTTGAAACTGTTTGTTCTTGATGTAGCGATCATGCCAAGCCTTCTGGCGATCCTTCTCCACACCCTGATGGAAACCGGTGATAAAGCGATCTTCCTCCAGCTGCACTAACTGTGCTAGACGTTCCTCTAATGCTATCGCAGAATCCATTCCTGTCATTGCTGCTACGCGCAGAATTGGAACAATGTACTCCATTGGCATGATTGCTTCTTGTCCATACACCAGCTTAAATGGCGTCTGACCTGTCAACCTTTTACATGTGGTGCGATAGGCCCACAATACTATTGGGATTTTGAAATCCTAGTCGTCGCGATTCGCATTGCACACCTTTGTCAGTGCATGTTCTAATATCTTGTTAAAAGCTTCCACCGTGCCATTTTCCTGCGGATGATATGGCGTACTCTTCTTATGATGAATCTGCAGCTCCTCCGTCAGTTCGTTGATGGTGCGATTGAGAAAGTGGCTGCCTTGATTACTCAACAATATGTTGGGGCAGCCGAAACGAGTGATAATGTTATCAAACAAGAACCGCGTGGCCGTGGCCGCGGAACAATCAACAACTGGTGCATCTTCCGCCCATCTTGTCAAGTAATCTGTCGCTGTGATAATATACCTGGCACCAGTGCACTTAACCGGTGGATTGATTGGTCCCACAAAATCTACTGCCCATTTGTCAAATGGCTGCAGTGTTAACTGAGGCATCAACAGCATCTCGTCCCTCCTGGATGGCTTCCCAGTTCTCTGACAGACGTCGCAGGACCGCGCATAGTCGGTCGCATCATTATGGAGCGTGGGCCACCAAAGCCCCGCCTGAAGCACCTTCCTGGAAGTCGCCCAACCGCCTTAGTGTCCTCTAGCTACTTCTCCATGTGCTTCTGCCAATATCTGCGCTTGCTCCTGTGGCAAGTCACACCGTCGTAATATCTCGTCGGCACCCATCTTGTATAACTCTCCTGCGATGAGCTGGAAGTTAGCAGCTTTAACCACCAACTACTTCTTTTGACTAGTGGTGAGCTCTTCTGGTGCAGTACCTGTTGCCAAAAATTGGATGATTTCTTCAAAATAGCCATTGGCTACTTCGACCCGAAACAGTTGGGCATCAGGCAACCCATCTTCAATATTCGTTGGCTCTTCTCCTGTGTCAATTCGCGAGAGATGATTAAGGCTGGAATTCAACCGCCCTGGTTTCACAATTACTTCAAAGTCGAATTCTTGAAAAAGCAGTAACCATCGGCATATCTTCCCCCCCAACACAAGCTTATTGACCAAGTACTTCAATGCCAAATGGTCTATGAACATCTTAAAATGTCCGCCCAATAAGTAGTGTCGAAACTTCTGTAGCGCATAGACCATCGCCAATCCTTCCCGCTCGGTAGTGGTGTAGTTCCTTTCTGCGGATGATAGCTTTCGACTGGCGAAAGCAATAGGGTGATCAAGATCCCCCTCTCCTGGTTGCACTAGCACCACACTGAGTGCAATTGACGATGCATCAACATGGACATGGAATTCCTTACTCCAGTCCGGGAATACTAGTATCGGTGCCGAAGCCATCTTAGCCTTGAGCTGCTCAAAACTATCCTGACATTTAGGGCTCTATTGAAAGACATCATCTTTCTTCAATAACTTCTCCATAGGGGCGGTGATCGCTGCATATCCCCTGATGAACTTGCGATAATACCCGGTATGCCCCAATGTCGCCCTCAGTTGTTTAATGGTGGTCGGCAGTGTCAAGATCAAAATGAGCGCAATCTTTGCTGGATCGATCAACAACCCTTGTTTGCATACGATGTGACCCAGCAATATCCCAAATGGGGCACAAAAAATGCACTTCTTCAAATTCAACGATATCTAGTGTTGTCGATAACGTTCCAGCATCAATCGCAAATTGGCCAAATGATCGCGGATCAAACCATAAACTGTCCAATCGTTCATGTATACCTGCAAGAACTTCTGGATAAAATCCTTGAATGCGGCAACAACAACCCGCAAAAATATCGCAGGTGCATTCTTCAGTCTGAACGGCATGACAATATACTGAAAACATCCCCATTCTGTCACAAAGGTCGTCTTGTGGTGGTCTTCCTTAGCAATACGGATCTGATGATAGCCTGAGAACCCATCCGTGAAAGAATACATCTCTTGGCCACCTACCCCCTGGCAATGGAACCATTTGTTGACTCAAACCCAGTCGACAAGGGTTCCCATCACTACACCAACCCACCGCGATCTCCCTGAGCATTGGCCCAGACAGGTTTTACCCCGTCCGGCAACACCTGCAGAGCAGATGAGGTCTCACCCGAGGCGATCAAGGGAGATTGGATGGAACCATGTTTTTGCCGAATGAAGGAGGATGATTACGGCACTACTTGCTTAACTTATTTATCGCAGCATTCAAAACAGATCTATGCATTCAAGATTAACATCATTTGTATTCATAGCATCATTCAACAGAAACATTCATTGCGACACGTATAACATTAAAGTATGAACTACAGTAAGAAATCATCGCAACATGCATTAACATAAGAAGCACACAGGGAATTTCACCAAACGGTTCTGTCATGTCATATTACTTCAGAAAAACTCTGATACAACATCTCCGCAAAACCAAATCTCAGCAATATCACTTGATCTCACATACAGACTCAAATATGTGCATGAATAACATCCAAAGATCGTGCTCAGATCAGCTCCAAAGGTTTCAAGGTTTTTCAAAAGCTATCCAACCCATATGACTCTTTGACTATAAATAGGCTTCCACCTTTACAATGCTTGTCCACTTATTAACAACTTCCTAACCGACTCCTGGACAAATGACCCAAAATCTAACTGGAACGGTCCAAATGACCCAAAAACCCACCTACTGCGATACAATTAACTCAAAATTACATCTCATATAGTCCAATGACCCAAAAACCCACATTCTGCGGTACAATCAACTCAAAAGTACATAAAATAGTCTATTCTTCTGCGTTCCGCGACCTCTTCTAAGGTGTTGCAACATCGGCGATGTTGCGATTCTTCCTTACCAAACCGCCTGCCAACATTACATGAATATTTAAATCGATCTTACTGATACGTAGAGTCACATTGAATCACTTGAAGAAATAATTATCAATCTCATTAGCAAAATTGAGAACATAGATGGAAAAGTTACCAATATTACTAAGTTATTGCATATTTTGATAGCCTCCAGTACAATTCTACAAATTGATATATTCCCATATCCTTGGAAACAAAGGTGGAAATTCTTCCCTATGACAATCAGATGGATGTTCTATGATTTGAAAATTGGTTAAGGAAACTCGATTTCTATTATGCAATGCAGCAATATGCCAATAACAATAAAGTTCCCATGCCCAAGCTTTGCTTGTGCATAGAATCTTTGTTATGGTGTGTGAATTTGTGTGAAAGAAATTAGACATTGAGTGCTACTTGAGAGATAACATGGGATGAATTCAAAGCCATTGTTACTGATAGTTTACCTCTGATTGACTTTTGTTGCAACATCACTCATTTCTATAACATATTTGTAGTGCACATACACTCTCTCAGATAGACTATCACTCACCATTGCTTCTTGAGTTTGCTACACAAACTCTTCCATTTACTCTTTTCCTTACAGTCCTTTGTTTCAAATCCTTCTTTAATCTCCTTTGGCATGTTGTTGAATAACATGCACTACACACACACTCATCTCCTTCTCTACAAATTGGAGAAAATCTCCTTCCATGCTACACCCAGCTTCTTTCACTTCACATTTATGTTCTTCTACAAACATCTTCTTTGCTTGCATGCTTTCAATTTCAGGAAACCCACTCTCACTTTCATCATTTTTCTCAACAACCTATTTTTCATTTTGTTCTCTCTACCTATTCTTTTTCTTTCTCTTCATCTACTTCTCCTCCACTTTCAAGACTAAATAACAAGCCTATTCTAATGAATGTATATTATCTACACAAATCTTCATCCTAATGCACAACAACTTCAAACCATCCACAAATTTCATTATTTATTCTTCACTATATCTTACAAGACTAACTTTAATAGGCACTTTACAAAGTTATTCAAAATAATTCTCTACATTTTATTCTTCAGCTTCAATTTATCTTGAATTTTCTTCATTTAAATGATACAATCAAAATTTACAAACATACCTTGTAACTTGGTGACTATCTTTGGTTTATCTAATATTTTCTTCATTTAAATGTTATAATCAAAATTTACAAACTTACCTTGTAACTTGGTGACCATGTTATCCCATAGTCGGATCGTACTTTGCCTCTTCATTTTTTGTCCATGTTCAACTTCTACCACCACTCATATGCATAGCTTCTCAAACGTCCAAGAGAAATTGTCACTACTATGGGGTCATCAACTACATGGCACTCAAAATAATGCACATTGTCTTCAATCCACTCCATCACTTCTTTTGGATCTATACTTCAAAAAACATTAGACATCTCCATCTTATGCACTTCCTATGGTTCTTCTCCAAGAAAACCCCATTACTCTCCATATTTACCACTCTTATGTTTTATCACTTTTCCCTCATCCGAGAACTCTATGGCATTCATTATTTCCATCATTATCATCATTATTGATGCAAGTTCACCAAAAACACCTTCATATTGTCTTTGATTGTCTCTTCCTCTACCACTCACATGAATTCTCTTCTTCCTATCACGATGTCTTTAGCATGTCCATTCTCAATAATATTATCTTTATTTTCTCATGCAATTTACCTTGCTTAATTTTATGTCTACATCAGCTTCCTTTATTTCACATTGATACTCATGTCATATTTTCCCAGATATTTGTAACTTGGTATTATGCAACTCTACAATATTGATGCAAGGGCATCGATGCCCAAAACAATGAGTTGAAGGTAGACGATGGGAGGCCTAGAGGACAGTCGACAACCTCCAGGAATAGGGTAATAGTCGACAGGAGATGGCAAGAAGTCACAGAGATTCCGACCAATTGTGGTTGACGATTGGCAACAAGACGATGTGTGGAAAATGGTCGAAGGTGATGCCAATCAAACGGGAAAATAGTCGTGGAACGACGATGACGATTATGAAAATCGATAGAGACGGTTGGAGTCCCAAGGAAATGAGCCACGAAGGTAGTTGGGAAGTTGCAGGAGCAGTTATGGTGGTAGTTGCAGAGTGCCAAGTGGAGCCACCTCATGAAGATGGTCACGTGAAGTATTTAATGCAATTTGACCATGCCTACAAGTGATCTAATCTTATGGAAGACGAGCCGAGTGAACTAGGTTTGATTATAAATATATGCTCTTGCTCCAAGAGAAGTTTTTTTTTTCGAAAAAAACATTGTTGAGAGCATCAAGATCGCTTCAGGATGAAGAATTCCCCCATGCCTGTATAAGTGTTATAACAGTCGATGTTCATTTTGACTAATTCGAGCATAGACGCGTGTTGTTACTATTTCTATAAAAGAGATTGATCATTTCAATAGAGATTCATAATTCTTAGCAATCATATTTTGTGGTGTTGTGTGTGCGTGTTTCTGTTGTGTAGCACTGATATGCGGACTGACCCTAGGTGGCATTTGCATCAGTTTGTATCAGAGCATTCAGTAGTCCTGCGTGGTGAGTTTGGTTGTGATTGGACAAAGAGAGAAACTCTAGTTGTGGTTGGGTAGAGTTGCAGGGGACAGATAAGCTGGGTTGTGATTGGGTAGTACGCGTTAGTCAGTTGAATCTGTGGCCATGGATCAAAGGGGTGTAAAATTCCACGGTAGAGGATGAAGGACACACGGAGGCGTAGAGGTCACGATCGACCATGAAATGTTCGAAGAATGTGTTCATACCATGAGGAGTCTGAAGAGTGAGTTGGTCGCCACAAAGGAAGCCCATAAGAGGGGACTAGGTATTGATACCTCGATCATAGTGACAAGGAGGTCGAAGAGGAAGAACATGCTCCCGAGGACGAATGAGAAGAAGACCCAGGAGACAAATTGATGAAGGTATTGTCAGAGATGAAAGGTAGATCAAAGATGGAGGTCTCTACCTACTCAGGGAAATACTTCGACATGTAGCAGATAGAAGACCCCCAAAAGGTGAAGGTTCATGCCTCATTGTGGTGGGACAATGTACAAGCTAATAGAGTGAGGAAAGGAAAAGACAAAGTGAATACTTGGGATAGAATGATCACCAAGTTGAAGGATAAGTTCCTTCCCACCGACTACATAATTTATATGATCAGGAAACTCCAAAACCTGAGACAGAAGGAGATGACCGTGAAGGAATTCACAGAAGAGTTTTATCGATTGTCTATTCGGTTAGGACGGACCAAAGAGGGAGAGGAGGTAGTCGCAAGGTATGTAAACGACCTGAAGTACACTATTCAGGATGAGCTAAGTCTTTAATGTTTTAGGACAGCTGGGGAAGCCTATCAACTAGCTCTGAAGGTAGAGGAGAAACTGTCATGAAAGAATTCGACAAGTAGGGGAAAGTTGATTGCGCGAAGTCTGAAGTTTGTCACCACCAGAAAAAATTAGTGGGGAGAGGAAGTTTTTCTAGGCCGAGCCAAAACAAAGAGCATTTTTAAATCTAAAACATCACCTCTGCTCAACACCAGTCCTCAGTCTTCCTAACTTGCAACAACCATTTTAGATTGAGATAGATGCTTTAGACTATGTTATCAGTGTAGTCCTCACCCAACATGGACATACGATGGCCTATCATAGCGAGACACTCTCTGATGTTGTTCATATGTATCCCACCTACGACAAGGATATGTACTCCATTGTGCAAGCATGTCTGATAGTGGAAACATTATATCTTGGGAAAGGAAATGATCATCCACACTAATTACAAACCTCTACAATTCATGTAGGTGTAAGGAAAGCTACAAAATGATCCCCATAAAAAGTGGTCCATGTACCTACAACAATTCCACTTAAACATCAAGTATAAGAAGAGCAACACAAATCGAATTGCAAACTACCTCAACCGACCTCTGGTTGTGGCACTGACCATAGTTCTTAACTCTTGTGGCCATGAAAACTCAGGGTGGCCTCAATTGTATTATAGTGACCCAAAAATCATTGCCCACATATCAAACACTAGGTGCATGTAAATCAGTTTCAAACTTTAACCTCCAGAATGAACTCCTATACTATTTGGGAAATCTATGTGTCCCTTCAAGTGAGCATGCAAAGCTGATTTGGGAGCTGCACTACAATAGGGTGGCAGGGTGCTTTGGTGTGGAGGAGACAATAGTAGTTCTACAGAATAATTTATATTGGCCAAATCTTCGATAGAATGTCAGTAAGTACATCAAGCTGTCATGCATCACCTGCGCCATCGCTAAACTGGCCATCAAGAAGAAGAGGTTTTACACTCCACTACCTACCTTGGACAAGCCTTGGGAGTCTATCTCCATGGATTATATGTTTGGTTTTCCCTCGACCAAGAATGGCCACGATTGTGTCTTGATGGTTTTTGATCAGTTCTCTAAGATGGCCATTTTGGCACCCTACAAGAAGAGCATCATGGTAGAAATCACTGCTAAACTATTATTAGTGTTGGGTTCATTTTGGGCTACCACGGACCATCACTTCAGATAGGAATAAAAGGTTCCTAAGTAATTTTTGGTCTAGCCTGTGGTCATTGATGGAAACCAAGCTAACCAAATCGACTTCCTTTCACCCACAAGTGTATTGACAAATAGAGGTAGTCAACATGATGATTGTGCATATCCTGTGGATGTACAAGTCCAAGCATCCACATACATGAGCGACGAGAATAAAGCATGGCTAAAGTTTATGCCTATGGTCGAAGAGAAGATTTTGGAGGAAGACACATAGGCCAAACCAATATTGTTTGCTATAAGTGTCGAGGGCTTGGACACAAGGCATATGAGTGCCTAGAAAATTTGCATACCACTAGTCGACCAGACGCTAGAAGTCGGGGTAAGGACGACGAGACTGGTCCGACTGTGAGGGGAAGTTAAGATGAAGCAGCATCGGAGGGAGGTCGAAACTTAACAACCCAAACAACGTTTTTACAGCCGATACGACAAGAGGAAAAGGAGCCGACGCATAGGAAGTTTATTTTCAGGAAAAAGGTTAAGATTCAGGACAGATGTTGTATGACCATTGTCGATGGAAGCAACACAGAGAATCTGGTCTCGACGGAGGTGATCCAAAAAATAGGGTTGAAGTGTCGACCACACCCAAATGTGTATAGGTTGTCGTGCTTGGAAAAGGGTCACCATGTTACGGTGACACGACAATGCCTGATCAATTTCAAGATTGGCGGGTTGCAGGACAACGTACTATGCAATATGATTTTGATGGACTCGTGTCATTTATTGTTGGGATTCCCATGGAAATACCAATGGAACATGGTGTACGATGGTCGCAAAAATGTAGTCACAATCGAGAAGAATGGACGGAGCTTCTAAATGACTCCCCTGGTTGAAGGGCAGAACAGTTGGGCAAAGGAGAATGACTATTGGGAGAAAGGGGTGCTGATGTGTTCAACTAAGGAATTCCTAAAGGAGGAAGATAAGCAACAATACTTCTTCACCGCCATTCCCAAGGGTCTGAGTGTTGACGGATCGACATAAGAAATTATGACCAAAGTTGGAGAGGTGTTGTCGGATTTCAACTAGGGCATAATGGTCAATGAGATGTCAACTGGGTTGTTGCCGATGAGAAGTATATCCCATCAGATCAAATTAATCCCAAGACCAAGTCTACCTGACAAGGCAACACATATAATGACACCGACAGAAAATGATGATATAAATCAACAAGTCCAAGAGTTGTTGGACAGAGGGATGATCGGTGAAAGCTTGAGCCCTTGTGCAGTACCAACTGTACTAGCACCCAAGAAGGGAGCAGAATGGAGGATGTGCACCGATTCAAGGGCCATCAATAGAATCACTATCAAGTACCGGTTCCCATTGCCGAGGATGGACGACTTGATCAACTGCTTGAGTGGAGAAACTTACTTCACCAAGATTGACCTGAAGAGTGGATACCACCATATCCAGATTAGGGATGGTGATGAATGGAATACATACTTCAAGACGAAGGAGGTATTGTATGAATGGTTGGTCATGCTGTTTCGGCTAACTAATGCACCCAGTGCATTCATGAGGTTGATGAACGAAGTGATGAAACTATTTTTGGGGAGATTCGTCATAGTGTATCTTGACGATATACTAATTTTCAACAAGACGAGGGAAGAACACTTGTCACACATTCGACAATTCTTGTAGAGGTTAAGTCAGGAGAAGCTGTTGGTGAATCTACAGAAATGTTCCTTCATGCAAAAGGAGTTGGTGTACCTTGGATTCATGATTTCTAGACAAGGGATGAAGATGGATCCAGAGAAGGTAAGGGTGATCTTAGAGTGGCCGAAGCCAATGAACGCTACAACGGTAAGAATTTTTCATGGACTTGCTAGTTTTTACAGGAAGTTCATAAGGGATTTTTAGTCAGATATGTGCACCGTTGATGATGTGCATGAAAAATGGCGAGTTCAATTGGATGAAGGTCACCCGAAATGTATTTAAGAAGTTGAAGCAAAGAGTAACGGAGAGTCCATTCTTAGCTCTCTCGGACTTCAATAAGGCATTTCAAGTCGACTGCAATGTGAGTGGGTTAGCAATTGGAGCTGTGCTGAGCCAGGAGAGTTGATCAATTGCATTCTTCAGTGAGAAGCTTAACGAAGACAAGCATAAATATTTGGTCTATGACCAAGAGTTCTATGCCATTATTCAGGAATTGAATAAGTGGATATACTACCTGTTGCCCAAGGAATTTATGTTTTTTTACCAACCACCAAGCTCTGATATACTTGAACACTCAGACAAAATTGAATCAAAGACATGACATGGGTCGAGTTCTACAAAGTTACACCTTTGTATTGAAACACAAGGTGGGAAAGACCAACAGGTTAGCATACGTGTTGAGTCGAAGAGTTGCATTTCCGGGGACAACTACTGTTAAGTTGACAAGATTAGAGTCGATAGAGTCTGACTATGAAGTCGAAGAGGATTTTTCGGATGCATGGAAGGCATCAAAGGAACCATGGAGTGGTGATAGAAATCCATACTTGGGTTACTTCATCCAGGAAGGATACTTGTTCAAGGGGCATTAGTTATGCATCCCTAGAGGATTAGTGAGGGAGAATATGATCAGGGAATTGCACAGTGGAGGACTGGGAGGACACTTTGGCATCGACAAGACCAAGGCATTGGTCAAGGAGAAGTATTACTGGCCAGGGTTGGAAACGGATGTGAAGAAATGGATCTAACATTGCAGGATATGCCAACATGCCAAAGGGAGAAGTCAAAATACTAGGTTATATGCACCATTTCCAGTGCCCACTGCCCCATGGGAAGATATCATCATGGATTTTGCGCTAGGCTTTCCAAAGACACAACAAGGTAACGACTCCATATTTGTGGTAGTCGACATATTTTCCAAAATGGCACACTTTATTCCATGTCGGAAGACAAGTGATGCCACATGTATTGTTGTTCTATTTTTCAAAGAAGTTGTAAGGCTGCATGGGTTGTCGAAGAGTATTACATCATATAGAGATACCAAGTTTATGGGACATTTTTGGAGAACCCTCTAAAAGAAGCTTGACACTAAGCTGTAGTTCAGTTCTGCATACCATCCACAGACCGATGGATGGACTAAAGTCGTGAACATAAGCTTGGTAAATTTTCTAAGGATTTTGACGGCTGATCAACCGAAGCAGTGGGAGAATGTGTTGGTGTAGGTGGAATTCATGTACAACAACTCAGTAAACCGGTTGACAGGAATGATTCCATTCCAGATCGTGCAAGGAAGAATCCCACACGGAGTAACCGACCTGGTCAAGTTGCCAACATGAACGCGAAAAAATGTAGATGCAGAATCATTTTCCGACCACATGAAGGAGGTGCACGACAAGGTGAAGCAACAGCTGGAGAAAAGAAACATAGCATACAAATTGAGAATCGACAGGAAAAGACGATTGCATACATTTGCAGAAGGCGAATTAGTATATGCGTAGTTGACGAAGGAGAGGTCCCCTAGAGGAACATACAACAAGTTGAAGCTGAAGAAGATTGGTCTATGCAAGATCTTGAAGAAGATATCAGACAATGAATATGTGTTGGAGCTTTCTGAGGAGATAGACATATCATCGACATTCAATGTTTCCGACCTGTACAAGTTTGAATAAGGGTTAAAGAGTGGGAGTGAGACGACGAATGAATGGAAGGGATGAATACCAGTCCATACGACGGAAGAGGTCACAGAAGTGGTCAACATGATAGAATTTGAGAAGAATGGAAGTCATAGGAGAAAAGCATACTTGGTCTAGTGGAAGAACCGAGATTGGGAGGAGGCAACTTGGATTTCAGCAGACAAGCTCAAGGAGTTATAGAACCGCGGGCATAGTTCTTTTCAACCCAGGGATGTTGATGCAGGGGCATTGACGCCCAAAACAAGGAGTCGAAGGTAGACGGTGGGAGGCCTGGAGGACAGTCGACGACCTATAGGAATAAGGAAATAGTCGAAAGGAGATGTCAAGACGTCGCGGAGATTCTGACCGACTGTGGTCGACGATTGGCGACAAGACTATGTGTGGAAAATGGTTGAAGGTGATGCCGATCAAATGGGAAAATAGTCATGGAAAGACGACGATGGTTATGATAGTCAATGGAGACGGTTGGAGTCCTAAGGAAACGAGTTGCAGAGGTAGTTGGGAAGTTGCAGGAGCAGTTATGGCGGTAGTTGCAGAGTTCCAGGTGGAGCCACCTGATAAAGATGGCCATGTGAAGTATTTAATGCAGTTTGACCATGCCTGGAAGCCATGATCTAAGCTTCTAGAAGACGAGTCGAGTGAACTAGGTTTGATTATAAATATCTTCTCTTGTTCTGAGAGAAGGGGTTTTTTTCGGAAACAACGTTGCTGAGAGCATCGAGATTGTTCGAGGATGAAAAATTCCCTCACACTTGTATAAGTGTTATAATAGTCGATTTTCATTCTGACTTATTCGATCATAGACTCGTGTTGTTACTATTTCTGTAAAAGAGATTGATAATTTCAATAGAAAGCCATAATTTTTGGCAATCTTGTTTTGTGGTGTTATGTGTGTGTATTTCCATTGTGTAGCACTGATATGCGGACCAACCCTAGGTGGAATCTGCATCAAATATTCTATAAATCCCATGCATTGTTGCACTTCTATCTAGGATCCACACACTTCGCTTCTCAAACAATTCTACTCAGTGCCTCACTCTATGCTAGAATTGTCTACTACAACTAGGAGCTTTCAATCGCATAATCCACTCACTCTGACGCCACTTGGTGTAGGGCCTAGGGAGACTCCTTTGAAAATCAAACAAAAAAAGCACTCCCAACATACACCAAATTTTCATATCATTACTTTATTGGCATTTCACACGCAAGGTGTGTTATCGTATAAAAAATTATAGCAAATACTTTCAACAACAATGTTTGCAACTTTATTGAGTCAATGACCAATGCTCTCATGCCTCATTACACTCATAGACATGCTACACAAGTCTCTAGAACCCACAACAACTAAGACCACAAAAAAACAAATCAATAGAGATCCAAAGGCTCTTTGCTAATTCAAAAACATCACATTTATGTTTTTGATCCTTATCGTTTGGCCTTCTAACTACCCTAATTGTGCAATCCAATGACAACAGATTATATTTAAGGGTTTACAAAAATTCACTAGGGAGAAGAAATTAGATTTATGCATGCAACAATGCCAAACAAATATACATGAGTGTTTGTGGAAATGCAAACCAAGAATTGTTCATGTGCCTTGTTGAGAAAGTAAAACTTCATGTCTGTAGAGTTTCAATGTACCTAAAAAACCCGTATATCAAAATTTTCTACTTAAATCCCCTAAATACTTAAATAAAAAGAGTCTAAGGGAGCTCAAATTGAATAGTCCATAAGGCATAATACTTATTGAGGTTTTGAAAATGGGGTAGCAAGCTAAGTGGGATTGACTGTGGGGTAAACTACACAATTAAGTACGCTTGAGCCGGAGGAGTCTTGGGATGGGTGACCGCTCAGGAAGTGATGATTGATGCCACGTATTCACCCTCGGGTCATAGATTAGTGACTTACTCTATGCATATAATCCCGAAATTGGTATCTCAAATTTTTTTTTCACCTCCATTTACCAACAACAAATTCTAAAGTGTATTTTTTCATTCCTCACCTTCCTATATTTCCAAATTTTCAATTGGAGCCTTAAAAATTGTTGTTGTGCAAAAATACTGAAAAACTATCCTCTTTTTATAATGTCCAAAAAGTCTGTGAGTCTTACCAAGATGAATGCCAAATATGTTTCACTTATTCCAGAAGGAAAATCAAAGTATAGGTCTACAGTCTTCCATGTTGACCACAAAACCCATGCCTTATATTTCCTTGATTCATCTCCAAATGCATTGAATTGGTATTGGCAAAAGACACTTTTCACTAAATTTGACAATTTATGTTACCTACATAAAAATACACACATTCAACACTACAATGCATGTCTAGACTAGGTTAAGGATCTAAATCAACCTCTAGAGGACGCGCCAAGTTATATATTCAATTCTCTACAAATCATTTTCATCATGTTCCATGACTCCATGTTTAATTCTATAGTGCTTAAAACAGAGTTACATTTATTCAACAATTCAGGAAAATGAATGCCTACAACTTCTAAATGCACATCAATGGATTTCAAATGCACACCTAGGAAAATATGGACATGTTCAAGTCCTGAAATTTTAACCATGCACTTATAATTATTCTACACCTATTTGTGAATTTAAATGCATGGTGCATGATATCCTACTTAGCCAAAGATGCTCATGCATCACATTGTATCTACCCCTCTTCAGAATTGATGAAATGGGTTGTAGGGTTTTGAACACAATAAGGGATTTTGCAATCTCGTCTATAATTAGAGGGAGTTATAGAATTCGCAAGTGATCTTTGTAAGTCATCAGTAATGGTAAATAATACGCACCCTGCAACGGAGCAATAAATGTTTTATAGGTTGGGATATACACTATTGAATATGAAACATATCCAACAGTGTATATCCTAGCCCATACAATGTCTATATCCAACATTATATATCCCAACCTATACAAAATTTATTGCTCTATTGTAAGGTGCATATTGTTTACCATCACCAATTTTGGCTTGTATTTCCATAATCTTCATTTCATTAACATAAGTCAATACAAAAGGCACACCACAAGAAGCAACACACCTTTGTTTTTCTACAACTAACACCATAAGTCAATTGTTGTTGTTGCAACATCCCCCCAAATTTCTTCTGTAAATATTGGGTCCCTCCTATTCTTTTTGTTTAGGACTTGATTTTGGTCAAATCGTTCTCACTTAATCTTCAACTTTTCCTAAGAGTGCTGACCCTTCTAGTTCTTTTGATTTTTTGACTAAGGCATTTTTTCCGTCTATTACCTTTTGAAAACAACACGCTGTTTTAAAAGCTTAACTATGCGCACTTTCAAAAGCACGGATTGAAAGCTTATATTTCTGCGCCAAAGGTGCAAGGGAAAAAGTTTAATTGCGCACTTTTAAGCACAAACTTCAAGCTTATGTCTTGCGTTAAAAGTGCATTTTTTAAATCTTACTTTTTCGCCTTGTTGCCAAATCTTGGCTTTTCAACAAATTTTCTCAATTATTTTCTCTAAGGCAAAGTTACCTTTTCTCTTCGGCGCATTTTTTAGCCTTGACTCTGCTGCCCTTTGGCGCAATCCTTAACCATAAGTATTCCGCTGTGTGCGTTTTTTTTTGGGCTTAAGTCTGCCGACCCCTTTTCGGAAATCTTAGACTTTTACCATCCAGCGCGCATTTTTTAAATGCAAATCGGCCGCCGTTAGCGCACGCTGCTTGGCGCGATTTGTAACTATAACTCTTGTGCCAAAGGCGCAAGGATTATCCATATGGCTCCCACTTCCATAGTCGCGCTTCGTCTTTCCTCGAAGTCCATTCTTGGCGCAGCCCATTAGCGCAGAGTTTAACACTAAGACTGCGGCTGTGCGCGCAGAACCAAACCTTAAGACTCCCACCAACTTCACACTCTTTGAGAAAACCTTGCCGTTGGCGCATCTCTTAGGCGCAGGTCCTAGTGATATTTTCCCCGCCACCTTAGCGCAGAGCTTAATCTTGCGATCGCCGCCTTGGGCGCGAAGATTTATTTTGGGTTTATGTGCAACCACGGAATTGGTAGGGTTATCAATAAGGCCATGTGTTGTTTTTAATACACAAGGTTTCGAGCCCCGTGTTCATCAATTCGACAACCCTGATCCTGGCCATCTTTCCAAGAATAAAACCCACAGGAGCTTGTAGAGCTTGTTGGAATTTGCATCTAGTTGTTTCTCATGATTTTTAGCCATGAAATGATAGTTGCATCTGTGAATTAGTTGATCATTTTTTTTAAAATAGCTTTCATATTGTGAAAATGGCATATTCTGGAAAGTTTATAACTATTTTTACTAATGCTTGAAAGTCATTTGGAAGCTAACTCTGTCACGTTTTCTGTTTTTTCTGTAAGAAGCATTGTGTTTAAATAGTTGCTCTAAATGTCTCCTTATTTGTACTACCTCACTCACTGCAGGTTTGTCATGCATAGAAGGTCTACAAGGAAGAAGGAGCAGCACAGGTCAAATCAGATCTGCGCAAGCATGAGATTGCAACAAAGGCAACAATATCTTTTTAGAGCAAAATTATCTTGAAAGAACTCAGTCAATGGGCCACCCATATCCAAAGTGTAGATGGCCAAGCATCCACAAGTGAGCCAGTTGGTGGGTATTAGTTAGCAAGCTAGCATAAGGAAGCCAAATAAAATAGATAAACCATCAGGATTCTTATTTTGTCATAATGTGAGAAAAGGATGAATTTCCTTTATTGTATAAATGCTTTAGAAGACAGCTGGCCCTGATTCTGTCTTATATGGGAGGCTCTCCACGAATCTGTGGGTTTTGTAATTGTGCACTAAAGACAAATTAGAAGGTTCTAGAGTTTAGGGCACACCTGTTAGCTCAAGGAGCAATTTGTAAACTTATAAATAGTAGAGCAGAAGAAGATAGAAAGGCTTTTTGTAGGTGAAAGAAATTTTCTTCCTTGTACGTGAACTACTTTGCTACTTACTCCAAGAACTGGATTTTGCCTAATGAAATCCTAGAGAGGACGTTTTTGCTTGGAAATGTGTGTTGAATGTTTGTTGGAATATTCCTGTAGCATTCATATACTATTGTGAGATCTTTCTTTGCTGCTATGAATTATTTCTATGTAATGAATGATCTTTCTATTTTCCTGTACAATGATGTCTCTCTTAAATGAGTAATGGAATGTATTCAATGAATTAAAGCTATCTTTAATAGTTGTAATATTCTGATGTAGGCACATCTTTATGATTAAACGGCTATCTGTGTGATCTTTAGGTGTTTCTTGCAGTTTATTACTCATCTCTACAGTTTGCTCCTTGCAAGGATAGGTTAAATCTGCTTATACAGTTTTAGATTAATTTAGATTAGCTACCTGCATTTAGCTTGGGGCACTTGCATTTCATCTTTAAAATTAAAATCACAAAAACAGTGGATCGGGCTGCAACCGGTGCAAAGAATACAAATCTTTAAATCTTACGGTAGCCGAAACCATTAACCGGACGGATTCCCCACACCAAACGGTGAGCGATCTAATTGGGCTTGCTTACCGGGGAGAATCCCTTGCTGCTTGATGTTGCGATTTTCGGGGCATCAACAGTTTTTAGCGCTAGAAGGAGGGCCACCAGTGCATGGTTGATAAAGGAAATTCCTCCATCGACAGAAACATTACTGGAAACCCGCTTGAAACAGTAATCCCAGGAAATCAAGAAAATCCCAATTTTGATTCTGAGCAACAAGAAACGTTGTATGATGTACCTTTTGCAGAGGTAGAAGACTTAAGAAGGCACACACGAGCTTATGTTAAACAAATAGGTGGTTTAAATGCAATAACCTTTCTCCCTAAAAGAAGAATTCCTAAAAGAGAAAGACAATATTCCCGTGATTCAATCCTTTTGCAGAGCTTCGAAGAGCTGGTAGATTTGTCTTTAGAAGAGATCACGCAGCCTCTAAAGGAGATCGATTTTGAAGATCCAGAAAATCTTGGAGAACTTTTTACTCCAAAGAACACTCCACTTAATTCACCACACGATTCTCCACCTAATTCTCCACATAGAGCCATGGCTGTACCTACTTGGAGAGCAAGGGGATCATTAAAACTAGCTAGGCCATTTCACGATCTGCCTAAAAATCCAGAGAAATTTTTGCCCAAATAAGACCCAGGTAAAGGCATATCTGTTGAAGATCATCTTAAGAGTTTTTATTTAGCTTTGAATCTTTTAAATGTACAGCATGAAGACGTAGTTTGTAGGCTTTTCCCATACACATTTGAACCGAAATTTTCTTCCTGGTACTTTAGCTTACAAGCTAGCTCAATTTCCAATTGGGAAGAGTTTGAGAAATGTTTTTTAAAGAAGTATGGAAATCAGAAAACTGTAGCTACACTCATGAAAGAATTATTGTCCATGAGAATGGAAAAGAACGAAAAGGTTCAAGACTTCAACCAAAGGTTCACTACGCTCTTGAATAATTTCAGCGAAACAACTAAACCTACAGAAGAATCTTTAGTTGAATATTATACAACAGCACTTGACGGCCTCATAGCAATGTTCGTCAAAAGAACTAAGAAGACCACCCTGATAGAAAATTTCGAAGAAGCTATTAAGGTGGAAGAAGAAGCAGACAACATTGCTAAACATGCCTTAGATGCAGAAACAAGGCCAACAACTAATAGAAAAACCCTGCTGCTTACTAGGAATAAAGAAGAGCCATCGGTGGATATGGAGAACGTAGTTAAAATGATGCAGAAATTGTCCAATAAGATTGTAGATCTTGAAAACGATAAGGTGGCTAGTACATTCAGGAAGCCTTTCAAACCATTCTACAAGAAAAGGGAAGACAATGACCAGGCTCATCCACCTATGAACAAATCCCCTGTTTTAAATCTAAATGAAATAGGAATGGAACACTTCTGTACCTTTCATCAAGAGCCACACTCTGAAAAGAGCTGCCCACAATGGATTAATTCTATGAGTTTAGTAATGAACCAAATGTTGAATTCACAGATTCCAGATCAAGACGATCCTCCAGAGGAACAAACACTTGAAGTAGAGGAACCCTCCCCAGATACCACCATGGTATTATGGGACAGGGTACCTTTAACTGAATTAATAGAAGATGATCCCATGGAGAGCCCAATCTCTGCTGTAAACATTAACACTCGCAGTAAAGGTCCCATTGCAGATCCAGTTCCGAGCTCAATTGCGTCCAAACCTAAAAGACACATTACAGTCATTCCGCCTCAACCTAAAGCTAACCCAACAACTGCCAAACAGCCAAACATTGACACAACTGTCCATCAACCAAAAGTCACATTGAGCAAGACAGACAATCAAACGAAAGTTGTAAAAAAATGTGATATGGGATATGACATCATTGAAGATATAAAGAAGGTAAAAGCAAATGTTTCGATATTCGATACGTGTAGTCTACCCCAACAACGAAACAAGTTGTTACAAGCTCTTCAATCCCAGCCCAGCACTCCATTAACAGACACTCAGGAAGATCCTGAAATAAATGAGGCTAGTATTGGTGGGAAATACAAATCCCAGACATTGCCTTTTCTTTTAACTTTTGAAATCTTCAATCACAACGTGCATAATTGTTTAGTAGGTTCCGGTGCTAGTTCAAATGTCATGCCTCTGTCAATCTGCAAAAATATTAATGGGTAGCCAATTCCTTGCACATCCCATATCATACAATTGGATAGGACCGTTGTTAAGGTAATAGGGGAAATGAAAGATGTGCTTATTAGATTGTCTATTGATTCTAGAGTGTGTCAGTTCATAGATATAATGGTAGTTGATATTCCAGAAGCTTATGGTTTGATCTTGAGTAGGGATTGGTCTACAAAACTAGATGATTACTTTGCAACTGATTGGTCCCATTTATGGTTACCATATCAGAATAGGTAGAATCAGATTAAAATTTTGAGGGAACCACACATGAAACAAAATGTAACTCAGCTAGAAGGAAAGAACGAAGCTGTAGCCTTCTCATCTTCAGTTTTGGGGAATTATTTTTTGGAAATCGAGTCGAGTAACTACCGATCTGAAACTATTAGCCATGAATCAGATAAACAGTCCAATCTCCTTCATTTTTCTTGGACTTATGATATCGATTGTAACATAGTTAGCTTAGTCACTGACTCAGATCATAGAGATACTAACTTAGTTAAATCAAACAATGTTTTTTGGACTTTATACTTTGATGGTTCCAAGACTCTGGAAGGATCCGGAGCTGGTTGTATTCTAGTAGATCCTAAAAGCAATAAGTACTTCTTATCCTGTAGATTAGAATTTGAGTGTACTAATAACACTGTTGAATATGAAGCTTTAGTCCATGGATTGAAGAAAGCCATCAGTTTGAATGTTAAGTACCTGAAAGTTTTTGGTGTCTCAAAAATAGTTGTAAGACAGGTAAGAGATACCATTCACTGTCTTTCACCTCATTTGAAAGGTTATCAGGATGAGGTATGGGATTTAATTACGCATTTTGATGCTTTCAATATAAAATTTGTTCCTAGATTGCAAAATGTTGCGGCTTATTTATTAGCAACTTCCGCTTCCAAATTGGTGCTGACTAATAACAAATGTTCAATTGAACTGGTTTTCAGGCCTTCTGTCCCAGACAATATCACAAATTTCAGAGTTTTTGATGATGACAAACAGATTATCAGTTTTCTAACAAATGAAGACATGTTCTAAGAAGCTGTGATAGATGAAGAAGAGCATGATGTTGTTTAACAAAAGAAAGATGAGGCTAAAAGAAATTTCATCCCCAAAGGGGTGAGGTCACTTGAAATGTTGTTCGATCTGCGGAGCAAATTCAAAAGGCCAGCAAATACCAAGACCAATAGCTCATCTATGCAGCACGAATTAGTAAATCTGGGCACCGAAGCTAAACCAAAATTTGTTAACCTTGGTAAATGTTGTTCACCGAGAGAAAGAGATAAGTTCATCAAGATTTTTCGACAATATAAGGATGGTTTTGTATGGACTTATGAAGATTTGAAAACATATGACACCCGCATTATTCAACATATCATACCAATGAAAGCAGGCGTCAAACCATTTCAACAGCAGTTGAGGAGGATGCACCCTACTCTCGAACCTCTGATTCAAAAGGAATTGAAGAAGTTACTTGATGCTAAGATAATCTTTAAGGTCTGGCATTTCGAATGGGTTTCTAACCTAGTTCCCGTAAGAAAGAATTCAGGAGAGATAAAACCAAATTCTTCTCTACAACATTGATACATCCTGACAGCCACGGACTATTTCACCAGATGGACGGAGGCTGCCCCATTGCGCAAGATCAATGAAGATGCAGTCATCAGTTTCTTAAAAGTGAACATCATAACCAGGTTTGGGGTTCCAATTTCCCTAGTGTTTGATAATGCCACTTATTTCTCGTCTTTTAAAATAAATGAATTTGTTTATGAAAGGGGAATTAAATTGCATTACTCATCCAATTGCTACTCCCAGGGAAATGGACTAGCTGAATCTTCAAACAAGAACCTCATCTGAATTCTCAAGAAGACTGTGATTGAAAATCAGCGAAGCTGGCATATAGCTCTCCCAAACGCCTTATGGGCAGATAGGGTGACTCCAAAGGATGCATAAGGGGTTTCCCCTTACACACTTGTCTATGGCAAGGAAGCCATCCTCCCTCCCAACATCTTACTTCCATCCTTGCAGCTGTCCCAAGCCTCTCGAGGGTCTGGTAGTCAGGTTTTACAATCCATGATTGACACGCTACTTCAACTTGAAGAAGCCGGACAGAAATCCAAGAACCGATTCCATCAACACCAAGATATAGTCAAAAGATGGTTCGATAAAAAGAAGTCCGCTAAAAGAAGCTTTGAAGTAGGAGCTTTAGTTCTGAAGTGGGACCATCATCACGAAGGCAAGGGAATGCACACAAAATTCCAACACTTATGGGTAGGCCCTTACCAAATTTCTACAAAGCTTGGCCCATCCACTTACAAGCTAACAGACCTCCAGGGAAAGGAAGTAACCCTTCCCCTCAACGGCCTCGCCTTGAAACAATATTTTGCATAGTCTCGTTGAGGTTTTCTGTATATAAATAAATAGTTTCTTTGTTCTTTTGCTTTCTTTGTTGATTTTTGTTTTGTTTTGTTTAGAAACAGTGGTAGTTAGGTTTGTCTTTTCACTCACTTTTCATCTGATTTTCCTCTTTTTCTAGGCTAATAAAACCCAGCTCAACCCCTGGCTTAGCGGTAGTACAAAACTCTCAGCAAAATCTAAATCTTGAAGGCAGAATCTCATTTGTAAAGAGAAGGAGGCTCGGTGACTTTGCTTCCACTGATCAGCCTTTGAAAATGGGGAGATTTTTTTTTTGTTTGGTCAAAATAACCCCAATTAAATGACTAATGATCCAATGTTTCTCTCTCACTATCTTAAGGCTCCACTCATTTTAACATTAATTCATGTCTCAAGGTTTCCTTGCTATTATGGAACCATGGAAAGGAAGCATGCTTCACAGAGGTATGGTATTTTAAATGATCTCATGCTACAAATAAAAGCCTGAAGGCTTACATCAAAGGGTCTGATTTCCAGAAATTCTCGCCTCAATGAAAGCATGGCTAAGATAAAAGCAAAATGTTCAAATCTAAAAAGTTGTTCAAAAGACTCAGCTCAAGCTAGGTTCTTCTCCGTCCGTGAAGCTTGATAAATCAAATAAAATCTCTCGCTCACACAAAAGGACATTATGGATTGAAGAACCAAAATCAAAGATTGGAATTTTAAGGAAACTATTTCTGGAAGGCTCAAACAGCAAAAGCTGTCAAATGCATGGACATCTAAAAGGATGTAGATAGCATGGGAATGAGGAACAAACGAATATCTCTGTGAAGTACTGTTACGATCCTATGGAGTCCTCTCTTAGTTAAGGCACCATAAAGACAGTCCTAAAAGAATTAACTCCATACTCTAGCCTTGAGAGAGTTTGAAAGAAGTATAAGTCTTAGCCCCCTTTCTCCCAAAAGACCAATATGAGTAAGAGATCACCCCATTCTTAAGAGTTGAACTGTGAGGCATTTTGTTGCGTGTAAAGCTGTGATTATAAATGTCATTCTAAGTCATGACAAGATTTTGTTTCAGAGATTTGTGTTCGCCAGCGAATCGCCAATTGTTGTTGCTGCAACATCCCCCCAAATTTCTTTTGTAAATATTGGGTCCCTCCTATTCTTTTTGTTTAGGACTTGATTTTGGTCAAATCGTTCTCACTTAATCTTCAACTTTTCCTAAGAGTGCTGACCCTTCTAGTTCTTTTGATTTTTTGACTAAGGCATTTTTTCCATCTATTACGTTTTGAAAACAACGCGTTGTTTTAAAAGCTTAACTATGCGCGCTTTCAAAAGCATGGATTGAAAGCTTATATTTCTGGCGCAAGGGAAAAAGTTTAACTATGCGCTTTTAAGCACAAACTTCAAGCTTATGTCTTGCGTTAAAAGCACATTTTTTAAATCTTACTTTTCCGCCTTGTTGCCAAATCTTGGCTTTTCAGTAAATTTTCTCAATTATTTTCTCTAAGGCAAAGTTACCTTTTCTCTTCGGCGCATCTTTTAGCCTTGACTCTATCACCCTTTGGTGCAGTCCTTAACCATAAGTCTTTTGCTGCGCGCATTTTTTTTTGGGCTTAAGTCTGTCGACCCCTTTTCGCAAATCTTAGACTTTTACCATCCAGCGTGCATTTTTTAAATGCAAATCGGTTGCCCTTAGCACACGCTGCTTGGCACAATTTGTAACTATAACTCTTGTGCCAAAGGCGCAAGGATTATCCATATGGCTCTCACTTCCATAGTCGCGCTTCGTCTTTCCTCGAAGTCCATTTTTGGCGTAGCCCATCAGCGCAGAGTTTAACACTAAGACTATCGCTGCGCGCGCAAAACCAAACCTTAAGACTCCCGCCAACTTCACACTCTTTGAGAAAACCTTGCCGTTGGTGCATCTCTTAGGCGCAGGTCCTAGTGATATTTTCCCCGTCGCCTTAGCGCAGAGCTTAATCTTGCGATTGTCGCCTTGGGCGCAAAGATTTATTTTGGGTTTATGTGCAACCACGAAGTTGGTAGGGTTATCAATAAGGCCATGTGCCGTTTTTAATACACAAGGTTTCGAGACCCGTGTTCATCAATTCGACAACCCTAATCCTGGCCATCATTCCAAGAATAAAACCCACAGGAGCTTGTAGAGCTTGTTGGCATTTGTGTCTAGTTGTTTCTCATGATTTTCAGCCATGAAATGATAGCTGCATCTGTGAATTAGTCGATCGTTTTTTTTAAAATAGCTTTCATATTGTGAAAATGGCATATTCTGGAAAGTTTATAACTATTTTTACTAATGCTTGAAAGTCATTTGGAAGCTAACTCTGTCACGTTTTCTGTTTTTTCTGTAAGAAGCATTGTGTTTAAATAGTTTCTCTAAATGTCCCCTTATTTGTACTGCCTCACTCACCGCAGGTTTGTCATGCATAGAAGGTCTGCAAGGAAGAAGGAGCAGTACATGTCAAATCAGATCTGCGCAAGCATGAGATTGCAGCAAAGGCAGCAATATCTTTTCAGAGCAAAATTATCTTGAAAGAGCTCAGTCAATGGGCCACCCATATCTAAAGTGTAGATGGCCAAGCATCCACAAGCGAGCCAGTTGGTGGGGATTAGTCAGCAAGCCAGCATAAGGAAGCCAAATAAAATAGATAAACCATCAGGATTCTTATTTTGTCATAATGTGAGAAAAGGCTGAATTTCCTTTATTGTATAAATGCTTTAGAAGACAGCTGGCCCTGATTCTGTCTTATATGGGAGGCTCTCCATGAATCTGTGGGTTTTGTAATTGTGCACTAAAGACAAATTAGAAGGTTCTAGAGTTTAGGGCACACCTGTCAACTCAAGGAGCAATTTGTAAACTTATAAATAACAGAGCAGAAGAAGATAGAAAGGCTTTTTGCAGGTGAAAGAAATTTTCTTCCTTGTACGTGAACTACTTTGCTACTTGCTCCAAGAACTGGATTTTTCCTAATGAAAGCCTGGAGAGGACGTTTTTGCCTGGAAATGTGTGTTGAATGTTTGTTGGACTATTCCTATAGCATTCATATACTACTGTGAGATCTTTCTTTGTTGCTATGAATTATTTCTGTGTAATGAATGATCTTTCTAGTTTCCTGTACAATGATGTCTCTCTTAAATGAGTAATGGAATGTATTCAGTGAATTAAAGCTATCTTTAATAGCTGTTATATTTTGTTGTAGGCACATCTTTATGATTAAACAACTATATGTGTGATCTTTAGGTGTTTCTTGCAGTTTATTACTCATCTCTACAGTTTGCTCCTTGCAAGGATAGGTTAAATCTGCTTATACAGTTTTAGATTAATTTAGATTAGCTACCTGCATTTAGCTTAGGGCACTTGCATTTCATCTTTAAAATTAAAATCACAAAAACGGTGGTTCGGGCCGCAACCGGTGCAAAGAATACAAATCTTTAAATCTTACGGTAGCAGGAACCGTTAACCGGACGGATACCCCACACCAAATGGTGAGTGATCTAATTGGGCTTGCTTACCGGGGAGAATTCCTTGCTGCTTGATGCTGTGATTTTCAGGGCATCAACAATATCCCAACCTATACAACATTTATTGCTCTGTTGTAAGGTGCATATTGTTTACCATCACTGATTTTGGCTTGTATTTCCATAATCTTCGTTTCATTAACATAAGTCAATACAAAAGGCACACCACAAGAAGCAATACACCTTTGTTTTTCTTACTCTCACGTATCAAAGATATTAATTTATTCAATCTATTAATAACTTGAAAAGATGAGGGATGATTCAAATATTTGACTTGATTTGTGTCAACATGGGACTTCAGCATGGGGATTCCTTGGACACCTTTTGAACTATTGGCAAGGCACCACTCTTGAATGAGGCAATAGAAGGCATTGTTGGAAGTCATATAGTAGTTGGACGCTTGCATGATTATAGGGCATGTGTTCTTATTGCAAGAGTAAATCTATTTCTAAATATTTGTTCAGTGTAATATGATTGCACACTATAATGGGATCTCTCCTTTGCACAATCTTCCTTGGATTCCTTGTAGGATAGTTTGCACCATATGGAACATCTAGAAGTATTCTCACAATGGCATAGTCTCATTCTAGATGGATCCATGTGCCAGTTGGAGAGGGCCAAGTTCTTTGGAAAATAATCCAAGATGATCCTTCCATATGTATGAATATAGAAATGTTCAAAGCAAGGTTAAAGTGTGCATGGATATAACCCTATATATTCATCAGTTGTAGTAGAAATTTTTGTGTAACCAGTGTGGATAAAAGAGGATCCTTTCATAGAAAGGAAGAACTAGAGCTCCTAATAGTTATATTGGTTTTCATGCTTACCATCTCATCTTCATTTTGAAACGCCCTTAAATTTGATTCAATGATATCCATAGAGGTTGCACTCCTAACTTATTGACCCTTTTTCTAGAGCCTTTTAGTGTTCATGTTGTAGCCAAGGTGAGACTTTTAAGTTATATCCTGCATTTTATTCTTATAAGAGTGCAAAAATGATGGGATATTAGAAGGGTGAAAATAGTTACAAGTTAATGTACATTGCTTCAATCAGATTCAACTAAACAACTCCTTGATGTTTATCAAATTTGTCTCAAGTTGTACTCTTTTATGAAGTATATAATTTAGAGGTATTCTTCATTCATCACAATAGGGTTATTGGAGCCATGTTTTGTATGCTTTACCACTTAGTTTGACCTACAACAACAAATGTTCGAAATTATTCATGCTTTGTCTTGATGGAAAATCCCTCTTTTAGCATTGATATTACCTTTGAAGTAGTGTTAAGAATATTTTAATAACCTACTGTGGGTTGAGGGGTCAATAACTTGAATGGTGAGGAGGTAAGTTTCACACTCTCTCCACATTAGAGCAAATTTGGGTATAAAACAGGCCTCATAAGAAAAAGAGCCAACCATAACTTCTTGATGAATTGGAAATAAAAAACCAATAGAATTTGAAGAAAAAGTGTCAACCATAATGGTTGACTTGACATATTTGTCATAAAAAAACTACTTTTTTTCTTCGTATTTTCAACATATCTCCCTGTGGTTTTACTCAAATTTTGAGTGGGAGCATTCATTGGATGTGAAATCAAATTCGCATCCAACGAGTACCCACACTTTCATGGGGTGGAGTCCATCAAAAGTATGCAGTGTGGGTACTCATTGGATGCATAATTTAATTATGCATCCAACAAGTGCTCCTGCTCGAAATTTGAGTAAAACCACAGGGAGATATGTTGAACATACAAAGAAAAAAAAGTAGTTTTTTTCTCTCTTCCTCCAAAATTCATAAATATTATTTTATTATTTTCCTTAGGAGGCCCATTTTAAACCCCAAATTTGCTCTAATGCCCGGGTTCAAATCCCTAATGAGATATTGGAATATTGTGATGAAGCTAAAAGGGTAGGCGCTTCCTTGGAGTAGGAACCCCATATTGGATGTGTCTGGACAAACGTCTTGACCCTTGCTAAGTCATGTTATTGGTATATTTGGCTTACAATATGTTGGATATACTCTTCAGTTATATGGAAACCGCCAACTTTGAACTTGGGCCTAGCCTAGGTAATCCCAATAAATTATTGATTCCCGTGGTTTAAAAAATTGCCTAGTGTGGTGTAGATGGATTGGCAAGTATGATTTGACACATGAACTATGCCATGAGGTCAAGGCCCAAGGGAGTAAACTATGTGCCCCTGTAATGGGTTCTCATATGCCAAATCTCGCATGGTAGCTAAGTCGTGACCTAAAATTGCCTTTACCCTTTAAGATTCCTTCTTGTATCCAATTAAAGATTCCTTCTTGTATCCAATTAATAATTTACTTTGGTGAGTCTACAATCAGAGATTTGTGATTTTTGCCTAATTTGACCTTTCATTATATGTCCGCTACCTAGGAATTTTTTTTTTACTTTTTTGAAATCCGATGCTTAATTAGTTGTTGAAAATAAGAAGTGTTCTTTAATTTCAATCATGCATCCATTTTTTTGGTTTTTATTCATACATCCTCTTTAATTTATAATGAGAAGAATGTTAGTTTTCGTCTTTATCTTAGTATATGAGCATCCTTCCATCTATGAATGCTTGTGTCATGGTACTGCAATCATCTCAGAAATCCTATCGTCATGTCTTAAATATGTTTTTGTGCAGTAATTGCTCAATAAGAAGTTGCTAGAAGTCATTTTGTAAATGTCACGGTGATCATTGTGGGCATGGTTTTGAAATGTTGTGGGGACGGGCGAGAATGTAGATTTTTTTATGTTACAATATGGAAACTTGTAATAAGACTTTTTAGTTGATAGTTCTTTCTTTGTTGGTACATACATAAATTTGAAGCTGGTTTGAGGAACATTATTATATTATCTAAAGTTGGTAGTTTGTTGAATGTCTTTATGTAGTTGTGTCTATAGCTCGTTTTGAAGAAGACAATTACATATAGATAAAATAATAGTTTTGTGATATTGTAATAGAGGAGTTTCTATTTTGTGACTACAACCAAGACAAATCTTATACAAAAGTAGTAATGGTTTAGAATTAAAATGGAGATTGTATCCTAAGAAAGAGGACTATATGAGAAAACAAGTGATCTTAACAAAGGGAACGATGCATAATACACTTCTTGTAAATAAATCTTTACTGCAATACCAACTGGAATATTTTGTGACAATGGACATACCATTGCTTGAAGTACTATTAAAATTGGTTCATAAATGATATTTCCAAGCTATTTTAAAATTGTTTGGAAGATCCCATGTCTTATTCTTTATAATGGAAATTACCTTGTGATTTATTGACTTCCTACAGTGGAAATTGTTAAATTAATCAATATGTTTCCAAATTATTCAATATAACTAGAAATTCCTATAATTGGTAAGAGTTAATAGTTATTCATTGTTGGGGTTTAAGAATTTTTCCTCTAGTTAGTTGTAATAACCATATTATAAACTCTGATTTTTTTTTAATCCTTTAATATGGAGAGTAATCCATTTTTAAACATTTAAGCAATCCTTCCTAGATTGTTTACTGGTATTATTTTGCAAAGGTGATGTTTTATTTCTATTTGAGGTTGATACATTTTTATATTGATTGTTTTTATATTGTGAAATACATGTTCTCTCTTAATTCTAGCAATGACTTAAGATCTTGAATCTTGTGGTTGCTTTACAAACCCCTTATTATGTTTTAAGCATTTGTATTGCCATAGTGGCTATCATATTTGTTTAAAAAATGTAGAATGTGATTTGACAATGATGTCATGATGTCTTAGGCATAATGGGAAAGAATGTTGAACTCCATGACACAAAGGATATATAGTGATTTAAGGAGTGATCTAATATGGATAAGTTCCTTGTAATGAAATATTTTCAACAAGCAATAAAGGATGAAGTAAGTTGATTATAGATGTAAAATGAAGTTTTCGATTCAGTTTCATGTGGTCTATGTTGCCACAATAACTAGAACCCTTAAAGTGAAAGATCCTCACTATATTGTAGTTATGTGCAAATATGGAAGTAATGACATTGTTACCTTATAAAATACTTCCCTTCACTTTACTGAATTGAGAAGTCACAAGGGGGAACCCCTAATGAAACAAAGTACTAGTGGTTCCATCGTATTTAGAATTACTTAGATTGTAAAGGATCAACTATGAGTGATGTCAAATGTGCTTGTAGTTGATTAACAAATTCTAGAATTGAAAGAATCATGCAAATGATTTAAGGAAATCTAGGAAATAAAGACATGATTACGCAAACATTGCACATAAATTCTAGATTTATATAGAAGAGTTATAATAACCAAATGAAAGTAAGTCCTTAGAGTTATAACAGTTAAATTTCTTTAACCAAATAATGTGAAAGGAAATGTAAAAGAAATAAATTTATTATTCTAAATTGGATTTATGACTTAAGGTGTTCCTAAAGTGCAAGAGATAGAGATAGTAGTAAACCTTAAGAGTGCTTGAACTTCTAGATTTGAAATAACATGTTGAAAATGAGATTGGTTAAAACTCTTTGGAATTGAAGTGATTAAAGGCAAATGAGTGGCCAACAATTAGATCTAAATCTAAATTAATGAGAATATTAAGATGGTCAATAGTGATTTGTTCACATGTAATCCTTAGATCTAAAGTTCAAAATGGAGTGTTGATATAACTTAAGTGAAATTGCTTATTTTGCAATCAACAACTTAATTGTACTATAATCCCTTTAGAATTGTGCAATTGGACCAAAAGGAAACTAAAGCATAAAGGAAAATTGCATGTCAAATTTGAAATAACATCTCATTAAAATTGTGTTTTACTTAACCAATTTGGTCTCATGTTCTAAAGTTGACTTTGCCAATAGAACAGAGCCAAATGTCTTAAGACAATTCCAAAATTCAATAAGTTATTTATAACCCAAAATATGTATTATTTAAATGAAGCAAATGGTTATCGACAACAACAAGTAATACCCCAAAATGTGCAATAATTTAGGCTAATAACCAAAAAAAAAAAATGAACTCAAAAGTTTGCTTTAAAAAATGAATATTTCCCCACAGCGGGTGTTGAGTGTGGGTCGTCCCACGGAAATGACAGACAACCCTGAGGTTGGACACGAGCCCGCCCGTGCCATCCACGAGGCTGGACACATGCCCACCCAGACCTACCACACGTCCCAGGCTTGAATCATATTTTGGACTTCTTAATTTTGGATTTGGGTTTGTTTTCTCAGTCATGGGAGGGCCCTATAAACTTCTTAAATTCTGTTTTGGGTCTGCTTTCTCAGTCATGGGAGGGCCCTGTAAACTTCTTAAATTTTGTTCTGGGTATGTTTTCTCAGTCATGGGACGACCCTGTAAAGTTCTTAAATTATGTTCTAGGTCTGTTTTCTCAGTTATGGGAGGGCCCTGTAAAACTCTGTATATTTTGATAAAGAAATATAATGATCTACCCTAAGTTACAAAAAAAAAACCGAAATATTCAACCCAAAATTAGTTTTAAAAGTAAATTCATTTTCTTTTTTTAGAGCAGAAAAATAACAAGTGTGTTGGACAGAATCACATGAAGATTTTAGACCATTAAATTTTAGCAGATAAAATGTAAATTAAACATGTAAAAGAAAATTAAATAATTCATATTTATAAACACAAATTTAAATGGCTTAGAAAATGTGACTAGTACCTAATTACTTAGATTGGGGAAATGGGATGTAAAGGAAAATCGAGAGAAATTGGTGATCAAAGGGTTAGAAGTGCTCAAACCATACTCTAGTCTTTGATAGCTAAACCAATTTGAGCAATCTTCCAAGGGAAATCCAAGTGATGTGATGTCCAATGATCCCTACATACATAGAGTGCTTGCCACAAGAAAACTAGAAGTAACATAAATCAAATCTAGATTGCATGCTAACTAATGAGAACACATGACAAATAGTCTAAGGAAAGGAGAAGATTTTAACAATTGATACCCAAGATCAGGAATTGGAAATACAATCCATGATCATATCTTTAAGCACCATTATCCTCAAATGAGATTATTCAATAAACACCCATAAGCTTTGAAACTAGGAAAAACTAAGCAAAATAGTAATATATTTTATTCTCCACGTATTCTAGAAAATAGTACAATGTAAGAGTCTTTCTTATATAGATGATAGAGTTGTTAAATCCTCCAATGGAATGATCAAAACTAACAACCCTATATCTTGACCACTCAACGATATAATAACCTCATTCACAAGTCAAAACTAACAACTCACTCTTCAAGATAAGTGGACAAAGAGAGGAGTGCTCTCATCAAAACCTGTTATGCAACAAATTTCTAAAAAGAGCATGAAAAGAGCAGAAAGAGATCAGAAAGAGTACTCCACGACTTGAATGAAGAAAATAGATGAATATCAAACCCTTCGAGGGGGGAACCTCCTTATACAATGTACTAAGCACACAAGACTAGACAAGACAAGATACTCAAATGAAAATATCTCCTTCCTATATATAGGATATATTTAAGGGGTACAATTACAAATCACTGACCCCAACCGACATAACTAATATAACCGTGCTAATGAAAATTACCACTAATGGACCAAAGAGGACATCAAAACTAATGTAATGCACCACAATATAGGGGAAATGTGCCCCTATTTAGGGCTTAACATGCCCCTCCCCTTCAGATAATTGTTGTCCTCAACGCTTGATTAATTGTGGATGCTTCTATATGAAGGACTCATCTTCCCATGTCTAATATTCCAATGGAAGGTTCTTACATTTGCTAAGATACTCAATAATAGCCCGATTTCATAGTTGTTTGGTCCTCGTTTCAGTGATTTTTTCAGGTTCCAATATGAATTTTCCTTCTTCATCAAGCTCAGGCAAGATTGTTTGAATTGGGATTTTGTCTCCTATTACCTTCTAAGCAAGAAACATGGACAACTGGATGCACTCTCGAAGAAGGATGGAGCTCCAATTTGTAAGCCATACTACCAATCTTCTACAACACTTTATAAGGACCATAATACTTGGGTGCTAATTTATTGTACTTATTTAGTTGCTTGAGAGACATCTTCTTGTAAGGTTGTAGCCTCAAAAATACTCAATCCCCTTCTTTGAAACTCCTTTCACTGCGATGTTGATCAGCTTGTTATTTCATCTTTTTTTGTGACATAGCCAAGTTGTCCTTAAGTATCTGGGGAAATTCTTGCTGGTGCTCTATGTGATCTTCCACAGCTTGAACTTTAGATTTTCATTTTAAGGGAGATGTGATAGAGGGAGGATGGTACCCATAAAGTGCCATAAATGGAGACATTTTTTATGAGGTAGGGAAGGAAGTATTGTACCACCATTTTGCCAAAGATAACCATTTTACCCACTGTGTTTGTTTATTAGATGCAAAGCAACGAAGTTAGCCTTCGAAACATTTGTTCACTATCTCAGTTTTCCCATCATATTGAGGATGATAAGATGAACTGTGAGCCAATTGGGTACCCAAACAAGAAAACAATTCAGTCCAAAATTTCCAGTGAAAATTGGATCTCTATCACTTACAATAATCTTCGGATTTCCATGTAAATTCTGAATTGTTTCCATAAAGGTTGTTGCTACTGTACTTGCATTTAAAGGGTGAGAGAGTGCACAAAAATGCGCATACTTCGTGAATCTATCAACAACCGCCATAATAACATTCTTTCCTTCTGACTTGAGTAGACCTGTGATAAAATACATAGAGACTTCCTCCCAGCACTGGAAACGTATGTCTAATAGTTGTAGAAGTCTCGGGGTCTTAATCGTTTCAACCTTATTCAATTGGAAAACCAAACATTCGGCCACGAACCTTTGAACATCAGATTTAAAACCTTCCCAAAAAAATTCCTTCTTGACCCTATGGTAAGTTTTCAGGAATCTAGAGTGCCCACCTATAAGAGAGGTGTGTAATTCCGAGAGGACCTTTTGTTTGAGTTGGGATTTTTTGCATAAATATAAACGATCATTATACCATAGTGAATCATTTTTCCACACAAAAGTATCTAATGCACTAGGATCATTTTGTAGCTTTTGAATGAGCATCCTCAAAGATAGGTCATTTTTCCATTCTTCCCTTGCTGCTACTACCCAATCAGGTTATAGAATGGAAATTGCACAAAGTAATTCCCCAACATCTTCATCTTTTCTGAAAAGCGCATCTGCCACCACACTTTCTTTCCCTTTTCGATAGATGATTTCAAAGTCATATACTAACATCTTGGTTACCCATTTTTGTTGCTCTTTCGAAGATAGTCGTTGTTCCAAGAAGTATTTAAGACTATCATGATTTGTTTTGACCTTGAAGTGCCTACCTATTAGGTAAGGACACCATTTCTTAAGAGCATGTAGTATTGCCAACATTTCCTTCTCATAAATGGGCTTCTGTAAGTTCTTTCCCTTTATTGGATGACTTGTGAAAGCAAGCGGGTGTCCTTCTTGCATTAGAACAACACCAATGCCATTTCTTGAAGCATCACATTCCGCAATCAAGGTTTTTGTGAAGTCTGGTGTGGCCAAAACAGGAGCTTCGCACATTGCCTCTTTAAGTTGTTCAAACGCTTGAGTTGCCTCTGGAAAATGCATCTTTCTTCAATAATGTTGTTAGAGGTGCTTCTATTCTTCCATAGTTCCGAACAAACTTGCGGTAGTACTCTGTCAAACCAAGGAATCCTCGAAGATTCTTCAAGGTTCTGGGAATCATCCAGTCCATCATGGATTTAATTTTGTTGGGGTATACCTTGACACCTTCATGAGATACAATATGTCCCAAATACTCTACCTCCTTCACCCAAAAGAAACATTTGGAAGGTTTTGCATATAGGTGTTGCTCCTTTAGTAGTTGTAGTACCCTGTCAACATGTTGAACATGTTCTTCCCAAGACTTGCTATAGATTAGTATATCATCAAAGAAAACTAGCACAAATCTTCTAAGGAAGGGCTTGAAAATGGAATTCATTAAACCTTGAAATGTGGAAGGTGCATTCATGAGACCAAATGGAATGACCAAAAATTCATAATGACCTTCATGAGTTCTGGATGTTTTTTTTGGGATGTCTTCATCCTTCATTCTAATCCGATGATACCCGGAACAAAGATCCAACTTTGTGAAGAAAATTGCTCCATATAATTCATCTAACAACTCATCAATGACATGAATGAGAAACTTATCTTTAATGGTAATATTGTTGAGCTCTCTATAATCTGGACACATACACCATGATCCATCCAGCTTGTGTACCATTACCATTGGAGCGGAGTAAGAACTTTGGCTAGGCCTAATTATGCCTACCTCTAACATTTATTCAACCATACTCTCAACCTCACTCTTCTGGCCATAGGGGTATCTATAAGGTTTGATGTTAGGAGGAACACTTCCTGGAATTAAGTGAATAGCATGATCAGAATATCGAACAGGTGGAAGACCTTTTGGAATATATTCAAATACCTTGGAATGCTTATTAATGACCTTTTGTAGGCCCGAGGAAATAGGAGACTTAGATGTTTGAACATCTAATGAGTATAATTGTCCAATTACACCTTGATATACCTTTTTCATCAGTTTTTTCATACCATTAGAGCTTATCACCTTGCTTGGTTTCCGTATGAAACCATTTAACTCATTCTTTCCTTCCCATAAAAATTTCATGAAAAGCTTCTGAAAATTAAAAGCAACTGTTCCCAATGATTGGAACCATTGATCTCCTAAGACCACATTAGAACCCCCCATCGGAATAGAAATCATCAGACTATTCAATACATATTCCCCCATAGTAATATTGATATTATGGCATTTCCCTGAGCAATTGATAGTTCCTCCATCTACAATCATTACTTGAAACTATGGTGTTGGATATACAAAGCAATTGAGAACTTTGGCTAATTTACAGTGAATGAAATTATGAGTACTACCAGAATCAATCAACACTGTTACCTTTTTCTTTTTGATATATCCTGCGATCTTGAGAGTTTGAGGAGTTCTAATATCATCCAATGCATGGTAGGATATGGTGGGAGTAATCTCTTCAGAAGTAGTATCTTCTATTTCTGTATCTTGAGATGGTTCATGTTCTTTTGGTTCTTCCTCTTCACAATCTATGTAGAATCATTTCTTCTCACCATAGCTATGTCCCTTGCTATACTTGCTATCACAATTAAAGCATACGCCTTTTTCTCTTCTTTCCTCTATTTGTTGAGGTGTCAACCTTTGAGGTGGGTTAGAAGAAGGAACATTATTCTCCCGGTATGTGTTGGAGGTGACCTTTCTAGCAGCCATCATCATATTTTTACTTTCAACCTTCCTTGCCATCATGAAATCCTTCTCCAAGAATGGTGGTTCAAAGAGACACACCTCATGTTGAATGTTATTCTTCAAGGTGCCAATAAAGAGATCCAACAGATTATCTTCTGAAATGTTATTCACTCTAATACTTAGCTTCTGAAGTTGCTTGATGTGCTATGTAACTAGACCTTTTTGCTTGAGATTTATTAACTGGATGAAGAAGGTATTGCTATTAATATCCCCATAATGTGCAATCAATTCTTCGGTGAATATAGGCCAAGATATAATATAGTCCTTTTTTCAGTCAAAAATCCATTGGTACCATACAAACTGATCAGGCTCTAGACATAAGGATGCAATAGTTACCTTTTTCAAAGTTGGACCTATTGGTCACAAAGCCATTGGTTCCAGTTAAACCTATTTGGTCTCTCCCAGAAATGAATTTGCACAAATACGTCAACTCGGTTACAAGCGAGGCCAAATAGGTTTAACTGGAACAATCATCAATGTTCCTGCGGATTTGGATAAAGTGAAAGTTGATTTTCCCATAAATCTTGATGACACCTTGACAATTGTTGTTGTATTAAAGCGAAGACTAGAGTTCAAAAATGCATTCTTGTCTGGAAATTTCTTCCCTGGCGTTGTCATGACAGCTTTAAGAAGCTTGTCTGAAACTATACTATACAAGACTGAAGGTGTAACTATTAATGAACAATGGGAATAAATGTTTACCATCTTTGCTAAAACAAAAACCCTTCCATTGGCATCAACAACTGAACCACTCAATGAAAATAGATTGCACCTTTCTGATTCTGATGTTAACTCTTCTTTTGATCTTGATCCTGAACCTGTATAAAAAACATTGGTCCATGGATATGGAGAAACCAACTTGCTAGATGACCGGGCCAACAAAATCATTGAATTAGCACCTTCTGAAATTTCCATCCATTGGGCATTTTCCAAGATAGATATTCTGAAGAATTGAATTTCCCAACCTTGTTCTTTGGATACAGCCATGATGCAGATATCTACAAAAAATATCACTATCAACAAGTGGCAAAGTGGGAACTCCAACATGAAAGCTGTGACTTTGAAACACACCCAACTGATCTTTTCTTCAAAACGGTTAAAGTTATTATTAAACAAATTTCAAACACTTGTTGAATTACAATACGCATAGGGGAGTTGAAAGGAAAAAAACTAGTAGCTAAAGATGTCAAAACACAAGCAACCATTGAAAAAATTCTTAAATCGCCTCTTGCTTTTCGCACATTGAAAGCAATTTGAACATCGCCAGACTATTTCGATTGCATGAAAAAAACCTGTTTGCAATGATACGCCAACTAGGGCCACCAAATTTCTTTGTTAGCTTTACTAGTGCCGAGCATCTTTGGAAACCGTTGTGCTTTGCCCTGTATGAACTCGAATCAACACAACACAAGGCGGGATCAATTCCTGTTATTGAAGACAATCTTGATGCACTGATAAGAAAGCATCCAGTAGTTTGTGCACGTTCTTACAGACACATAATGAATGCATTTAAGTCTTTGATCTGTAAGAATAGTAGCTTCTTTGGCGAGGTTCAAGATTTTTTCTTCACAACTGAGTTCCAACAAAGGGGAAATGAGCATGAGCATGGCCTTATATGGATCAAACATGCTCTAACACTTGGGAGAAATAGCAACAACGACATAATAGCCTTTGATGATCGATATATTTCAACGGATTCATCATTACTTAAACATGAGTTTGTGAAATTTCAAACACATCGACACACAAGGACATGCAAAAAAAAATTTGTTCTTCATGCAAATTTAACTTCCCCTTACCTCCCATTGACAAGACAATGGTTCTGGAGCCACTTGAAGATACCCCAAATGAGCTAATTGAGAAATCCAAACAATTGCAATCTCTACTTAAAAGAGAAACTTACTCAAAGGAGATGTCATTTCAAACATTTCTTCAAGAATTGCAAGTTATCAAGGATGAATACATTGTTCTTTTGCATTCTCATATCACACGCCCTTGCTTGGTATTAAAAAGAGATCTTGCAGATGTTTGGATCAATGCATTTTCAAAAGGCATTCCAGATTTGTGGCAAGCAAACACTGATGCGCAGTTCATCTTAGATGCATATGCTACAACAACACACTTGCATTTAAGAAAATCAAAGAGGAAGTTGTCTCTGGCAATGGAAACAACATCGATACAATTCATAGACTGGGTAACACGTTGTTGAAAATGCAACAAATGTCCATCAAATAAGCAATTCATGTTATCCTTTCTCTACCTTTCCATTCATCTTCTAGAAAGACAATTTTCATCAACACTACACCAGACGAGAAAAAAACAATTGTTCTTAAGAAACCATCATTGTTGCAAAATTTACCATATGAATCTGAATACATTGTTTCACCATCTATCATAGACAAATATAATGCATGAGCAATTGAACTTGAAGACATTTCTTTGGCAGAGTATGTTGCTTCTTTCAGTTGTATTGATACAAAAATAGTCAAAAGAAATAGACCTTGTATCATTCGATCCATTCGATACAACAAAGAGAAAGATCCAGAGAACTATGCATGGGAAAAGATGCTCCTCTACATAGCACACAGGGGTGACTTCAATTTGTTGAAAAAATCCTTTAAAACATGTGTTGAAGCATATCTAAGCTGAAAAGAAGCGATTTATTTTGTTGAACAAAAGTTCATGGCAAGCATGGGGGGAAAATGGGGCGACTTTGACATCGAACTTCAAAATGTTCATTGAACTTCATTTCAACAGCAAGAATGACTCTGATTACTTTAACAATGGCAGAAGACATGATACCATAATGGAGCATTATGATATTCGATCTGATATTCAAATCAAGAATTCAACCTGTCTATCACAATCTACATCTTCTTTCACCTTGGGAGATAATCCATATATACCATCAATAAATTAATGCCATGCAATACAATGATCGTTGAACAAGGAACAACAGTCAATTGTCAAATAAATTATCTCTAGGAAAAAGGCTAACCCTTTTACACCAATTCATATGTTCTTGATAGGTGCTGTCACTGGAAAAACTCACACTGCTAAATCTCTTTATGATGCTCTTGTCCATTTCTATGACAAAGAAATTGGTAGTGATCCATTAAAAAGAAAAGGTCTGGTCGTTGCTTTTAGGGGTAAAGCAACTTACAATATTAATGGTGTCACACTGCATTCTGCATTCAAATTTCCTTTGAACTCTTCTAAGATGTTGCCATTAAATGAAAATATGCTTGATATTCTATCAAAAGATTACCAACAACTTCTAGTGCTTTTAATTCATGAAGTTTCTTTGATAGGTTCTAAAATGCTCTATAACATAGACAAACGCTTGCGTGAGATAATGCATATGCCAATGAAACCATTTGGGAATCTTGATGTCATATTCTGTGGTGATCTTTTGCGAGCAGAACCAATACACGATGCTTGGATATTTGAGCATCCAAGATTCCATAATCAGACATTTCCTTATAGTTTTTGGCTAGACATTGTCAAGTACTACGAATTAAAAACAGTGGTCCGTCAAAAAGATGAAACCTTCGCCTCAATATTAAACAGGATCAGGACAAGAAATAAAAGACCTAATGATATTGAGTATTTGAATCAGCATTGTCATAGACAACCTCCATTGGATCCAAAATTCCCCTATCTCTATCACTGCAACAAAGATGTTAAACAACATAACTCTAGGATGTTGTCTATTGTAAATACAAAAGCATTAACATTAACATATTTTGACTTGAAACTTGATCAACTTGAAAAAAACTTTGAAAGTCATAAGAATATTCAACTTCCATCTACAATAGTTCTTAAAGAGAACATGCTTGTGGAGCTTGTCGGTGGAAATTACTCAATTGAAGATGGCCTTGTCAATGGTGCAGAAGGGATTTTCAAAGAATATTCCCCAACATCCCTTGACATTGTTTGGGTTGAGTTGACAGAGCCATTGGCCGATGCACGTGCAAAGATGCAACATCTTTACAAATCCACCTCAATGCGCACTTGGACACCAATTGAAAGAATGGCATCGCAATTATCAATTGGCAATGGAAAACATATAGTTAGATGACAATTTCCAATTCAATTAGCATGTGCACGAACAATACATAGGGTACAAGGCTTGACAATGGACCGACTAACATTTGACCCTAAAGAGGTTAGAATACATGGCCTTGTGTACATTGCACTTTCTCGGGTCAAAAGTGTTGATTGCCTCTATCTCATAAACAAGCTTGAACAAAAGAATTTTTCAGTTTCAACAAAAGTTGCCACTGAAATTGCAAGATTGCAACAACATGCACAATTACACTTCCAATATGGAATAAGTTCATTTCCCACTACAAACCATATACTCATATCTACATTAAATACACAAAGTCTTCTCTTTCACATTGAATACATTGCAAACGATTTTGAACTAATGCAATCAAACATCTTGTGTCTACAAGAGAACCATATGGATACGATTTCGAAACACTCATCTTTTTTTGAACCCTACACTTGTGCAATGGCATGCTCTGTGCATGGCATCCTAACTATGATTAAAAAAAATATTACTATTCTAAAAACAGAGGTCTATACAAGAAATTTGTTTGAAGCAATTATCACTAGTCTAAAGCTTCTACAAATAACCCTTGACATTGTCAATGTTTATAACAAGCTCACTAGCAATTTGAATACGTTGTTTTCTACACTACATTCAATCCTTTTTCAAAGGAAAAATGAGACAAAATTCATTGTCATTGGCAATTTCAATATTGATATGCTGAAGCAAACAACAACAAGCAAAAGGCTAGGGCTCTTCATGGAAAGCAATTCACTAATGTTAAGAACAACTAAACCTACAACTAATTCTGGCACAATGCTCAACCATTTCTGGAAAAATCTACCCACATCTGCAATGCACTTTATCACTTCAGATGCTTATTGGACAGACCATTTCAGCAGCTTCTTGTCAATGGCTCTTAACATCAACTGAACTCTTTCACGCCCATTTTTTAACTTATTTACCTCTAATGCCTTTGCTCTTGTTTTCTATCTTTTCTAGATCAATGCTACTCAACTATGGAAAATTAACTACGTTCATGCAAGGGACATAGAACCCGTTTTTTTATTTGCCAATACAAATGATTATGCTCTTCTCTCCTTCTGCTCTTGGAAATGCAGTTCATATCTTTTTGACATTGCTTTATCACACATATACTATTTCTCCATCCTTGAGCCACCACACATATTTATTGTTCATCATACCACATGATTTTTTCATGCAACCATTGTAAGACCAACCTCACACCGTCACTTCGGCACTTAGTTCGGTTTCTTGCTTCTAGGAAAAAATTTACGTTGCTTCTTTTTTTTGCTTCTCATTCTACATTTTCCCATCTTCATTTTCTCCAATCCTCTAAAATCTTTTCCTCTGTTAGAATTCAATAATATTGCTTATCTTGTCATTCTACAACGAACTTCCTTTATGTTTTTAGTTGAAAGTCTCTCAGATCCACAACCATTGAAACTGCAACTAAAAAGTATCTAGAAAAAAATAGTCAATATCTTCAACAAATATTTTTTTGTCAGATTTTTATGCCCATTTTCCTCTAACACTGGCGAATATTGTGGACTGGGCTCAATGCAAGCCCTTTTTTTTGAAAAGACCTTTTCAAGCCCTTTTTATTTTTATTTTTCATTGCACAATCATTACAGATTGCCTACCTATATTTAACTATGCATTTGTTAAATGCAACAAGCAAAAGAAAGAACAAAAAAAGAGGAAAAAAAACAAAAACACATATGGTTGTTCCCGTTTTTGCATAATCTCTGTATGTTGCCATTTCCATTACAATGTCAATGTCCTTAGATCACTTTTATCTTCAAACAATTCAAAACTCTATTAATTTTTTTCTCCTTTGATTACATGTCTCAAATTCTGTGTTCAAGTGCATCCACAACATACAAAAATCAGTCACGCCAAGAATCAATTAGCAAAAAATTCCTTGTCTCATATCGAAAGAGAACTGCATATTATGTCAACGTTTGCCAGCCCGTCTATTGAAAAATGTCTTTCTCCCTTTCAAGATGCTCTTGAAACATTAACAATGGCAGGATCTTCAATGACAGCATGTGCACCAACAACAAATAGTCCAAAAAGGTGTTTCCCTTTTGCATTAACTTTGTGTGTTCCTTCTTATCTGCTTTGCATAGAGTTCCTCATGTTGCACATTTTTTTCAATTCACATTTCTATTTGAATATTCGCTGCTATTTCATGTCTATTTTTAAGATGCATTTGCATTTGCAGGATAAAACATGCAATAACAGAACCATCCACCAATATACAGTTATGTACTGAGAGCCATACCAATGTTTTTGAAGGAGATATCTTGGTTGTGTATGGCCCTGCTCAGAATCGAATTCAGAACTCCCCAGTAAAAACAAAATCCTCCATGCAAACTTGGTGGATATATATGGCCTCATGACAATAACAACCACCATAAATGATAGCTTGATCAATCATTTTGGTAGCCACATATTGCCTAGAAAAAGCATTAAAATCATTGGCTTCAAACTAAAAAGAAAGGGCCAGTATGATCGTGGAGATGCAATATTCTCTATGGCAGTATTTCCTGATAGCATAATAGATCCAATTGAACAAGTATGTAAACTACGCTCCCTACCACCAGACATGACAATAAACGAACTTATTGTCTTAGATGAATCATATGTCGTTGGATCCATTACAACAATTGTTGTTGGTTGTCAATGCAACAACAAGCAACTAGATTTCTTCATTAGAGATGGACAAACAAAAAATGATTTTGCAACTAGAAGCTTCATTTCCTTTGAACTTTTTTTTCTTTTTTCTTTTTCATTTGCCAATTTATTTTACCTAGATGAAAATCATTTTGTTTTTCCCTGCTATGAAAACAAAGAAAAACATAAATACATTTAAAAAAAAACATTTAACACAAAAATTAGAAAAATAAGACAACAATGAAAAAAACAAAAGAAAAAGGAGAGGGGTTCTCTGTCTGCACTTGCAATCATCAGATATGCCCATTTGTTGTTTTCTAACTACAATTTCTTTTGCAGCTACAAGTTAATGAAGCATATAAAAACATCTTTTTTCGAGTTCAACAACAACTTGCAATTAATGAACCACTGTTCTATCTATTCAAGAACATTGTTAGAAATGGCAACAAAGGAAGCCATATGATAAAGAAATCGCAATCCACTTTCATGCCTAATGTTGAGGCAAAGATACAGGTGACTGAACACAACCTCCTCTTTTTTTTTCCTTTTCCAAATATGCACCAAAAAAATCAAATTACTGCTTTCAAGGACATTGAAAAAATAATTTGCAATTTTTTTTCACTTTTTTTTCTTGGTTTCAAATTGCATAGATAAATACCTTTCTACAATTCTTTTACATCTATGTACAAATGCAATGCACATGTATACATGCTTGTTCATATTGCTACTTCTATATATATAGCATGTGGACTCTTCTTTGTGTCATTGACTCTTCCCAAACAAACCCAGTAAAAATTGCTTAGACTCTTGTGCCTAGGAAAACTTGCCCACGGTTCATGACAATAACAAAAAAAAAGTAAAAGGAAAAGAACCAAACTGATCTTCCTTTTTTTTCTTTTGCAGCCTTGAATTGCCATTGCCAATGGGCAATGCCAATCCGTTTTCCTTATTCATAGTTGCATTTATACTTCTTTCTTTTCCCTCTCTTGTTTATGTGCTTAATATTCTTCAATTGTTTTAGCTCTATGGGACGCTTAAAGTAAGAAACGTGTTCGCGCCACCGTTCCAATGCATTTGTTGTGAATGCAAATTGCCCATGATACTTAATACTCACATATGTGCATTTTTCAACCTTGAAACAAAAACAATTTACGAACACAACTTGCAATGCAAGTTGGACACTGATGATGGAATTATCGAATGCACATTGCGAGGCCTGCAACTGCAAGAAATTTGCCCATTCATTGTTGTTGTGACATATGAACAATACTCCAAGACCGTTTCATCAACAGTCTTCAATCTTCACGAGCTTTGTTTACAAGGACTATATACTTTGGCCATGAATAACAGAATACTCGATGTCAAAAGAATCTAAAAAATGACAGGTACATAAACAACTCTTCTGTTTTTTTTCCCAACTTTTCTTTTCTATTGACGATTTCTTTAAGTCTTTTTTTCTTATGCTCTTTTTTCTTGTGCTTCCTCTCAGATTGATTTTCAGCTCCATAGATATTCAATGACATCTTCCAATAAATCTAAACAAGAAAACCATCAATTCCATGCTTGCTATGTACGCGTAACATCGCCTTGCAACACGAAGTGGCAACACTTCAATTATTTTCATTTTGCACTTTACACTTTTAATTGCAATTTAACTATTTGGGTGCCCATGATTTCAACATTTTTGTTGAATTGGCCTAGTTGACTTGTTCAATTCCATTGACCAATAATTGTGTGCACAAAGCCGACAACATAGTATACGATTCTTTTTTCTTTTATATGAAAGTCACATTTTTACATAAGCCAACTCCATTGCAAAGACAATGTTGTGTGAAGCATCCCAACTCTGCACATGCTTCACACTTAAATCAAATTTAATTTGATCCATCTTGTTAAGCTAGGCCTTTTTTCATTGGCATGTTAAAGCAAAACTGGTCCTGAACTTGCTACGACTAATTTTTTATGTACTGACCAAACTACCTTCCCCTCAATCATGCAACTTGACTTGAAAACACTTTTTCACTTCATTGCATGCCATTAGCTTTTTCAATAGTGGATTGCCTCTTGCCAACAAACTGAAAATGACTTGAGCAAAGTTAAAATCAAATGATAATTGCACGACAACATGAATCATCTCAAAAACGACTTGGGATTTACTGTCCTTGTCATTAGCATCTGCTCTCGAATCATCCACCACACTTTCAATATGGAATCTTTCCCTGTATTGCTTCTAGCTCAATGAATAAATTTATACTCTCTCTTTAAATCCTTTGCCATGTTTCATGTAACATTATGCTATTTTTTAAAACCAGTTCCTTGTAGCCTCTTCTTGATATGGAACATCACATTCTCTTCTAGTTTCATTTTCTTTGCAATTTCATCTGCATATTTCTTTTCAAAAGAAATAATCACATACACAGCTGCCTTTGCAATAGGACTAGGCCACAACATATTTTCACTGGAGTTGAGGGAAACATTTGCATATAACTTCCATATTGCAGTACATAAACACAAATATCATAGAAATAAACAATTTTCTTAGAAACTTTCACAAAAACACATGAGAAACAACAATATGAAAATTTTCCATTGTCTTGTTCTATTTAAATAATTGTAATTCTTTTTTCTTTTTTTAAGCCATGCAATTTGGCTAAGAAAACACAGCTCTAGTGCCATGCAAAAATGGCTTGGAACATAGCTTCTCATTCTTGCAATTCGCAATTGTGTTTTTCAATACTTGTATTAAAAATCCTAAAAGCATTTACATCAATGATTATTGTCAATAATAATTTGCTTTTGAAATTCATCTCGCAGACTTGCAGACTTGCTTCTACGAATGAAAGAGTGCATGTACATGTAAACAACCTATCTTCAAGAGTAGTTGTAACTTTCAATTACATTTTTTTATCTAAGCAAATCGTTAACAAAATACAATTGAAGCAGAATATATTTTATGCTCAAGATTTTTTTTCTTTTTTTCCCAATTTCTATGCTCCATGAAATACCATCTGCACTCCATGAAATACCATTTGCACTCTATTTCTATGCACCACACATGCACTCTGTTTCTGTTCACACTTGAATTCTCAAAAAAAAAAAAACTTCAAATCAGCTTGCATAGTGCTACATAGATTACATAGAAACCGTTGCATTTCATCTTCAAACACAAAACATGATTAAGTAAACTGCATATTAGCTTCTATAACTGATTACTATATCAGCTAAAACTGCATATTTGTTTAAATAACATGTCAATGTTTCATGCATTCTGTCTTTTTCTCATGTACACAAAGTTTTTCACGATCTTTTTGCAATTTGCAGGTAACAAATTTTGAAAATTTTGGAACAACAACGATTTTTCCATTTTGAAGTCCAATTTTGAAAATGGTTGGCATTTTTGAGTGCCCATAAACAACACAACTCCTCTTTTTTGCGCTTTTCTGCAAGGAATCTTCTGCACTTTGACAATTTCATTAAATAGCACATAATCCATTCACATTGTTAATATCACTTTTTGCCATAGTTTGCATCTTGTTTACTTTATTTGGCTTTCATAACAAAACAATTTGAACTAAATTATTGTTGTTGTTATATCTTTTTTTATGACATCTTTCTTAAATGACTTCAAATACTAAATCTATGTCAGTCTAGATTTTGTAAATGCTCTTTCAAAACATGAGACATGGTTTTGTTAATATGTACAGACTTTCAAGTTCTAGTTACAGTTACAATTTTTTTTCTTGCATGGCCAATTGTTTTTTTCCTTTTTAAAGACATGATTCAATTTATCTTGAGTCAAAATACATCCATTGTTTTTTTTCCTTTTTAAAGACATGATTCAATTTATCTTGAGTCAAAATATATCCATTGAATGCATGCCAAAGGCTATATTTTTATGTTCTCTGATATGATTCTTCGCTTTGATGCTAGATTCTATTGTTCATGAATTCATCTTTTAAACATTATCGATTAATATAGGGAATTTAGCCATACATTTGCATATTTCAACTCTACTTTCAATGTTATGATACTGAAGGTTGACTCTTAGAAATTTTTCGATCAATATATGTCCATATCCATTTATAGTTGCATATACAAAATTATTTTGAAACTAATTGCAATGAGAGTTTGTAGTATACAATTTGAATCCATATCAAGGGAATGATTTGCTTTTATCTCTGAAAGGCATATGCATGAGACTATAGGGGTAGTTCAAAAGAAGCTACACACCATTAAAACAAAAATGATTTGATATCTAGTTACCAAACTTGCTCCATCTAAATCCTATGACTCTATTGGTTATATATGAGGATTGGGTTCTCGTGTGCATTTGTAAATTGAGTCATGAATTGTGTTTGTTTTGTATCATTTTATTTGGTAATTAATGGGTCAGATTTGGTTTTCATTAGTCTACGTAGATGAATGTGGTAGGGGTTCCTCCATTTCGCACTATTGTTTTTTATTGTGGCTAAGGGTCCCAATAGAGCTTTTTTTGGAGGCGAAGAAATGTCAGAATTTTACAAGTATAAACATTGGTCACAATTGTTTCCTTTCTCACCTCTTTGTCACTGATATCATGATCTTTTGTAATGGTAATTGGCAATATGCAATGAACTCATAGAGATTCTTAACCTTTATTGCACATCCATTGATAGGTTATAAATATCCGTCAGTCTTTGATTTATTTATTTATTGTAGGTGAGAATGGGAAATATTTTTTCTCTCAATTATTTCCCTTTCAGAGGTATCGCATGGAGGATGGATTCAATTATTTACGCTTCTATCTAAAACCAATTTCATCTTGTAGGAAGGATTGAAAATGTCTTATTGCTGAAATGGAAAAAAGGTTGTATGTATGGTATAATCAATGGTTATCTCTCATGGTGGTAGGATTGTTCTCATCAAGGCTATATTGGAGCATATATTTTTTTATTGAATGTATTTGTTTTTAACTCCCAAATGAGTTCTTGAGAATATTTCATAGATCAATTTCATATTTCTTTGATTTGGGAAAATAGATAAGAGAGCTTTAGCGTGGGTGAGCAATGATTAGGTTCTTTTCCAAATGGTCAAGGTGGATGAGGCATAAAAAAAAATTATTCTATTTATCGTAATTGTTCATAGTAAAAAAGGCACAGTTTTTCCATTATATGGACATATATCAATGGATTTTGCTTTAACTGAAAAGGGTTTCTTTAAAAGATAGATAAAGGGACAACAAGTGAGATTAAGATATGTTCCATGGGTTGGATGTGGTAAAATCCTCGTGTTATCAAAGAGTCTTATAGAGAACCTTCATAGAGAAGAACATTTCTCCTAATCCACATAACTCTTCCTAAAACAACTACCATTTTCTGCCATGATTGTAAATTTGCTACTATGTTGGGATTACTTAAGGATCAATTTATAAGAAAAATGTGGATTTTTTTTGTGTGTGCTATATATAACCTCAAATTTAACATCTTCCTGGATTAAAAGACTACGTGGGAATTCATGATCAAATTCGAAAAGTGTAATTTTCTCATCTCTAATAAAATTATGAATTTTATGACTAAGGGAAAAACTAAAAGAAGAATTAGCATGTGCATATTTTCCACAATAACATGATCACCAACAAGATAAGCACAAAGAATACACCAAATTCAATCTAAAAAACATAAGAGGATAAAATCCATGACAAAAAGATAAGGGTTAATCAAAGAACAAACGTCTAGATCCATAGGACAATAACTTTTATTCACACAATGGAATCTTTAAAAGTTAAAGTAAATTATGCATCTTTCTTGAAATTTAATTCAATATATTTTATGAAGTCACATTAAATATTGACTCTATGACTAATATAAGATGAGCTAATATGTGCTTCTTCTTGGCTAACAATGTTGCAATGTTTCCCCCAAAAAAATTTTATTTCATACAAAATGGGTTAACATGACTTTATGTTAGTTTAATAGTGTTGTTAGGAAAGAAATATTATGGTGCAAATATAGCTATGGAATAGGACAAAAAGATATTTTATTTTTAGTATTGAAATTTGAAATTTGAATATTGATATTTTAAATAAATGCAAATAAATCTTCACAAATAACTGGAATGGAAAACATCACTATAATAACTGCATACCTAGCAATGTCGGGGACATTGCCACCTTGTGGCTCTTGGTATATGCATTATGTGTATTATAATATTAACCCAATGTGTATTATAATATTAACCCACAAGACTCATATGCCCCTCTTACAACATAATGTATTTTTTCTATTAGAGAAAAATGATGATTATGTTAATATATGAGAAAACATAATACAATGATATAACACAAGTAAAAAAGAACTCAATTCCCCCTAAATGACAAAAGGAATGCCCCTAGGTTGGATGGAGCCATTTGATCAAAATCTCTCACATATCTCTTAATGAAAGTGTTTTTGAGTGTGAATGATAAGAAAACAAGAATGGATTATTAGGTAAATCACTTGTCTAAAGTTTACTACAATGGCAAGCTTGATAAATAGATAGAGAGACACATTTCTTAAAAAATCAACTATATTAGAAATATAAAGGATGAATAGTTCTAACAAGAATTAAATCAATTTTATTTTCCTCTTCAACCATTTCACCCTCCAACAACAACCTTTTTTTTCCCGCGAAAAAAACATATTATTGATATTCAATACTGAATCAAATAGTACATGATGTGAACATATAAAATGTTGTCTTCTAAAAAAACATGAAAAAACTTATCGCTTATCCCCCCAAAAACAAAATTGACTAATTACAGTCCATGAGCCATAAAAAAGATCCAAGAGTCTCTAGTCAAGAAAGTATAAGATGCCTGAGTCAATCAACACGTTCTCACAGTATTCATCCCAAAGTAACTAGCCCTCTTCTCCCTCCAATGCCAACTTTGACAGCTGATCTGCCTGAGAGTTAAATTCTATATATATATGCTCCAAGGACAGTGAGCTAAAAGAACTAAGTTCAAACTTAATTCTATTACACCAATTGACTAAATTTAGCACTTTCAAATCAAATTCACCTCTCGCCCATTTAATAGTGACTCTTGAGTCACCAAAGATTTTTACCTTTGCCAATCCAAAGAGATTAGCCACTCGAGTAACACACCAGAGGGCTAATAATTTAGCCTTCATGTTTGTCCCTTTACCACATTTCAGACGAAGATTGTAGAAGTGATCCGAACTGAGAAAAATAACCCCATCAGCACCACAATTCCCCAAATTTTCTACCCCATCCAATAAGAGAGCTGGATCATTAAAAGTAAGGTGAAAATTCCCAATATTTCGCCTAACAGGTTCTGTCTCAGTGTTCATAAATTTTAAATAATGGCATAATGCTGAATTATAAATATTATCCAAGTTTGGGGACAGGTCCTTAAAAATAGCCTTGTTTCTTGTCCACCAAATAGCCCAGCATATGAAGACCGGAAGAGTATAATGTGTATTACATATCTTAATCCACAGATGTAAATTGGATTCCACACTACTGCCATCCCATTTCACTGTAATGCCCAAAGACTGATAGAACTTCTCCCATAGACTTTTTGTGAATGTGCATTCTAAGAAAAGATGAGATAAAGATTCTGATCCATTCTTATAGATAATACATTGGCTTGGCCCGATCCACCCCATCAATGTAAGATTATCCCACATTTTTAACCTGTCAAGAAGCACAAACCAAATAAAACATTTAAGTTTTAGTGGAATATGCCAATGCCATATCACCTTGTACCACCAATGATTGGGGAAGATACATCTTCGTTTGATAATATAGCTATAAGCAGAACTAGCAGTAACCCTGCTTGTAGCCACGTTTCCAGCCCAAACCACCGAATCATCCTTAGTGCTAATTCGAATACTGACATCATTTAAAGATTGCAGGTAAACAACAACCTGTGGGCGTATTATTGCACCTTTTTGGGACAATTACTAGTTTATGCTTCTGTGTTCATTGGTAGCTTTAGCTCTTAAATCGTGTAATTCATTAATATCAGTCCTCACCATAATTTTGTTGTTAGAAAAAATGATATATTCTTTCTTTTTAGAATCTTGTGCTAGCTTAAGAATTTCCTCGTTGGTATTTTCAAGACCCTTAAGGAAATCTTTATCCTTGCTATCAGTAAGGCTGACTAAATAATTTACTCTACCTTTTGACTGGCCGCTTCTACTTTCTCCCTTAGGAGACATTGTTGTAGATTTGTAACTGGATGAGGCCGATGTATCTTAGATCCTGGCCACTGCAATTTAGCTTTGAGACCAACTTCGGTGAATCCACTGCTCGGATAGAAAAGAAGAGGGCGTTGGATATATAAACCTGGGCTTATTAATGTTGAGTTCAATAGAGGAAATACTTAAGAGGAGTTAACAGGTACTGTCTCCTCTACAACACAACATATTTATAGCATTTGGTGGACTACAAGCTCAGACTTCAGACGGTGAATAAAATAGGATTATGATCAGACCTGTTCCAGAGAGACAATTGAGTTTCATGATAGCACTCAACACATTGAAAATTTAAAGATAATACTGAAACGAGACATGTATGGCTGAGATCTCTTTTAGAGAGGTCAAACCTATAGCGGGTGGCATTGCCTTTAAGCAATGCAGTGGCAGGCCGTGAGTAGAAACCTTCTGATCATTGTCCTCCTCCTTCATGTCGGCCAGTAGCTCTGACGATGACAAAGGGGAGATGAGCTCCCGTAGAGCATAGGGAATGGGCGTCATTGGCAACTTGTGATTCTGTTAGAATGTAGCTCTAGAATTCATTGCCAAAGACAAGCTTATCTCCATTGATAATCCACAAAAACTCCCCATTTTGGGGCAAAATGATTTGGACACCATGATGGATAAGACATACTCATTGTTTCTCGTTTCCAAAAAGCTCTAGAAGGACTAAGCTTTGATTTCAGTTGTGAAGCTCTAGTGAACAATATGCAGGATGAGAATTGCAGGGGGCGTTGTCTTCGTTACTGAGATTCAAGGAGCTGATCATCGTACTTTCATCGCAAAGAGACCAAGTTGTGTTATGTTTGTGTTGAGGAATCCATTGATATTCTCCAGTTCATTAATTACCGCTTGGTGGATTAGAGCCGAAGCTCAATTCATATGTGAATCGTCCATTCATCATTTTGTAATAAGAAGAGAAGCCATCCTCACACTCAGAAATTCCACTTTGACTTCCACTGGTTGTACAAAAAAGAGTAAGGTTGGTACCCTCCAAGAGGAGGACAACTCAAACACCCAAAATACTATACCAACTAGTAGAAAGAAGAAAAATAATTATAACTATGTGTCCTCCATACATATAAGTCCATACATATAAGTCCATACATATAAGGAAGCTCGAATTCTTGTCAAATTCTTGTGAAGGATACGGTGGTTAGTTGGTGAGGATAGATGGATTTCATTCCATCCACCCGGGTTCAATTTTGTTGAGATATCTTCTAGCTTGGATGATCGGCTTTGAATTCTCTCCTTCCCAGCCCACATTTGGGCATTGGGACATGAATCCTGTTCAGGCAATCATTGACCCCTTCTTCTTTCAGAGAGCGCTCATAGAGAGAAGTGCACCATCATCCTCTCCCGGCTTGCCATAGAGAGAAATAACATACCTGGGCAGATTTGATGTCAACCTAAATTCTAGTGAACCTCCTAAGGTGCTCATTCAATAGGCGCCTAATCTTCTTCCTTGTCATTGTGGATATCACTGTTTTATCTGCAATTTCATGCAAATCAAACAATCGAACATGTGTTTCAGTCCAAACCCACAACAAAAAGAAACCACGATAAAATCTTGGGCAAAGAGATTCAGTACCTGGAGAAAGTGATAGGATAAATCTGACGAACCTAACAAAAAATTCATGGCCTGTGTTTCCAAGGAGAGGCGGCTTGCTTACTCGACTTGTAGAGAAACTCGAAGGTTGTGAGATGCATCGCCGATGGGAGATACAGTACTGAAAACCGTCAAGAAAGAGAAGTCGGTAAGCAAAACCGCTTCATACACAATACCTGTAAGGAAATGAACGAGTCTGGTTTAAAGAGAAGTGAGCTCACAGTCACAAAGAAGCCTCGGGATGTGCAGAACAGTCTGGGCCCTATTTACTATTAAGTAGAGAGAGAACTGAAAATTTGGCCTTTGTGCCTTGAAAGGAGGTATATGTTTATGTTTAAAATAAAGTTCAAACTATTTCCCCTTTTGGTTCAAGGCAGGGCAGTATAATATTTTGTTTTTCACTGGAGAGTGGGATTGCTAATATGTCTTTCAAAGCAGATTGGCACAATGGATCAGTGTGTGGGAGTGCCACGCACAATGGACGGAGGACAGATAGCAGTGGGTAGACGAAGCAACATTTCCATGGGAAGTCAGCAAAGCAAAAAACATAGGTACCAAAATTTATGGGCAATAGTGATTGGTACAGACATCAAACCCTCATCTTGAAATTTGAAAATCAAAATAATGAAGCTATCTTCATTGTAATTTTGTTGGTCATTGAACTTATGTTCCAATATTTTGAAATGTAAAATACAAAATTTATATGGACTAAGCTAAGATCGTTAATCTTGATAGTTGCAGGAGAAAGAGGGAAAATGAGCTTAAACAAAAAAAACCATGCTCTGGAAACCATAGAAAACCTTGATCAACTTAAGATTCAATCAACATCTTCTCCCGGGATTCTCTGGACCAAAATCTATTTTTGCAACAGCTCATAACAAGAGATCCAACAAAGAAAGAAATCCCCAAATAACTAACAGTGGAATGTCAAATCATTGGAGTAGACTCCCGCCAATTAACATTAGTAATAAAAAACTCACTTCTCTGTTTAAAAGAAATCCTGTGCAGAGGCTCCATTGAAGAAGGATTAAAGTTATTGGAACTTAATTTGTCATCCCATGTCCAGGTGTGTCCTGGCCGGTACACCACTTCTAATTTTCCAACGTGGTTTTGGGTTATTATTTCCATCCACACATGGCTGAAAATATTTCTGGAGTTTTCAATAATTCTCAACATTTGGTTCAGCCTCTATGGAATGGTGCAATGGGACCTGTGTGGGGTCTATAAGTCTCGGGGTCCATTACTGGGACTAGATTACTCTTGATTTCCAATGAGCCACTTACAAATTAAAAAAAAATTGTCCAACGCTAATTTGAGATATTATTTCCATTCACAACTGTTTAAAAAAAAACCATAATTTTCAATAATTGGTTTAATGAGCCTTTTTTATTTTTTTCTAGAAAATTAATAATATTGATATGGCTATACAATTCTGTAAACAAACCTAAGCACAAGAAATAACTGATTAATCAATGGTTTTGAAAGAGCAGATTTCATCAGTTGAATACTTTTAAATTTGTTTATTTATATTATATTTTAAAATTTTATTAAATTTATTAATAAATAGATTTAAAAACTTACTTAATTTTAAAATATAAATTAATTAACAAATAAATTCAATTTTAATTTTTTTTTTTTTTGGTTAGGGTTCCTGCGCTTGAGCCGACCCACGGCGTGCCTAACTGTCACTGAGCTTGGGCTCCCCTCAACTCCTTCGAGGGTGCTGCCATGATGGACCCTCCCTCGGATCCAACCCTAGAGGAATGCCGACATCGTTTAGATGATGCTTTTCATGCCCTAGTAGCTTCCACTCCGCCGTTGCCTCCTTCTAACTCAGCTTCCAGTGATGCTTTTGTCAAACGAACGACCGCTCCACGGATCCAGATCATGTCTGCAGCTTCAATATTGAAAGCCTTAGCCTTCAATGATAGAGGTCTCATCGGCCAATTTACATGGATTTGGCCCTCCCCCTAAACAATGGACGCCTGGATCAATAAAAATTGGATTCCCTTGATCTCTGGGGGTTTGCACACTGTTTTGTGGAAAGGGTTTCTTCACTTTATTATTTGAACACAAAGCTGATAGAGACCTCATTTTCAGAAGCGGACCATATTTCTTGGGTTCTCGTGGCCTTTATTTAAACCGCTGGAGCTTGTCTTTCGATCCGAAAGAGACGTATCCTCAGCAATTCCGGTATGGGTCCTCCTTCCTCATCTCCCGCTACATTTTTGGAATGATGAAACTTTCCATGCAATCAGAAATGCCCTTGGCATTTACATCGACAAATCAGAACCAAAAGGACCGTTGTTCTCCTGTGCTAGAATCTGTGTGGAATTCAACTTGAAAAAAGGTCTGCCAGAGGTAGTAAATTTGCAAATGGACGGATGGGAGCACATGCAAAAGGTTGATTATGAGCAACTGCCCTTTAAGTGTAAGAAATGTCACAAGTATGGTCACTTCGTAAAAAAATGTCCAAAAGCAATACAAGAAACCCCTAAATAGAACCACAAGGAAGGGTGGAAGCAAGCAAAAAGGAGGAGAAAATTTTCTCAACCATCTCCTCCAACAAATGGCCCACAACCCGAGAAAAATAAGGATAAGGTGCATAAAGGAAAAGAAGCTACTACCAGAAATCAATTTCAGACTCTACCTCTGAAGGAAGGGGAAATACCAACATTGTGATATAACAAGGGACGGAAGCAACCCTCATCCCCTCCGGTTCTCCCAACCCTTCTCCTAGAAAGGAAAGGATAGATGCGGTTATGGAGGGATCCTCAACCCTTAGAGATTCTTGGGTGGACATGGTAAAACACAACACAGTAGTACCTCAGATTTTCTCTCTAGAACACTCGCCTTCACAGGAATCATTGGAATCACATGATGTAGTTTTTCTTCCGAACACAAGAGGGAGAAAATCGCAAAGATACCATCGAGAGCAGGAAGCAGAAAGGGAGTTAGAATTGGGAAGGAAAAAAAGTATAGAGGAAACAAAGATTCTTCAAAATGCCAAAAACTATGGGGGGGGGGAACTGGAAGAAAGATCCCGAGTAGGATCTCAAACGACTAAGAAATGATGAAAGTTGTCTCTTGGAACTACAGGGGTCTGGGGGGGATCCAACAAAGTTGAAGCATTAAGAAACATGATAAAATCAGAAAGACCAGACTTGTTGCTACTCCAAGAGACAAAAATGCAAGACGTGGAGGCTTTGGCGCTCTTACGTCTATTCTGGAAGGATTTCCATGGTAAAGCTCAAAGCTCTAAGGGAGCCTCAGGGGGTATTGCTACTTTTATTTCTAGTAAGTACTTGATAAAATCATCAAAAGAAATCCATCATTGGCTTCTCACCGAAATCCATGAAAAATACAACCAGTATTCAACTTACATCTGCAATGTTTATGAACCAATGCATTACAGGGATAAGGACATTTTTTGGGATGATCTGTCAAAGTTAAAAGACGACCTGCAAGGAAAAGATGTGATCATTGCGGGGGATTTCAATGCCACTAAATCGCAACAGGAGAAACGCGGAGGATCAAGGGTCAGGGATCCTTTTGGAGAAAAGATGGATGATCTAATCTCAGAATTGGATATGCTGGACATTCTTATGAAAAATGGGAAGTACACTTGGAGCAATAGAAGATCGGGTATTGGCGATATAGCGGCAAGACTGAATAGATTCTTGGTAAGTTCCTCTTTCCTTTAGAAAGATATCCTTCTAGCTGCTTATGCCCTCCCCTCTGCAGCTTCCGACCAGAAACCCATCTGCCTGACCCTATCTGCCTCAGGAAATATTGGGCCTATTCCGTTCTGATTCAATCCGCTTTGGTTACACAATGGGAAACTCTTGGATATAATTCAAAACGCCTGGTGCTCCTGCCACTTGTTAGGTCACGGATTTGTCCCTATTTTCCTTACTTATTTCATCCATCTTCTTCCTATTATCACCCATTTATCATTCCATTTTCCATCCATTTGCTATAACTGCTCGAGAAATGCCATATTAATTTTATTGATGCTTTAGTGGTTAATCATGATTATTTTCCTTTATTTTTGATGAATTAAAGATTCTTATGCATAATTTTACCGATGATAGTTTATTGAGTGATTGTTCATATTAGCAGCTGTAGCAGCCCTGGTTCAAGCCTCCAAAGTTGGCATGCTAGCACACGTCCACATGGATATTTCACAGCATGGTTTCATCTTATGATTAATTATGTGGATTTGTGATTTCAATTCGTGCCCAAATCCAACATGGCAGCCTCCAGCTCATGATCAAACGACTTCAACCAAAAACGCGTGTTAGATAAGAACACAGTTATTCGGATCTCGATTTGCAGGAAGCTGGAGATGAATCTCGAAAATTCGGGACATGGGTTTTGTGCGCAATGGCCTCATTTACCTGACTGGCAAGGAAATCACCAAACAAAGCTATGGTTTGAGCTCTACAACTGGTTCTTTGAACGTGTATTTCCCAGATTTACTATGCGGCCGGTTTCAAAGTTATTAGCAGTTGTGGCTGTGTTCCAAGTTGGGGTTCGGTTTCTTATTCCCATGAGAGAGTTTTATGCATAAATATGTAATCATTCTCATGTATTGGGGGAGGAAGAGAGAAAGCAATGTTATGATGTAGAATTTGATCCAGACTCTGATGTAACCATTTCATTATGATAATACATGCTGCCAGTTTCATAATCTAGAGTTGTAGACTTTCATTGTGGAGTTCCAGCTCTACTCAGTGGAGGAAGGGCCCTCTTCCCTGAGCAGATGCTGGTAGTGTTGATTGTTATTTTGTAGATTTGTTTACTATTTAGTTCATGCTTTCATTTCATTAGATTTATCATAGCTGTATGCTTTCATCCATTAGATTTATCATAGTTGTTTTCATGTTAATTTCTTTTCATAGATTGTTGGCCAACATAGCACTTCTTTCATATTTATGCAATTAGATCTTGCTTCATTAGATTTGATTTGGTTTGAAGTGTGATTAGATTTACAGTGTGGATTTATGAATAGGTTTGAGTTTGATTTATTTTCAAGAAGGTGTGATCTAGTTTATAATCAGTTTTGATTTCATACCAATAGATAAACAGTGTCAAATAGAAATTGTGCTATAGATCTTACACGATAGATTTGAAATAAAAGACTTCCTCGGGTTGATAATTTATGTTTGGGAGTTTCAGCTATTTAATTAATTAGACAATTAATCCACTCAACATTTTGGCGCCGTTGTCGGGGAAGTTATCAATAGTGCAAAAGTACATCCGACATTGTTTTGTACGTGCATTGTTAAAGTAGGGCATGTAGGTTGCATGAGTACTTTTTAGTTTATTGAATTTGATTTGAGTGTGGATTTTCTTTTTTTTCATTTAGTTTCATTTCATTTTTAATTTTTGGAGCATAAATCTTATCATTCTCTTTAGTGGTGTTGTAAGCACCACCCATTATACTAACAAGTTGATAGGAACATTCAAAGGAGGAGCCTCCAAATATCACATGAAAAATCTAATGAAAAGATGGCAAGTAAGAAAGATTCAGAAGTTGTTACCTTCGACTTTCCCATCAGAGATTCAGGAGGAGTGGCATCAACAAAAAGCATTCCCTCGCATGTTCTACCAAATTTTCATGGTTTGGAAAATGAATACCCTAATGTATTTTTATTTGAATTTGAAGTACTTTGTAGAGGATATGATCGTACTAATGATTAGAAGTTGAATGTGTTTTCCCTTACTTTAAAAGGAACAGCCCTCCGATGGTTCATGAGCCTTGGTGGGAATTGTATACAAACTTGGGAAGAAATGAAACATATATTCTTGAACAAGTACCAAGATTATTGCAGGGTCAATGAAGATATCTTCAAAATGACACAAGGAGAAGAAGAGAATTTGGAGGAATATGTTGAATGCTTTCAATACAACCTTCAACGATCAAAACAAAGGCAACTGGGGAAAGAGACCTTAAAAACACTTCTACTCAAGGGAATCCAAGATGAATCTTTATAAATCTTAAATTTGATGGGAACGGGTGATGTATTTCAGTTATCATATGATGATATTTGTGAGTTATGTAGAAGGTATTCAAGAGGAAACTTCAAGAATGGTAAGAATTCTAGTAATCCTTATTTTCAATCTTTGAAATATACTACAAGAACAAGAGTTATGGGAGCTGAAATCAGTAATTTATTTGAAAATTCTAATGCTGATATCAATGGTTCACTAAATTCACAATTGGGTGTTTTGCAGGTTAAGGAAAAGCATGAGGAATTTGAAGAAATAGTTTGCCCTCGGTGCCAGAAGAAACATCTTGCAATAGATTGTCCTTTGGATAGTCTCACAATTTGTGGCATATGTGACTTGAATCATTCTACAGATCATTGTCCCTCCTTACCAAGGATGAAAGAAACATATAAAAGAGATCTGAGAGTTGCAGCCAACTCATTGCAATAGTCATGACAACCGTGGCCTACATGTATGGTTCAAAACTCTATCCCTCTATTTCCTTACTTTCATACTCAATCATTGAATACTCTTCCACCATGGCAACTGTTGCAGCCCCAATTTAACTCTTACTTACCTTATCCACAAGGTTGGAATGGCCTATCTTATGATCACATGGCCACTCTCCCTCATGTTGCAACACAACTTGGTCCTTCAATATCAACCTCACAAACCAATCCTCTACATCAGCCACATCTATCTTCTCATCAAACTCCTTGGTATCCAACACAATTTCCTATCCAATCCACCATCCACCCTAACCATAATAAAGCAGTACAATATGCTTACAATGCTGAACTGCAAAATTTTCCTACATTTCACTCTTGTTCTACCTCATCTACACCACTGCAAAAAGACTGTTCACTGTTGCAGCCAATCCATACGAGGCCTGGACATGTTTTAAATCCAAGACTTGGAAGTGAAGTTTCTTATGATCATCAACAAGTTAACAAGATCAACAAATATGATGAACGGACATTAGAACCGAAAGAATCCTTCACATCATCAGATTTGAACCTCTTATGCAATCAGGAAGATCAGTTTGCTAAGGAGATTCATAGTGTAATAGCCATGAGAAATCAAGGGAACAAAGACTATATTGAAGCTTGGTTTCGATCTGTTATCAATCTGCAGTATCATTCCTTATTTCACCAATTCTTGGCACCATCATTTCAAGGGAAGTTGATCTCTCATATCCTAGCATTCATAAAGATATATTTTTCTATTAGGAGTAGGAGAATACTTGAGTCATTTCTTCGAAAGTGGCTCCATTGGAAGTTCTCCTACACTTGAAAAAAAAAAATTGCTATTTCCAAGTAGTGTAGGACATTGTAAATAAATAAAATATAGGATGCATAGATAGTATCATTTTGTTTTGAATAAGAACTCTTGGACACATGGTGCAGTCAGAGCCATCCATATTACTAATCTCTCTTCTTCAGAAAGTGGGCGAGAGGAAGGAAGCATTGGTGAATGAAGACTCCATGAAAAATGAACCAACGATTATGGAACCCTTCAAGCTTGAACTTGGGCATGAATTTGTGAGCTGTAACACCCAGCTATGACTATCATGTAGGTGAAAATTTATGAGTTTGAGATATGTGTGTGTTGCACATAATGGTATGAATTTAGTTTTCATTTATATATAACATCCATAAAAATACACATGCTTTATTTCAACAGTATATCATTTTTTAAGAGTTGCAGCTGCAGCTATAACACACTGTATAAGTCAATCTAGGTACTCAATGCTTGAAATTTTTGGTATGTGTGTGTTCTATTTAATTTTACATCATTAAAAACATTCATACCTATTCCGGTCACTTTTTGGGATTCAAATTTCATTTATTGGTTTTTGTAGCATTTTGACTTGAAATGTTTACTGAAGAACAGTCGGTACAGCCCATTTTTGGGAGACCAAATGGAAGTATTTTTAAAACATGTTTACATCCTAAGTAGCCCTTTGAATCTAGTTTCCAAATCAATTTGAATTTTTGAGATTGGGCATCAAACAAAAACTTTATGGTCAAAATACTAAGAGGGTGTCAAGCAGGCATCTTAGGAACAGAGCTGGGACAGTCAATGTTTGGATGACCTATTGGATAGATCTTCAAAACCTGTTTCTATTGGAGATACCTACATGAATCTACTTTCATCTCCAATTGTAATCACCTCAATCCGTCATCAAACGAAAAAATTATGACCAAAATACTGACTGCCTATCAGAAATCAGCATTTTTAAAACTCTGTTTCCTAGACTGTTCATTGGATTGTTCGACCCATGCATTCTTATTGGATTCAAAACCTGTTTCTATTGGAGATACCTACATGAATCTAATTTCATATCCAATTGGAATCACATCAATCCGTTATCAAACGAAAAAGTTATGCCTAAAACCGTGATTGTTGGTCTAGTCCCGAATTCGAGAAACACCTTGTCATGCAGGCTGTTATTGAACAATTTCGGATATCATTACATAGAATTTTAAAAACCTGTTTCTAAGGGACATAGAAATATAAATTTAATTTTATTTGGCTTTTGAATCACTCAAATCAGACAAGGAACAAAAAAGTTATGATCAGAATACTGTTGGTGAGTCTAGATGGCCATCACTCTCCCGCGGGTATAAAGTGGATTTTGCTTCATTCATTTTTCTTTGGATTTGTTTTATAAGTAATTGCTTGTTGTTTTTTTTCATATGTGTTGGGTGAAGTGAGACCAATCACCTCTCTTCTTCCATCGTCTCATGTTTTATTGCAGGCAAGTGCTATGTTTTTGCAGGTCCTTGGAAGAAGAAAGTCAATACATGCACGAGTGACTCTTGAAGACTTTTTATCAATTTGCAATTGGATTGAACACATAAAAAAAATAAAAAATTGATATATTGATGTGTAAACCATATGAAGACCAATGTTCCATAAGCAAGTTCCATTTGCTACATGAATTTCTACTAAAGAAGCCTCCCAAAAAGACCTTTTTCCCATCATCCTCATTCACCAACACCATAATTGCCCATACACTTCCTTCTTGCCTTCAACATTCCATCACTTCCATGACATTCTGCTCCATTTCATCACTCCCATACTATCCACTCCATTCACACCTAACCCCTGAATAATGTCTCTCAGCTCTCTTATATGCTGAGTCACCCCCTATCCTTTTCATTTTACCAATAAAGCCTACCTGTTGGAGAAAATCTTTCATCTCTAGTTCTTCAAAATCATTTGTTTTGTACTCATATTGGATAATGTGGAATTCATTAAGGTCCACCTTCCAATAGTCTTGTCCCATCGACCTCAACGCACTATCTGGGCAATAAGACTTGAGTTATGTATAGTACCTTGGAATTTACATGCATCAATGGTAGATTTCCTCGCTGATGAATAAGGGCATACATCAATGTCTCTTGTTTGTCAAATTCTGCAGGTGACTCGACTTCAACACATCTATTCATACCTCCCAGGTTGTACTATTGTACCTTGACATCTCATTGTCATCATTGGTGAGTTGTCTCACGTTGGTTAACAATTTTCATTATTGATTGGTAATCCAACGAAGTTTCTCCATGTTCGACTTCAAGAACATTCATTCACATGGATTAATTTGTACATAAACACGGATATTGGGTGAAGACTAAATCTTTTTGTTCCAACAGTTCAGCAGTATTCTTTTCATTTAGTTGGCAGCATTTGTTTTCAGTCAGCTTGCACAGTTCCTCATCATGGATCAGATTCATCCTTCATCAGTTTTAGCTTCTAGCTACATCTCTCAGCAGCAGTTAGCAGCATACATCAGCCCCAGCATACATAAGTCCATCCATGCCAATCAAAGGCTTCAAATGAGGTAACACTTGAGGTAAAATAGCGTGAGTTTTTTATTTATTAAAGATTTAGGAGAAAGTCATGAAAAGCCACTAAGCATTATCCCCTCCTTTACCATTTGTCATTCTTTAAAATAAAAAAACGGATATAAAAAGCTTTCAGTTTGGGGGGAAACACCATGTCATTTCCTCTCTTATTTATCCATTACCATCTCCATCCATTTCTAAACCTCCACCTCATACACTCCCAAGACCCAAGTCAATTCCTTCCCTACATCTCCCACATCCAAGTATGAAGAAATGCCTTGTTGCTGCCACATAAAAACCAACAGTAAGAGGATATGCACCAGCTGATGCACACGGACAAGCCAAGGAAGGGATGGGCTGCTCCACAAGAACCTACAACAGAAGAACCTGTTGTAGAATCCATTCCTTCATAAGAGTATGCTGCCATAAAAACAGGAAAGAAAATGCACTTTGAAACATACATGCTCACTGCACAAATGAATTTGATCCTTGTTTATTAAAAATCACAGTCATTTTAAGTTTGGATTATCCATTTATCAGTTCTGATTTTTATTGATGCAACCATCTTCAGCAAGTATGCAACTCTTTTGGTATTTGAAAAATGAAAAAGATCATTAATTAGATTCTCATTCATTATTGTATATGGGGGTTCTTGTGACAAAAAGTTCCAGAAGTTGTCATAAGAAAGAGTGCAGCCAAGAACATCATACACAGGAAATAACAATGTGCATCTTCAACATAGAATGTGCAGCATAGGCTTCTTCCCAACATCTTCTACGTCCAGGCATGAGAAAATACCTTACTGTTGGTACACAAGAACCATCAGTAAGAAATTGATCAAATATTTTATTGAAGATTTAGTGTGAAATGAAGGCATGCTCTGCATTTAGTTTATTGGATTCATGGTTCATTAATGCATGCATTGGTTCACTTCTACACAATTGTTGCAAGTTTCCAAGTTACCTTTAATTGGCAATCAAGTTGCAATCCATTGACATAACATTTGATATCTATAATGGAGTATTTAAAGGAAAAATACTTGCTGCTGTTAGGATGTTTTCTTCATGATTGATTGGGGTTTATTATTATTTAGCAATGGTGTTTATGCTCATAAGATCTGCAGGGATGTATGATCTTGTTTGTGTTCATTGAAAGCATGGCAGTTTACCCTCTGATGTTGTAGCGAGTTCTCTTGTAAGAGCTTCAATTGTGATTGGCACAGTAATGGCAGCCTACATTATGGAGAAAGACAGAAGAAGGAAGCTACTGGAATGGGCCAACTGTTAAAAATAAAAATGTTTGTGAAAATTTGAGAATCACTGAATGCTACATGTATTGGTTTATATCTTCCAAGGCATCAGAGAATGGCATGTTAAGTTTGGGGGAGATGGCTACTTTCCAACTGGGCTAACAACTCTTACTTTCCATGAAGACACGGAAATTATTCAGTTTGGGGGAGATTACTATGCTTGTTGGTTTGCCAATTCACATTCACATTACTCATGCACATTATTTTTCATATTTAATGCATAAATTGATTTGATCATATCTTTCAATTGGTAAGCTGGATTTTCATGAATTTGGACAGGAAGTGCATAATATCAAGATGAACAAACCTGGTTAGTTTCAGCCCAATCTAGTGCACGATTTTCGAGAAAATGACCATCATCACCTACATCCATTTTGCCTATATCTCAGTATCCGTGCATCATATGAATTTGAGCTTTGGGGAGCAGAAGCATTATGTTAAGAGGAAGATACTCACCAATTTTCAGGTAAAAATACTTCACGGATTGCAGAAAAATGGCCATCATCACCTACAACCAATTTGCATTTTTCTCAAAATCCGCGATGTGGGTATCTCTGATTTTTGGTGTAGAGATGCATTGGACTTGTAGAAACTTGCTTGCAAAATTTCAGCCAAACCCAGTTTGTATTTTGCGAGATATTAGCTCAAGAATTTTGCTGCAAAACCAGCTATGACTTCGCCAATTTTGTCCATTTCCCTATTTTGGCAGCTGTGACTCCGCCAAATTCTCTGCTAAATGGCTGGGACTCCGCTAAATTCTTCGCTAAAATTTTCGCCAAATTTTTCAGCTGTGACTCCGCCAATTTTGTCCATTTCCCTATTCTAGTAGCCGTGACTCCGCCAAATTCTTCGCTAAATGCCTAGGACTCCGCTAAAATTTCCGCCAAATTTTGCAGTTGTGACTCCGCCACTTTTGGCCATTTCCACCATATTTATCCACACAACAGCTGTTACTCCGCCAGATTTGGCCATTTTTCCAGCTGTGACTCCGCCAAATTTTCTGCTAAATTTTTCATTTCAGCTGCAAAATGTGCCAATGGTAAAATAAAAGCAACAATTGAATGGGTCTTCTAGTTTGGATGCTACACATGTTTCGGGCTGCATGAGGACATGCAACAAGTTCAGTTTGGGGGAGATGTTGGGTCACGGATTTGTCCCTATTTTCATTACTTATTTCATCCATCTTCTTCCTATTATCACCCATTTATCATTCCATTTTCCATCCATTTGCTGTAACTGCTCGAGAAATGCCATATTAATTTTATTGATGCTTTAGTGGTTAATCATGATTATTTTCCTTTATTTTTGATGAATTAAAGACTCTTATGCATAATTTTACTGATGATGGTTTATAGAGTGATTATTCATATTAGCAGTTGTAGCAGCCCTGGTTCAAGTCTCCAAAGTTGGCATGCTAGCACACTTCCACATGGATATTTCACAACATGGTTTCATCTTATGATTAATTATGTGGATTTGTGATTTCAATTCGTGCCCAAATCCAACATGGCAGCCTCCAACTCATGATCAAACGACCTCAACCAAAAACGTGTGTCAGATAAGAACACAATGATTCGGATCTCGATTTGCAGGCAGCTGGAGATGAATCTCGAAAATCCGAGACATGGGTTTTGTGCGCAACGGCCTCATTTACCTGACTTGTGAGGAAATCGCCAAATAAAGCTACGGTTTGAGCTCTACAGCTAGTTCTTTGAACATGTATTTCCCAAATTTACTGTGCGGGTGGTTTCAAAGTTATTAACAGTTACGGCTGTGTTCCAACTGTTACAGATCACAAGTTGGGGTTCGGTTTCTTATTCTCATGAGAGAGTTTTATGTATAAATATGTAATCATTCTCATGTATTGGGGGAGGAAGAGAGAAAGCAATGTTATGCTGTAGAATTTGATCCAGACTCTGATGTAACCATTTCATTATGATAATACATGCTGCCAGTTTCATAATCTAGAGTTGTAGACTTTTATTGTGGAGTTCCAGCTCTGCTCAGTGGAAGAAGGGCCCTCTTCCCTGAGCAGATGCTGGTAGTGTTGATTGTTATTTTGTATATTTGTTTACTATTTAGTTCATGCTTTCATTTTATTAGATTTATCATAGTTGTATGCTTTCATCCATTAGATTTATCATAATTGTTTTCATGTTAATTTCTTTTCATAGATTGTTGGCCAACATAGCATTTATTTCATATTTATGCAATTAGATCTTGCTTCATTAGATTTGATTTGGTTTGAAGTGTGATTAGATTTACAGTGTGGATTTATGAACAGGTTTGAGTTTGATTTATTTTCAAGAAGGTGTGATCTAGTTTATAATCAGTTTTGATTTCATACTAATAGATAAACAGTGTCAGATAGAAATTGTGTTTGCATAGATCTTACACGATAGTTTTGAAATAAAAGACTTCCTCAGGTTGATAATTTATGTTTGGGAGTTTCAGCTGTTTAATTAATTAGACAATTAATCCACTCAACACCACTATGGTTCGCCTAGCTTCATTTGGGAAAGCAAACTCAGAGCTCTGTGTGCTGCTCTAAAAATTTGGGTCAAAACAACGTATAAAAATCTGGGCTCTCTCAAGTGTAAGCTTCAATTTGATCTAGCATCCCTACATCACAGTATGGAGAACGACGAGATCACTAATTCCACTCTAAACAATGAAAAGGATCTGAATTTGAGAATTATAAATGTTGCTAGGCTCGAGGAAGAGGCGTGGAGATTGAAGTCTAGGAAGACGTGGCTAAAAGGAGGGGGCAGTAATACATAATACTTCCACAAGCAAACAAAAGCTCGGCTCATTCACAATACTATCAAGGAACTAAAAGGAAATAATGGGAACAAGGTTGTAGGCCAGGAGGAGCTAAAGATTCATGCCTTGGAGCATTTTCGTGAACTCTACACAGATAACGAAGAGGTTGATCCAGAAGCACAAGCTGATCTTCTCTCAAGTATTCCTTCGCTCATTTCTGAAAATGAAAATCGTGATCTTGATAAACCAATCCTTGAATATGAAATAAGAGATTCCATCTGGTCCCTTCATATGGACAAAGCTCCCGGGCCAAATGGATTAACCATAAATTTCTATAGAGCAGCATGGGATATCATAAAAGATTATTTGAAGAGAATGCTAAATTGGACCAGGAAAAAAGATAAAATCGGTGGAGCCACCAACTCCTCCTTTCTGGCTCTAATTCCTAAAGAGAGCAACCCTCTCTCTCTTGATAGATTCCGTCCTATCTCCCTATGCAACACTTCCTACAAGATCCTCTCGAAAATCATTGCCACCAGAATGAAAAACCTTATGGGTCGACTCATCTCCGACTCCCAAGGAGGCTTTATTGCAGGGCGACAGATTCTAGACAATATCAGCATCGTCCAGGAGGCTATACACTCTAGCATGGAAAGAAAACAACAGGGAATGGCAATAAAATTGGACATGGCTAATGCCTTCGACAGAGTTAATCGTTTTTTCTATTCGAAATCATGAACAAATTTGGCTTCTCCAAAAGATTTGTAAGATGGGTAAAAACTTGCATTGGCAGACCTTGGATTGCCCCTCTAGTAAACAACAGGCCTACAAATTTCTTCCAATCCACCAGAGGACTTCGACAAGGATGCCCCATGTCCCCCTTTTTTTATCTGTTGGTGGTAGAGTCTATGAGCAGGAAGCTTCAACTCTTGCAAGGGTTGGGTGAGCTAAAAGGCTTGAGGTTTGCAAGAGGTGTAAAAGCAGTCAACCATATTACTTGGAGGAGCGTCTCCAATCATTGCTGAGAGATTTAAAGGCGCCTTGATCACCTTCCTAAAAGCATTAGATGGAAAAGTGAACTCAGACAAATCCAAAGTTTATGGTTGGAATTGCCCCACAAGAAATCTAGTTAGAATAGCTCGGATCCTGGGATTTGAAGGATGTGCCTCTTGGAACTCCTTTAACTATCCGGGGATTCCAATCTTCAAAGGGAAAAAAAGTTGCAGATTGGCAAGGTCTAATAGACAAGATTAAAACCAAAATTTCTTCGTGGGGAACCAGGTGGCTCAACCTAGCCGGCAAGTTGGTTTTGATTAACTCCGTCCTCTCAGCCTACCTAATATATGTCAGTTCGATCTCTTTAGCCCCCAAGATAGTCATGAAGGATGTCACGAGAGAAATCAAAAGATTTATGTGGCAAGGAGGGAAATCCAATGGCACAAAAAAGTTTCATTTGATAAATTGGGATAAAGTCTATAGGCCTAAAATCCATGGAGGTGCTGGGATAAAAGACCCTACGATTATGAACCTCACTTTATGAGCCAAAATTCTCTAGAGAGTTGTCTCAGGGAAAAAAGCTTGGTGGAAAGAGATTCTCAGGAAAAAATATATGAATGGGGGTAGAAGAAGGTGTGTGGAGGAAATAGATCAAAATAAAAACGACACTCCTATTTGGAATCTTTGCAAGAAGGCTATGTTTATCATACAAAAACACCTTTATTGGATTCCTGGCATTGGAAAGCAGATATGCCTTTGGCTAGACAGTTTAGGACCTGATCCGACCTCCCCTGTCAATTTTCTACAGAACTTTACCGACTTGAAGGTTTGGATGGACCAAGCCAACATTACTACGTTATTCGATCTCTTTATGTGGACTGAAAGAGGATGATGGGCAGGATGGATAGATTCAGAGATTCCGGGACACCTTCTATCAGACTACAACGCCTTCTTTTCTCTTCTCCATAGAGCGACTCCAGTCCACCGGAACATGAATGATAGAAGAGGTTGGAGCAAGTCAGGGTCGTATACTCTCAAGGAAGGATATCGACTGCTGGACAGTTCCAACTCTAACAGAAGCAAGGACAAAAAATGGAGAAAAGTATGAGGCAAAGATGGTCTTCCAAAAATAAACTTTTTCTCTTGGACCCTTGCCCACCGAAAAATTCTCACTGCGGAGAACCTCAAAAAAAGAGGTATAGAAGGGCGTGCGAGATGCATTCTCTGCAAATATTCTGAAGAAACAATTGATCACCTTTTCCTTGAATGCAAATTCACTCAGGAGGTTTGGCACAGAGCGTATATTGAATTAAAATTTGTGGTGACACTGCCAACAAATTAGAACGACCTCTTTGCTTGCTGGAAGGACTACTACTACGGAACTCTCTCCAACAAAACTGACTTTAAAAGAGCGTGGGAAGCTCTCCCCAAATACATCTGCTGGAAGATTTGGACAGCTAGGAACAAGGAATTTTTTGAAGAAAAACAATCCACTCCAGGTAGAGTCCTCGCCTCGGACAAGGCCCTTTGGGTTGAAGCCTTATTGGTGAAAGGCATGAAGAATATCAACAAGGAACCTCTTACAGTAGAAGAAAAAATCTGGGTCTCTGATTACTTAATTCCAAATCCCTCCCTCTCCCTGGCGCATACCTCCAGGAGACCTATTATCCAGAATTGGCACATTAGGATGAGCATTGAAGAATTCCAGAGATGGAGGACAAAAACTGGATGCAACACTCTATGTGGGTGTGCAGCAACCGTATTCGGTTGGACTGTTAATAGTTGAATCCGACTTTCATATTGAATGATAAATAGGAATACTATATTAGATGGTGAATATAAAATTACAATAAGATTGCCTTTATAGGGCTTTGAGGAAGCATAGTGAAGGGTTATGCCCTCTCACTAGTAACCTAATAATCTATTAATTTCATCATTGTCTTCCCCTTAGGAAAGCTTTGTCTTCAAAGCTTGAGTATTTTCCTAATGTCGTCTTTTATTCTGGCTCTATGTCGCACTATTGACTTGAGAGGTGCAGTTTTGATTACGACCATTGCCTCATTTTGATTATTATGTCTTGGTATTTGTAATAAGTACGAACTTGGTGAATTTTTGTTTACGTTATTTCTACTTGTGTGATTGCTTCTTTTAACTATGTTTGTCGTCAATTGAACATGCTCAACATACATTACGGCCTTAATTATTTTCGTGTTGTTATCCCCAACACATTTTGTGTCAGTTCCCTTGAACAGGGTCCTTGTGCTTATAATGCTCATAAGAACACCAGTCTTATCTTGTGTCTGATAGATATTATATTGCTTCCCTTGATGTTCTTTATAGTCGTCTTTGTCATGATATTTGTCCTTCGTGTGTTTGTGATTGTGACATATTGGCCTACTCTATCTTCCTTTTTTTCATCAACTTGGGTGGCTTCTTCTACGTGATTTTCACCTCTATCTACATTTACTTTAAATGTTTCGTCCATAGTTTTCTTTATTTCATCTATGTCTTTAAGGATTTCCTCAAGGAGATCTATGAATTCGTCACTCTTACTATAAGATGCCATGGACGTTTGTAGAACGCTATTTTGGCATTTTAAGGTGAAATTTTGAATAATAATATATTAATTAATTAATTAATATTATTATTTTTTCATAAACTTTATAATATTTTGAATATAGTTTTTTTTTAAAAACAAATATTATAATATTAAATATAATATTTGATTTTTTTTTTTAATAAAATATATTATATTACAATATATTTGAATTAATATATTATATTATATTATAATATAATATATTGCTTGTTTTTTTTTGTTTTTAGTTTTTTGTAGGTTGTGGAGGTGGAGGTCGAGCGACGACATGGAGGTTGGCGGCTGTTGGGGCGAGCGCAAGAGGGAGGGGAGGCCAGCGGTGGAAGGAAGGCGAGGAGCTACAAGGTTGGGAGCAGCGCGAGCAAGCAGCCAGGAGGATGGTGGCGCGGTTGTTATGGTGGTGGGGGGGGGGGGGGTAGAGAGGGTGGATCGAGCAGGAGGAGCACGATGGAGGTTGGTTGTGCAGAGGGGTGGGAACGTCGGTGGAGAGGGGACGCGAAGGAGGCTGTGTGAGCAGGCGGGAGTGTGGAGCGAGAGGCTGGGCGACCAGAATGAGGAGCAGTGCGCAGGTGGGGGACGTAGATAGCGGAGAAGGAAGATGAAGGTGGGGAGGTGATGGCAGGCAAGGAGAAAACACGGGAAAGGGGATTAGTGCAGCGTTGGAGCGAGGAGGTAGATGAGTGACAAGGGAGAGGGGTTGTGCGTAGGAAGAGAGCACGGGATGGAAGACTGCGATGAGGGATGATGATGTGGAAGGAGCAGGTGTGGAGAGATGTGGAGAGTTTCTGCGAGTGAGGGAATGGAGCTTGGAGAGAGTGAAGAGATTAGCAAGTGAGGGAGAGGCGTGAGGGAGCAGTGAACGGGAAGAGGTCACGAGGAGGGAGGAGCGTGAAGTGGGGTGAAGTGGGGAGAGAGACGAGTGAGATGGGAGCAAGGTGAGTGATGAGTGGAAGTAAGTTGATGAGCTGAATCGGAGCTCAGGTCAAAGGAGCGAATCCGCTCTGATACCAAATGCAGCAACCGTATCCGGTTGGACTGTTAATAGTCGAATCTGACTCTCATATTGAATGATAAATATGAACAATATATTAGATGATGAATATAAAATTACAATAATATTAATTAAATATTCACAGCAGGGTGGAGTCTTCTACGACTCAGAAGGAAACAAGAGGAAAGACTATGCTTGGGGTATTGTAAGAAGATCTAATAATAATGCAGAATGGTCATCTCTAATAAAAGGATTGGAGATAGCAAGGAACGATGGCCTCAAAGACCTGGTTGTGTTCGACGACTCAATGCTGGTCATTAGAGATGCAAGGAACCTAATAAAAAATCGTAAGAGTCCTACTTCTAAGATTCACCGTCTACTAAAGTGTCTAGTTAATGAATTTAAAATCATCAATTTCCTTCACTTATTGAGATCCAATAACCAGGATGCGGATGCAATGGCAAATATAGGAGCCAGTCTCGACTGCGGAGTTCTTGTTTGCAACCAAAAGGTGTATGAAAAGGTTTGGATCCCCTGAGTTTGTTCAACCATTCTAGTTGGTTAGACACCTCATGCCTCCCCCTTGTGAGAAGTTTTTACCCATGGGTTGGAGCATTGTTAATTCTCCTCCCTCTTTTATAAGCAAAAGTCAAAATTCTGTTTTCAATGTGTTTGAGGATGGACCTATAGTCCAGCACCCAAATCCGTGCCTTGGAGTGGGAGCTGGCCGCACGCTGGAATCACATGGCCACCACATGGTCGGCATGCAAGCTATTAAGTTGATGGGAATGCGAGAGGGCTTGTGTTTAAATTCCGCGCATGGTGAAGGCTGGAGGAATCCTTGTCCGAATTCTAGAAGCAGAACCGTGGTGTTCTCAACGATGGCCGACCTTGGGTCCACAGCTCATTGCCTCCTCTGCAGAAAAATGATTCCTCGCTCTGGGGGCTCAGGACCCATAGAGTTCGGGAAGAAGGCACTGACGATGCATGGGGGTCAGAGTGGCTTGGTTCAAATGCAACACCGTGCTCACGATGATGGTAGTCAGGATTCTCTGGAGAATGAATTGAACAAGAATCCCCCCCCCTGCCATTTTCGATGGAGGTAATTCAGGTCCTAAACAGGAATTTGATCGCATACCTAACGATGTCAAGAAATATTTGGTTGAAATGGAGACACATATTCTTCTGCTGAGAGGTGAAAATTACGAGTTCAAAAGGGCCATTCAACATCTGTACACTCTGAGGTAAGCAACGAACAAAGAGGTCCGTGGTAGCAGTAGCAAGCTCAATGAGAAGGTTGATAGTCTCGCAAAAGTTTTGGATAATGGGTGCCCCTACTCTGTTAATTTGGACACAAAAATCACTGCGGTTCATTGCAGTGTCAGGATCGTGGAGGCAAAGATAGACAATATGCGTGCAGAGATAAGGAGCTTGAAGCAGGACCTACAGAAAGACCCTGGTGGTATGGTTGGGGGACAAGTCGAGAATCATCACCAACCAGATTCCCGTCGCCAATATTAATTTACAGTCTTTGTGATCTCTCAAGTTTCATAGGCTCTTTTTTGGTATTCCCATGATAATCCAGAATTAATGTAATTCAGTTTTTGGGGCTTTGCTTTTGGCAGTAGAAGATAAGAATACTCTTAGGCTGGAAGACATTTATTATCTTTAATGTATTGCTTTTGTTTCATGCTTCTAGGGCAGTTTGTGCGGATATATAGTCTTCATAGGATAGAATTTTCTCATGATAGTTACAGACTTGTCAAAGATGAAAGCAGGGACATGGCAGTTCCTCTCCATTGGGGAACAATCCTTCTGCGGCACTATGTAACTCTGTTTTTCTCATCTTTTTATATATAAAAGCTCTTATCCATTCTTGTTAAAAAAAATTCAATTTTAATTTTTTTTATTAATTTTTTTCAATTTCAATCAACAAAATGATTTTTTAATTAACAAAGTCAAATAAGTAAATATGATATATATTTGATGATCAGCATCATTTCCAGCCGTTATGTGTTGTGAGAATTTTATCCGTTAGATTTCAAAGAACTTGTCGTACCACTCTTACTTTTAATAGTGGACAAAGCCTTTCGTGGCACAGAAGTCACCGACTGGATTACGTTACCTTTACCAAATACAATTGAACCAGTTACATAACCTTCACTCAATTCAATTGAAGCAGTCCTTCCAAAAAATCAGAATGGAGACGCAGCAATTTTCTTCTCCTCAATTCCACAACCAGGCAGTGATCGGGCAACAGTTCTGTGCACCTTACCCCATCGAAATAACGGTGCAAAAGAAGGCTGTTAGCTTCAGCGATGGAGATTTCAAAATCTTGGACAGCAATGGAAACCAGATTCTCACCGTCGATGGCCGGGTAATGTCTCTAAGAGACAAACGGATTCTGAGAGATCAAGCAGGGAATATCCTTATCACCATGAGGAAGAAAGTAAGCTCACAAAAAATACGGATACATTTTGTCATCTAGCTACTTTTTTTCTCCTATTAATGATTTCTGTCATGGCAGTTGCTGAGCCTTCACGAGAGGTGGGAAGCATACCGGGGCGAGGGAACAAGTCAAGAGAATCTGTTTTTCACAGCAGGGAGATCAGCAGTGTTTCAGCTAAGGACATCTCTGGAAGTGCATTTGGGCTCTAATTCCCACGCTGATTTTCAGGTCAAGGGCAGCTTCCTTGAACGGTCCTGTACAATTTATCAAGGCACAGCCATCATTGCACAGGTATAATTCTACAATTTTTTTTCCTTGAGCAAAATATAAGTAGAAATCCAGATGGTGGTATTTTTAGTAAACCTATTTTATTTAAATTCGGTACTTAATTGCACTGAAATAGCCATATGCCATAATAAGTTAATAAGCACTGAAATTGGGTAATATTAAAATAGCAAACAGATCTGGATCATAATTTTGATAAGAATCAAGAACCAATTTCATGACAAATAGTAAACATATCTTGATCATAAATTTGATAAGAATCAAGAACCAATTTCATGTATGTCATGATTTGATCTATGCATAGTGTAAAAATGTATTGAGGGGTTTTGTTATTCTGAGTTTACTTACTAGCACTGAAATAGCCAATGTCATAATAAGCTAATTTTGTAGCAAACAGAACTTTCATAAAAAAATGCAGCAACAATTTCATTTATGTCATGATCCAAGATGTACTGTAGACTGCAGTGCATTGGTGAAACATTGAGATTGTATATAATGACATAAACATGATGGTGAAAAAGAAAACGACAGGTACATTCGTTTTGGGAATGAGTAGCTAGCTAGAATTTCATTCTACTTGATCTGTGTAACTGAAACACAAATCAAAACAATGCAAGTGCATTGGTGTAGGTAAACGCTCAGTTCGCCTGTAGATTGCCTTCCTGTATCCTCTTCTTCTTGAAAAGTCTATAATTTATGTGAAATAGAATATGAATTCCTTTTTCCTTCTCGAGATTATGTATGTCTTAATTTTACTATTTAGATTGTAAATAGCTTGGTTGATTCATATATATATTATTCAAGTTTTGGAGTTCATCCGTTGTCCTATATTTATCACATATTTATGGTATCATTGTTATGTGATATATTAATTATTTTATATATGAGTTAGTTATTTAAATTAGCTGCACTATAAAGTAGTGACTCCATTTGTTTGATTGGTTGTTGTCATGTAAATAGTCCAAGTTCAAAGCATGACCGGTGTAGAGTCCTATGTATGAGGGAAGTGTTTGAATTTATGAGAGTTGATTTCCTTCCATTATCAAAGGGGTTTAACACATGTATGACATGCCAATTGGTCTAAGTCGATGTTAATATGATATTTTATCCTCTTATATTAAGAACTTGTTGCAACTTTTACTTTGATTGTGCTAGTTATCCTTGATCCAAGCACAACCACAAATATCTAGAGCACAACCTCACATGCTTCAGGAAACACCTATCCTCCATCTCAATCCCCTCCAACCAAGCCTACCCTAGCAGGCTAGCACTCTTATCACCTCCTCCTATCGCTACTACAGCCAGAATCGATCAGAAGTACCCTTGCAAGGTTGAGGGATACCAGCTCAAACATTTGTAAATCTCTACAATATTTGGCAGGCCAAATTCTAGCAACATGCACCAAGTTCCAGCCTATGTGCATGAACATATTAGTGGTGCACATGTGCCTACCTCTACAACCTATGTGCATTGGCCTCAACAAGCACATGCACGCCTCAACAAGCACATGCACACTGGGAACACCAGTGATCATTAGGAGTGTTACACTTGTATGCCAACATCAACATGTGGTGCACCAGGAGACAAACAATCTTCAATCTAGTTACATAATTGAATCACCTTCAACAAACAAATGGACACTCTTGTAACTGAAATATATTCCTATGTATGGAATGTATTATACAAAGCATAATGTAGAGTATAATTTGTCATCCTCTTTTCTATCGACACTCTCACTCACCTCAAAACTTAATTATTCGAATTTGCTTCTTGGAATCAGATCACTTCTAGTGAACTCCTCTTTGGATCATTGGTATCAAAGAATCATTTCATATGTATCTGATGTAGTTTAGACTTTATATGCAATTTATGTAAGGTCAAGTTGTTCGATGAATATTAAAATGGAGATTAATGATACATAGAGCCACATTGAATTGCTTGAAGAAGGAATTATCCATCTCAGTAGCAAAATTAAGAGCATAGATGGAAAATTTAGCAATATTGCTAAGTTATTGCATACAGTGCTGCAAATTGGTATATTCCCATAGAGAACCCTTGGAAACTAAGGTGGAAATTCTTCCCTATGACAATCAGATGGATGCTATGGATGCTTTATGACAATCAGGTGGATCCTTTATGAGGTGACAATGGGTTAAGAAAACACAGCTTCTATTATGCATTGCATCAATACATAAATAAAGATAAAGTTCCCTTTGCAAAGCTATGCTTGTGTGAAGAAGCTTTGTTATGGTGGGTGAATTTGTGTGAAAGAAATTGGACATCGGGTGCCACTTGAGAGATAACATGGGATGAATTCAAGGCCTCACTAACTTTTGTTGCAACATCATTCATTTCTATAACAACATCTTTGTTCTGCAATTTTTCTTGGAAAATGGGGACTGAGCTTCCTACTTGCTGTCCCCGTCTGGCAAACACTCCACTTCATGCTCATCATTCTCTGTAAGAATAGTATGTGAGTCAAGCTCAATGAAGGTCTCTGCTACATCCTCTAATTCAGGTTCTTTGTCTCCATTTAACACAAACAGAGGTTCAGGTTGCTTCCTTGGGTTCTTCTCTAGGAAAATTCCATTCCTCTCCATCTTCATCACTCTTATGTTTTGGCATTTTCCCCTCCTGTGATAACTCTTTGGCATTAGTTATTTCCATCATTATCGTCATCATTGCTGCAAGGTCATCAAAAACACCTTCATATTTTCTTCGATTGTCTCTTCCTCTACCACTCACATGAATTCTCTTCTTCCTATCATGTTGTCTTCATCATGTCCACTCTCAGCAATATTATATTTCTTTTCTCATGCAGTTTATCTCACTCAATGTTCTGTCTACATCATCTTCCTGTCTTTCACAGTAATACTCATGTCTTATTTTCCCACATCCCTGCAACTTGGTATTATGCAACTTAGCAATCCTATATAACTTCGGTGGGCTACTGCAGTTATTACTAGGATCCATGCACTTCACTTCTCAGACTATTGTACCCAGCGCTTAACTTTATGCTAGAATTGTCTACTACAACGAGGAGTCTTCAATCTCACGATCCACTCACTCTGACACCACTTGTTGTAAGGCCTAGGGAGCCTCCAACCAAAATCACACAGCAAAAACAGTCCCAGCATACAACGAATTTGCAAATGCATTACTTTACCAACATTTCACATACATAGTGTGTTATCAAATTCAAATTTATAGCAAATACTTTCAACAACAATTTCTGCAATTCTATTGGGTCAATGGCCAATGCTCTTAGGCCTCATTACATTGATAGACACTATGCACATGTCTCTGGGACCCACAACAACCAACACTACAAAAACCAAATCAATAGAGACCCAAAGGATCTTTGCTCATTCACAAGCATCACATTTATGTTTCTGATCCTTATCTTTTGGCCTTCTAACTACCCTAACTATGCAAATTCCAAATACAAGGCCTTATATTTTAAGGGTTTACAAAAATTCACCAAGGACAAGAAATTACATTATAAATTTTGGCTAACATTTATTAATTGAAATCCATTTATAATAAAAGTTCCATGGTCACATGATATAGTCCAACATAGTCATCCTACAATTTCTCATGCTTAGAATGCATGCAACAATGCCAAATTTACATTAAATTTATCAAAATCCATATTTGTTGTTAAAACATGGGACAAATATGCTTGAGAGGGTTAGTGAAAATGCACACCATTTGTCCTTTTGAGATAGTAAAATTTCATGTGTGGAGTTTCACTTTGCCTGCAAAGCCCACATATCAAAATTTTATAATTCACCTCCATTTACGCACAACAAATCTATCAAGTCAACAGCCTCTGCATTTTGACTGAATTTGACTAAAATTGTCTTGCTTCACTAAATGCATGATCTGGGTTCATTTCTTGGCCAATTTAAGTGATTCAAATTGGAAAATGTGTATTTTGTCACTCCTCACCTTCCTACATTTCCAAATTTTCAATTGGAGCCTTAAAAATTGATATGCAAAAATACTCAAAATCTGTCCTCTTTTTACAGTGTCCAAAAAGTTTGTGAGTCCTTACTAAACCAAAATGCATGCCAAATCTGTTTCATGTATTCTAAAAGGAAAATCAAAGTATAGGTGCACAGTTTGCCATGTTGACCACAAAACCCACGTCTCAGATTTCCTTGATTCATCTCCAAATACATGCAGCTGGTCTTGGCAAAAGGGAATTTTCACTAAATTTGATCATTTCTGGTACTTAGATCAAAATGCACACATTCAACACTACAATGCATGTCTAGTCAGATTATGGATCTAAATCAACCTCTATAGGTTGCTCCAAGTTATATATTCAATTCTCTACAAATCCTTTTCATTTCGTGCCATGACTCCATGTTTAATTTCTATAGTGCTTAAAACAATGTTGCATTTATTCAACAATTCAGGAAAATGCATGCCTACAGCTTTAAAATGCACACCCAGAGCTTTAAAATGCACACCCGGCACAATATGGACATACTCACGTCCTGAAATTTTGACCAGGTAATTATAATTCTTCTACACCAATCCGTGAATTCAAATGCATGCATGATAACTTACTTAGTCAAAGATTCTCCTGCACCATATTGCATTTACCTCTCTTGAGAATTGATGAAATGGGTTGTAGGGTTTTGAACACAGTAAGGGCATGTGGTTCTTATGTTCTTATCGTTACAGGGCATTTGTTCTCATCACAACAGTAAATCCACTTCTCAATACTTGTTCAGCATGATACGAGTGCCCTGGCTTCCTTGTATGGATCTAAATCAGCCTCTATAGGTTGCTCCAAGTTATATATTCAACTCTCTACAAATCCTTTTCATTTCGTGCCATCACTCCATGTTTAATTTCTATAGTGCTTAAAACAATGTTGCATTTATTCAACGATTCAGGAAAATGCATGCCTACAGCTTTTAAATGCACACCCAGAACTTTAAAATGCACACCCGGCACAATATGGACATACTCACGTCCTGAAATTTTGACCAGGTAATTATAATTCTTCTACACCAATCCGTGAATTCAAACGCATGCATGAGAGCTACTTAGCCAAAGATTCTCCTGCGCCACATTGCATTTACCTCTCTTGAGAATTGATAGCATTTACCTCTCTTGAGAATTGATAAAATAGGTTGTAGGGTCTTGAACACAGTAAGGGCATGTGTTCTTATGTTCTTATCGTTACAGGACATTTGTTCTTATCACAACAGTAAATCCACTTCTCAATACTTGTTCAGTGTGATACGAGTGCAAACTGTAATAGGGTGTCCTCTGCACGATCTGCCGTGGCTTCCTTGTAGGCTTGTTTGTATCATAGGGAACATCTGGAAGTATTCTCACAATGGCATATTGTCATGCTAGATGGATCCATGTGCCAGTTGGCGAGGGCCAAGTTCTTTGGAAAAGTATCCAGGACGATCCTTCTATATGTATGGATATAGAAATGTTCAAAGCAAGTTTGGGGTCTGCAATGTAATCCTACATATTCCTCAGTTGTAGTAGAACTTTTTGTGTGCCAGTGTGGATAAGAGAGGATCCTTTCAGAGAAGGGAAGAACCATAGGTCCTAATTAGTTATATTGGTTTTGATGCTTCCCATCTCATTTTCATTTTCAAACACCATTAAATTTTATTCAATGATATCCATAGAGGTTGCACTCCTAACTTCTTGACCTTGTTTCTAGGAAACAATTGCGTTGAGAGTTCAAATGCATTTTTTCTAGCAACTGGTTTATGAAATGAATTATTGCTGGTGAGTCATATATGTTTTCAGATCTGATATTATTGGAAACAATTTTTGTTGAGCTATATTACAGAGAACCATGAGTATTTGGCCAGAGACCTCATTGAGGTAAGAAAACTTAATATACTCTGCATAAATTGCAATCTATTTCCAGTAGTATGGTTTAGTAGTACAAAGTTTTCTCAACATTTTATAACACAACCAAAAGTCTCAAATCTTGTAGCAACAGTATCTAAATAGAAAAATAAAATATACAATTTTATATTTGAAATTTGAATGCACTTCTCTTTGTTGTTGAGTGCATTTGTTCACGTTATTATACAGAAGAATAGTTAAAGAAAAAGGCATATACTCTCTACATTGTTTTGTGATGAATATAGCAGGGAGTGGTTCAGGTTTCCATGCTATTCACTACTGCGACTATATTCAAGTACAAGTATTATGGTTACATTTTCCCTGTAACCAGAGTTTAAATTTATTTAGTTAGATTTGTGAGATTTTGCTATTGATGCAAATATTTTTGTAGGGGTTGGGGAATTTTTCTAAGAGGTTTATTATATCATTCAATTTCACAGGTCCCTGTTGCTTTGATAGGTGGGGATATTTGACAGAGCTTGGGTCGTTTAATCTCAGCCGAGGATGCTAGTAAAGGATGCAACCCTTATCATGCCATAGAAATATAACTATAGTTTATGAATTTTTTATGAAACAGTAGCCATGGCCCATGATTTACCATAAGCATAAGGGTATTCAACAGTTAAGGTTCTCCACAATTAATGTTTTTATTCTTTTGGGTGAGTGACTGAGTGGCAAGGATAAATTATTGAGCTGTGGATTGTTTTTAAGATTCAATTGGCAAACATGATTAGATGTGTGGTTTTAGAGTAATTTGTATATCTTTAGCAATAATTTCCTTTTCAAAGAAGCAACAAAATAAGTTAAATACATTGTAGTTAAGGTTGAATTTATGCTCTGTTTTTTTAATTGTGAAGGTCAAATTTTGGTTGAATCATTTGATGTTTCATTATGAACACACAACATATTGTTAATGTTTGGGTTTTGTACTTTTTTGTTTCTCAAATATATACCAAAAGTTGTAGTATTTTGTGTAAATTGGAATGTACGTTATTGAATTTGAAGCAATGCACTTGAAATATTGAATATATACATCTCATTGAATTATATAACTCATGACTTGTTACATTGAATTTGGAGCTTTTGTCATTTTTATGTAATGTGGTTTATTACTTATGATGTATTGAATAAAAATATGAAAGCATCATAAGAAATCTCGTGCATGGCTGATGATGAATAAAGTGCTATAGTGAATGAAAGCGGATTGAATTAAGAAGTTAGAGAGGAGGAAGTGCAGAGCACAAAGGCTCGCACAACACACAGGAGGAGATACACACTCAACTCATTGTATTACTGAAATGAAACTTACATAAATAGGCAAATCCAAAGCCAAACCTGGGTACAAGAATAATGGATCAAATCCTCTAAAGAAGGAACTAACAAACCACTTAGTCTATCAATAGAAGATCTCCAATAACCATTTTTACATTATCTCTAACAGATTGAGCATTGTTTAATTCCATAAGCAATGACTGTAATTACAAATATGGCTTATTACAAGTTGTGAAGGAAATGAAACGAGAAATTAGGGAGAGGGGATGCAAGGAAATGAAATGCAATGAGAAATTAGGGAAAGGGGATGGAAGGAAATGAAATGCAATGAGAAATTAGGGAAAGGGGATGACAATAATTTATGTAGTTGATTTAAAAATCTATAAACTTGTCTATTCTATTAAATACTTTTTATGATATTATAAGAATAAATTTTCCAAAACTCTAAGAGAATAAAGGGGAAGAATTTTCATTTGTGAAGAGTGGTGCAAAATCATAAATTTCTGTTTATTTATTTATTTTTATGATATTAAAAAATAAAATTTCCAAATTTTTTAGAGATAAAGGGGAATAATTTTTATCTATGAAGAGTTCGCTACAAAGTAATAAAATTTGTTTTATTTATTTATTTTTAAAATTAAATTAAAAGATGATACTATGACCTACTGATGGGATAAATTGAAGCTTAATATTCTCAAGAGAGCTTCAAAATTCTTTAGCATGAAAGGGTTTAAGTCCATCAGGGAGTTAATCCCCGGATGCGGGTGATAATAGTGTGGAGAGGAGTTAAGTGGGGAGAAGGATGAGGCATGTGGAGGTGCCATTCGGCTTAACTGTTGGTGGAAAGATGAGACGCGAAAGCCATCAAGGAATTAAGATGAAGCAAGGTGGTAGACGGGTAGCTGTTGCTATAACACATCGGAAGTACAAAAGAAGGACAAGAGTTAAGTCCAGTGCGTGGGGAATTATTGCTAAACTGGGTGATGGATATGTCATGGATTTGGTTAGTAGGTTGTGGTGGTGGAGAGCCTCGAGAGCTCTCATGGCAAGTTATGGGGCCGACATTTTTATCATCGATGAGGGACTGGAGGGGTACAACATTAGTTTCATGCCAGTGCTTCCTTTGTTGGGAGAAGTGTTTGATATGGGTTGGGTTCGGATTTGTAGTAGTCTGGAGTGTTAGTGTTTGGGGTTGATGGAAACATGGGGGCAGAAGGTAGGTCGTGAGGAAAAGGGGAAGGAGGAAGCATGGTCGAGGTGTGCGACGTGAGAACACTTGAGGGTAGCTTGGGTGGCCTTGTTGTATAAGGAGTATGGTTCGTCCTAGGTCCAGGCAGAGATAGAGGAAATTGAAAAGGGGTTGTGGGAGAAGCTAGAGCTCGTCGAGTCGATGGAGGATTTCGAGGCCTTGGAGGATTGGATCTAGGATCTTAGTAACAAGATGGGACGCATGGCCCGTTACGAACACTCTGTGGCGACCTACTGGGTTATGAAGGGGTTGTTGGCAAGGGTGCTAATGGAACATGAGGAGAATACATTCGGGGATGAGGAGCCGATACGGTTATGGAAGGAGCATAATGCGGATTCTCGCCTTATGCATCGTAAGATCGATGTTATAGCGAAGAAATTGGGCATCTAGTTTGTGCTGAGGCTATCAAGGGAGGGAGGCAACTCTTTTGCCCCATCGTCAACTGGTATGGAGGGTCTGTTGGGTTGTGACCAAGTTCCCTAAGCTCTTTTACTCCTTGTTGGGCTTGTCTTTTGTTTATGCTATCTGATGGGTTAGCAGTTGTTCATGATGCTTGGTTAGGCTGGTAGGGATTTAGTTTGTTTTTGTTTTGTTATGATAGATGGAGGGTCTGTTGGGTCGTGATCATGTTCTTTGATCCCGTTTTCTCCTTACCGGTCTTGTCTTTTGTTTAAGTTATCTAATGGGTTAATAGTTGTTCGTGATGCTTGGTTAGGCTGGTTGTAATGTCCTGGATGCTAAGCCCTAGACATATGTTGTTATTTTGTTTATTATTGGGCACTAGGGGCTAGGACTATGGAATTTGGACATTATTATTATTATTATTATTGTTTAATTAAACAATTAGCTTCAATTTGGACAACTAACGAGAATGGGGGGCCATGGATTCCACATGTGAGGGGGTTGGGGATTAGGAGGTGTTGCTCTCCCTAACATTGCTTGTTGGACCCTATTTTTGATTATTTTGGTTTAAGGAGGTACTATCACACCCTCTTGGATGTTTGGTGGGACTCTCTTGACTTCTGCACCTTCCTTGGCCTTGGTTTGGTGTCATTTGTAACTCTTCATGTACTAGTGTTCCCTCACTGTCTATTTTTAGCCAGTACTCTTTGAAGTGTAACTCCCAACTTTTGATGCACACTCTTTTTCTATTTCGGGAATCGAATATCATGAATGAATAACTCCTCTACCAATTCGAGCTGTCCTCTAACCTTCGGAGTTACCCCTCTCGGAATTCGAATGACTCACTTGGGGATTTGAAATGCTATTTGTGCATTTGAATGAACTTCCTCTCATTCTTTTTCTCTAGTTTTTCTCACGAGCTCTCTAGTGTAGTAGAATGCTTTCTTGAGTTGGTAAATACATGCTCTTGAGGAAAAGATGCATTGTATTGCAGAAGATTGAAGGCCTTGTAATGAGGTATGAAGACCCTGTAATGGAGATTGAAGGTTGAGTGTGCAAAAGACAACACGTGTCCTGGTCCCATTGCTTGTCCCTGTTTGAATATCTGCACGTGAAGCTCGACGGTGGATGGTGATGTCTTGAGTGATCTATGTGGTGAAAGGAATCCCATTGCACCAGGTAGTGGACATGGAAGGGAAAGTTTAGGTGGAGAAATGTGTAGTTGTGGTTTTTGACAGTGTGGAAAGGGTGCAACCTTATGTTTTGGTTTGCCTATTTTTGATCATTTTTGGGTTGTGAGACCTATTTCATTGCGTCCAGAGCGATATTTGTAGTATGGAACACCTTTTGTTTCATTAAAAAATCTTTCCGTGTGATTGAGATATAGTTATTTTTGTGTGGCAGTGTTTCCAGTATTGGGATGAGTGTACTATGCATGTTGGTTTGAGAGTACCTCTCATGTGCATCCATGGCATCAGCTCGGGGGTGACTGCCATGGTGAAAGATGCATGAGCATGGCATGTCTATGGCAGGGTAGAACGTTGTCCTATTGAAGCTAGTTTCCCATGTTTGAGATGAGTATTTTTTGTTATGTTTGTTTATTGCATTTTCATAATATATGTGCTTATTGATCTGATTTGTTTATGGAATGTATGGTTGTAGGTGACAGCCTTGATATATGATTTTATATGTGTTAGCTTTCCAGGTGTCTTTCTAGGTTGCAGTTGAAAGAGCCTGGTAACTTAATCTTATTCTCAATAATTTACTCAAAACGAATCAAATCAGATGACTTAAATCAAACCTCACTCCCTCAAAACATGCATGAACACAACAAGTATTGACAAGGCTTAAACTATCACTGCTTCAGAGAATTATAGATAAATGAATGTATGAAGAATGCTTATTTTACTAGCAGAAACATATACATAAAGTGTATAGGAATGGCCAAATAAAATAAGTAAAATACTTGCAGATTCCAATTTATGGATGAATTGACAAGTTGATAGATATCAATCATCAGACAAACAGAACTAACATGAATTCAATATTTAGGTGCAAGTAAGGAACAAATAGGAAGATGAAAGTCTGAACAAATAATGACAAAAGAAGATCGTGATTACTAGTATGAAAATGAGAAGCTTGAGTTTACAATATATGAAAAAGTCTCCAAAATTGAATCTTTACTTGCTCTCAAGTTCTAGGCTTTATAGCCTTTACAACATCTTTCCAGATCCTAAGAAGCTGGATCGAATTTACTAAAGATAGAAGATCAAAACCGTTTTCAATAAACTAGGGAAAGATCTTTTTTAATTTGGCCAAACTGCTGAAAAATGGGGCTCAAAGATGGGTTCAGTTTTCCAAATCTGTGACACCTGTGTATAAACCGAAAGAGGTTATTGTATATTGGTTTGTTGTGAGCAAAAACCTCTCTCAAATTATTGAAATTCTTTTTCATTTGCTCGAGATCTGCATTTCAAAAACATGTGTCAAACACGAAAATTTTGAGATCTGAAAATTAGGGCTCAGAGATGGATTTGATTCTCCCAATCTGTGACCCCTGTAGGAAAACTGAGAGAGGTTATTGTTCTCTGACATGTTAGGCACAAAAACTTCCGCTCGTTTCGCAAAATGATTCTCCAGTCACTTAGAATCATCATTTTAAAACGATGACTCTGTACAGTAAAAACATCATTTTTGCAGCAAATATCCTCGCCTCCATCTTGATAGTCTTCATGTAACGTCCCCTCCTACCATACCAGCATGATAGAGAGGACGTGATGCTAAAACTGGGCATCTAGCCCCATGAGCTTTTAACTAAACATTCGTATAATATAAAAGAACATATGAAATGTATGTTTATAAGAAAAACACAGCGGAAATAATTTCGGTAACACATCCATCATACATTCAAGATTTCATCAAATAAATAATTACAAGTTAACACAGGAGAATACTTATCTTATAACAAAGTAGTCCCAAGCAACTGGCTATGCAACTGCAACGTTCCACCCAACCATAGGCCAATTGTGCTCATCAATATCTCAACACACTGCCACCCCCGAGTTGGGCATGATCTCTACAAGGAATCATGGAACATCAGACTCACACATAGCCAAGCATACACTAAGAAGAGCCAAGCCAATCTACAATTGGGTTTATCAGGCTGCTAAGAAATGGAAAGGAAGAATTGTTAAGCTAGTGAGCTCAACCACAGAGCTATGGATACCTCTACAAGATCTATTTAGCTTGGCACCCACAATGCCTACACACCCCCACTCAAGGAAGTATTCCCTTCACCAATTCACAGTTCCTCAGGCCATACCTTCCAATTCTAGAGTGTCCCAGGTGTGCATAGAAGAGTAGCCAACTCTCTTGATCTTCTTGAGAGGTTACTCCCTTCACTAGGTTTATCAATCCAATTCTGTCCACTACCACTCCAAATTTCTTGCTCACAGGTTCAACTCAAAACAGGGAGGCACATAACAACAGAAGTCTAAGTGTTGGGCATGGAGAAACGTTTTTATAGTGAGATTCCCAAAGATGGGGTTTTCATTAGCTTCAGAAAAACGTGGGAAACCCAAAAACGAAACTAGAAGATGGGGAACAACCTGGGGAAGCCAAATCCGTTTTTAGAAAAACGTCCATGGACATTCTGGGCAAAAACGGCCTCCATAACAGTCCCAAATCGTGGCTCTTCTTCCCTAGCCACTGTGTAACACAAAAACGAGCTCCCAGCCATGGAAAAATGCAGGAAAATTGGTAAAAACGTGATGAAGGAAAGCCCAGTAGTTCAGACTGCGTGAGAGAGGAGAGACTGTCTGTTCAGAATAGCTTTGGGCACCATTTCGTGGGTGTTTTCTTGCCCAAGGAGACGGAACACGATTTTCTAGGTTGATGGCTTGCCCATACCTGAAATTGGTTGCCATACCTCTTCATTCCCAAGGCATTAACTGCCTCAACCAATTTCTAGAAGAATTAAATGATTGGGTCCATAACCCAAAATGGATAGTTGAGGGTTTATGGGTTTTCTCATTAACACATGGATTAACACCATTGGCTCAAGGGTTTGAATAATTCCCCCCCCTATTCCTTGTAGAAACATGCCTCATCTCTTTGTTGCATTGCATAGCTAGTTGTGGGTATTTTCATTAAAATTCGTATTTACATGATGTCTTATTTACATTGTGCCTATCTAGCACAAGAACCATATGCATCTATTTCTTTAATTGCCGATATATAAAACGCTAATTCAATGGTGGGGCCTTGGCCTTGAGCTCCTCACCATGATTAAATTACAATATTTACATCATTTACGATTTAATACAAAGGGGGTCAAAATGGGGACATTACACTTCATGTCTTCAACAGCTGTAGCAATCTTCCAGGTGATGACAAGGTACTTAAAATCTTCCTTGGACAGCTGGACATCAGCTTGACTAAAAATAGAAAGGTTCTTCAACCTTTATCTCCTTTGCAACAACCTCAAAACTTAAAGAGTAATCTCTATCCCTTTTAATTTTATCTTTCATTTAGAATCTTCCTCAAATGATTTGGCAGCGAAAACATTTGATCTGAGCGAAAATATCATCATTTTTCTTGTCTCTGTGCTTTCGGTGGCTTGTGAGCCAAAATTCTAACCTGCAAGCTGTCAAAAGCTCTACTTTCGGTGGCTAATGAACAGTTGAAATGTCCACCTAAGCCACCGAAAGCTCTGCTTGAAAAATAGCTTTGAAATGATCTGCTTTCATTTAAAATTTCATTTCACTCTCGGTGGCTAGGAGAGCCCTGAAAATTTCGTTTAAGCCATCGAAAGTAGAGCTTTCGGTGGCTTAGGGACCGTTTTAAATAAGCACTTAGCCACTGAAACTTGTCTTTTAAGTTTTTTTGAAATAAAAACTTGACTCAAAAGTTTTTTGACATATTACGAGTTAGAACCCATTAAAATGAGCCTAAATACAAAATTTAATAATGTGTTTTTTCAAATGACCTCCTATCACTTAAAATAATAAAATTTGAAAAATTATTTGAGGAGATAACAATATGGTTGCAGATGATACTTTTCATGTCCCAGTTTGTTCATGTGGATATGGCTATGGATGGTAGTCAGTGATGAATATTTTACTATGTGCTTATTTATAGTATTTTGATGTACATATGCTCTTGGATCCAATTTTTGCTTATGGTTTGTATGGTTGTAGGTGAAAGCCATGAGATCAGAGGTTATTGTCATTTATATGGCTGTAGATGAAAACCCTTACATATGGTTTTACTTATGTTAATATGGTTGTAGGTGGCAGTTAGTAGATTTAGTCTCTATCTCTATCAATATGGGTAAATATGATAGCCTGTAGATCTTATATTTATTTGCTTAAAGTTAGCTTGCAAATTTGATTTTATTAATGGTTATATGGTTGTAGAAAAGCTGATTAATTGATATTAGATTACATGTTAAAAGCTTGTATAGATCCATTTACATTCATGCTTACATTTACCTTGCATAGCATGTGCACATGAAAGATGAATTGTATCACAAGTTTGCTTGTCTTTAAGAAGGTCGATTGTTTTATTTATTTGGCTTGTTGGCATGTTGTCCCATCCTTAGGTAACCTTATCCCGCTGTGCATTTACCTTGATTTAGCCTTCCCTTGGGTTTCCGAGTGACTTTGGCCCTGGATTTGGGGTTGGGGACATGCCAAAGTGGTATCAAAGCGATGTTTCAAATTTGAGGATGTTGGGCCTTTTACTGCTTTGTAACTTTGTTTTGGAATGTGTTGTGAAAGAAGTTTGACCTCTTTTATGGAATGGAAGAGTTGGTTTTATGCATTGTATTTGAAATAGAATATTTTATTGTACTAATAGTGATTTCCAATAAACACATTGCAGCCTCCAGTTTTGTCAGTTGATTAATGAACATGTAGTGTGACTATTGGAAAACCATTTTTAAAACCCCTAATTGAACCAGTGAAGACTAAAGACTCATAAAACATAAAGAAGAGAAAGTCTTAGTAGCAGATATCATAGATATATTTCGAAGGACATATACCATATAGCTCTGAAGAGAAGTATGTTGGAAGAAGAGAAGTAAGACCAAATGGACATAAGAGAAGCAGTGAATCCTTAAGTTTGGAAGATTCAGTCAGAAAATTTAGAGAGGATAATGAAAGGATCATTCACATTCAAGAACAAATCATGCATGACCTGAAACAATTACAAAGAACCCAAAGCTCAACTCCAAAGAACCCAAATATCAACTCCAAAGAACCACCAAGAAGCCAGAAGACATGAACCAAGAAGAGATAATGAAAGATCTAGATCATCCTTAAGAAGACCTCATCACAAACCCTCTGTAGAAAACAAGGAAAAGTATTCATCAAGTAGTTCAAAAAGCATCCCTGAAAGATCCCCAGTAAGATATAAGAAGGGAATATTTGCACAAAATGAACTGGTAGGAGAACTAAGAAGAATCAAACCCCCAACCTTTGATGGAGAAGCAAAGCAAGGGGTAGATGTTGAAGTTTGGTTGTTGGGACTTAGAAAGTTTTTCCAATTGCATTAGTATACATCAAACATGGAAGCAAGGGCATCCATCTACAATTTGCAAGGTAAAGCATCCATTTGGTGGGATTAGCTAGTTAAACTCAAAGACATTGATGAAGATAGAATCTCTTGGAGAAAGTTCAAAAAATAATTCCAGAAAGAATATCTCTCAAAGCACTACTATGACAAGAAGATGGAGGAGTTCTTTGAACTTAAGCTGGTAGTGTGACCATGGAAGCTTATGAAAAAAGGTTCCTAAAACTCTTGCAGTATGCATATTTCATAAAGGATGAAAATGTGGAGATTCAAAGGTTCCTCAGTGGACTACCAGATTCCTATAAAGGCAAGATTCATTATGACAGGCCAAAGACTCTTAAGTATGCCATTTGGAAAGCAAAACACCTATATGATCAAAATAAGAACAAAGCTCCATATCAGAAGGATTGGAAGGATAAGAAAAGAGTCAAGCAAGAACAAAGAAGGAAGGGATTCAAGCCTCTATCTTTCAAAAACCGTGACAAATCCTATCAACAAGAGAAAAACAAAACTAGAAGGGAAGAACATTCTGATTGAAAGCCAAGACCACTTATTGAATGTTGGACATGCAAAGGGAATCATTATGCCAAGTAGTGCCCACTTAATGAAAGTATCCTAAACAACATTCAAGAAGCCTCAACTGTTGGTGATGTTGGAAGAAGTATTCCAAGAATCTATGTAGCCCTGGATGGTAGACAAGCCGACCATTAGTCCCGGAGGATTGAGGTAGCATGTAAGATTGCTAATATACCTATAGCTATTTTGATTGATTATGGAGCTAGCCATAGTTACATTGCACCCAACATAGTTGAGAGATGTTATTTGAAGAAAAGCAAGCTTGAAACAGTAAGTCTAGTGCAGTTGGCTATAGGCACCAAGATGAAAGTCACCGGAACTGTAAGAAAGTGTTCTTTGGAAATGAATGGTCTGAAAACCTTTGCAAACTTGAACATCGTACCTTTAGGCTGATATAATGTGTTGATTGGTATGGATTGGTTGGATGTGCATCATCTCATCATTGACTGTCATAACAAAACTTATACTTGTCTAGATGAAGAAGGAAGTCGAGTGACAATGAGAGGTATACCCAAACCCATATCTCTGAGACAGATCACAGCTTTGCAGTTGAAGAAGTGTTTTATGAAAGGTTTCCAGTTGTATGCAACTCATGTGGAAGAACCAAGGAAAGGAAAAGAACCAGAACTACAAGATTAGCTAGTGTTACGGGAGTTTGCAGATGTATTTCAAAAATTGCCAGGGATGCCACCTAAGAGAGAGATCAATTTCACTATAAATTTGGTACCAGGAACAGTTCCTTCATCTAAAGCACCTTAGATAATGAATATTCTAGAATTGAAAGAGTTGTAGATGCAGTTAGAAGAGCTCTTGAAGAAAGGTTACATAAGACTTAGTGTGTCGCCTTGGGGAGCTCTTATGTTGTTTGCAAAGAAGAAGGATGGAACTCTAAGGCTCTGTATAGACTATAGACAACTAAACAAAGCAACAATCATAAACAAGTATCCCTTGCCGATAATTGATGACTTGTTTGATCAGTTGAGAGGAGCCAGAGTATTTTCAAAAATAGATATGAGATCAAGATATCACCAGGTCAGAATCAAGAATGAAGACATTAGTAAGACAACGTTTAGGACAAGGTATGGGCATTATGAGTTTACGGTGGTACCTTTTGGACTGACAAATGCACTAGCAACATTCATGTGTTAACTGAATGGAATTTTCAGGACGTATTTGGATAAGTTTGTAATTGTGTTCCTAGATGACATCCTTAGCTACTCCAAGTCAAACAAAGAGCATGAAGAACATCTAAGAATGGTAATGCAAATACTCAAAGAGCATTGGTTGTATTCCAAGCTAAGTAAGTGTTCATTCTATCAGAGTAGAATTCAATACTTGGGACACATTGTGTTAGAAGAAGGCATCTCAGTGGATTTTGAAAAGATAAGAGCTATTATGGAATGGTCGACACCAAGGAACGTATCGGAAGTGAGATCTTTTATGGGATTAACAGGATACTACAAGAGATTCATTGAAGGGTTCTCAAATTTAGCTCATTCTATTACATCCTTGCAGAGTAAGGTGTGAAGTTCGATTGGAATTCCAAGTGTGAAGGCAATTTTCAAAGATTAAAGGAGTTGCTTACCAGTGTACTAGTTTTGAAGATTGCAGATCATGATGAAAGCTTTGTAATGTGCATCAATGCATGTAAGCAAGGTATTGGTGGAGTATTGACTCAGAATGGCCACGTAATTAGTTATGAATCCAAAAAGCTAAAAGAACATGAACAGAACTATGCCACTCATGATCTAGAACTTGCAACTATCATTCATGCCTTGAAAATGTGGAGACACTATCCGATAGGTAAGAAGTTTGAATTAAGGACTGATCATGATGGGTTGAAGTATTTGTTTGAGCAACCTATTCTAAATGCAAGGTAGAGAAGGTGGATGAAATTGCTTTGTGAATATGACTTTGATATCAAGCACATCAAAGGTAAGGAGAATAAGGTAATTGATGCACTTAGTAAGAAGATGTATGTGGTGCCTGTAACATCTCTTACTATTGGTACATCTGATTTGAAAGATAGGATCATTGAAACTAATGCCACTAATGAGCATTACCAGTAGGTAAGAGATGGATTGTAGCAGTAGAAGGTGCCTCAAAATATTAAACAATATAGGTTGGAAGAGAATGGGATTCTCTTCTACAAGGACAGAATGTTTGTACCAAACTTTAGAGATTTGAGGAATGTGGTTCTGAAAGAGATGCAAAATGTGCCTTACACTGGGCATTTAGGTTATCAAAAAATGGTAGCAGTTGTGAGGAAGCAGTACTACTGGACAGGCATGAAGAATGATGTTGCAAAATACATAGCTAGATGCATGGAGTGCCAAAAAGTTAAAGTAGAGCATACACATCCAACTCGATTATTACAACCATTTCCTATACCGTAATGGAAGTGGGATGTGGTCACTATTGATTTCATCACAAAGTTTCTCAAGACAAGATCACGACATGATGCCATCATGGTGGTGGTGGACAAGTTAATTAAGGCAACTCACTTTATTCTAGTAAAGACAACCTATACAACAACTAATATTGCAGACATCTTTATGAAAGAAGTTGCCAGGTTGCATGGAATTCCAAAAGCTATTGTGTTAGACACAGATTCCAAGTTTACTGGTAACTTTTTGAAAGGCTTGTTCAAGGGTTTTGGTATAGAATTGAACATGAGTACAACCTACCATCCTTAGACGGATGGCCAGATAAAAAGAGTCACTTAGGGGATTGAGGACATGTCGAATGCATGTGATGGACTAGCTATTTAAATGGGAGGACTATTTGCACTTGGTAGAGTTCACTTATAATAACGGGTATAATGCCTCTCTGAAGATGAGTCCTTTTGAGGCATTGTATGGGAGGAGGTGCAATATTCCCATCAATTGGGACAATCCAACAAACATAATCATTGTTGGACCAGAAATTTTGAAGGACACGGAAGATCAAATGGTTAATATCAAGCATAATTTGAAAGCGACTCGGGATATACAGAAAAACTATGCAGATAAGAACATAACAGAAAGACAGTTTAATGTTAGAGAGCATCTATTTTTTAAAATTAGACCCAAAAAGAGCTCATTGAACTTGGGGAACTGCTCCAAACTAATTGCTAAATACCGTGGACCCTTTGAGATCCTAGCTAGAATAGGCCTTGTTGCATATGAGCATGCATTACCTGTTTGCGTTAAAGTGCATAATCTTTTTCATGTATCTTTGTTGAGAAAAGTATTTACCTGATGCTAATCATGTGATTGATTGGAATGTAATCTAGATGGAATTGGAAGGGATTTATCAATACAACCAATTGCCATTGTGGGAAGAAAAGTCAAGTTGCTCTACAATCAAGAGATTCGGCAGGTAAAGGTCCAATGGACTCATTACAATCCTAAAGATTCTACATGGGAGCTGGAAGATGCTATGAGGAAAGCATACCTTCATCTTTTTTTAAGTTTTATGTTGTGGCATGTATGTATTAAGTATGCATCGAGGATGATGCATTGTTTAAGGGGGAGGGGGATGCAATACCCCAGATGTTAAGCTCGGACATATGTTGTTATTTTGTTTATTATTAAGCACTAGGTGCCAGGACTATGGAATTTGGACATTATTATTTTTATTATTGTTTAATTAAACAATTAGCATTAATTTGGACAACTAACGAGAATGGGGGGTCATGGATTCCACATGTGAGGGGGTTGGGAACTAGGAGTTGTTGCTCTCCCTAACATTGCTTGTTGGACCCTGTTTTTGATTTTTTTTTTCAAGGAGGTACTGTTGCACCCCTCTCTTGACTAGTGAACCTTCCTTGGCCTTGGTTTGGTGTCATTTGTAACTCTTCATGTACTAGTGTGCCCTCACTGGCTATTTTTAGCCAGTACTCTTTGAAGTGTAAATCCCAATTTTTGATGCACCCTCTTTTGCTATTTTGGGAATGGAATCTCATGAATGAGTAACTCCTCTACTAATTCGCGTTGGCCTTTAACCTTTGGAGTTACCCCTCTTGGAATTCGAATAACTCACTTGGGGATTTGAATGGCTATTTGTGCATTGGAATGAACTTCTTCTCATTCTTTTTTTCTAGTTTTTCTCACAAGCTCTCCAGTGTAGTAGAATTCTCTCTTGAGTTGGGAAATACATGCTCTTGAGGAGGAGATGCATTGTATTGCAGAAGATTGAAGGCCTTGTAATGAGGTATGAAGACCCTGTAATGGGGATTGAAGATTGACTGTGCAGAACACAACATGAGTCCTTGTCCCATTTCTTGTCCTTGTCCAAATATCTGCACATGAAGCCTAACGGTGGAAGGTGATGTCCTGAGGGACCTATGTGGTGAAGGGAATCCTAGTGCACTAGGTAGTGTAGATGGAAGGGAAAGTTTAGATGGAGAAATGTGTAGTTGTGGTTTCTGATAGTGTGGAAAGGGTGCAACCATATGTTCTGGTTTGCCTATTCCTGATCATTTTGGGTTGTGAGGCCTGTTCCATTGCATCTAGAGCGATGTTTTCAATAAGGAACACGTTTTGTTTCATTGAAAAAGCTTTTTGTATGTTTGAGATATGGTTATTTTTGCGTGGTAGTGTTTCCAGTATTGGGATGAGTGCACCATGCCTGTTGGTTTGAGAGTATCCATCCTGTGGATCCATGGTCTCAGCTCGGGGGTGACTGTCATGTTGAAAGATGCATGATATTGGCATGTCTATGGAAATGTGGAACGTTTTCCTGTTGAAGCTAGTTGCCCATGATTGAGATGAGTATTTCTTGTTATGTTTGTTTACTACATTTTCATAATATATGTGCTTATTGATCTGATTTGCTTATGGAATTTAGGGTTGTAAGTGACAGCCTTAAGATATGATTTTATATGGTTTTAGATGATACTTTTCATGTCTAAATTTGTTTGTGTGGATATGGCTATGGATGGTAGTCAGTGATGGATATTTTATTATGTGCTTATTTACAGTATTTTGATGTACATATACTCTTGGATCCAGTTTTTGCTTATGGTTTGTATGGTTGTAGGTGACAAGCATGAGTTTAGAGGTTATTGTCATTTATATGGCTGCAGATGGAAGACTGCACATCTAGTTTTTCTTATGTTAATATAGCTATAGGTGATAGTCAGTGGATTTAGTCTCTAGCTTTGTCAATATGGGTGAATATGGCAGCTTGTAGATATTATATTTATATGGTTAAAGTTAGCTTGCAAATATGATTTTATTAATGGTTATCTAGCTGTAGAAGATCTAATTAATTGATGTTAGATTACATGTTAAAAGCCTGTACAGATCCATTTACATTCATGCTTTACATTTACCTTGCATAGCATGTGTATATGGAAGATGAATTGTATCAAAAGTTTTCTTGTCTTTAAGAAGGCTGATTGTTTTATTTATTTGACTTGTTGGCATGTTGGCCCAGCCTTAGATAACCTTATCGCGCTGTGCATTTACCTTGATTCAATCATCCCTTGGGTTTCCGGGTGACCTTAACCCTAAATTTGCGGTTGGGGACATGACATTGGTAGGGATTTAGTTTGTTTTTGTTTTGTTATGTTAGATGGAACATGTTGGGTTTGGTTATTTTCAGACTGTCATAAACAATTATATCCTTGTTTCCTTCAAGAGGGAGGGTTGGTTTTGTTTTGATTATTGTCATAGACTCTCAGAAAGTTGGAAAGGTTTTGGTCTGGAAATGCAAAATAGTGATATGCAATCCTCTTATAGTAATGTAATATAATTTTGACTTAAAAGAAAAAGTCCATCAAAGAGTTTACAACATCATTTAGTATTTTTATATGAGATAGTACATGTTAACACTAGGCTTAGTGCCATTCAAATTGGTCTTGGCCTTGATTTATTTATTATTATTTTTTTGACTAAGGTGTTACTTTGCTGCTTAAAAACTAAAGAGATATTTGTGATTATTCAATTTTTTTTAAAATTATAATTAATATAACTTTATTGGATTTTTAACTATTTTTTAAAATAATAATTAATGTAGCTTAATGAATGAAAGGATTTAGATTTTGGTGTCTATTTTTTATATGTTTTGAGATATGGTATTTATGTTTTATATATATGTGTATATATATATTGGTGTATTTTTTATATGTTTTGAGATATGGTATTTATGTTATATATATATTGCGGCTAGACAGCGGTCGGCTTTTGTTCCGCTCTCCTTTGAAGGTCGTCGGGACCTGCAGCTGCGGAGCCATTGTGCTGCGGCTTCTTTGGGTTCTTGGTGACCGGTGGGTGACAAGATCCGTCATCCATCGACCCAGCTCAAGATTTCCACCACGACGGCGACGGCTGATCCAGGCCGGGGTTCTTTTCTGGTTGGCTGTCAAGGGTTTCGTTTCTTGGCGGCCATGGATCTTACATGGAGGCCACTTCTCTGTTCTGCGTTGCTTTCAGGCATTGATGGAGTGTGATGGATATTTCTGAGTATGGTGAGAGGGCGGCGCCTTTGCGCGGCGACCCATTGGGTCTATCCAGTGGCGGCGGCGGCGGTTTCAGGCCAGATCTGAAACCGGTGGCCCCTATTTCACCACTGTTCATGATATATCTATTCTACTTCTTGTGGCAACATTCTTTGGGTTACTCTTTTTTTTGGTTCAGCTCATTATAAGCTGTTGTTTCTGCTTATATGGGACAGAAATATGTGAAAATGTAGGGATCCTTGTTGATTCTACTACATGTGCAATATGTAATTTTAATCATCTTTTTGAAATAAAATTACGGACTTTTTCCAAGGAAAAAAAAAAAATGTTATATATATATTTGTTTGCTCGAATCTTTTTGACATGCGGAAGTGGTTCGTGGTCTAAGAAACCACGACTCAGGGGCATCTAAGCTGTCAAAATCACTCAGGGATGGCATTCAGCCTGGACCTCACCAACTTCAACTTGACTGGGTTTTTGGGTGTCACCTCCCAACTATATCACCTCTAAGGGGAATTGAACTCGAGTCGCCTGACTGACGAGACCCATACCTTAACCGAATGAGCTAGCGAGAATTGACTATATATATATATATATATATATATATATATAGTGTTATTATATATATATATATATATATATATAGTGTTATTAGTTTTATATATATAGATAATGTTATTAGTTATATATATATATATAATTTTTTTATTTTTTTTAATAGTAGATAAGAGTGTATTGAAAATAATTCATTGAAAACATAAGTTGGAAGAAGTTATCTTTCATACTAACTACTAAATACCTATAATAAATCACATACAATAAATCTTAATTAAAGGCTTTGAGTAAAGCCTAGTTTTATTGACCATGCAACACATAAGTGGAGCTTGTTATTACTAGGTTGATTGTGTTTTTTACTTTATGCAAATACAAATACCTTTGATGTTGTCCTTAGGTATAGTGCTATTAAGGGAAGTCTCCATTTGTGTCAATGTTTTCATACTAAATGTTTTGTCTAGGCATATGGTAGGCATATAGATATAAATTGAAAGCTTTCTCTTCTTTTCCCTAACTTTCTTTCTAGTGTTTGTGTTAACAACTTCAATCATATAATCATTGAGCATGGGAAATGAGGTGAGTTGACAATATTCAATGGTTATATAGCTAGTTTGTTGAATCAGAAACACTTTTGATTCCATCCTTAGGTGTACTGTTAATAAGGTATGCTTTTCATTGTCGTGTTTGTTTTGCTTAAACCCTAAAATGTTTCGTTGCTATGAATTGCATAATTAGGACAATGACTATATTGAATATCTAATTTGTTTGCTTTGATTTCTTAATCTTCTATGATGAATACACTAATTGTATATTGCTTCTCCTATTTCAAAACTTTATGTTTGCTACTTACACTTAGGTGTACATTGAAATTAAATCATATTTATGATGGCATTCAATAAAATTCAACAACTTACATATAGTGACAAAATGTGAGTAGACCAAGTGGATGATATGCATTCATCTATAGATCCCTCAAAATAAAAATTGGGAAAAAAAGAGGGACTATGCCATTGCATGGCTCTTGTTATTCTTATTATTTTTAACATAATTAGTTGTGATTGATAAATTATTTTTTTCATATAAAAGACAAAATGGATCAATAACAATATGCTTGCACTAATTCTAGTCCAAATTTGATACATAGGTAAAGGGGCTAGAATAACAAGATAATGGGAGAATGATACAGATCAATATATATCAACCACTTTTAATTATGTGATTGTGCGAGTATATTTATCAACGAAGGGGGATAACATTGATATCATATAAGAGGATGGTTGTGGTTCTATAGTCTTGGTAGATAGGGTCTTGCACTGCGAACATTGGACGAATATGGGGATAAAAGAAGAAATTTTAGACTATTTGAAGGACCCATCAAAAGGTTTCTAAATTTTCTCCAAAGGATTGAGTTTATGCTCATCCCTAGTGAAACATGAGGTAAGGGGGGTTTGTAGGGTTAAATTTCCTAGTGTCAAAACTTTGGATAAGAGTAGGATAAACCATTCAATGACCTTGCAAGTACACAAATCTAGCAAAGTACCATCATGGGGGTATGAGCAATCAAAGAGTCTAAAAGTTCATTAAATTCTAGGGCCAAGGAAATTGGTGACAAGTCTTCATTCCAGAGTGGTTATTTATTACTCTTTCAAATTGTTGTCTTCAATTATTTCCCTTGTTAGAAAATCTAAAGGGTTTCAAGTCTTTGCAAAGCTTAAGGTTATAACAAGAAGCAATTCTAGTAAACTCTCTCAATGTTCTTGGAGGAGGGGAGGAAAAAAATGTTTAAGAGAATATTGTCTAGTTGAGTGGTTAAAGGTTATGAGAAGGAAAAGGAGGAGATGTTGTTGGTAGGAGTCCAATACATGATTTTGGTAGCAAGAAAAGAAGTGGGGCGCAAGTCATATCTGGTAAGAGATATAGGTAATGTGTTAAGTAGAAAATAATTCATATTAAATTGGTTCTTAGAGAATATGTAAAATGCATGAGGTTGTGGATATGGAAGAGAAAGCCTTGGTAGGAAGGTTTTATGAGCACTAATTGTTTGAAAAATATCTAAAGTCTTGGTTGGAAAATGAGTGGTTTCCAACAGTAGGGCACTTTACAGTCTTTCAAATATTGGTTAGGGGATGGCTTTCATTTAACTCTTGGTTAGAGAGTTATGCATCTAAGATTCTGAAAAATCAACGGTTGTAGGGAAATTCACCCTAAACCCTTAATAAATGGAGCCCCTTCTTTGACCCAATATTGGAGAGATCATTGATCCAACTCATATGGTTAAATTATTTGGTTTGCCTCTTGATTTTTGGTTGGTTGAGTTTTTTAGAGAAATCAACATTACCCTCGACATTTATTTAGAAGAAGACATGATCTTGTAGGCATACAATTTGTGCTCTATCGCTCAGATCTCGATGGAAATGGATTAGCAAGAAGGGCTAGCAAAGGAAATGATCTTGGGAAAAACAAGACTTTCAACACTTTCAAATTCTTGATTATGTCAGTATTCCTTTCAAATGTGCAATATTCCATAAGTATGGCCATATAGATATGAAGTGCATGCTCAAATTCTCCAAAAAATTACAGGGCAAAATTTTGGAGAGAAGGTTTAATAGGGGAAAGGGAATCCATGAGGAGTCTCTAAGAGGAGAAGGGTAAAATGTTGGGGAGGAATTTGAGGGATGTAATGAATCAAAGGAGAAGGCGCATATAAAAAAAATCAAGTTAGAGAGGCACAATGTGGAGAAGAATGTGGAAGGAACCTAATTGAAGTGCTTGTTGGGGAAGATGAAGGTCAAGACATGTAGCCTAAATAAAAGGATATCTATCTAGAATACCCTACAAATGGAATGGGTAAGTCTAATCTTGCTTCTTCCTTGACATCTAATAATAAGGAGTCTTATGAAATTGGTCGTATTGAATATCGGAAATATTTGGGGGTATATATAAGCTGGGTGAAGTTGGAAAACAAAACAAAAAATTGAACTTGGGACCTCAATCCCAAAACTCATATTTTGAAGAGTTTAGGAGGTGGGATAGTTTTAGGGAAACCCTAGGAAAACAAGGTAAATAGGTAAGAATCTAAGGAAATTTGTTCTTCAAACTTTGAGGGGTAAAATACCCTTGGTAGGCATGGGAACATGTTATTAGGAGGGGATCTACATTTCACTTTGAGTAGAGTTGAGATGTGGGATAATGCAACTCACCTAGACCCTTTGTTCTATTTATTTATCAACAAGATGAAAGATGTAGGTTTGATTGATGTTGAACCTATTAAACTCACTCCAACTATGAGGGTGGGGGATGGTAGTGTGGCTAAATGTTTAGATAGGTTTTTAATTTTAGACTCCGTATTTGTTGATGAAATTTGGATAAGGAAATGGGTTAGAGTGGGTGGGGATCTTGACCACCTGCCAACCTTTATGGAATTAACATAGGGGGGCATCAAACCCCCAAGCCCATTCAAGTTTAATTGAACCTATTTGTAGGAAGATGGTTTTATTAGTTTAGTCAAGGAAAAGTGGAAACCCTATGATGTTTCTCTTACAGAATCAAAGAGTGTTCAATTTGAATCTAACTTAAAGGAAATTAAAAAGGTTTTCTCATCTTGGGCTCATTAGAAAAGGATAAAAGATGATCAAAAGTTGGCCTTAGTTGAGAAAAAAATTGAGGAGTTACATAGTAGTGAGGTTTTTGGCTACCCCAATGAATCATTCAAGATCTAAATCATGGAATCAAAACAAAAAAAAGGAAATTGCATACTAATAGGGAGAATACTTAGAGACTTAAAAGCAAAGCAATGCGGTTATCAAAGGGTGATAGGAATATGGGGTATTTTCATCCACTATCCAAATTATAGGAAAAATATAAATACAATCTGAGAAGTCCAAAAAGAAGATGGCCCCCAATTCATAGTTTTAAAGGCATTGCTTAGTTGAGGTGGAATTTGTTTGAAGGAATATACAAAGAAGAGAGGGCCACCATTGCAAAGGTAATCAAGATGACTTCCTTCTTCCCAAGTTTTGTGGAATGGGAAGATAATGAGAGAGTGTTTGAGGTAGTCTCAAAAGAAGAGTTATACATAGTGATGCATAACTTTTAGAAGGACAAAATATCTGGCCCTAATAGATAAACAATTGAATTTGTCTTAGGGTGTTATGAAGAGAAAGAATATGATATTTTAAGAGTAATTAAGGAATCAAGGGACTCTAGGGTGATATTAGCAACATTTAATTTTACATTTATTGCACTCATCCCAACAAAATATTTTTCGATTTATTTTGAAAGTACATGTTCTGTGCAATTGTGTATACACAATTATAGCCAAGACCATAGCCATGAAGGTCAAGAACCTTCTCTCTACGTCAATATCTAGAGAACACTTTGGCTTTTTATTTGGGAAGGAAATCCATGAGTGATGATGTAGAAGGGCCTCAATCTCCTTGTAATTTTTTATCAACACCAACAAAATGACCTAATGATCTTCACTCCCCTTTGGTAATCGAGGGCGTTGAATCCATTTCTACAATAAAATTGGAATTGTGGAGGTTCCGTCGACAAAAAGAAAAAGTTACGAATCCCAATTTTGGATGGCAACTATATATGAGATTTGATCTACAATTACAATCTCCTACTGTTATTTCTCTAAACGAAATTTGGGCCAAGACAAACATTTTGCATTGCAATGTGGACCATTCGTGGAAAATGATAGGGCGACGGGGATCAATTCAAGGTTTTGCTCATGTCCAAACTCCCAATTTCATTGAGGATTATCAAATTAGACGGGTCACAAAACCACGGCTCTAGCTCCGTTGGCATCGTATTCTCCTCTACAACGTCTTCTCCCCGCAACACCATTAGCGTGGAACGATGCACTCAGCGGCTCTTGCATCATAATCTCCAAGTGACGCAAAACACACATGTTGGGTTTTACTAAATGCTTTAAACCCTAACCAAGATCTACTCCTATGCAAGAAATTAAACTTAATGCACAGCGGAACTTAGAAATTAAGTTTAATGCACAGCGGAACTTACTTTCCATCTTCAAAGGTCGCGGACAGCTTCTGGTCTTGACTTGAGTTGTTGGCTCTCGAATCCTTCCAAGAACTTGCAATCCTTTTCTCTGGAGAGTATCCTGTCTTCAATGGAGCAGACAATTTTTCTGGATGATTGCAAGCCTTGGAGACTCAGCCCTTTTATAGCAGTGCCAAAGAAAAAGATTCTAATCCTAGGGCTGCTGAAATTTAGCTAATACTTGGGAAACAAGTCCAAAAGAAATCTGGAGTTTCCGATTTTATAAAAAACTTCAAATCGGGAAACTTCAGAAAAAACTGAAATAAATTAGAATAAATTCTGATTTCCTTATTTAGCTCAATTTACTGCTATTATTTTAATCAACTATAATCGGTCCATTAACAATTATAATTGATTAACATTATTCTATATGTATTTGTATCCAAATCCTTATTTAAATACGTATAATGCCATGACTTAATTAATCACATTGTTTGGCATGTTTTAATCATTACATAAATGTAATCTTTCGACAGTATTTGATATCATAATCATAATGCACGTATGTCCAACTTAATTATTGTAATTTAGACGTCTCTAAATCCAACAATCTCCCACATGGACAAGTGCAACCTTTTGATTATATATCCTTGACTTTATTGCATGCAACTTTTCTGTCTTTCTTATCGTATTTCTTAAACAATTCTGTCCATCAATTATGCTAACAAAGGACTTAAGCAGCACTTGTCACATTTATTCGCAACTAAACCGACATAAATCACGCTGCCAACATAACTGAATGACATGAATCTGATTTGGACATATAGTTTAGAAATTACACGCAAGTGTGATTATACGTGCCTATTTCTAATTGAGTCACCTTTACTTTACTGTATGAGGTCAAAAATTAAACTTTAAAGAAAGAAATAATGAAACCGAAACTGAATGCAACTTGTATATATCATCAAAATTGTTTACAATTGCATTACATATAACATCAAAAACAAAACTTAAAACATATTCAGACTCCCACATTTTCTAACTATCCTAAATAGATATTACACCCATACGGGCAACATGTTCGTGAAACTTCTTGGGTGGTAATCCTTTAGTAAGAGGATCAGCAATCATGGAGTCTGTACCAATGTGTTCTATACATAATTCATTATTCTGCACTCTCTCTTTTACAACCAAAAACTTAATATCGATGTACTTTGACTTTGACGAACTTCGGTTGTTGGTTGCGTATAACACTGCTGAATTGTTGTCACATAATAATTTGAGTGGTTTCTGAATAGAATCCACAATTTTCAGACTTGTGACGAAGTTCTTCAGCCATACGCCATGATTAGATGCTTCATAGAATGCAACAAATTCAGCTGCCATAGTGGAGGAGGCCACCAATGACTGTTTAGCGCTCTTCCATGACACGACACTGCCTGCCATCATAAAGATGTATCCTGATGTTGACTTCATGCTGTCGACACATCCTCCAAAATCAGAATCAGTATATCCAATGACCTCGAGCTGTTCCGATCTCCGATACGTGAGCATAAAGTCCCTTGTTCTCTTTAGATATCTCAACACTCGCTTGGCTGCCTTCCAGTGTTCCATACCTGGGTTACTCAAATATCTCCCTAGCATTCCAGTGATGAACGCAATATCTGGACGCGTGCATACTTGTGCATACATGATGCTACCCACGGCTGAGGCATAGGGAATATCTTTCATGATGTTTTTATCTAAGTCAGTTTGGGGACATTGTTTTAGACTAAACTTATCTCCTTTTGATACAGGGGTATCTCCTGGTTTGCTGTTTTCCATGCCAAATCTTGTTAGAATCTTATCAATATAGTTCCTCTGGGATAACCTTAGAATACCTTGAGATCTATCTCTAAGTATTTCAATCCCTAGAACAAATGATGCATCACCAAGATCTTTCATTTCAAAGTTCTTAAATAAAAAATTCTTAGTTTGATGCAACATGTCCTTATCGTTACTGGCAAGCAATATGTCATCTACATATAAAACCAAGAAAATAAATTTACTCCCACAGAACTTAAGGTATATGCATTCATCTACTATGTTAGACTCAAAACCAAATGAGCTAACAATTTTGTGAAATTTTTGATACCATTGTCGAGATGCTTGTTTTAGCCCATAGATAGATTTCTTAAGTCTGCAAACCATAGACCCTGCATCACCTGATACAAAGTTCTCTGGCTGCTTCATATAGATCGTTTCATCAATGTCACCATTGAGAAACGCCGTCTTTACATCCATCTGATGAAGTTCTAAATCATAATGTGCTACAAGCGCCAATATAATCCTTAAAGAGTCTTTCGATGAAACTGGAGAGAAAGTCTCTTTATAATCAATGCCTTCTTTCTGTGTGAAACCTTTCGCAACAAGACGTGCCTTGTATTTTTCAACATTGCCTTTAGAATCCCGCTTAGTCTTAAATATCCATTTGCAACCAACGGGTTTCTTGTCTTTAGGCAACGGAACGATATCCCAAACGTCATTGTCATACATAGATTTCATCTCTTCATTCATGGCATTAATCCACTTTTGAGAGTTAGAGCTTTCCACAGCTTGTTTGATATTAACAGGATCATTTTCAAACATGCCAATGTCAAACTCATGTTCTTGAAGATATGCATAATCCTTAGATTGTGTAGATCTTTTCTCTCTAGTAGATCTCCTAATTGGCACAGGTACTAGATTTTCTTGAGGTTCATTTACAACTTGATCTTCAACAGGAGGAGGAACATCATTATCAATTTCTGAATCTCCCACAGGCCCTAGGCCATCAACATTTGTCATGTCGATGTCAGGGTTTGGGTTGGGTTCAGGTCCATTTGTGTTCTCTATTCCATGTTGAGTTTCTAACTGAGTTATTTGTGATGATGAAGTTTGCATATTGTCAGAAGATGTATTTCTAAACGCAATCGGAATTTGAACAAAACCAGGACTTTGGTCCATAGTCTCATTTCTAAACGCAATCGGAATTTGAACAAAACCAGGACTTTGGTCCATAGTCTCATTCGCATTCGTCTCTTCTTCTTCAAAAATACTATCTTTTGTCATATCTCCCCCCACAAACTCATTATCCTCAAAAAAATTCGCACTTCCTGACTCGAAAACTGTATGTTCTGTTGGATTATAGAATTTGTATCCCCTGGATCGTTCAGAATAGCCTATAAAGTAACAACTAATGGTCCTTTCGTCCAGTTTCTTTTCATTTGGCTTATAAGGCCTAGCTTCACATGGACATCCCCAAACTCTCAAATGATTCAAGCTAGGCTTGCGCCCAACCCATAACTCGTAAGGGGTCTTGTTAGCTGCTTTAGTAGGCACTCTATTAAGTATGTATGCTGCAGTCTTTAAGGCTTCTCCCCACAAATTCTCAGGTAGAGTTGTACGAGCAATCATACTTCTCACCATGTCTTTAAGGGTGCGATTGCGCCGTTCAGCAACACCATTCATTGCAGGCAAACCTGGCAACGTATACTGAGGCACAATTCCGCATTCCTCTAAGTATTTTGCAAAGGGACCTTGACGTTGTTCTCCTGATCCATCATAACGACCGTAGTATTCACCACCACGATCAGAACGAATGGACTTTATACGTTTGTTAAGTTGTAACTCAACTTCCGTTTTGAACTTTATGAACACGTCTAATGCTTCCGCCTTTTCTTTTATTAAGTAAATATGACCATATCTTGAATAATCATCTATGAATGTGATAAAGTAACGGTGACCATTTCTTGTAGCTTTTGGAAAAGGACCACAGATATCCGTATGAATTAATTCTAAGACATCATTACATCTTTTTGCATCATACTTACGTTTATTAGTTTGTTTTCCCTTTATGCAATTCACACAATCACTTAAGTTTGTAAAATCTAAAGGTTGGAGAATATCATTAGACACAAGACATTCTATCCTTTTCATAGAGATATGTCCTAATCGCTTGTGCCATAATGTTGGAGATTTCTCGCAAGTTAATTTACGTTTTCTATTATCTACATGCAGTGCCTCTGAATGTGAAGTGTCTATATCTAGAAAATAAAGATTATCATAAGAAGACAGGATACCAGAAGCAAGAAGCTTAGAATTTTGACACAAACTGAATTTTCCATTACCAAATGAACATACATAACCATTTTTGTCCAAATAAGATATAGAAATTAGGTTCCTTCTGAAAGATGGAACCACTAAAGCATCAAAACTCAAATAAAATCCTGTCTTACATAATAATCTAAATTTTCCTATGCTTTTCAATTCTACTTTGTTGCCATTTCCTACGTAAACGTAGCGCTCTGCCTCATTTGGCTTGCGATGGCTTAGGCAACCCTGCATCGACATACTGACGTTAGTCGTTGCACCTGAATCTATCCACCAAGTATATCTAGATACAGAACTTAAATTAACTTCAGAACAAACTAAAGCAAGAGACATACCTTTCTTTGCCAACCATGCATGATAGTTAGTGCAGAATTTCTTTGTATGTCCTGACGCTTTGCAGAAAAAACAATTCCTTTCTTCTGCTTTCGCAGAAGTATCTTCCTTCTTGCTTTTCTGCGCGGCATTATTTGCAGCTACCTTGGCAACAAACTTGCGCTTCTTGCCTTTACCCTTATGATTAGATGTTACTACATGAGCACTTTCCCCCTTAGTCATTTTCTGTCTCTCTTCCTCCTGTACCAACTGAGCCTCAAACTCAGGTAGTGTCCATGTCCCTTTTTGACAATTATAAGTCATCTTGAATTGACTAAAGTTGGACAGGAGAGACAGAAAAATGAACTCAATGAGAACTTCATCAGAGATGTCATAATTATGCCCTTTCAAGGCACGTTGCAGTCTTGTCATCTCAATAACATGCTCTCTAACCCCTTCTTTTCCCTTGTATTTAATTGTTGCCAACTTCACAAAGAGTGTACTAACTTCAGTCTTTTTACTCTTTGTGAATTTCTCTTCAAGGGCCTTAAGGTATTTAATAGCGCCGGTCTCTGTATCAGGTATTATGCCCCGAAAAGTCTCATGGATCGTTTGCTTCATCACCATTATGCACATCCGATTTGAATGCTCCCATCTATCAATATCAGCCTTCTCTTGGGGAGTTTCTTCACCCTCTTTATTGGGCTTGGGGCGATCAAATCTCAGTGCAGTGTCCAATTGCATGATCCCTAAGACTAATTTCAGCTTTTCTTCCCATTGTTTGAAATTGTTCCCCATGAGGGGCTTAATTTGACTTAGATTTGACATTATGTTTAGATCTGAAAAATTGAAGAACAAAAGGAAAAATTAGATATTATGCATCACGATTTGATCTTTAATCATAATTCTAAAATCCATCTAAAGGCCTAAATTAAATTATGTGCTCCATTGAATCTTTTAGCCAAAACACCACTCAATAATGAAAAACACCTTTGGGCGCAATCATTACCTTATTGTATTTTCCGCCTTTGGGCCAGATTGACATATCCATTTGCTAACTACCAGGCCAGTCAAGTGGGGAAGGCAGGTCACTAACGGACCTGGTGCACCAAGCCCCAAATGCTTTTCTAGACATTGCCAGCATATGTGTGTTGCAACTTATTTGTTATACATCACCCTTATGCACCAAACAACTTAGCAGGTGCCAACCCTCCTTTGGGAAAGCTAACACCCACATCCATTGAGCTTGTCATGAGTCATCCTTGCAATCGTCTTACACAGAGCGGTTCGTTTTGCGAACATCAATGCTTGACTCATGCGAAAACAACACATGTATACATAAAATGCCTTTAGTTAGATTCCAAAATTATACCTAAAATCATCACCCTTATTTGTTAACTTAACAGTTGATAATATGTGCTTGTTCAAGTAAAATATTAACATCTCTAAAAGAAAGTATCACATTCAGAAATACTAAACTTAAGATTGCCATTTCTAGGCAGACAGTATAGAAAGTTATTTACTGTTGCAACATCAAAATTTTAGCTTAAATGAATGAGCAAACAGAGCTGTAAAAATCGTTTTTAACTCCATGCACAATTTCAGGAATGCCCAAAACGTTTTCAGTCAAAGCTATGAGCAAACAGAGCTGCAAAATTCGTTTTCAACTCCATGCACAATTCCAGGAATGCCCAAAATGTTTTTAACCAGAGCTATGAGCAAACATAGAATGCCCAACGCATCTTTCCAACTACAGGAAGAAGAAGACAGAGTTAAAACGTTTTTCCATCAAACATACAACAATTAGCAGAGATAGAATGAAGGGAAGATCACTCTCAAAAACAAAAGGATTCCTTACATCTGCGTGAAGCCCAGAGCCAACACACACAGAGCTTCACGCTTTTTCTCTAATGAATCAGCATGTAGGGACTTCCAAAAAAACGTTTTAGACTCAAAGCCAATCACACACAGAGGTATGCAATGTCTCTTTTCATTCTAATCAACAAGACAGAGATATAATGGAATTCAACTTTCAATTAGGAATACAGGTTCTCATCGATGAAATTGAAATTTAAATCCTGGAATCGATTTTGTAAACACACAAAATGACAGAGTTTCAATCTGAGAAATAATGTCTCCATAGCAGAGATGAATACTTGTTAAAAGCGATCTGGAGTTCCTCATGTTATATAACAGAGTTTCGATCTGAGAAATAAAATCTCCATAGCAGAGATGAATCGTAACTCTGGTATATAAAAAAAGACACAAACAGAGCCTCAGGGTTTACGCCCTTCATAGGAAGCCACCACGCCTATCTATTACATGCTCGGGATGCAATCCAACACACAAAGTAAAAAAACGCAGAAATACCAAGTCTGCAAAACGTTTTCAATCAGGCATTCAAAAGGAAGAGAGAGACAAGTTGTAAAAAAAAAAACGTGTTTATCATTCCAACAATGAAACTACAGAGTGCAAAATCATGGTTCCTCCCATACCACAGCTCAGAAAACGTTTTAAGAAATGTAATGTATCAAACAGAGCATACCCCAAACGGTTACCCAATCCATTGCTTGAATACCGAGAGAGAGAGAGCTCCCAAAATCGAGTTTTTATCCAGTTCGGGAGACTCCGATTCTTTCAAGCACAAGAATTAAATTTGCGTTTTATCTCTCAGGAAATTTAGATCGACGGCAGTACTAGACTCTAGAGATAAAATCGGGCTTCAAATTTATAAATATTTCTCTGAATAAGAACTAAGACGCCCGTCAATTACTGGGATTAGATACAGAGGTTCTGTGATAGGCCAAGTGAATATACTGAGCTTGTAAATCAGGCAGAACGTAGATCGATTACAGTTTAGGAGAAAAGATGCAGAGATTCAGTATGTTTAAACTTTAATGGCATTTAGTCAAGGATCTGAAATGCCTTCCAATTTTCTGAATTAAAGACCGAGACTATCAAGAAGTCGATATAGATTTATACTATGAATTCTGAGAAAACGCTCTGTACAATCATAATATAAATTCTGGGAAAAACATTCATTCGTTTCTGAATTAATAATGAGATTTAACAAGAGGCTCACACGCAGCGATTCTTACATAAGGGAGGCTCTGATACCAATTGTTGGGTTTTACTAAATGCTTTAAACCCTAACCAAGATCTACTCCTATGCAAGAAATTAAACTTAATGCACAGCGGAACTTAGAAATTAAGTTTAATGCACAGCGGAACTTACTTTCCATCTTCAAAGGTCGCGGACAGCTTCTGGTCTTGACTTGAGTTGTTGGCTCTCGAATCCTTCCAAGAACTTGCAATCCTTTTCTCTGGAGAGTATCCTGTCTTCAATGGAGCAGACAATTTTTCTGGATGATTGCAAGCCTTGGAGACTCAGCCCTTTTATAGCAGTGCCAAAGAAAAAGATTCTAATCCTAGGGCTGCTGAAATTTAGCTAATACTTGGGAAACAAGTCCAAAAGAAATCTGGAGTTTCCGATTTTATAAAAAACTTCAAATTGGGAAACTTCAGAAAAAACTGAAATAAATCAGAATAAATTCTGATTTCCTTATTTAGCTCAATTTACTGCTATTATTTTAATCAACTATAATCGGTCCATTAACAATTATAATTGATTAACATTATTCTATATGTATTTGTATCCAAATCCTTATTTAAATACGTATAATGCCATGACTTAATTAATCACATTGTTTGGCATGTTTTAATCATTACATAAATGTAATCTTTCGACAGTATTTGATATCATAATCATAATGCACGTATGTCCAACTTAATTATTGTAATTTAGACGTCTCTAAATCCAACAACACATCCTCGTGCCGAGGAAAAATATTACAACTGAAAAATTTTGTGATCGTTGTAACAAATTCATACTATGCAAGTGACCACAGTCAAACCTTTTCTTTTTCTTCCTTGTGCTCCATGCTTTGAACTTTACAAACACTATTTTCATATTCAATTTCATCTTCACTCTCATCCTCATTCTTAATATCATCTTAGGCTCCTCAAGCTTGTGGTTATCATACTGTAAAATTATTCTACATCAACTCATCATCATTCAAATTCACAATGCTCTTTGTTCTACAAGATGTTATCTCAATCATCCACAATTTTAAATCTTGACATGTGGGCATACCAAGGTCCCACTTGCTACACTCATTATCTTTTACATTGTCATTAATCTTTCCAATGGCCTCATGCCACCTTATAACTGATAGTGATACTTGATCTCCTAGGGGCCCCACATTGGAAGAATTCCATCAATCGATTCTTATTCTAAATATATTTATCATAGGAAATATCACCATCCTCTCTCATCTCATCTTCCCATCACCATTCATTCATTTTAAACATGACTCACATCAACAATAGGTTCCATTCTTTCTTAACTAAATTCTACTTTAAATTAAATTTATTTATGTACTTTTATAGCTCTTGATAATTGATTATTTTTAACATCTTTATCAATTATTTCCTTTATGCAATATCGACATTCCTTCATGATGCCCTTCATCAATAAATTCAATTTTGCAATTTCAATTCTAACATTGACTTCAATGTCTTCAACATCATCATTATTAGCTTCTTTAATAATATCCCTTACTTGTTGCATGCACTCAACATCATGCACTTCATCAACACCCCCAATATAAAGTTCATCAACATAAAGCTCATCTTTAAGCTTCTCCATGTCTATTGCTCCTTCAAATTTTGAATTATCTTCATTTTTCTTTTGTCGGTTGGTAGATTCAAAATTTCATCAAAGTGTTCTTCGTCATCTTTTGCATATTTAATATACTATCATATCTACACAATCACAAACACTTAAATGGTTAGATAGAACAAAAGTCTTCTTTATGTTTTCCTCTTCCTCTTCTCTTCTCTTGTAGCTTGCATTCTTGCACATGCAACTTTAAAAGTGGCCCTTTCATTATCCACATCTCTAACCAAAACAATCTCTTCACATTTCTCACAGTTGTAAGGGTAGTCTTCGTATATGCTTCATGTCCATCCTCAATGTGAAATTTATCCTTGAAGTTGTGATCTTTCTCTTTGACATAAGAGCCTTCCTTTACACACACATTTGCTATCGCAGATTCTCTCTGTCTGCTTTCAACTTTTATAGCTTCAAATGTATTTCTCCTTTATATTTTTTAGTTCAATGGCATCATTCATCACTACAATAGACTCCTCATCCTCAACTATTGAAGCAACAACTTGATCATCCTCATTGCTTACAACTACACATTGGTTGTCTTCTCCATACATTAATTCCTTAATTAATTCCATCTATTTCCTGATGTCTATCACCTTATCTTCATCATATATAACCTAAAATTCCAATTCTTTTACTTGATCATCCCATTTCTTGATATCCTCTTTCATAGCCTCTCTACGAGCCATCCTTTATTTTGGAAAATCTTCTCCAAATCCATGTTCTTTAACTTCAATTACTAAAGCAAGAACACTACCCAAATCTTCAAAGTCTTCATCAAGTTTGTCAATCTTTGCTTCAAGGTTGGCGACATTGTTGCCCTATTCCTCACTTGTAGCAGTAACATTTTGCTTTCTTCTTCACCAATGGAATCAACATGGTTTATTTCTTCTTCCTTTGTACTTGCATATGCACATACACCAAAGTAATCAAATGATTTCACTGCTTCCATGGGCATGTCCTCCAAGATTCCTTCTTCATTCTCTGCTTCATGTTCGATGATTTTAACATACTCATCATCATCTTCTTCAAAATTCACATCAGATTCTGTTGAATTTTGTACCTAGGAAAGTGTTCCGCTAGTGATTTTTTCCTAAGTCACTAAAAGGGGACAAGTTACATGACCCTTGCATTAATTGATTAAGGAATGTAATTAATGCCACTTTAGAAATATAAAGTGACTTCCCATTTAATTTAAGTGGGAGTTGAAAAGAAATTAATTAATGGAGATAAAAGTGACTTTTCTCATCCATTGATGTGAGAACACTATATTGAATGTGGGCTCTTGATCTAGTGACCATTAAGATACCCCAAGAGAGGAAATGAAAAGACAAGGGAAATTTTTAAAAAGGCATTTCATTTGTCATTTTAATTCACCACAAGAAATTTGGAGCAAGGTCAATTTTCTTGAGAGAAGCAAGATGAGGTCGAGTTGCTTGAGAGGAGCAAGGGTACGCAAGAGAGAGAGAGAGATAGAGATAGAGATAGAGATAGAGAGAGAGAGAGAGAGAGAGAGAGAGAGAGTAGCATCTAGGGAACGATTCCCAAGACATGACCGTACAATAGCTATTGAAAGTGTGATACTGGCACATAGTTCTATGCATTCTGTACAATAGATTTAGGGAATGATCTTCAAGGTTAACTGGATCAGTTTTCGAGGAGAAGGAAGTGGTGAAATTTCCCAGTTGTTGGCACGAAAATCTAGACTTCCCTCTCAGCATTAAATGACGGTCGTACAGTCTTTATTGCAGCAACATTAATTTTGTAGTTGATGGCATGAAATTTGAGGATATGAGAGGCACAAATTTCTAGGATAATTAATGTTGAGTTTGTTGGCATGAGTTTCCAGATTTCATACCGTACAATGCACAGAGTTCAAGGTGGTGACTGGGCTGTGAGATGCAGACAATACAATGTTGATATAACACACTTTTCGGGACTGAATTTTACATTGTATTTGAGGTAGCTTCTGCATAGTATTTGAGGCAACCTTGTGGTCATCTGCAGGAGATAAGTTGTGCCATCAGTTACTATTATTCTGTTGTACTATTTTGGAAGAAATAATAAAATTATCTCTCATGCACATATTCCCCCCCTCGGGGTTTTTCCTGGGCCATTTGGCTAAAAATCTGAGTATGAAATTTTCATGTTGTGAATGTGTTTTTTTATTTCTACTCATTAAGTTGGTAAAGTTTTTCCTTATTTTCAAGCTACATAATGGTTTTATATGTGAATAACTCAATTTTCAGCGATCATGGTGAATGGGGTTGGGCATTAAATTGATATTCTGAATTAGTCTTGCAACCGAGTTGGGAAACCATTGAATTTTTACAGATTCTACCATGTCATTACCATACATCAAGAAACTTGAATCCACCATGGAACATCATCCAACATTTCTCCTTCTTCTAGCATACACTCAATAATTTCATCATCATAATCATAATCACCATCTTGACTCCAATGCTTCTCACTGTCTTTAAATCCATCATATTCTTCATCCTCTATCTCCTCTTCTACAAGGTCTCCCTCCATTTTTGTTCCTAATCAACATGCATATCAAATGACCTAATATGGCATGGATTCTCTATGTGCTCCAAGATTTCCAACCTTTTATTGATTAACTCACATGTGGTTAAGACTTTCTCTTTAGTCAAAGTGTTTTTCCCCTCCATTAGTTTCTTCAAGGCTCTATTTTGTCGAAGGGTTTCCTCAATCCTTTGTTTTTCTTCCAAAGCCTCCAACTTAACCATTGTTTTTCTCATGCATTCACTTGTTTCATCCAAGGCCTTTTTTTCATAAGACCTTATTATGTTGAAACTTCCAATCTTGATTCTTCTATAATCCATCTCTACACCTACTCAATGTGCAAATTCTTCGTTGACTTCACAACTCTACCCAACTTCATTATTGGAACTATCTTTTCAAACACCCACTATTCACCTTCAATTAAATCTCCTATAATAGTTCTACCTAGCTTAAACTCTTGTTGGAACTAGTGGCTTCTCAAACCTTCTTGCATTATACTAATCCACCTAACAATTTCTAAACCCACTAAGGGATTTGTTCTTCTCCAGCTACTTAGAACATAAAATCTCTTCAACCTTCTCAAACAACTCTACCCACAATAACTGTGTAGGTGTCCTTAATCTTCCTTATTTCAATATCTACCCAATCGTAACTAGAGTTGTATCCTCTCTTCCCTTCCCAATATACTCACAACCTCAACTGTGGAGTTGCTCTTCTTGAGTAGGATTCAACCTACACTATGGGATACTCCTACTTTGATACCACTTGATGTAGATGGGTCTCACATTCCTCGCATATTTTTTTCAACACCAACATAGAGACACCACCCGACACAAAAATATAGACAAGAGAGAACTATAGGCTCTAAAACTCACACACAATATTCATAGGTTGATCAATTAAACTCAAGAATTCAAACACACAAGTCTTGCATTGAAATTTAGGGCTCAAGAGGCCTTCTACCAATTCTTAGAAGAGTTACAAATTTACAATGATAGGCCTCAAAGGGATTTCCTCTTCAATTATTTGCAAGTGGGCTCAAAGTCCTTTTAATTTTTCATTGCCCAATTTGTGGTCTTAGTCTCAACTAGACAATTACAATTTAATGAGTTCTGAAAACAAATATTCTCCCTGTAGTTGTTTCTATTCCCCTATTGCAAAATTTCTACATATCCTTAAAAATTTCTTAAACTCTTCTCTAATTATCCTTCTCCTTTTCTCAAAGTCTTCAACCTTTTGCACCTTTTCTCCATCCTTCTTATTTTAAACCTTCAGGCCTTCTTCTTCTTCTTCTTTGTTTTTCCATGTGCACCTCTTCTTATTTTCTTCCACGAGAACTCCTTTCTTCTCACCATCTCTCTACTTCTCCTTTCGTGTGGCCTTCTCCTCCACATCAACCTCTTCCTTTTTTCCACAAACCCTCCAGAATAATATGGGGTGGTTCATATAAAAATTCCCCTCCTTACTTTAATGGTCCATGAATTGAATGTATCACCTTCTTTATAGCGTATTTTGTGCCTTCTTATCTTCCTTAGCTAGCTCATAATACAAATAAAAACATATTTTAATATTCTCCCTTGGAACTTTAATAGCTCATTAATTCGATTAACGCCGGTTCGTGCGGATTAGTGATGAATGACACGGATCAATTCGGGGTTTCAGTCATGTCCAAATGTTTTCAATAAGGAACATCAGATTAGATTGGGAACACATCTATGACTCCAGCTCCGTTGGTATTTTATTCTCATCTGCAGCATATTCTTCCTGCAACGAGCATTTGTGAGCATTGGAATGGAACTATGTAATTAGCATCTTTTGCATCAATGAGGCAATAACGTAGCTAAGGAGGCAATGCATTCTATAAAGACTAAGAAAGCACTCTATAAAGACTAAGAAGCTATTTGGTATGTTTATGAAGTTAGACTTATCCAAGGCTTATGATCTGGCTAGTTGGATGTGAGTTGGCTCTATTGGATACTTATGGTAGATATATTTGGGGTTTTGTATTCACTTTGTTAAATAAATCATGAATTGTGTGACCATAGTGTCCTTTGCAATCCTCATTAGTGGATCAATATTTGTTCTCTAAGACCATGTAGAGGGTATGGCAAGGGTCCCTTATCTTGATTATTGTTTTCGATAGTAGCTCAAGAAATTAGCAAGTACTTGCAGGGAAAAAACATTAGAAAGTTTAGAGGTATAATGTTGGGAAAACCCTTTATTTGTTTAATTTTCTTTTTGTTTATGACATCCTTTTATTTTGCAATAGGTGAAGAAGGGATGCTTCCAAATTAAAGAAATTCTAAAGTTGTAATCATCTATCTATTTCAATGGGGTAGATGACGATAATATTAGGTTCATTTGACATCTTTATACTTACTAGCAAATTGATCTACAAGCAGGGTTAAGGATTTGGCGTTTCATATTAAGCTGAATGACTATGGGCCGGCCAATCATTTGGGTGGCTAATTGCTAAGGTAGATAAGAGAGTCAATTGATGGCATAACTAATGGTTATTCAAGGGAGGGAGCTCATTTTGGTTATGTCGGTATTGGAGGCTATTCCAATATACTTGCACTCTATCTTTTATACATAAAGGGGTCTTACAAGAGAGTAGGAAGGTAAGATTTAGATTCTCATGGTTCATGAAAAGCAAGAGAGAGGATATCCCAAGTGGTAGGATATAACTAAGGAAAAATACTTAGGTAGATGGGGGCTCAATATTATTAATCATTTTGGGAAGGCCTTATCAACCAAGTGTGTTTGGAGGTTGATCTCAAGTAAAGGGTCGTAGAGCCAAGTTGCCACACAAAAATATATTGAGCTTGATTCGATGGGGCATTGGATTCTAAAACAAACAATATTGGTTTCCTGAATACTAACAATAATTCAATAATTGAATATCTAATTTAAGTAGGACAACATGTTATAATCTATATAAAAAAATATAATAAATGTATAAAATATGAGATGATGTGATACAATGACCATGTGACGGTGTACTTATAGCTTTGATTGATCACAATGGTAAGTCATGTCCTTTCAATAGGTCATCTCTTTAGATAAGATGCATCATTTCATTAATATTTAATCACTAATTATTAATTGTTATTATTATTATTTATTGCAATTATTATTATTGTTATTATTATGTATGTTACATTGACTTCCCCTTTAAAAATGCTTTGTCCTAAAGGCATACAAAAGTTATGTCTTCATTCTGACTTGTAATGTTTTCTCATGATTATTCATTCTTACGTTCATCATTGTTGCGAAAACGAGGTGGTTTGATGTTATCAGTAATGAGCAAAGTTGTCGAATTATATATGGGTTAGACCAACCTATTTCGACCTACTGTGATTTTGTTTGGCAATGACTTTTATGATGATAGGATTCCATACTTGAACTTCTCGTAAATAGAGTAGGATCTCTACTTAACCTTGTATATTTATTTTGCATTCGAATAACTCATTGATGATCCTTATAATTAGGATGATGATAGGGTATGCCTATATCTGGTGACATTGTAATACTCCCATTTTGAACCTTAGGAAATATTGGCTTTTAATGTAAATATTGTATACATGCAATGTATGTTTTCCTAGCGTGGAGCTCAAGGCCAAGGCCCTGCTAGTGTATGCTTGTATTGTATTTAAAAAGACAAGTATTAGATAATATGTTATCCATGTGCGATTAAGCCATGGAACATTGTAAAATGATGTAAATATTAATACTGCAATAAAATACCAAAAACTGGATATGGAAGCAACTAATTAGAGGGGGCCATGTGTATCCACTAGGGAGTGGTGAGGGGGATTGTGGGTTTGAACCATATGTTTCCAAATGCCATCTTGAGAACCCATTTGACTTTCCTTGCTGACATTTAATTCAGTTGTAAGGAAATGGTTGAAGAAATCAATCCATGGCTTCAATGGAGCATGGGAAGCCCATAAATTTGTATGGCAGGTATGGGCTCTGTTTCCTTGACCCACAATTCAGTCTACCTCATGGGAATTCGTTCTTCCTCATTCCCATTCCATTGTGGAATATCAAAGCTTCAGTTTTCATCCATTACACATGCCCAACAATGAGAAAAACCAGAAATCGCAACTTTGAATTAAACCACGTTTTGAAGTGCCAAAAACGCCCAGAAATTCGTGTGGCCAGTGAAATCCAATGGGAGATCCATAGACCCGAACGTTGGGGCAAACTTGAGAGTGTTAGATTCCCAGAAATCCATAGGAAAACCCCAATTTTATAGCTTGGAAATCCAATTACGAGACAAAGTTATTTGGTGACAGAATTGAGAAAATACAAGTGTGAATAACAGAGAAGAAGAGAGAACAGAGGTTGGAACTGCTTGATAAACCCAGTGAAGGCTGTAATCTCAAGGATTTAGCAGCTTGGACCTTTCTATGCCCACCCTGAATAGCACTAGAGGGAAGGGACGCCTGAGGGACTGTGCAGCAAAGAAGGGGACCTTGCTTGTGTTAGGTGTGGTAGGTATTGTGGGTGCCATGACTGTTTGAGTTTAGTTTGAGATGCCTGTAGCTCTGTGGTTGAGCTCACTGGCTTAGCATCCTCTTCCTTTGTCTCTTGCATGCTTGATAAACCCAACTGTGTGTTGGCTTAGCATGACTGTTTGTGTGAAACCATGGTTGTGAGTGAGCCTGTTTAGTTCCTCCTTAGTGGATACACATCCCAGCTCGGGGGTGGTCTCTCAGCTGAAAGAATATAGGCTGGACAGGGAGCTATGGTTGGGTGGAACGTTGCTCTCACATAGCCAGTTGTTTGGACAACTTCATCATAAAGATAAGTGTTCCCTATGGTTAAAACATGATCATTCTGTGTTATGTTCTGAATGTTTAATTATTCATGTTAATTGAATGAAATTATTATCTTAAGTTTGTTGGCATGAAGCCTGTGTATAGCATGAGAAGGGGATTGATTCTATGCATGTTGTTTCATCATTCTGCTTGGGATAAATATGCTGATGCATTTCATTTTGTGTGTGCATTAATATGTTTTAATTCCACTGCATAATTTAATAATGCATTTTATTAAATCGTGAATTTATTCATATGGCTTGGGGAAGAATTAGACACCCCCATGTTGCAGTCATGTTCCCTCTGCGGGTTGGGATGACGGGAGGGGACGTGACAGACATGTTCTCAAAACCTTTTCCTTTTGATGCTTCTGGTGATTTATTGGTAGGTACAAGTTCAATTGGATTTGTATTGGTTCCCTTTTTCAATGTCTTGATTTTTCCCTCTAATGACTTCTTTATTTCAATGAGATTAATCATTGTTTCTTTATTGATTGTTGGTTCTTTATTGATAAGTTTCTCTAGCTTCCCTTGTAGTGACTTATTATCATTTTTTAACTTCTTTAGTTCGCTAAGTAAACTCTGATTATGAATACTTAAGCGTGAAAGTTCTTCCGATTGTTCTCTAGCTTTTCAACTTTGTCCTTAAGATCTTTGTTTTTTTATTGCATCTCTTTTAATCTTTTGATTTGCTCAAGCAACCTCTAGTTAAGGTTCCTTAAGCTAGAAACTTCTTGATCTTTATATGATTACTTATTGTTGAATTCCTTCACAATGTCTTGATTCTCTTGTTCTAACTTTTGAAAACGTCGCTTCTTCTCCTTGCCATTTCATGATTTTTGCAAGTAGTTTTTGATTATGATTTCTTAGGCAAGAAATCTATTCATCTTTCTCAATGATGACCTTGTCACATTATTTCTGTTGATCTTGCAACTTTTGTATTAACTTCTGGCCATCTTGAAGGATCACTTCAGATACCTCCTTTAGGTCTTGTAATGAGGGCACCTTTGAGCATAGCTTCATTATATCGTCCTACAACGTTATTTTCTTATTTTTGTATATTAACACCATTTGTTTTTCTCCATGTTCAAAATGAATGTACCCAATTATTCTAACCATGTTGAACCATGAATTAGATCAACCTCTCATTTATACATAGGTGTAACATTGAATTCAAATATGTATTTATAACCATCAAATATTGTTACACGTAAGTCCGTAATTTTGTATTCTTTGCCAAAAATGCCTTGCTTTTCGATTATATTAGACTATGGAATCATTAATTGATTGATAACATATACATTAATGTAATTTCCCTTAAGGTTCGTACTGATAATGGTGTTAACTTCTTTTTCTTGAATACTAAATGTTAATAATTCAAAGCACGAAGGTTCAACACCTTTATAAAAAAATCTCCCTTCCTTTTTTATTAAAATCCATTTATTTTTTCTTTTTCTAGTTGAAGTTTTCGTCAAAAATCTAAACACAAAACTAATTTTTTTTTCAAAAAGAAAAAAAATGCAACTTATTATTAGTTATTCGGTTAGAATCAAAGTTACATAGATAATAACTGAGAAATAAAAACAAAAATCCTAGATCAAAACATTCAACCTTGTCGCCAGATCTAAAATTTGCCTCCTAATATACTATTATTCATTTCCAAGACAAACATAACATAACTCCTACTAAAACTTCCCTTACCTAGGAACAACCATAAAAACATAAAAAAACAAAATCTATGACAAGAATTCTGAAATCTAAAATGCATACATAGATCCCGCATCTAACAACATATCTTCCATCAACAAACACAAAACTAATATATATCTTCCTTTTAAGCTTTGCAATTTATACTAAATAGTACTTGACACTTATTTGATTTAAACCTAGGATCATATCTTCTTTGATATTTCAACTCTTTTATGCCCTTCAACTTTCAAACTTTAAATAGAGTCTTTATAATTGTTATTCATATATAAATCACTCTATATATTTCCACTTTATAAATCTTTCAGCACATGTATCGAATTTATCACTTTATAAATCTTTCAACACATGTATCGAATTTGTAAACGGTTGCACTTTTGTATATGGTATTTTTTTTAAATGTATATATAAAATCTATGTTAGTTAAAGTAGGCTATGTATGTATCCCGCTCGGTTACTTCAAAACTCCACAACTTTAATAATGGAAAAGCATACATTAATAATGGAAAAGATTATATTACAGTTATCACTTTTTAATACAAGAGTTACGGGGTGATATTGTTTTCGACATTGCACTTGCATTGGATGGTGGTTTGTGATTGCTAGGTCATCGAAGAAGAAAACATTTTTTTCTTTATATAAGAGTTGAAGAACAAACAGGAGAAAAGGTTCACACTTTAGGTTAACAATATCTCATGATCTATTAACACTATACATAACTAAAACCAACAAAAGAAATCTCCAAATAAATAAAGATTAAACTTTTGGACATGTTTCACGTACATACAATGAATTTACACATATGTTATTATTGAAACATGTGGTGGCTGGAGAAGGTGTCCCGAACATATATGCTTATTAGGAAATGTGATTCCTGTCATTTGGCAATGTGTGCAGCTCAACACTTTGCAAGGATATCAAAGACACACGTGCTTGGTTTCTCTCTCGAGCATTTAACAAGGTGGCTTGAGATGTCCATGCAAGTAGTTTGATATTCTAGTTCATCTTTCGGTCTAGTTCATCAAGGTAAGATACTCTAGATGCATTCCAAGGACTAGAGATGTTATGGATACTTCTCGAACAAATTCTGCTTCAGAAATTGCTGAATTTTTTGAATGAACTACATAACCAACTAAGACCATCGATGTTGCATAGCCATTGCTCTGCTGGAAAACTAGCAAATTGATCAATAGAAGCTCAAACTTGGTATGTTCAACAAATCCCACCATATTGTTTATTTGTTGATTACCTTTCAATGAGCCTTTGGAACTTTAGCTAACAGGTAGATAATAGATTATCCCTTGCTCTAGAACTTGAGGTATTCTTTGTAAATTTGAGAAAACTCCAGTAGTTTCTCAACCCATGCTGAATTTTTTTAGCCAAAGTGATTAAAGAAACCTCCCGAGCTGCTTTTGAAGTCATTTGGAATCTTAATATGCCTAATGCCATGCTTATCAGATATAAGGTTTTAGGACCCACTGATCAAATCACAAGTGATTCAACCTTTCTAATTTGGTTCACAAAATGGCTCTGAATTTTCTCAGTCTTACAGTGCCCTTGCTTCCAAGGGTTCTTGTCATATGAATAGCTATTATTAATGGTCTATCTATCCACAAATTGTACTATTATATACTAATTAATTGACAAATATAGCTAGATTACTTTGTGCCCTTTTGTCCATAAAAAAAGACACCTGGTTAGTTTTCTATGAATCTTTGAGGCACTCTTTTCACTTTAGATTATTAATTTTACTCCTAGGTAAAAAAAAACTAAAATTAAAAACCATTCTTTATTCGCTTCTCTTCTGAATTTGGATCTTTCGACCATAATAATGAATGGAATATCTATGAAGCTCAAATTCTTTGATTATTTGTTGTAAAATATTCTTTACACAAATTGGTAAATCATCTAGTTATCATATTTCTTAGCAATGTCAAATAATTAAATATTAATTACAAAATATAACAACCAAATACAAATTATAAAATCATTTGGAATTACCATTTAAACCCAACAAAAACAACATAAAAAAATATATAAATCAATAATATGAAAGAAACACAACAATAACTAAAAGTAAATTGTTGTGGAGAAATTGCATAGATCACTTTTAAACCAATAAATAAATAATCCCACAATAATTCTAAAACAATTTACCATGTAAACCCACCAAGAAGTATGATTAACAATGTCATATCATTCCCTATAAACCTGGAGAAAAAGAAAATGAAACAATGATCACAAGATGATTTACCATATGGACACAGTCTAATCAACAAAAAGAAGCATGATTAACCATGGAGGAATAATCCATAGTACTGAGAGTATTGGGGCTTAAGAGAGGTTTTAGCTTGCCTGGTTGCACGAGGTCCCATGTTATGGGGAAAAATGGTAGCTCAATCGCGAGCCCACGTGACCATGTTCGATGGCAAAGATCCCCAAAAATTCAAATTTAAGGGTGTTCGTTTAAGATTTATAGATATTCTCTAAATAAATTGCAATATACTCATATTTTATGGTCAATGATCACAAGATGATTTACCATATGGACACAGTCTAATCAACAAAAAGAAGCATGATTAACCATGGAGGAATAATCCATAGAACTGAGAGTATTGGGGCTTAAGAGAGGTTTTAGCTTCCCTGGTTGCACGAGGTCCCATGTTATGGGGAAAAATGGTAGCTCAACCGCGAGCCCACGTGACCATGTTCGATGGCAAAGATCCCCCAAAAATTCAAATTTAAGGGTGTTCGTTTAAAATTTATAGATATTCTCTAAATAAATTGCAAGATACTCATATTTTATGGTAATTCTCTTTCATTGAAAGAGAATTTTAAAACTATTTATTTTTATTTTAGTTCTTTTAATCTTATTTTTATTTTAGTTTTTTTTAATCATCAGTTGTAATGACAAAATCCAAAATTTGTTTTTATTTTAGATTTTTAGAATTTTTTACTGAGTAATTTTTAGGGGCGAAATTTCGTTTATTTTTAGTTTTTTTCAAAAAATAAATTTGTTATTTGATCACTTTTATAGTATAATATGGCCTATATTTATATAAAATATGTTTTTAATCATAATATTCACCAAAATTTACAAGTTCTAGTAGTAAATTGTATGTTTCATATTTAATATTCACCTACCTATCTATATATATGTTTTTTTAATCTAAAATAATCACCTAGAATACTATACTTAAGTATAATATTATAATCCTTAAAAAAAAGGAAAAAACAATATCAAAAGCATGCATAAGCTAGAGCATAGGCAGGGGAAATGAAAGCTAAGGTGAAGGTACATCATTTAGAATTTTTTACTGAGTAATTTTTAGGGGCGAAATTTCGTTTATTTTTAGTTTTTTTCAAAAAATAAATTTGTTATTTGATCACTTTTATAGTATAATATGGCCTATATTTATATAAAATATGTTTTTAATCATAATATTCACCAAAATTTACAAGTTTTAGTAGTAAATTGTATGTTTCATATTTAATATTCACCTACCTATCTATATATATGTTTTTTTAATCTAAAATAATCACCTAGAATACTATACTTAAGTATAATATTATAATCCTTAAAAAAAAGGAAAAAACAACATCAAAAGCATGCATAAGCTAGAGCATAGGCAGGGGAAATGAAAGCTAAGGTGAAGGTACATCATCATCATCATTATTATAATTATAATTATTGTAATAATTATTATTATTATTATTATTATGTTACATATTCAATGACCATCTAAGAATATTCATAATGTGATAATTATATGAAGGGAAATTGTATTAATTTTGACATTGGGAGGGAATTAGTTGGTGTGGAAGGTTGCTAATGATTAACGAGTGTGAATAAGTGCAGATCATTGTGGAGGGAGTGGAGAAGGACATAAGCTATCTAGAAATTGGTCAACTCTCTCCATGAAAAGGACATTTTTATTGTAGCCTAGGTTGCTTCACTAGATCAAAGAACCATGTCATAATAAGAATGGAAGTCATCAACATCCTTAGGTATGGATGGTAGGGAAGGTGAACTTTGGGAGGCTAATATAGGCAACATGAAATCAATGGAAGTCATCAACATCCTTAGGTATGGATGGTAGGGAAGGTGAACTTTGGGAGGCTAATATAGGCAGCATAAAATCAAGCCATGTAGGATTAATGAGATAGAGGATAAATTGGTATGGTCTAAGGCTCCTACCCCAGGAATCTATACTTGTAGGTTAAGAGATAAGGCCATGTGTGGAAAAGAAAGGGTTGAAGAAATTCAATAATGGTGGAAACCACTTTGGAAAATTTGATCCCCTTTGAAATCTAGAGTATTTTCATATGGTTTATAATAAGGAAGAAAGCTCCCACATTGATCCAAGGGAAGGATCTTGAGAAATTCCTAAACTCTTTTAGGAGAAAAAAAACAAACTAATGATTTAAATATTTTTTATTTTGTTTTCTCTCATTAAATAAATTTTTATTTTATTTTTTCTCATGAAATAATTTTTTATTTTATTTTTTCTCATGAAATAATTTTTTATTTTATTTTTTCTTATGAAATAATTTTTTATTTTATTTTTTCTCATGAAATTGGACATTCAATCTTTGATGAAATTCACCATCAAATCAATTGAAATTGGAGATGGTAAAGAGGGTAGAACAAGAGCTAGTTAGCGGCAATCTCCTTGTGCTTTTAAGCATAAATGGGGGAAAAGCAATGGGCTATAAGGTAACAAGTAATATGAACAATATAAGGGAACAAAAAATAGTGTCCATGTGATGCAAAATGGGTTTACAAATGAGATCAAATTAGAAAGTGAAGTGTGGATGAGGTGGTAGAGGCAATATGTTTGAAATTGCCAAGCAAAGAACAACAACCCTAATACAACTGGACCAAATGCAAATGGGTTGAAGGATTAACTACAAATAAGATCTTAAAGATGAAGAATTGGAGGGTGGGGGTTTATGTCCATGTAATTGTGGGAATGATAGTGATGTAGAGAGAAATTGAGGAGAAAATCAACCCAAAGTTGAAGGAAATTATGAGCCTTGTAGTTGTAAAAATAATAGTAATTTATTTATTTTGTGCGAGATATTATACATTTAACATTCCATACGTATATATAAAATATCCATCATTTTCCTCCAAAATAATTCTATAAGATAAACAAGTTTTTATATAATGTTTCAAACCATCAAATCTTTATATTTTATACATGCATCAACAAACACTAACCTTCAACAAACACTAACCTACATCCATGCATTAAACTAGAATACAAAACTAAGTTCAATTCTCAATCCATTGTGAAGCAATATAACCACCTACATCCACACATTAAACTAGAATACAAAAATAAGTTCAATTCTCAATCCATTGTGAAGTAATATAACCAAGTTCATAGTAACAGCTAGGATTGTAATAAAGGTATGTGTATGGAAGCTTGATGACAATGAGGTAAGCCATGCATTTGAAAGCCTAGAATTTTATTTCACATGTTTATAACAGAGACTTGGTAATGGTGACAATAACTCTAATCGATAGAAAGGAGTATAATTCCACCACACATGGAAATGATTTTCCTAATATTCAAATATTGGCCCAAAAAAAGAGCTAGGGTAAGCAAAGAGTTGGTCATTTATTAGTCTAGCAATTTGCAAAACTCTTTAAACAATAATTTTACAAAACGTATTTTAACAATGTACAAGATTGCATACCAAGCAATAACAATTTTCTAAGATATGTGATTGACCAAATTGAACCATATTTTGGACAATAATAAATTGTATGTGCACATTGAAATGAGATTTAGGTAGCTAAGACAAAATCCTTACAAGGAATAGGATGAAAATATTACAATTACTTCCATTTAAACATCATCATGTAAGAAATATTGCCTTCCAAGGGAGTAAAGGTGTAGAAATTCGAGATCAACCTAGATTGTGAATGAGCCTCAATAGAAGGAATATATTGATCTCAATATATAATTACTTGAGAAGGTCTTCCATTTATAGAAATGGAAGAGGCCCAACAGTAGCTAAGAATAGTTGGGAAGATAAGAATGCCTACGTGATCTCACAACTCATATAGGCTTGTTGCATTGGAAAACACCAATGCTAAAACCTTCCCATAAGCAAAATGTAGGGAGGAAACAAAAGAAAACAAAGATGGATCCCGATAATGAGGTTGGTTGAGGTACCCATGTACAAAATCTCATAAGCAAAGAAAAGGACAAAAACCTATAGGATAAAAACTACTCTCCAAAAGAGAGTCAATCACCAATGCTGAAAATTGCACATTCCAAACCACTGAGGCAATGAGAATTGAATATAAACCCACAAAAAAATTAATCCTCTAAAAATTGATTCTTGACACAAAATACTTGATTAGGTACTCTTTTACAATCAAGAAAACATCATATATGGAGTGTCCCTATGGATGCCAATCCATCTTGCTGGAGTGCATGGGTCACTAACTGCTACAACCATTGAGTCAATATAAGAGTCGGTCTTGTGTACAAGGCTCACTCCAAATACGCTCGATCTCGATCAAAGTTGGTGAGTAAGAAATCACCTGAGGAAGCATTGCATACCACCCCCCACAATGCTGAACTAGGTGGAAAAGATGATGGCAATGGATGTCATAAATGGTGGAAAAGGTATGGAGGTACAAGTTAAAGGTGGCAAAGATGCCAAACATAAGCAAGAAACACTCCAAAGTGGCGAGATTGAAGAGACTGCAAAACAAAGTAGTATAATCCACGGTGGCAAATGCTTGGTGACACTCTAAAAAAAATTGCATGAGTGGCATCCAATCTACTACTCAAAAGTGCATAATGAGAGGTACCATTAATAAAAACCATTATGGATAAGAATCTGTGAAGAACCTGTAATAATTAATTAATGAAAACACATGAGATAGCAGAAATAACAGAACTCAGAATCACTTTTATATTGATTGCAGGCCACTTCGAGGGGGCAACCTCCTTTGAGCAAGCTCAATACAAATAACTTCACGGTACCTTCATTGGTCTCAACACAAACTTATATACTAAGTCTAGGTTCCAATACCATGTGTCAATACAAACCATGGGGCAATACAAAATATGGATCAACAATTACTATGGGACGACTTACAAAGCATATGCGTCCAACAACAATAATACAAACTATGGATCAACAAATACTACGGGACGACTTACAAAGCATATGCATCCAACAACAATATACTAACAAAGTAAATAGAAGGGTTGACATGGGTTCCTAACATCCCCTCTCCCTTAGAAAAAGCTTTGTCCTCAAAGCTTTAGATGTGGAAATTGATGCAGAATCTGAAGGAGTGGTTCCCCTGTAGCATCATCGGGTTGCATTCCAGCCCACTGACGCCTTTTGAGTTTCAGGTAGAATTGCTTGGAAGGCTGTAGAGGAAGAAGGACCATATCAGCTGCGTGAAAAGTGCGCTCAGAACGGTGTTGATCGGCTTGTTGTTTTAGTCGAATTCTTGCCATGTGAAGATTTTCCTGCAGAATGAGAAGAATCTGATCGCGGTTTCGAAGAACCGAGTCAATTTTCTGAACTAGGGAGCTGCTGAGCGTGTATGGAAGAAGAATTGGCGGTGCTTGTCCATAAACTGCTTCATATGGTGTCCTTTTAGATGTGGTATTGTACCATTGGAGCGCTTCTAGGAAATCCATAGAAATAGCTATCCACATCTGTATAGGGATGGGAAAGAGTTCAAGCAGTCCTGAAAGGAGTGTTGTTTCACCCTTGATGACCTGGAAATTATCACAGTCAGTCACCATCTGTTGAATTTTCATTTTCAATCCCTGCCAAAAGAAGTTACATTGTTCCCAGTCATACATTTTGAGGAACCCAGAGTGCCCTGCTGATGAAGAAGCATGGAGTTCATAGAAGAGATAGCCCTGTTGAATAGATTGCAACCAATTTGGAACAAGTAGAGAAATAGCTGTAAGAGAAATTGAGTCATCAAATGTGCAAGAAGGAGCACCTGCCACCATATTTCCCTTACCCTTGTTGTAAGTGATCGCATAGGCATAACCCATGAGTTGGATAACCCATTTCAGGTGTGCTGGGGAGGAGACCCAGTGTTCCAGGAAATTTTCCAGACTCTGGAGATTAGTATTAATGCATAAATAATTCCCTAATAGGTATGGCTTCCACTTCTGTACTGCATGCAAAATAGCCATGATTTCCTGCTGAGATGTAGGTGCGGCTAAATTCATACTGGAAAGGTCTCTTGAAGGCGACAAGCCCACTGGTTCAGCAAGGACACCTGCATATCTTTCCAAGGAAGTAGGGGAGACCGTTGATGGGTGCATATGAATGGAATGGAGTTGAGCGATAACACCATGTGAATTCTTCTTAAGGATCTTTTCCAAGCGATGTGAACTGATGATGCAGAGAGACCCTTGTTGTAAGCCCTTAAATTTGTGTTGTTTATCATTGACTGAAAACTGCATCCAAAGTTCAGTAAAATCCCATAAGATGGGGCCAAGTGTGTGTAGCCGTTAAACGCCCAAAACCACATCACATCCGCCTAGGGAAAAGGCAAACATGTCAGAGTGCAGGTTATAATCTTCCAGAGAGGTACGCACATTATGACACTTCCCCTTGCAAGGTAAGGTGCCCCCATTGGCAACCATGACTTCAAAGTTGGAGCAAGGATGGACAAAACAATCAGCATGTTTGGTGATCCGAGGGTCAATGAAGTTATGTGTGCTACCAGAATCAATGAGTATTGTAAGAGGAAGCTTCTTGAAGTGACCCTTGACCCGCATTGTTTGGGGGGTGGTGACGCCAGACAAAGCATGGAGAGATATCTCTGGCTGTTCATCCTGAGATGGGGGGTCAATAGGTGGCTCCTGAATGTCGACCTGATCATCCATTGTATCTGGAGCTTCTTCACCAATTTTAGAGGCAGGTGGAGAATCCATATCCAAGAGATAGAGCTTTTGTTGAACACATCTATGTCCCCGAGTGAATTTCTCATCACAATTATAACAAAGCCCTTTTTCTCTGTGTGCCTGCATCTCGTTTCAGGCAGATGCTTGATAGGAGTTGGTCGAGGAGCTAGCGGGATGGGAGGTCGTTGAGAACCCATATTTCGAAAGGGAACAAAAGTGGGTTTCTAGGGCTGTTGGGATGCAATCTTGTCTTCTGCCAACTTAGCCAACCCTAGGACTTCCATCATTGTGTTGGGACAGAACATTTTAACCTCTGCTCGGATTTCATCCTTCAGACCACTGATAAAACAACTCCTATAGAATTCATCAGACAATCCTTCTGTGTGATTGGATAGGTTCTCAAATTCTGTCTGATACTCTCTCACAGTGCCACTTTGACGAAGTCATCAAAATCACTAGGACCAAATCTTTGCAAAAGGAGTTGGCGAAAATCTGTCCATTTTGGCTCGTCATGAGCCTTGATGTACCAACGGTACCATTGAAGGGCTTCCTGTTCCAAATGAAAGGATGCAAGTGGAAATTTTTGGACATCAAAAGTATTATGCAGACTGAAATATTGTTCTCCACGATAGATCCATCTAGTCGGATCAATACCATTGAAGTGAGGAAATTCAAGCTTCGGACCATGAAATTTTTTGGAAGAAGAGAACCCATTGGCTGCAGAAGATTCTTGCTGTCGGTTATTGTCCATGGCTGAATGCTGAAGATGGAGGTTGAGAAATTTATCATCCAGATCTTGGAGTTTGCTTTGGATGGCTGCAAGTGCTTCCTCCATGGTTTTTGCTCCTACGCGGGTGATAACCATAACCAGGAGATTTTTTTTTTTTTTGGAATGGATAGAAAAACAAAAACAAAAGCTTATTTAGTAAAGGAAAATTTGGATTTGGGAAAAACTCAGAGGGGTAATTGGGGTTTGACTAGGTTTTGGACACTTTCTGACGGACAGGGAAGCAAAAAATGGGGATTTCAGAAGCGGGGTGAAAGAATGAGAAAATTTGGCAAAGAGGGACAAAGAAGCAGAATTAGGAAAGGAAATCTGTCGTGAAATTTGAGGGCGATTGGGTGAAAATCGAAGGAGTTATGGAAAACCCTAAAAATAGACAAATGTGGGATTTATGGCTTTGGGAAGTGGAATTTGGGATAGGGTCCTCAGGAATGAAATATGCAGAATGGGATGACAGGGGTGTCAGGGAAGTTTCAAGGGAAACGAAGTGAAAACAAGGGAGATATGGCCAAAAAACTATTTTTTTCTTCTTAGAATGGAGCGGCTACGGCGCAGAAGGGATCTGAAACAGATAGATCGGCAACGGCGTGATCAGAAACAGAGGGATCTGAAACGACGCCGAATGGATCGAAAACGGCTGGATCTGAAATAGATCTGAAATGGTTGGATCTGGAACAGCTTTAAGAATGGATCTGAACGGCTGGATCTAAAACGGTGCGGCAATGATTGGTAACAGTTCAGCTGAAAATAGATATGGACCCCAGGTATGTGCGACTTTCTAACAGTTCAGGGGTTTCACTTGGCCACCAATGCTGTCTGACGGCTTGCGTATTGGGGCAGTAACCCTCACTCCACGGCTCAAGTAAAACTGATAACCGCTTTGCCACAAACGACAACTCTTGGTTTACCTCACGGGTCGGAACTAGTCAATCAGGTAGGGGTCGTTTCCCTTTTCGCTGGCAGGTCCTCTTAATGGGCCAGCTACTTTGGGGTTCCTGTGGTACTCCTCACAATGAGTTTTAGGGCATATGCCCAAGTACTTCCCACATTGAAGCGAATAGGGATTATTCCCAGATCTGAACTTGCAATAGATGCGAAAAAAAAAATTTGGCAGAAATTCCACCCAACAAGCCCAAGAAAGTGCTCTGATACCAGATGTGAAGAACCTGCAATAATTAATTAATGAAAACACACGAGATAGTAGAAATAACAGAACTCAGAATCAATTTTATATTGATCGCAGGCCACTTCGAGGGGGCAACCTCCTTTGAGCAAGTTCAATACAAATAACTTCACGGTACCTTCATTGGTCTCAACACAAACTTATATACTAAGTCTAGGCGCCAATACCATGGGTTAATACCATGTGTCAATACAAACCATGGGACAATACAAAATATGGATCAACAATTAATACGGGACGACTTACAAAGCATTTGCATCCAATAACAATAATACAAACTATGGATCAACAAATGCTACGGGACGACTTACAAAGCATATCCATCCAACAACAATATACTAACAAAGTAAATAGAAGGGTTGACATGGGTTCCTAACACAATCCTCGATATAGGTCTTGGAAAACAAGGCCATGTTAGGTATCCGTTTACAATAGAGGAATCAACATGTATGTTCATTGAGTTCATGAGGAAAAACAAAACTATCTCAATTAAGTAAATCAATGTGGTGTGCAACCATTGACCTAAACTAGAGCAATATACTCTTTGCAATGTCTCAAATAGAATGAAATCAAGACTTCACAAAAATGTTATGGCAAAAACTCTGCTAATATCCTCTTTACAATAAATTTGAAAAAAAAAACACTTATGCCAAAAGTGCTTCCAAAAACCAACTATGGTGATTATGGGAATAGATCGCTTACCTCCGCCATCATACAAACCACACACCATCTCCATAACCAGCGGGGATTCTAAAACGAATGGAAGAACACAGAGAAAATTTAAGGTACAACAGTGGATAAGAGTTCACCACACAATCTTTACAACAGTCTGGCAAAGAAGACTAGTGCATCAAGAAATAAAGAGTCAAAACTAGGCTAACATTAAAGAGAATGAGATATCGATCACAAACAACTAAGAATCCAAACATCAAACAAAAATCCACAACTAAGATGGCTGGAACAATGCAAAGAGCCCAACCATCCAATAGAGAAGCATGATCCAGCCTACTCCATAACGAAAAACTACAATCCACACAGGCGAATCACTCAAATGCGATATCCATAATGGCCACCATGCCAAAGAAGGATTGAGGCACCCGGATCGACCACAAATGCAACTTTGCTCCGGTGAGAACTCTCGACTGCAGAAGGGTTTGTGTAGGCCCACAAATTTAGATGAACTCCATAGCCACCAAGATTCTCAGAAACAAACCTCCCACCAAAACCTTCACGAAGGGGCCACGATCCATAACAATGAAACAAGCCACGATCTGGTAACAATGGTATAGTTCTTCATTGTTACTCCAATCGAATCGGCTAGATCATTGAGCTTATTGGAGTTGAGACGAAGCTTTTTTAGACTCTTGAGCTTCCCTACAACTATTATAGCCTGCACTTCTGCAAGCCCTTGATCCATTGAGGCCTCAACAATGCCTGCACATGCTTTTGTGGGAACATGCACTGTTGAACAAAGCATGCACTTGACAACACCAACTCCATTCACTCGCGATTTTATCGTGTCATATTTAACAAAATATGGATTACTGATTCTCTCCATCTAACAAACATCTTGATTACTGATTCCCTCCATCCAACGGACATGGAACAAAGCCAAATATCCATCATCAATTGTCATCTGGGCAAGGCTAAAACTTTAGCCGCCTTCAAGATGACCATGGTTCAGATTGTCGTGAAGCCAGTCTATCACCCATTGCCATCGGTTGTATTGTGGATGAGGATGACCAACAGGGCCCTCAAATAATTCCCCAACCTGTATGCACATGAAGACAATGCTATGGCTGTGATATGCATCGTGGGTGGGAATTGATTGTAAAAAAACTCCATGTGATCGATCGCATAAAACACTTCTCCCAAACTAGCAATACAAAACTGGGGAACAAGCCTCAACGCAGATATGGTAATGATGACCAAGGGCTTGTTCATAAGAAGTGAAGGATTATTATTAGTCCCATATTTAAAGTCCCTAGTATTCTTGTCATCAAAGTTAGACTTATATGTATAAGTTTAGTAATTTTAGCTTTTATGACAATTAAAGAAAAAACACTCTTAAATTTCATACTTTCCATTGTGGATTCAAATACAAATTGTCCCTGAAATCCCTCTTAGAGAGAGTTGCATTTATAGTCCAACAAGTTATAACTTAGTTAAGTACTCCATTCAATTAGCCCAGTTCTTAAAAATGAAATCCATTGGAATCCATTTTCATAACAATATATAAGACATTTAACATATGATAATTAGTAACCGTTTCGGAGTTACAAACAAAAAACTTACACAATTCTATGATAGACACACCAATAGAAAATTACCACACTTACATGTAGAAAGATGAAATGCATTAAAGATTTTGTAAAAAATGGGCTACCTAACTTCAACCATCTAGAAAATCCAACCTCTACAAAATCACAAATTAAAATTTGTTGCACATCATGAGCCCTAAATGCTATGACAAAAAGCATTATTGAACCCTGCTTCCTTGTTTAAAAATCCAAATCTTTAACACATAAAACAAAACTTGTATACCAAACCCATGGATCCCTATAATGTTCCCTGATTGAAGCAAGCTCCTTGATCTAGTCCACATGGGCCAAGTTTCGTTTGATTTGTATGAAACGTTAATGATTTTTAGTGACTAGTTCTCTAGGGTACTTCAACTCATACCGCAACAAGAGTACAAGAAATAAAATTTGCTTTTCCTATATTATGCAGGTTGCCTAAGATTATAAATTTATGATGCATTTGTGATTTACCACTATTTTGGCGCCATTGGCATGAGCACCTCCATTTTGAGCTCCCAGGAACTCTCTATCCCTAACAACGACATCTCATTCGATACCGAAATTTATCGTCAAGCTAATCCGACGAATGCTAGAGTACATACCATCATTCTAGAACATACCCCTAGGCCACCCATATAATGGGGAACATTAGAATCCATTGTACGTGCTACTCTATAGCAATGAAAGATTTAAGAACACTCTTTATAACAAAAATCAATTGAAAGGAAATGAAGTGGGTGTGAGTTAAGAAAGGTAGAGACCATACCAGCGTACCTTTGTTAACAATAGAGGGACATTCAAGACTAGGTTTTATGCTAGTGTTGAAGCTTTCATTCGCACATGAATCAAATTCCCTTGCAATTTAAACATATCAACATAGAAGACTATAAGCTTTAATGGCCGAAACATTGCAACTTTAAATTGGCTTTTAATTAGTACATCTACCATTAAAAAGTAGGATGCAAAACCTCTAAAAAATACACGATATTTAGAAAGAAAGTTATAACTATTTTCACTCTTATCATTGACATAGAAATACTTAGAGATAAGCATGGTTGCACCTAGATTAGCTAAATGCTCCTTCTATCCCGACCGTGCTCCTTCTATCCCGACCGTTCTTGCAATGCCAAAAGAATTAGGGAGAAACACACAAAAAGTCACATAATATATTGTATTTTACTATATTAAAAAAAACACTCTTGGAAACTAATTTCTTGCAGTATTCAAGAAGTTTGAAAATTAAAATGCGCATGAATGATCAATTAAAATAGAGAAACTTCATCCCTAGGTTAGTATACAAAACTGATTGAGTGTTAAAGGAAATAATAATCCTCATCTCCCTAGGTTAGCAAGTCTGAAAATGCATCCATTACCTTGTACACTAAAACTCACTGTACCCTAATAGGTTGTTGGCTACTACAGAAATGGCTAAGTTTTGATAACTTCCTTTCACATATATGTCTTTCTCTAATTTGGGCTTTTACTATAACTCAAAATATAGAAGGAATGAAATAGCGCTTAGCTTCTCCTTCCCCTTGTCTCCCTTTACAAAAATTGTTGGTTGGATGTGGGAAAAATTCGATGAAGTAGGGTCGTAGTGGAACTTTCAAGGCACACTCTTTCAAAGGTAGGCAAGATCTTACCACAACTACCCTGAGTTATTCTTAGTTATTCATGTTCAGTGTCAGCTTGCCACCTATTCATCTCACATTAATAGTTATTCATGTTCAGTGTCAGCTTGCCACCTATTCATCTCACATTAATGCTTCCACCCAGAAAAACTGCAAGCTTTGGCATCATCATTGAATAAGCCCATGCCCCCTTTTTATCTCACATTAATGTTTCCACCCACAACTACTATTGACTTTGATATTAACATTAACATTTGTCTCATAAAAACAAAGGGGTTTCATCCCACCAACTAAATATAATATAAAACTTTAACAAAACTATGATTTTTTTTATACAATACAAATTTAATTAAATTTAATAGAAAACTTTAGCAAAACTATGATTTTTTTTTAATACAGTAGGGATTTAACTCATAGAATAAAATCCATAATTATATATCCCATAAGGAATCATACACTTTGAAGTTGGTATGATACATGTAGGATTAGGGTTTCTGTAGGAGCATGGTTTTCGTTTCAGGATGGGTTGATTCTCGGGGAGGGGTTGGGTGAGGTGTTTTTTGTGGTCTGGCTTTCCCTTGAAAAGTGGTCTTGTTGTTTGTTTGTATTTTGAGTTCTTAGGAAGGTGATTTATGTTAGGGTTTCTCCAACGTTATCAGAGTGTTTTGTTGTTTTTGTCAATTGTTTTCGCCCTTTTTTTGCTTCTTGGGTTATTCAATGTCTGGTTTTGTAATGAAAGGTGGCAGTCCTAGTGGGGGTGTTTTTAGTTGTGGTTTTTGTAACACCCCATATTTTGATTAGACATCTATACCACATTTTGACATACTGTATTTATTTGCTTATTACATGTTGGACTCAACTTGACTAAGTAAACTATGTGTGTGCCGCATTATGAACCTAATTATATGTGACTATTATGTTTTATGTTTATCGTTAAGATAGTTATGTGTTTTAATTTTCTTTTAGTATGCAAAATTAAAATATATGATGAGGTACGTGGATACCATTGTATGTTGTAGTCGATTGAATGGATGGATGCCACATACATGATAGATATATTAAATTGTTTTCATGAATTGATGATTGATTGATTGATGATTGACATGGAAATATTGAAAGAATGTTATGTATAGATGTATGTCTTAAGTAAGACTAACCCGTAGGTTATAGGGGCTAAGTGATAGCCAGATACTTGTTGTGATGTGTGGGCTAGTGCAAGTTTATACAAGAAACCAAGTTGCCCAAACTAGTCATTCGAGGACACAACTCTGATAACCACAATAACATCATAGTGTGATTTCTGATAGGGTGTTGACCCTAGTCATGTTGGGAGGCGTGGAGGTATTTCCCACTGTGTATCCTTTGATACCTGAAGTTGTGGGAGGGATTTGCTGAGTCACGCTCCCCAAGTTGTGAGATGACGATTATAGATTGCTTGCTGGGGAGGTTAGGGTTATTTATTGAATGCTTCCACTTACGAGTTATATCTGGGGTTAGGTCGATATAGTCGATGCTCCAAGATATTCCAACACATGAAGGATAGGATGGGGATGGAAGTAGCTCAGGGAGGATGTTTGGATTAACATTGTTTGGGTTGGGGGTTCAAGACACCAAATGGTTGTAGTGGGTATCTTTCTCTTATAAATCATTGTTTAATTCATTAATATAAAACTAAGTATAATGTTGTTGTTTCTTCACTTAATTATTTGTTAATGTTGATGGTTATCATGTTTATGTGGTTGTCTTATCTTGTATGTGTGGTTGATGTGCCTTGTGTGTGTGGTTGTCCTGTCTTGCGTGAGTGGTTGTTATTGAACTGTGAGTTAGGAGTTATGCATTAGAGGATATGATGGTTGCATATAGTACATGTGTGATCTATGCATACAATGGCCATGCATGCACACCTTACACATGTATGCTAGTACTAGTTATGATGTAAATCCAAGTATGTATTGGTGCTTGTAATAGTATAATGTGTGGAGGTGATTGAATGTGAATTATTAATATGTGAAGGTAATTAGACTATTAATAGGTATTATTAATAATTTCATTCCATAGTTAGGTTGCATAGTAGGACCTTCACATTAGCTTGAGCCCTCATTTTAAATGTATAAATTATAAAATTATCTCCGTGAAATTATTGGTCATTATAGCTCATGTGCATATATTATTAGTATTAAATTATGCTAGGTAGACACATTTAATGTTTACTCGATGCTTATGATGTGAATAATAACAAACATGTGGTGTGCATGATAGTTAGGTGAATAAAGTAATTACACATGAAGTTATTTTACAATATTTTATGATATTTATCTTTCTGAATCTAAATGAGAGTAAAGACATTAGTCCAGATGAGTGAGTGAAGGGTTAGAACATTTAAGGAAGTGGGTGAATAATATTTATGAGGGATTGGACCATGAAAGAAGAGGTGGAAGGAGGAAAGGGGGTGTTTGAGGAGATTGGAGAAGGGTTTCTTTTTTTTGGAGATTGAGAATGGGAGCTCTTGGGAACTGGTTATATTTTTCATGTATGATTTGAGGACTGATTGTTGGGAGAAGAAGGATTTGGCTCATCGGAAGTTGAGAGGAGTGTTTCTATTGCGGTTATCAAAGCTGTGGGCATGCAGGACTAGGAGACCCACATGTTTCTTAGAGCTAACACATTGCTGCTAGTTGGATGTGAGAATAATTCCTAGTTTGGGAAAACTTTACTGCTACCTAGTTGGACTGGACTACAAGATTTGGACAAGAGATTGCTTGCCACTTTGACTTCAACTAGGAGGAGGTATTCTACTCTCTAATTACTTAGTCATTTTATTTATTATTTTACACCTACATGTGAAAGGAATTAAATATGGCTAAATTTAGAAAATTATGAATTATACTGATAAATTGAAATCTACACTATTTTGCATTCAAGTTTCTAGTATATATATCTATATATATATATATGAAGGAAGTTAGCTTTTGTACCAAAATATTAAGCATAGTAAATTAAAAGAGTAATTTACAACATTCAAATTAGTACATGGAGCTTAATTTTCAGTAAAATTTTGCATTTAATTACAGTTGTTTCCAAGCAAATAGGACTAGCACCCACCTAAGGAAGGGCGGGTACTAAAGTTTTTGTTTTGGGGCGGTGTTTTTGGTTGTTGGTAGTGAGGGATCTTTTGTCTCTGTGTGATGGAAGATCCATGGGAACATCTCAGCTCTGAGATGGAGCTGCTATCTGACCCATCGGTGGATGAGTTATGGGATCGGGATGGGGTTTTTCGATCCGACAAAGAATATAGACAACTCCCATCCCAGCATAGGTCTTCTAGGAAAGCAATGACATGCAAGGAGTCTATCTTCCCAACTAATGGGGATTCAACAGGTGGAGGTTTGGCTGGTGATGTGGCCATTCCGTCTGGAAGCGATATGATGGATGATGCTAGTTTATCCAATGTGAGCCTAGTTGCATGGGGGAGGTATAAGTTCTACCTACGGGGAAAGGGTTGTTGTGCTATCGGGCTCGGTGGTAGGGTCACAGAAGGGACCTGGCTGTGGCAAAAACATTGGGACGTAGAAGGGTCCTAGCCATGGTGTAGGGGAAAGAAGTGGGGGTGGTCATCATAACAGATCATGGAAGCAAAAGCCAAGTCTTAGTGAGATGGTTTTAGGTAGTGATGTTGGCTTGTCGGAGGTGGTGGGTTTGTTTCTAATTGCACTAGTGGGAAAGTTTAGCTATTGTGCTATGAACATAAGTGACAGGTCAAGTAGGTTTTGTGCTATGAACATAAGTGACGGGTCGAGGAGGTTTGGTAGTGATGTTGGCTTGTCGGAGGTGGTGGGTTTGTTTCTAATTGCGCTAGTGGGAAAGTTTAGCTATTGTACTATGAACATAAGTGACGGGTCGAGTAGGTTTTGTGCTATGAACATAAGTGACGGGTCGAGGAGGTTGGTAGTGATGTTGGCTTGTCGAAGGTGGTGGGTTTGTTTCTAATTGAGCTAGTGGGAAAGTTTAGCTATTGTGCTATGAACATAAGTGACGGGTCGAGGAGGTTTTGTGTTATGAACATAAGTGATGGGTCGAGGAAGTCTGGGGTTCGATCCTTGGCTACAACCCTTCCATCTCTATTAGAATGGGTTGGTATTGCTTTGTGTTTAACAAGGAGGGAGACGTGGCCAAAATATTGCAGGGCACTTGGCTAAAAGTTATGGGGAGTTTGATCCAAAAGAGATGGCATTCAACGTTTGACCCGGAATCGAAAAGTATGCCTTTTAGGCATATTTGGGTTCTCATGCCCGGATTTCCTATGGAGTTATGGAACCGTGTTGCATTTGTTGTTGTAGGAAACGAGCTTGGTCATTTCTTGCATGAGTATTGACCCATTTAATGCGGGTTCTGCTTCACCCTCCGCATACCCATCCATTGATCCATCCCATCCAATCCCCGATAAGTCTAGTGCAGTAGCAACAATGGCATTTCAAGAAGTTTATCCGGGCTAAAAGGTATAGTTATTTAGGTAGGTTTTTAGTAGGTCCTAAAATGAAGAAGTATGGCTTGCTCTTCCTATCCTAGCCAGTGGGCTCTAATTAATTAAATTGCCTGAGCTCTGCCGGAATAGTCCTAGTGGTACCACCAAGATATTTAAGCAAGTATGATTGTGAATACTGTCTGGAGGAAGGTGTAAAATCCAAGAGCTCTAAAGGAAGTTGGTGAATATGTTTGGAACCGGATAGTTTGGAGTGTTAACACACCCATATGTACTCCTCCAAGTTTCATCTATAGTTATTAGATAGTCTACTAGGACTAATCGGACTACTTCATCCTTTGGTGCTTGCATATTGCGGAGGATACTCTTAAGGACATGGACAAGGAGGTGAAAGCTAAGCATTGCGCTGCAGAGCATTAAATGCTGCAGCTTAGTGCTTAGGGTCCGTTGGATTTGAAGATTCTCCAGATCCAATGGATCCTAAGCACTGAGCTGCCACATTAAATGCTCTGCAGCTCAATGACAAGAGGATGGGGTCGTATGCTGGTATAAATTAATATCTCTCAAGGCTTGGTGGGCGAGATTGAGATTCAGTGGAGTTGGAGGTCTTATTTTCAGACCTTGACTCATGGGGGTGCCTTTCATGTGTTCGAATTGCATATCGATGGCCCATTTGTGGAAGCAATGCGTAGCCAAAGGCAAGAATGTGGTGACGGATGGCTGGTCGGAGTCATATTCAGATGGATCATTGGAAGGTTTCAATGAATAGGCTGCTGGCGAGGTGTATGTTTTTGAGGATCTCCCACAAACCAGGTTGCGCTATTATGGCTCTCGAGGGCCAAATCTTCCCTTGTTTGGTCAGTTGAAATCTTACGACTTTTTACGACCCGTCTCTGTTCTATTCTTTATCTAATTTAGAAGTCGACTTTTTATCAAAATTGGAAGTTGAGGGGTGTTTGGAGGGGGGTGTATGTGAGGATGGGACTAGTCTTTCGCCTTCACGCGCTAGTTTGGAGAAGGATGGTAGTATTGACTTGAGTGGGGGAAGTTCTCTGAAAGTCGGTTTGAATCCGAAGCCTGAGGAGGGCTCATCTAACTCTTGTCATAACTCTAGTTTGGTTGTGCCCAAGGCGAATCCTCTCGAGGCTCTCTCTTCCTCTCCGGCAGGATGATATAATTTTTTCGCAGCTCAGGGAGGGGGGGAGTTGTCTTCGTGTCCTACATGATCCTTTCCAGGAGGACCAGTCTCCTTCTCTTGGTATGCAAGTCCCCGTTTTAGATGATTCTGGTTTAGTAGGTGTAGGGATGAGTAAGCCTGGGGGGTTTCCACTGAAGATTAGTTTGGGATTGAGGTTGTTGAGGCTCTGGTGCCTTCTTATAAGGAAGCTCTGAAAAAAAATCCCATTTTACTTTCTTTCGAACCGTATTAAAATTTGCTAATGATGATAAGGATAGTACCCGGGATTCCTCTCCGGGTGGGGCGGGTGTTAAAGCAATTGAATCAAAAGGGAGTTGTACATGGATGCCTAGCTCCATATTTTTCGCCTATCAAAACTAGAAGTTCTCGTAAATCAAAACTTGTCTCCTCATTGGTTATTCCTTTGGTTTCGGTTGTGGCTGCTGCTTCCCGGGCTCGTAGAAATCAGAAATCCCTTGCTCGCTCAAAACGATGATTTTACTCTCCTTAAATGTTAGGGGAGTAGGGGGGCACTCCAAATCATTGGCCCTCTGAAGACTTTTCGGAAAGATCACGCCTAATGTCGTATTTATTCAAGAAACAATGGTAGTTGGTGGTCGAGCGAGGGACATTTTCTCTAATCTTTTACCTGGGTGGGAGATGTGTTCCATAGACTCAGTGGGTTAGTCAGGCGGCCCGTACTCTCAGCTTGGAATCCTAGAAAAGCTTCATTTTCTCTCTTTTTGACTGTTGCAGGTATTTTACTGAAGGGTAGGACTTTTGATATCCTCTATTGTATGAATTTAGTCAACTACTATGGACCATATGTGTATTGTACGAATTTCTGGGAGTCTGTGGAGGGGGATGGTGTTTTAAATTTGCCCAATATTATTCTTGGTGGTGATCTGAATCTAACCTTATCGACTGCTGAGGTTTGGGGTAATAGGGTTCGGTCAGATCTTCTTGTTTCCTTTTTAAGCCAGTTGTTCCAACAGACTGAACTAATTGATGTTCTCCTCGCATAGTTGATGCGAGATTGAAGGAATAGATGCTCTGGTGAGAGGGGGATAACCAAAAGGCTGGATAGGTTCCTTCTAGCAGAGAGCCTAGCTGAGGCAATGGTCAGATTTCGATCTTGGGTGGAAAATTCTTCTATTTCGGATCATGCCCCGATTGTCCTTCAAGTTGAGGATGCTAAGGATAGAAAGTTATTTCCTTTTAAGTTCAATCATGTTTGGTTAAATGATGCAGATTTTATCAGTTTGGTTAAAGAGGAATTGGCTACCATGGCCTCTAGGAAGGAAGGATCGGCTATGCAGAGTTTGGTTTATAAGCTTAAGCTGCTCAAGTCTGCAGTAATATATTGTGACATAGTGAGGAAAAAGGGGTTAAGGGTGGAATTATTTAATATGGAGAAGGCCATTGATGAGCTTTTTCTCAATAATGCTTTTGGCTTGCTATCAGAGAGAGAGTAGATCAGATTGTCAGAGTTGGAGGGAAGTACGTTGAGGATTCTCAGCATTGAAGAAGAGTCCTAGAGGCTCAAGAGTAGAGCCATTTAGTTGGCTCAGGGCCATCAAAACACAAAGTTCTTCCACAGGTATGCATATTGCAGAAGAATTCAAAACTCTACTTGGGAATTACAGGGATCTGATGGTAGGCTCTTGAAGGATGTTAATCAATTGGAAGCTAAATCAGTGAATCATTTCTAGAACTTATTTACGGTTTCCTGGGAATTTGTCTATTGTGGATCATATGAGGATTATCCAAGGTTATTCTCATTTTTTCTCGGTGGGGCGTCCTGGGAATTTGTCTATTGTGGATCATATGAGGATTATCCAAGGTTATTCTCATTTTTTCTCGGTGGAGAGGAAGGTATTAATAGCCAATCCTGTGTCTTTGGGGGAAATCAAACGAGTTCTCTCTGGATTTGCTAAGTAAAAAATCCCTAGGTCTGATGGGTGGACAATTGAGTTGTTTTTAGATTTTTTTGATGTTATGGGCCCTGACTTATTGGCTATTGTATAGGATTTGAGAATGGCTATTGTATAGGATTCGAGAAGTCTGGGAAGAGCATCGGGAGCATTAAACACCACTTGTATCGCTCTTATTCCCAAGTGCTCCAAACCTATTACCTTCAATTATTTTAGATCGATCTCCCTTTGCAACTTGGTCTATAATATCATTATAATATCATTGTGAAGTTACTTGCAAACAGACTAAAGCCTGTCTTATCAAAATTTATCTCTAAGGAATAGTTTGGTTTACTGGACAATCGTCAGATCTTGGATGCCATAGGAATGGCACATGAGTGTTTTCACAGTATTAAATTAAAGAAGTTGAAGGCTATGGAACTTAAGATGGACCTAATTAAAGCTTATGATCGGGTTAATTGGGTCTCTTTGAGGCTATTCCTCCTTTAGATAGGCCTTAGCCTAGAAACCACTAATTAGGTAATGGCCTGTATGGTTTTTACCAGTTTTGTTGTTCTAATCAATGGTCAACCTACGAAGTTTTTTCAGGGCTCCAGAGGTCTCAAACAGGGGTGCCCCCTATCTCCTCTGCTATTCCTTTTAATCACTGAAGGCCTTAACAAACTGATCGAAGGCCTTAACAAACTGATCGAAAAGGAGAAGTTGGAAGGTAGTATTCAAGGTATAAAAGTATTGGCTCTCAATAGTATTACTCACCTCCTTTTTGTTGATGATGTTATGATCTTTGGGAAAGGTTTTGTTCGAGGATGGAGATCTTTCAAGGACATCTTGGACTTATTTTGTAAAGCCTCTCGCATGCTCATCAATGATTCTAAATCAATGTTTTTAGAAAGTGATGTGAATGAGGAGACTCTTGCATAGATCTGTCAGTTGCTCCCTTTTTAGGTTTCCTCCCCAAGTGAGGGAATTAAATATTTGGGCTTCTTTATTAAAAACCAAACAATTATCTTGTGGGTGATTGGTCCTGGTTGCTTAAAATAATAGATAAGAAGATTACCCATTGGCGTTGGAGATGGCTATCTCTTGAGGGTCGACTCACCCTGTTCATTTTAGTTTTGGGGAATTTATTTGTCTACTGGATCTCCTTAGCTAAGGTTCCGAAGTCTATATTGAACAATATACGAAGGAAAATTTTCCGTTTTCTTTGGAATGGCAACAAGATTAAGGAGAGCTTCCATCTTGTTAAATGGGATAGGCTTGCAAGACCAAAAGAGCTAGGGGGTTGGGCTATCAAAAATGTTTTTCTTTTTGCACAGGCTCTGGTAGTAAAAAGTCTTTGGAGATGTCTGTTCTTAGATGGCTTTTGGGGCAAGGTAATCATAAGAAAATATTTAAAAGACTGTTCTGTGGTTGAGTGGATTAGGTAAACATACAAGAATATTAATGGAGCTTCAAATATTTGGAAATGCTTGGCATGCTCTTTTCCTCTTTTGGGGGAGTGGCTAGTCTAGAGGCCAGGGGATGGATAGTTGATCAGAGTGCGTGAAGACCCATTTATAGGGGGTTCAAGCTATTTCAAACTATCCCTATATTTGGTGTCCTATTTGCATTCCAGAGATATCTTCACCCTAACACAGGTGGAGTAACACAATGGGAGGGATTTCGAAATCTAGGTGGAAATTGGCTCAAGATTTGGGTTTACAGAGATCTCACTCTGAAGAGTGGAACAGGTACATTGTGGGGCTTCAGAGGAGAGGGTTTCAGCTATCTGGTTTGGTAGATTCCATTATTTGGTCGTGGAATGAAAAGTTCAGAGTGGTTACTGCTAAGCTAGCATATAAGACCTTATTTATTGTAATGGAAGTCGAAGCTTGTTGGTGATACATATCTTTGTGGAAATGGGATGTCCTTTTAAAAATCAAGTTGTTCATTTGGTTGGCTTTATAAAACAAAATTCTCACTTGGGATAATCTTTTAAAAAATGGGTATACTGGTCTAAATGTGTGCATTCTTTGCTTAAAGGACTCTGAGACTATAAACCACCTAATGTTCAATGTTCTTTTACTAAGCTGGTCTGGTAGGTGGTTTTGGGGATATGCCAGATTCCTTGCAGTTTCCTGTTTTAAGTTTTAGTCTTCCAATGCTCTATCTGGAAATCGCTGCCTTGTTTGGTTTGTTGGGAGGTATGGAGATAGAGGAATCATACCCTCTTTGAAGGCAGACCAATCAATGCTCAAAGGGTGGGTTTAAAAGCAGTGGCTGTCTTTAAGGAAATTTTTAAGGAAAAACCCCCCTCTAAGCATGAGCAGCTTAGTAGGACTCGAGCTCCTGTCTTTAGTTTTGATTGGCCAAAAGGATTCTTTGATGGCGCCTCTTAGGAGGGGAATCAGAAATGTGGGGCAGGGGTTGTTCTTTTGGCAAACTTCTCCAGAAAATATAAACTATGATTTAACTTTGGGGGCACAAACACAAGGGGAGCTTTTGGCTTTGTGGAGCCTATTATTTTTGACCATATCAAAAAATTTGCTCTTTCTACAGGTTGCTGGTGACTCGAGGGCTTCAAACCATTGTCTCTTACAGGTCTCAGTACTGGACAGTTGGATGGACAAAATTCCTTTGTTACAAGCTGAGTTCGTGGGGATCTCCTTCCAGCATGTTTATAGAGAATTTAATACAGATACAGATTTTTTGTCCAAACAGGCTCTACATGTTCCAGAAGGCTATCTGTTCATTGAGGAATTTGAGCATGATCTTCTCATCCCGAAAGATAGAATTAATATCTATCAACTTTTAATATGGGTTGGATCATTGTCTGTATCTTTTTGTGAAACTATGGGCCTGTTTATCTTTCAGTGACTGAGATTTTTATTTTAGCTTTTAATTTTTTGCATATATGGACTGTATATATACTCTGAATTCCGGCCTAGACATCAGTGGCATTTTTTATCAGTTGTATTGGCTTATTTTCCATTACCTGCCTCTGTTTGATGTAGTGTCGTTTCCTGTGGTGGTTTTCAATCTGCCTGTCATCGTTATAGTGATGTGACAACATACAGTTAAAAGATAAAGTTGGGAATAAGGATCAAAGTTACATAGAAAAGACGCTAACTAAGAATCATTAAAAGCACTGGCCGACACGTAACAGGATTCTCATGTGAAAATAAATATAAAATTGGATCACATTGCCTTTACTGAGTACATTCAACGGTAGTACTCCTCCCAAGAAAATAATAATGCAGATGCAACAATCTTATTTTCCCTTCCAATCCCAGGCCCAGGGTTTCACAGGGCCAAGCCGAATCGTAGCAGTGATCGGGCAGCAATTCTGTGCTCCGTACCCAGTTGAATTAACGGTACAGAAAAGGGTCATTAGCTTTAGCGGCGGCGATTTCAACGTCTTCGACAGCAATGGAAACCTGTTTCTCGCCGTCGATGGCAGGGTACTCACCCTCAGAGACACGCGAATTCTGAGAGACCAACAGGGGAATCTCCTCGTCACTTTGAGAAAGAAGGTAAACCCACAAAAATATGGATACATTTTTCCATTTACCTATTTGATATTATTCAAGGAAAACAGCCAGTTACAATAGTAGTAACTAATTGCAGACTTTACAGGATTTGAACTGTTGACCAAATAATTTTTTTGTATTGTCTTTGATGGAATGGTTTGAGTTAAAATTTGAAAAACATAGAGGTGGACTGAGCAGATGGTTTGATTAAATTCTGAAAAGCATGGAGGTGGGCTCATGGAGGTTGGCTTTATAACATTTAATATAAATTTTTAATCTCTTTTGGTACAAATCTTGGGCTCTTGGTTAAACCACTACCTTAACATGATTTATAGCTCAAAAAATGTAAAGATATGGAAAAAGTAGAAAAAAAAATAGAAAGATGGAAACAGTAGAAAAGATGATATGGGAATTGGGTAATAAGCATGGGTGTGTTTAAGCGATTAAATTATTGGAATTGTAATTTTAGGTTGTTGGAATTGCATAATCATGGTGCTCAAGGCTAACCGGTTAAAGAGAGTTAGAATCTATTTCTCAATCAAAATTGCAATTTGAATAATGAAAATCTAGATTTCAACAAAAATTGCATGGATTTCTGTAAAAATGTTCCAAAAAAGTGCAAATCCGGAATTACTCCATATCTAAGCATAAGGCTGCAGAGCATTGACTGTTTCACAAAATTGCAAATTGAATAATGAAAATCTCGATTTCAACAAAAACAAATTGAATAATGAAAATCTCGATTTCAACAAAAATTGCATGGATTTCTGTAAAGATGTTCCAGAAAAGTGGGCAAATCCGGAATTACTCCATATCTATGCATAAGGCTGCAGAGCATTGAATGTTTTGCAGCTTTGTGTGTACCATTAAGTGCATCTTTGTAGTTAGGGGCATGTGATAACTGGCACTCAAATTGCCCCGTCGGCGACGGAAAATTTTCCGGCAAGGCACAGTTCCACCCTTTCTCGTTATTTTTTTGGAATTTCAACGATCTGGGTCATCTTAAAATGGGCCAAAACTCCTAAGGGCACAGTTCCATGGCATAGTTCCGCAGTAAATGAAGTGGAACTACGATTCTGCCTGTTTTTCTAACCGGATCTAAGGAACAAATCGCTGAAAAAGCAGAGTGATTTGAGTGCCAGTTATCCCACGCGGTAGTTAGGTGCTTGAGTTTTGCTCAATAAACATCTAGTAGCAGTGCATTTATTGTGGATATATAAAGGGTTGGTTTATTGCTTCTGCTATGGAGATAAGAGACAGTTGTATTTGTTCCAACAGTCCATCAACGCAATAGCAATAAATACAGTACTGCTGGGTACTAATTGCTTCGAATGCTTATGCTTACCTAAGAATTCAAACTTACAGAAAGATGTGATTAAGAAAGTAGAAAAGATGCTATGTGAATTTAACCTTGCTCGCTTTGAAAAACTTGGAGCTCCGGGGATCTAAACCCTTAGTTTGCATTATTATTGTTATCGCTTTGAAAAACTTGGAGCTCCGGGGATCTAAACCCTTGGTTTGCATTATTATTGTTATCATCTTTGTCTGATTGTTGTTTTCTCTTATTCATTTATCCCATCGGCCAAGTTGCTGAGCCTTCACGAGACGTGGGAAGCATACAGAGGCGAAGGAACAAGACAAGAAAATCTGATTTTCTCAGCACGTAAGTCCGCACTGTTTCAGTTGAGGACTTCCCTGAAGGTATTTTTGGGCAATAACTCCCACGCTGATTTCAAGGTGAAGGGCAGCTTCTTTGAACGGTCTTGCACAATTTATCAAGGCACAACCGTCATTGCTCAGGTATGATACCATGTTTCGTCTACTACACATATACGAAAACACAAACACAGAAAACAGAATTACAGAATTCTCATAAATAATTTGTTGTGTGTAGATGAGGCGTAACTATACGGTTTCGCAAGTGTTGATGGGGAGGGATACGTTTACAGTGACTGCGTATCCGGGGGTCGATTGTGTCTTCATTGTGGCTCTTGTAGTGATTCTGGATGAAATCAACAAAGAGAGCAGGGAAAGAGAAACTACTGTTTGAAAGATTTTCCTCTGTCCAGCCTGTTACTGCAATCTAATGGTCAAATGTTGAAATTGTATTTCATGAGATACATACGGTGAACAGTAAAATCATACATGGTTTAGGCATGTATAGTAGATATTTTGTATTGTTTTACTTTTTTAATTAAAACATATTGTTGATATTTTATTTTTTAAAATATTTGTTTGGAATCGAATATGGGTGGGAAAGATGACATTTTTAGTAATCATATGAATTATATTTAATTGATATTGGTAATCATATGAATTAGATTTAATTGATATTGGTATGTAAAATACAAGTTAAGAATGAATTATCGAATATGGGTGGGAAAGAGGACATTTTTAGTAATCATATGAATTATATTTAATTGATATTGGTAATCATATGAATTAGATTTAATTGATATCCTTAAATAAAATATAAAGTAAGAATGAATTATCAAAAAATATTATATGATAAGTATAATTTGAATAAGTTTAATGGTTAAGAATATATATTTATTTTTTAAAAATTATAAGGTCAAATTAAAAAAGATAAACAAAATAGAAAAGAAACATGATTCCAACACCTAAATCCATGTAATCCAATGTTTTAGTCAAGCTTTGCTATTTGTTGAATATATTTAGGTCTATATTAATTTCATAGAGGAAAGCATTATTAATGTTAGTCTAGTTGATGTCTTGGCCAATAACCTAACAATACAATACAATTATAATTCTAAGTTTTGTTGGGGATTCCAACACCTAAATCCATGTAATCCAATGTTTTAGTCAACCTTTGCTATTTGTTGAATATATTTAGGTCTATATTAATTTCATAGAGGAAAGCATTATTGATGTTAGTCTAGTTGATGTCTTGGCCAATAACCTAACAATACAATACAATTATATTACTTCAAGGACCACCTCATCATCTTCTATCTACATAACCCTTTCAACTTATAATTTTTTTACACAAGGAGCTTTTACACCTTTCCACAAAGAATCATCATCAATTACACAACATTAACTTCTAATACTCGGCATCGAGCCACTTAATAATTCTCTCTTCTTAAGAGGTAACTCAATATACCAAAAAAACATATAGACTCTAATACCAAAACATGGTCCATACACAAACCAATGCTAGGCTAATATGTCTTCTCATTTTAGGTTAGATAGGAAAACCATTAGTAAATCCTACAAATTCTCACTGTGAACCAAACACTATAATAAAAAATAAAACATAAGGTTAACCCTAAATTACATAAAAGGAAATTTATCACTTCATTAATAAACTTGTTAATTCATTATACATTAAAACAACAAACCCAACCCAACCCAACTTAACCACAATGATAATAAAAACTCCATAGTAAATTATGAAATAAAATAATACAACAAAGCTTAAAATAAAAACTCCATAGTAAATTATGAAATAAAATAATACAACAAAACTTAGAAGAAAAGTTTGGTCCCCTTTTGTGAAACTTATGAGTATGGAATAAGAGGTATTCTCTCTTTGATCAATATGCAACACACGAGTTGTTGTGTGTTTAGCATATTGCTCATACCTTGATTTCAATGGTACAACTTAAACAAGTGAGCATAATAATTTCACAACCATCCAATGTTAAGTTCATATCCTGGTAACATCCACAATACCATATGATAATGTTACCACCATCATAGATGGACACATGTAGCCATAATCACAATACAATTTGAATGGCAGCTTTGAGCATGGTTAGTGTGGTCAGCAACACTATTCAAAGTTTGAAATCATTGTTGTTAGTGTATGTATAACTGGTTAATTTTACACAGGATAACTTATTCAGTAAGCTACCATCAAATTCCATGCTCGTACATTCCAAGTTTCTTATAAATAGACATGGTTTTCTCTTATAATAAACGCAAGAGGTAAATATATAGTTTTATTGTTTTCGTTATTATGTCAAGGCTTATCTATGATCTGAATTGATCATGGATTTCTACATGGTTTCAAAGGAGCTTTCAATCACAATGATGTCGACAAGAATTATATGCTTGTCCTTCCTTAGTGGTAGTTTATTAAGTGTTTTTTCATGTTGTATTTGGCTTGGTTTGGATGTTTATGGCTTGTTGTTATAATATTTGTAACTTGCATATGATGGTAGAGTTGGTTTAGGGTTTGTATTTGATGGAAGAGACCAAGGGATCTATTCCCTTGGTTGCTACATGTTATTTTAATTACATGTAATGAGTTTGGTTTTGGAGGCTCTTTTTTGCCAATTTGTTGTGTTGTAAAGAGGTTATTGACAATGTTTGTGCTTTTCATTAGAGTCGGACCAATTAATGAGTTTTGTTTTGGAGGCACTTTTTTGCCAATTTATTGTGTTCTAAAGAGGTTATTAGTAGTGTTTGTGCCATAACCTTTCATTAGAGCCTCCAATTTTCATCATGTTTGAGGCATTATGAAAAACATTGCGCTCTCTTTCCAACAAGTGGTTGCACACCACATTGATTTTCCCTTTTGAGATTGTTTTTTTCTCATGGCCTAAATAAACGTGTTAATTCCTCACTTGTAAGGTACCTATTATGGCCTTGTTCGTCAAGAGCCATATCGAGGATTCTTGTCCATGGTGATATTTTTTATGGTAATTGCTATGTAGGTAATACCCTTTTGGGATTTTACAAAGCAGTATCAAATCCCTGAGCTTTTACAACTATGAGGAGACAAAAGAACTATCAATTTCATTGATTGTAGTGATTGACCTAGGAACTGGAGATAATGAAGTACTTAGGAGTGATGATAGAAAGTAATTATTGTTTGATTATGACAATTGAGGAAGGTCTTCTGCATGCATGCGGAAGATCCAAGTTTGGAAACCAATTGTAATCAAATCAATTTGTGAAAATTGATTAAACTTGATTTTATTTATTATTGGAATATTTTTATTTAAAAAATATTAAAGTGAGAAATAATAAAGATAATGGCTGATTTAATCTTAGCCATTGATCTCACCGGAGAATCACATCCGTAGATTCATAGTGAGATTAGGTTTTTCACTTAGCCAATAATTATAAAAGGAAAGTCAATTGGTGGAGAGGACACACATTCATTCCGACAAAGATTTGAGAGAGCAGATTCGTGAGAGAGAAGTTTTTGGAGAAGAAAACGGAGGAGCAACAAAGCAAAGAAGGGCAGCATGGAAGAAAGAGAGAAAGGCATCGACAAGGCAGAGGCATCCACCCAGTAGGAAGGTCGTACATCAATCCGTACAGTCCGTACGGATCCGTACAACAAGCTATACAGGTCGTACAACTGCAACAACAAACTACCTTGGGATCCATGCCACTTAGTCAGGTTTTTTTCAGCATTTCTGTGTGTTTCAGTTTTGCCATTGTTGGCTGGAAATTGATTTTCTGATTTGTAATAGCTCCATATTTTCTGAATAAAATAATTTCTCACTGCTGCATCAGTTTTCCCATCTTGGGTTTTTCCGGGGGTTTATACCCGAAAGATATTGTGTTATTTCTATTGGTATGATTGATTGATCTCTCAGTTATTTTATTCCGTTGCAATTTTGTTTATGAAGTGAAGAAACCCTTGGGTGGTTATTTGGTTGCAATTTTAATTGGCATGCATTTAGCCCTATGTTGGGCCCAGATTGAGATGAAGTTTTGGGAAGCACCTTTTTGAGGCAAGCAGGGAAGGTTGAGTTGAGCGCAGCTCACAAACACAATTTTGGCTAAGTATTGAGAATGCTGCGAAGTTGCGCACAGCATCCAGCTTTTGACCAGACCGCGGAGTTGCGCGTAGTGTCGAAGTTTTGGCCGTGATGCGAAGACCAGTACTGCGCAGAAGCAGTGCTGCGGAGTTAGGAGGCCACGTGGATCCAACAAATCAGTGTGCTGGACAAGTATCAAGTGTAGTTACCGACTAGACCGGTAGCAGCCATTTTTGGAAAGATACTTCAGGATTGCCGAGCGGCGGACATAGGCAAAACAGGAAGGCGACCACGCGTGGGTTGTTAAGAAAAGCGACGTTTGGCACGCGTAGAAGGTAAAACCGTTAGAGAGAAACGGTTCGGTAGAAGCAGCCTATAGGCACGCGTGCGATAGGAAGGCCAATAGCGACAGAATGAGGACGTGGAGATCCGCCATGATCAAGCAGACGCTACCAGGAGCCAGCAAGCCGGTTTGGAAAACCGACGCAGTTTTGGAAACCCTTAGGGTTTTGGGTTTTAGGTCTTCAACATTGTACAGAAATGACCTTTGGGCATGATCTATTTAAGAAGACATTTTGTATGGGATGGGGGTTCTAGCTTTGTGGGTTGTTCTCCTTCTGTGCTATTGTTATTCTTTTGTTGTTACGAACTTAAGGAGATAACCAGGTTATATTGTAAAATCTCTCTAAGTTGAGAATATTGTAAAGGCTCTGCAGCTGTGTGCGCAGAGACCTAGCCGGGAGAAGGAAGAGTTTGCAGCTGAGTGTGCAGACTAAGAACGGTTGCCCCATCCTTTTTGAAAGAAATATATTACCAACCATTCTTGTGGACGTAGCTTTCCATCCGGGGAAGTAAACGACATTAAATCCTGTGTTATGTGATAATGTTTATGAATGAATGACTGTCTGTAATTTCTGTAGAATGAATGCTTGAATGTTTCCTTGCATGCTGTAATATGAGAACTTTGATATGCATTTACCAATAGGAGAGTTTGGGAATGATATGCTGGGTTCCGCGGAAGCAGATGAATGGTGAACATTTCAATTCTATGTTAAGGCCGTGAATCAGTCATTTAAGTATAATTACTTTCTTAAACACAGTGAAGGAACGCAGCACAGTTAGTCATGTTTATCATTTTAGTTCATGTTGTAATAATCCAAGTTCTTGACGAATGCTAGAAAGATAGCCAGGAAGTGCCTAAATGAATGGATGAGTGATGTTCATTTCAGTGCCTTAACGTTTCCGAGATTTTCCAAGTAAAGGATAATTATGGGTGAGTCGTAGTTCCAGTAGAAGATTCGCAGCAGTAAGAAACCCTTGGTGCGGCCCGCAGTGTTTCCTGCACCGCGCGGTTCTGATCGCAGCATAGATCCTGCTGCATACCGCATCACTCTGCTCGCAGCGCCGTCCTTCTGTCATGCGTTGCGCATCCTATCCAGACAAACAAATCATCATTTACCGTGGAAACCTGATTCTGCAGTACCCGATAGAGATACACCTCGGGTGAGACCTCAACCTGCTCGCAGGTTGTTGCCGAAAGGGCCAGTGCGAAGGGGTTTTGTTGGTCAAAGGGAGAAGCGCAAAGAACCCGGGTCTAGTTGAAAACCTCTGGGTCAGTTTAAGCCAACAAATGGTTCCGTTGCCGCGCTAGAATCCATGATGAGTTGAAATGGTTCCATTGCCGCGCTAGAATCCATGATGAGTTGAAATGGTTTCGTTGAGTTGCAATCACGATGTGTGAAGAAGAATCTCAGTTCCCTGAAGGATCTGATTATTGGCATCTTGAAAAGACAAAAATCCAAGCTTGGTGGGATAAGATCATAAGCGATTTTAATAGACAAGAAAATAGACATCCGCGTCTAAGCGACACACAGTGGTCAGATAGATATTTGTTAGACGACATTTATGAGATCTTTTGGGCATCGTTTCCAAACGAGCTGCATGCGTGGATCTCGCGGTTCGCAGAGAAGAAAAACTGTTTCCAAGGAGGAGTTCCTACGGAATGGACTCCCGAGCTCACAACGCAGCTTAAAGCGTTAGACAGCCCGTTATCACGCGCAGTTGATTATTGGGTCGATCATATGCTAGAAGGCTTTGTAACAGAATTTGTTGTAGACACACTCAAATCCTACAGCCAAGCAGAAGCAAATTTTTTCGGAGGATTCCACGGTAAGTTTCTGAACAACCTCAGTCTATACATTACGATGCTGTTAGCCGAGAAATGTGTTCTAAGAATGCAGTAATATGCTTGAAGTTTGTCATGATAAACAGTACATATATTGATTCTGACGAAGAGACACATACTCTTAGAAGTGGAAAGAGATATAAAATTAATAAAGATCTGGAAGGCCCTAAACTTCATATAGATACTAAGATCCCCTGCGATCTTGATAGTGAAGTTACACAACCATTTACCCCTGAGAATCCACCGGCTGCACAAACCGCACCACCCTTATCGCAGAACCCACCCGCTACGCAGCCCACCCCGCAGAAGAATCAGCCTAGTCCATCTCTCCCGATAGTCCCATTTGTATTTATTGCGCAGATCCCTTTACAGCAGCCGCGCACTAATCTCGGCGCCCCACCACCTAGTAGCACAATGGCAAACACTGATATGAAACTGCCAATATTCAGAGGCAATGGCCTAGAAGACCCTGATCAACATTGGTTCCTTTGTGAAGCCGTATGGAGTGTAAGACAAATCTAGGACGATGCTGTGAAACAAGCACAGCTCATCACCACTTTCATGGATAGCGCGCTGCATTGGTTTATGAAATACTCTACCGTACAGCCGAGAACCCTAGAAGAAATTAAAGTCGCGCTAGTGGCAGAGTTCAAGAAACCTAAGTCCGAGTCTCAGTGTATAACTAAGTTGAAGGAAATAAAGCAGAGACCAATTGAAACGATCTGGGAATTTGATCAGAAATTTAAGACCTTACTAGACCAAGTAAGCTTTTTTATACCACCAGAACAACATAAAGAATGGTTCATTGCTACGCTGTTACCTCATATCAGATTACCAATGATGCAGCAGAAGGTTCTATCCCAGGCAGAGGCCTTGGAAATTGCAATGAAGCTGAAAGCTTCACCAATTGGTGATACTAGTTCTGGGATGTCTCAGATCCAGAACCAGCTGACCACCCTGACACTTGAACTGCAAAGTATGAAAAATGGTAAAGAACAAAGATATGAACCTAGACAGGAGGTCTGGTGTACAAGTTGTAAAGGAGAAGGGCATGATCGCGAGCATTTCCCTCTATTCCGCGACTATATTAACAGTGGTGCGCCTAACCCATTAAATCAGAATCAGGCCCCATGGTGTGAAATTTGCAGAACCACAGGACATAGACCTGAAGACTGTTACCTAATCCAGAAATATGTGAAAACTCCTAAGAATTTATATTGTAATTTCTGTAAATCATCTGGACATGATGAATCCAACTGCCGCGCATATGAATTAATGAATGAAAGAAAAAGGGATATGGACTCAATGCGAGGCGCTGGCTTGTACCGTGTACAAGAAGAGACCCAGCCAAAACAAGAAAATGCACAATATGACCAAGGAGGATACAGAGGTCGTGGTGGTGGATACTGCGGTAGAGGAAGAAATGCTAGCTCGACACAAGGAAGAGGCCGCAGCCAAGTCATTTGTTATAACTCTGGCCAACCCGGACACGTATCTAGAGATTGTGTTAACCCATGCACTACGTGCAATTATTGTAAATCATTTGAGCATGTCATTGAAGATTTCCCAATATTAGAGGTGGAAATGCAGAAGAGAAGACGAACAGAGGCTCCGAATCCAAACGTCCAGTGGATTGCAGTAGAGAATAGACCAGTGGATCCAAGCATTAATGTGGTCATGCGCAGTGGCGTTGAGACAGGCTGTGACAGAGGAGCAGAAGCTTCAATGTCAGGGGAAGCACATACGAAGAAGGATCCCCTTGAAACAGTATGGATAAGGAAAGCTCTAGGAAAAGCACCCCCTCTTAACCTACAGAAGAACAAGGAGGTCTTCATTGACGCACGAGATACCTTTAGAGAACAAGTGGATAAGTCATCAAGGATCCCGCTGCGCAGTGAAACACCGTGTATTGAAGACATGCCAGCTCCGTATGACAAAACAAGTATTGCGAAAGATGTCCGTACTTTTGTTGCGTAGTTCTTGCGAAGCTGCATGAAGTTACTAAAAAGTGAAAAATCCATAGTAGAGCTCCAGAAGCTTATCAGCCAGTATGAACCTCAGATCGCAACAAAGACTCCAGATAGCGATGTACATCATATAAGGAAGCACAAAAGAACGGGCCGAGAGATGAGGCTTACTATGCAGATAGGAGATTTTGAAATGGATGAAGTCATCCTTGATCTGGGATCAGAAGTGAATGTCTTGACTAAACAGACATGGCAGCAGATGGGTCGACCAAAGTTGCTCTGGTCACCTATCCAGTTACGAATGGCTAATCATTAGAAGGTCATACCTTTTCGCCGCTTAGCTAATGTAGTAGTTGACATTGACGGAGTACAGAGTCATGCAGACTTTGAGGTTATTGAAATTGTGGATGATAGTCAACCTTTTCTAGCAATATTGGGAATTGATTGGGCTATGGATAACTTGGCTATCATAAACTTGAAAGCAAAGAAGATTATCTTTGAAGGGAAGCATCTTAGGGTCATCACACCATTGGATCCTAAAGATGGTGATAGATACAGTGAGCCGATTCAGGAGGAATCCAAAGCACAAGACTTAGACTGACTATACCAGCTGACTGCGAACAAGGAAGACTACATTAATCCTACTGCGGACGGTACGCTCAACTGGCGATATGACACTTCTTGTATCTCTGACTCAGATACAGGACTGGAGAATTGGCAAAGACGCATGCATGAAGTATCAGCAAGAAGATGTGCGCAGGTTACAAAATCACTGCGCTGGATCGGAAAAGATGTAAGTCCTATTCCCACATATGATGGTTTTGCTAATGTTTACAGTTTCATAAGGGAATATACTACAGTTATACCAGATGAGCATAGACTGCCAGCTTTAGATATAGCATTGCACGATACACCTGCCAGATGGTGGAACGCACATAAGAAAACATTGATCACTTGGGATTAATGCAGAAATAAGATGCAGATCTGATTCGCCGAAAAGGTTACTTTACCCTTTGAAAAGTATAATGGACAGACAGACCCTAGTCAACACATTGAAATCTGTTCAAAGGAATGGGTGGAAAGAGCACTTACAGAATGGGTAAATTTATTTGTACATACATTGGATGCGGGTATCCCAGACAAATGGTACCTCGACCTGGAGTTGCGCAGTGAACTCACTAATTGGGAGCTGCTCGCTACGAACTTCCGGAAGGATTTCAGTTTTGAAGACGAGAATCCATTAATCCATGAAGCATTACAGCTAATCAATAAGCGCATATTCCAGGACGACTGTCATCATCAAAATATAACATTGCAGGAGTTTTTTGGGACAGAGTGCGTTCCTGCGCACCTATAGTCAGAATGGAAGGAACATGAAGAGCACTTGATCGAGTGTTACAACTTAGCTGAAGATACCAATGATACAAATGAAGACGATGAGGATGACCCGCGCAACATAGATATACCAGAATCAGAAGGCACGCGTGAGGTAGAAGGACCTCCGTTGGAAATCCCAGATATGACTGGACCAGTAAAAACACAAAAAGTGAACATTGGCACAGACAAAGAGCTGAAGTTCGCATCAATAGGAGATTATTGGGATGATCAGACTATTGCAGAGATCGCAGATACCTTACATGAGTATCAGGAACTATTTCCAACAAAATTTACAAAGATGAAAGAAATTTTGGGAGACCTAGGGGTCATGAAAATACCTTTAAAACCAGTTGCTAAGCCTGTCAAGCAGAGGCCATACAGATTGAATCCGCACTATAAGGAAAAAGTCCGCGCAGAGCTAGATAACCTGCTGGAAGCAGGAATCATTGAACTAGTTGAAGAATCCGAATGGATTAGCCCCATGGTTGTTCAAGACAAGAAAGCAAAAGGCGAAATCAAGATTTGTGTAGATCTCATAAAGCTGAACGATGCTTCCATGCATGACCCATTTCCTACTCCATTCACAGACGAAGTGCTTGATAACGTTGGAGGAAATGAGGCATATTCTTTCACTGGTGGTTTCTTTGGTTATCATCAGATTAGAATTGATCCTGCAGATAGGCATAAGATGACATTTGCTACAGAATGGGGGTCATTCTAGTACATCGTCATGCCTTTTGGGCTGAAGAACGCACCTGCCATATTCTCTAGAGTCGTCGTCGCAGCATTTAAAGATTTTATGCACAAGTTTTTAGAAGTGTATTTTAATGATTGGACTGTATTTGTTCTATTGAAAAATCATTGCGCGAATCTCCGCATGATGCTCGAGAAGTGTTGGCGGCATCAAATATCCTTGAATTTGAAAAAGTGTATTTTTTGTGTGCCTTATGGAAATTTATTTGGCCATATTGTCTGTAAGAAAGGACTAATGGTAAACCCTGCAAAGATTGCAGTTATTGCGAACTTACCAACACCAAATTCAGTCAAGATGTTGCGATCTACATTAGGCCATACTGGATATTACAGGAAATTTATAAAGGGTTATGCACAGATAACCGCAACAATGGAAAAGCTGCTGAAGAAAGACGCACCATTCATTTGGAACGCAAAATGCGAATAGGGTTTTGACACATTAAAAGAAAAGATGGTCACTGCGCCAATTCTATTCTTTCCAGACTGGACAAAGCCATTCCATGTCAATGTTGACGCATCATGTATTGCCGTGGGGATCGTGTTAGCTCAGCCAGGAGAGGGAGGTATTGACCACCCTATTGCATTTTCTAGCAGAAAGCTTTCGACAGCAGAAAAGAACTATACTACTACTGAGAGGGAAGGCCTTGCGATGGTATATGCCCTACATAAATTTAGACACTACTTGCTGGGATTGCACTTCCTTATGTTTAACGACCATTCTACGTTGAAATATTTGGTCAACAAGCCAGTGTTAGGGGGACGCATATGCCGATGGCTATTGTTGTTCCAGGAATATGACTTTGAAATTATTGTCAAGCCAGGTATACTAAACTTGGGACCTGATCATCTGTCAAGGATCGAGTCAGGAGAGGAGCCAACGAATATTGAAGACAGTTTTCCTGATGCGCAGTTATTTAGTATATAGGTTGCCGATGATTATTACAAGGATATCATTGAATTCCTAACTATAGGGCTAGCACCCCAGGAATTCTCGGTCCAGTAGAAAAAACAGTTAGTGGTGCGCGTCGCGGACTTCACTATAATTTTAGGTCAGTTATACAAACTTGGGCCGGATAAAGTCCTGCGCAGGTGCGTACTCAATCATGAGAAGCCATTTATTCTAGCCGATGCACACTCAGGAATCGCGGGAGGTCACTATGCAGGAAGGGCTACCGCGTAGAAGATATTGCGCATAGGGCTATGGTGGCCTACGATCCATAAAGATGCCAAAGAACATTGCAGGAACTGTGATGTCTATCAGAGGACAGGAAAACCATCACGCCGAGATGAGATGCCATTAAATCCACAGTTGACATTGCAGCCATTTGAAAAATGGGCAATAGACTTTATGGGTCCTATAAACCCACCAGGAAAAAGAACGGGCGCAAGGTATATTATTACTCTCCGGATTACCTCACCAGATGGGCAGAAGCAAAACCAGTTAAGGACTGCAGCGCAGTTTATTTTTGAATAAATACTCACCAGATTTGGCTCCAGTTAAGAAGGTCACTGCAGAACAAGGAGAAGGATCCCGTAGATCACCAAGAATTAATCCCACGATGCAGGAAAAACAAAAAGATAAGGGAAAAGTTGTAACTGCACCTCGATCCAACATCATAAAATTGGGATCCTCGGCACATAAAGCACCAACCTTTCAGACAGAACCTTTAAAGATGACACCTGAATATATCTCCCCGCGGGCACTAAATGCCCCTGTGTTTAAATTGCTCAAGAATGCGAGATATGACATCCCGTTGTCACCTATGTCAAAGCATGTAAACATTGGTAAGAATCTGCTAGGAAAGATAGCAGATTGTAAATGGGAGGATTATGAACTCTTGGGAATGAAGAAAGACGAGCCAAATGTTCCCAAATACCCGAATTTTCAGCCAGACCAGTATATGTGCTGGACAAAGGATGCCAAGGGAACTCTGAACTTGGTAGCTGACAGTTGGTTAGCACCTGTCATTCAGTTAGGGCTACTGAACTTGCTGAGATTGCCACATTTTGATCGCTCTCCAGAACTGAATATCGTGGTTCGCACACTCATGGAACGAATCCATCAAGGTTATCTATGGCTGGACAGAAACATTGACATTAACATTGATTTGATCCACCGCATTGCCGGACTAAGCAAGCGCGGTAAGGATCCGAAGCACTTCTTCCAGGGGAAGAGCAAAGAAAAAGAGGCTGTTGAGAAGATGAAGAAGACCCACTCGGTGGTAAAGGGAAAAAGAGGATTCCCGACAGAAGACATAGAGGACCAAGCAACAAGATTCGTAACGCAGTTGCTTGCAGGCAAGATGCTCAAAACAACTAGACCTTTGGAGGTGCCTGCGGGCGCAATACTCCTTGGCGCCGCAGCGGCCGAAGGCCACAACTTCAATTGGTGTCTGTTTCTGCTGAATGAGTTCCTTGAAGAACTCAATGACACCCAGGTGAATGGCGGCCAGTTCCATTTCACCTGTCTCATCGTCCTGATCGCTTTGTGCGGATGGAAGGAATCGCGAGATTATGCGGGTGCCGTTATGGATCCCAAGGATCCTAGAGGGTTTAAATTTGTCAACCTCTGGGAAAACACAAATCCAGAGTGCCAGCATGCAACTGCAGAAGTCTTTTACCAGTACTATATGCAGCTACGCGACGCAATCACAAAGACACCCCGCATTACAAAGCAGGTCACGACAAAGTATATCCGCATCATCGACTTTGAGGCGGATATGAAATGTATATTCATATCACCGCAAGCACAAACGAGGAAACCAGAGTGGTTCCCAGGAAAGTACAACATGTACGAGAAGGATATTGAGGACCTCATGAAAGATTGGCCAGCAAAATTCCGTGTAGAGGTCATGGACGTGGAGACAGATTTAGAAGAAGATGAGCCGATCCCACTCTCATGCCCAATCATTGAGGAAACAAGCAAGAGAAAAGAAGCTGAGACTTCGGAGAAGCCAAAGTCGAGGAAAAACATGAAGGCTACAAAGATTCAATCACAGATAGTCCTCAATGATGATGACTACGAGATGATAGCCGAAACAGTCTCAGAGCAGATGAAGGAGCTTATGGTGACTAAAGAAAAGAAGGACAAGGTCATCCATGATGACCTCCACCAGACGAGGCTCGCAATGCAAGGCCTAATCAAGAAAATGGACGATGTCCATAAAAATCTTATTGTGCCACAGGAAGCGGGGGCTTAAAGGAGGTTGGTAGGAACCTCGCAGTAAGGAAGCCAACAACTAGCAATAATGCCGTCGTCGAAGACTAGGATTGTCCATGTGGACCCATTGGCTGTTGCGTTGCCAATAGCAGAGCAAGTGGCCTTGGACACAAAGGGATTCAAGAGGGTAGAGCTCGACTTAGGAAAAATCACTTTTCCAGGATTGCACTTCATCCACAACAGATTGTGGAGGAGATGCATGAATGGATGGTTGAAGCAATGAAGTCACAGGCAGAACTCACGGCAGCAAACAGACAAATTCAACAGAAGGAAAAAGTACAGCTACGCAACGAGCAAGACTGTCGAAAGAATTTGGAGACCACCATATCCAATGTGGCAAAGGATATCAAAGACATAGACATCCAGGATGATCCTGCAGACACAGTTCTGAGGATCGGAGATAAGGTGAGATCCTTGCAGTCGGAGATGCAGGACAAAGAAATTTATTATGAGGCTGATATTGCTACATTGAAGGAGAAGCTAAATAAGCAGGCGCCATTAAACGAACAACAGGTTAGAGAGCAAGCAATCAGCGCTGCCTCGAAAAGCATCACAAGTGAGATGGCTATGTGCCAATCTCTCCTGGATAAGGTTTCATAGGCAATCGCGACCGTTGAAGAGGATCAAGGGTTGCTGCAGGTCAAGACCGCGGTACAAGAAAAACAGACCGCGCTGGACAAGTTGAATGCAGAAGTGAAAGCTTTGCCACCTAGAAAAAGGCTGCCGAGATACAAGGAGATATCCAACTTAAAGAAAGAAGTACAGGATTTACGACAAAAAGAGACTGAGATGGATAATCAGTCACAACAGCTCCTGGAGAATTCCATGGCGGTATCGCAACATATTGAAGATAAGTTAATAGAACTGCGCGATAACCAGGAGCAGGTACAAGATGAAATTGGACAAGAAATAACTCCAACACTGCTTGAGGCAATTAAACAGGTTGAGGAGGACATAAGAGAAGCAGTGGTGCAGTTGTGCGGTACATATGACGAGTTCGTGGCCAAGTTCATCCCATCGGTCGCGGCGCAGAGTGAGACAGCTGAAACAATCAATGGCTCGGGGATGAGCCACATGTAAGTGTTAGGGGCATGTTGGGCCCAGATTGAGATGAAGTTTTGGGAAGCACCTTTTTGAGGCAAGCAAGGAAGGCTGAGCTGAGCGCAGCTCACAAACACAATTTTGGCTAAGTATTGAGGATGCTGCGAAGTTGCGCGCAACATCCAGCTTTTGACCAAACTGTGGAGTTGCTCACAGTGTCGAAGTTTTGGCCGTGATGCGAAGACCAGTATTGTGCAGAAGCAGTGCTGCGAAGTTAGGAGGCCACGTGGAGCCAACAAAGCAGTGTGTTGGACAAGTATCAAGTGTAGTTACCGACTAGACCGGTAGCAGCCATTTTTGGAAAGATACTTCAGGATTGTCGAGCGGCGGACGTAGGAAAAATAGGAAGGTGGTCACGCATGGGTTGTTAAGGAAAGCGATGTTTGGCACGCGCAGAAGGTAAAACCGTTAGAGAGAAACGATTTGGAAAAAGCAGCCTGTAGGCACGCGTGCGACAGGAAGGCCGATAGCGACAGAATGAGGACGTGGAGATCCGCCATGATCAAGCAGACGCTACCAGGAGCCAGCAAGCCGGTTTGGAAAAACGACGCAGTTTTGGAAAACCAGCGCAGTTTTGGAAACCCTTAGGGTTTTGGGTTTTAGGTCTTCAACATTGTACAGACATGACCTTCAGGCATGATCTATTTAAGAAGACATTTTGTATGCGATGGGGGTTATAGCTTTGTGGGTTGTTCTCTTTCTGTGTTATTATTATTCTTTTGTTGTTACGAACTTAAGGAGATAACCGAGATATATTGTAAAATCTCTCTGAGCTGAGAATATTGTAAAGGCTCTGCAGCTATGTGCACAGAGACCTAGCCAGGAGAAGGAAGAGTCTGCAGCTGAGTGCGCAGACTAAGAACGGTTGCCCCATCCTTTTTGAAAAAAATATATTACCAACCGTTCTTGTGGACGTAGCTTTCCATCTGGGGAAGTGAACCACATTAAATCCTGTGTTATGTGATAATGTTTATGAATGAATGACTGTCTGTAATTTCTGTAGAATGAATGCTTGAATGTTTCCTTGCATGCTGTAATATGAGAACTTTGATATGCATTTACCAATAGGAGAAGTTTGGGAATGATATGCTGGGTTCCGTGGAAGCAGATGAATGGTAAACATTTCAATTCTATGTTAAGGTCGTGAATCAGTCATTTAAGTATAATTACTTTCTTAAACACAGTGAAGGAACGCAACACAGTTAGTCATGTTTATCATTTCAGTTCATGTTGTAATAATCCAAGTTCTTGACGAATGCTAGAAAGATAGCTAGGAAGTGCCTGAATGAATGGATGAGTGATGTTTATTTCAGTGCCTTAACGTTTCCGAGATTTTCCAAGTAAAGGATAATTATGGGTGAGTCGCAGTTCCAGTAGAAGATTCACAGCAGTAAGAAACCCTTGGTGCGGCCCGTAGTGTTGCCTGCATCGCGCGGTACTGATCGCAACATAGATCCTGCTGCATACCGCATCACTCTGCCCGCAGCGCCGTCCTTCTGTCCTGCGCTGCGCAGCCTGTCCAGACAAACAACTCATCATTTACTGTGGAAACCTGATTCCGCAGTACCCCATAGAGATACACCTCGGGTGAAACCTCGACCTGCTTGCAGGTTGTTGCCGAAAGGGCCGGTGCAAAGGGGTTTTGTTGGTCAAAGGGAGAACCGCAAAGAACCTGGGTCTAGTTGAAAACCTCTGGGTCAGTTTAAGCCAACACCCTAGTTGGGTTTTAAAGGAAAATTTACAATTATGACATTTATTTAATTATACTAATTGCTTAACATTGCATTAACTAACTTATTATTACATGCTAATTGTGTTCATTTTCTTTATTTCTTTTTTCAAGTTAATATCTATTAGTTGGTTAGTTTAAGAGTAGAGTTAATACTTATATGTATTGATTTATTTCCTTAATTTCTTTAATGTAGTTGGTAATTTCCTTATTTCTAGTTGCTGAGAAAAATATTTGTTTAACTATTGCTTTCTTAGCCGTAGAATCAATGGAAGCTAGTACTTATTAATTTAGTGCTACATTATAACTACAACCCATTTGAATCTTGTATTGACTAAACTAAATAAAATATTTAATAAAACTAAAATAAATAAACCATATTATTATTTTTGTCCAGAAAAGAAAAGCAATCTATTATGTATTTGTTGATTATTTTCTTTACAATAATGGAATCAACAATCTAAATGGGTGAATCCATGAAGATGGGTAACACTTTGAGGTCAAAAGTGACGGTAGAAATGTGATTTGAATCCGTCAAAACTCACATATGTCTTGTAAATTTCAACACGCACACACAAAAAAAATTGTAAGAATTATGTTGTTTTCCAAATTATATATATTTTTAAAAATAATAATTTCATTTAATTTTTCAAAATTGAAAAAAATATATGAACATAATCTACAAATAATGCATTAGGGCACACATATTTTTTTTAAATTTATTTTGGAAAATTGCATTTTTTATTAATTTTCGAAATTGACCATTTCATAATTTAATCACATTTTGTACTGTGCACGCAATTTTTGTTTTACTGATTACAAGAATTGAAAAACCAAAAATACTCTTTTGAAGAGGATGTGTCGATGTGGAGCAGACGCATGTGTGTATTAAATTTTTTTGGTAGTGTATTTTTATGTTGTCGGTTTTTATTTGAGCTGCTTCGAAGTTGTGGACATGGTTTTTAAGTGTAAGTTTTGGATATACGATTCGTTGATGAATCCACCGACATGAAGTCGACTACCTAAGGTGCATCCCACGATAGGGTTTATGCCTAGCATAGAGGCCAATAAAATTAGATTTGTGAAAAGGGGGCTAAAGGCCGGTTTTTAAAGCCCTCAATCGAGCAATTAGTTCGAATCATGGGTTTATCCGCAGTTAATAAAATAGCTAGATTGAGGTATTAAATAGCTCGATCGGGTAAACAATAATATAATGCATATTATGAAAATATAATATTTGAATAGTTCAATAGCTCGAGATCTAGGTTTAGCTCGATCGAGCTACTATTTCATAGATCACTTTGAAATATAATGCATAATGACAATATAATATTTTCAATATTTTTATTTTTAATAAAAATATATCAATCTATAATGATAAATAATAATTACAATATTAAAATAAAACTAAAAATGTAACACAAATAAACAAAATAATAAAGAAAATTCAATACCATGGAAAAATTTACCATAAGTTGCCAAAACCATGGGCCATAAACCACTAACAACAAATATGCATTAACAACACAGTAACTCAATGCATGCATGTTTATTTGTATTATATTTGTATTAGTATTTTTAATAAAATATATCAATCTATAATTATAAATAAAAATTACAATATTAAAAAAATAAAAAATGTAATACAAATAAAGAAGTTTTGGGAGTTAGAAACAAATTAGGTTAATGCATGTTTATTGTTAGTTGTTTATGGCCCATTGTTTTGGCAACCCATGGTATTGAATTATATTTACACTGATAGGTATTTATATCTTACAATTTGGGGTGGAATACCATCTATGATTTTGAAATAAAAAATTATGAAAAAAAGAAATATAAAAAATAGTTGGTAGCTCATGTATGGATAACTCATAGCTCATGCATGGATAATAGATAGTGACAAACAACCCATTTAATTAAAGAAGAGACAACAAGTGATTACAACTAAGCATAGATAACAAATAACATATAGCTTGTTCATGGCACTTAACTTGTGACCTATTGGTGTTCACCAACCACAAGTTAAGCGATTATGCTAGTTGTTATTTTGTTTCTACGTCCCAAAACTTCTTTAGTTGCATTACATTTTTATTTTTGTTTATAATACAAGTATATCAATATATAATCATAAATAACAATTACAATATTAAAAAGAAAAAGAAAAATGTAATTCAAATAAAGAAGTTTTGGGAGATAAAAACAAAATAATAAAGAAAATTCAATACCATGGAAAAATTTACCAACATAAACCAATAACAACAAATTAGCTTAATGCATGTTTATTGTTAGTTGTTTATGGCCCATGGTTTTGGCAACCCATGGTAAATTTCTCCATGGTATTGAATTATATTTATTATTTTGTTTTACGTCCCAAAAATTCTTTATTTGTATTATGTTTTTATTTTTATTTTAATATTATAATTGTATATTTATAATTATTGATTGCTATATTTTTTTAAATATTTTATTTTCGTTATGGATTACATTTCAAAGTGATTTAAAAAATAGATCGAGCTATTTCTCAACCTAAACTTTTTCCAATAGCTCGAATCAACGGTTATTTAAACCCTTGATAGAGCTATTGGAAAAATATTGATCAAGGGCTTATTTAAACCCTTGATCGAGTTCACGTTTTAGACAATCCACGCTCGTGTCTTGCCAAAAAGTGTTACTCATCTTCATGGAAACACCTGGATTTAATATCTATTTGAAAAAAGAAGGGAAATTGCATGGCTTATTTATTCAATTTAGCATTATAAAAAGTAATTATGCATATAACAATGGATTGTGGTGTTCAAGTCAGTAATGGCCATTAAGTTTGATTACAAAAGAGAAATAACAAAAGTGTGTATAAATTTTGTATCATGCTCCATCATATCCCATATCCAATAATTCATGAACTATAAGTTAAACTCTAACCAATCGAGAAAGAGAAACTTAGGATAAGAACCCAAACCCATTTTGTCTCAAACCTCTATGAGCCCAAATCCACATCCCAAGGGTTGAGTAGGAAAACGCTATTCCTCGCCAAGAGATATCAACTTCCAAATAACCCTAAGGATGAGGTTTAGTCTATGCATAACAAAGGTTGTGATAATAAAATGATGGGTTCTACTTCTATATTAAAATATAACCTCACCCCTCTCAACTGCCTAACTTCCTCTAGAATAATATTGAGACACATCTCAACCATTATTTTATAGAATTCAAGACTTAAAGTTAACTCAAATTCCATCCATGACTCAAAGAAACATTCCATTTACCCCTGTTATTGAATCCTCAATTTGTGCTAGTATCGTTACCGTTGCTATTGAATCCTCAATTTGTGCTAGTATCTATGAAACTCTAGGGAATCATAACATTTTCCCTTCTTATCTATATAACAATGGTTGTAATGGCAATTGCATTTTTTGAAATGCATGTTCCCTTCATATATATATATAGTAATACCTTGTTTCGATTTCAATAATAATTCCTTGTGATATATACTTATGTGGTTGCTTATATCATTTGCTTATGGAATGGTTGTTTCTTAGGTTAATGTTGTATATGAATAGGAATTGTGATATATATAGAGAAAGAGAGAGAACTTGGTGTGTGACCCTTGAATGCATTATATTTTACATGTATTATTGATTTATCTTGGAAAGTCATAGTATTCCTGGTATATAAGACATCATTTGATTTAATAAGATTACTCCCACATAAATTAGATATAGTTGACTCCTTTGATTCAGAATTAATTATTCTTGAAACTCTCTTCACATTTACTTCTCCGTGTATAATATAAAATTCTTTTTTAAGAATTTTCATTTACCATAATTTGTTGGAACTCATTTACCTGTTGTTGTAGAGCTTACATTGGTTTAATTATAAAAAATTCTTTCCATTATTGGATTTCCATTTTATTTGTAAACTTTTAATTTAATTATGTTGGAACTCATTTACCTGTTGTTGTAGAGCTTACATTGGTTTAATTATAAAAAATTCTTTCAATTATTGGATTTCCATTTTATTTGTAAACTTTTAATTTAATTGTCATTGTACAATTTTAAATTCAAGTTGATTAATGAATTTACTTTTTAGAATAATTATCATTTCAGAAGGTTAATTTAGCTTGAAATCATATCACAAGATTTAGATTTAATTGTTGTTGTAGGATTGCATGGCATTGATGCAATAATTATAGAATTAGAAAAAGTTTAGGTTTTTAATATTATTTCTAAGTCATCTAGATAACCTACACACCCTATCAGTCTCTAGGAATAAAAAATTCCTAAGGACGTCCTTTCATATTGGTTTGAATGTAAGGTTCACACACCCATGGCATCTCAAGGAATCAATATATTGAAGGGTTAGATGTGTATGAGTGATAAGAAGAACATGCAATAGTGTAAGTTAATTTGGGGAATAAGGTTCTTAATGAAGCTTTCCTATACCTATATCACTTTTTTTAGTGTAATTCAATGAGTTTCTAGAGGAATCTAGGACATACTTTCATCCACTATGGGTGTGATAGACATCACTTAATGCATGTTTGTGCCAACACACTAAAAAGTATGACAGCCCGAGGTGATGTGATTTAGTTGCAATAGACATAGAATGGTGTTATATTTGCACCCAATGCATGAACCCATTACATTGGATAATTGGGTATGGACACTTCCGTATCATGAACCTAGGGTATGAGTAAGGAGACCATCTGAGGTCATGTTACCCTTAGTGATCACCAACTACATGAAGAGTTAGTCTAAGAAGTATACACACTAAGGATCCACGTTGATTTGTAGTCCTCCCACCTTTAAGAGATTAAGGGTATGCTAAAGTCCCTAAGATCCAAGACAAAAAGGGGGGAAAAGATCATCAAAGTAAGAGGAACCTAGTTAGAAGGACTTATGCAGCCTCTAGTGTTGGAAATTAGGTGATGAACTTAAAAAATAGAAGGCTCCAACTTTCAATGATATCATCATAAGTGGAAATGAGGCCAAATCCTAGTTAGTTATCATTGAAAGGAACATGATTTTATATGATTTCAACCTCTTGGAAAACACCAATTTTTCCATCTACCAATTGATTGACGATGAAAACCTATGGTGGGACCATTTCAATAGAAAAGAAAAATGGGATGAAGTATACCTATGTTGGGACTAGTTCAAGACGCATTTTGAGGAGAACTACCTAGGTGAGTTGTACTATCAAAATAAAGAATATGAATATTACTCACTAAATCAAGTCGATATGATGTAGGGGGAATATGAATGTTGTAAGTATGCAATATGCTCTTAGACTTAGTGAATTATCCTAAGTTAGGAGATTCATAGGAGAACTCAAGGACCATATTAAAGATAAGGTCATGACATTCATGCTAAAGACGTCAGTAGAAGTAAGTCAAAGGACTAGGTTATGTGGAGTTGAAGCTTGATGAAATGAGAACTCAAGTGGAACCTAAATTAAAGGATTAATAACCATATAAATTGGAGGTGGAAGTATGATCAATGAAAGCTTCAATCTAGATCCATTAACTGGAACTTGGAAACAGGGAAAAGCACATAGAAATGGAGGAACCATGCACTCTTGTATCAAGTGTTTCAAATGTGGAGAATATGGGAAAAAATACTACAAATACCCAAAAATAAGAACCAGACTAGAGGAATTGTGAACCACTTGGAACTTGAAGAAACTATAATGGATGTGGTAATATGAAATAGTTATGCAATAATGGAAAATCATAAGGAAAAGTATTAGGCACCCCTCATCTAGGCCAAAGGTATATTTCATACCGACCTTCACCTTCCTAGTCAATATTGGAAGTAACCATAGTTTCATATGACTTGCAATGGTGACCAAATGTAAGCTAAGCCAATTAGAATGTAAAAATGGCCAATGGTGCTAAGAAATGGATCAACCAATTGATTGCTAGATGTGTAATATACTTGGGAGGATGGAGTAGAAAAATATGTTTCCACAAGTTGAACTTGGAAGATTATGATGGGGTAATATGACATGATTGGTTAGGAAATAAACATAAGGCCAAGGTGGATTGTCGTGAGAAGAAGATTGAATGTGTGGATGTTGAGAGAATAATTAGAAGCATTATAGGAGAAAAGACCCATGTGGGAGTTAGAAATATCAACAATGTAATCCAACACCTTGTGTGCAAGTGATGTATGGAATACCTCACTCATGTCACTAAATTTGTAGAGGAATCAAGCATAGAGGTAGGACAACTACCCATAATCGATGAATTTTTGGATGTATTCCTAGAAGTATTACGAAGTTTTCTGCCAGTCCAAGAAGTTAATTATAAAATAAATTTAATTCTTGGAGAAACCCCAATATTAAAGGAACCTTATAGATTGCGAACTAATAATATAGGTCAACTTAAGATGTAGCTCCAAAAATTATTGGATAATAGAATCATACACTTGAGTGCCTCACCTTGGGGAGCTCCCAATTGTTTGTTAAGAAAAAACATGAAACATTCCAAATGTGCATCAAATATAGAATTGTTTCGCGGACAATATACCGAGAGCAAACTCAAGGCCTGATCTCCCTAGCTTAACGTAAGTCTAGAACAAGTAGGACAGAACATAAAATACTTTCCTAGATCATATAGAAGTACAAACATAAGAGTAGATCATTTACCTTAGATTTGTAGATCCCTTTATCCTTCATTGATCCAATGCTTCAACACTGCCAGATTGCAAGTAGCTAAACCCTGTTGAACATGTGACAGACCACGAGAAGTGAAAGCATATATCTCATATGATAGATCTAAGCTAATAGTTAAGGAGGAAAGCTCTAAACATCATCAAGGAGATAACATTTATGTAAAGCAATTATATTAACTGTATTGAAGAGTGGAGAAGTACAATAGAAAAGAAGATTACAACCATTGCCTTAACGCTGCAAGCTCCTTCTAACAAGTCATGCCAAAGCTCCTAGAGAGAAGTGGATGTTCCCCAAGCTAGAGTATTAGATCTATTGAGCATGATTTCACCAGCATAAGAGTACCATAGACGTCCTCCCCTTGAGATGGGAGCAAGCTTCATTTAAATAGGACTAAGTGGATAGGTTATGGATAGGATAGGTTGAGATATGATAGGAGAGGATTAAGGGTGTTGATGTATATGTAACTTCGGAATGTATTTCACCTATGTATATTATACTCCTATAGAGATGTTATTATTCCTCTATACGAAAGTGTAGTCATTTGTATTGATAAGTGTCGAAGTGTCGCAACTTGCAAGTGATAGGTTATTAGACCACCAAGTGTGGGGTCGGCCCTAATTAGTATTACCATGGGTTATTAGACTCAGTTAGACAAGTCAGCCCTGCTAGTTTATTAGGAAGGTCAAGTCATGTATAAATAGAGTGCGGGAGGCACTCTATTTGATTACTTCATTATTCACTTCTACACTCAACAGTAAGTGACACACAAGTGAGGAAGGAGGAGTAGCTACTAGGAGGACTATCTCTTGTACTTGGGTTGTATCATTGCTCTTTCTATCTCTGAGGAAGTTGTGGGGTTTTTCACCTTTATGGTTTTCCCCAGTGAAACTCTGTGTGTCTATTGTCTCATGTGATTTCTTGGTGTGATTGATATGCATTGTTGTGCTTGATATGCTGTACATGTTATTCTCTCAGTAAAGATCCTAGAGTATGTTGAATTAATGCTAAAAAATTAACAAAGGGATCTTTCCAAGGTGATAGGAATCGAGTGCCATCTCCCCCAAGAGGTCAGGGATAAGGTCCCAAGTCAGCAAGCTTCGAGAAGGGGCTCGAAGGGCTATTTTTTTCCATTAACTGACATCGACGCACCCTGCAATAGAGCAAGCTGCGATGTCGCATGCTGCATGAGTGCAAACTGCGACGACCTCTCAAAACCTAGTACAAATGGGTACAAATCCTTCCAGGTTAATCACTCAATCAAGGTAACTCCAGGGGTGTATACACTTAATCTCATGATGGGAAGATTTTAGGTGTAACAGAATGCCCCCCAAATCATGAAGCTGTTGACAGATAGACAGGTGAAATGCTTTGATAGAAGGAATGGCAATAGACTTGTCGGACGAAGGACGCTGCTGCAGTATAACTGACTCTGAGTATACAGTCTGAAATGACTCACAATCATGGCTGCCGACCAATACAATGCAGATCCATGGTAGTAATGACCGACTGAACACAATCATGGCTACTAGAGACAAGCGATCCATGATGAGATAATAACACATCCATGACCAATACAAATGTGGATCCGTGTGATATAACTCAATACAAACTCCATCACAACCTGGGTAAAATATGACTTCCCAGGGTCTTCAAGCTGAACCCGCAATGATACGAATCTATCCATGTGATTACAAAGGTCTTGACGTCGAATATGGTAGAAACCACTTGATTACCGATCATTGATGTAAATCGTTAACAAGCGCGAGGGAGATCAACATTAATGTCAATGATTCCCAAGGTATCACAGTACATATCACCAAGCGTGAATAAGTGAGTTGAAGTCGAACGCAAGATGAAATATTTCAATCAAGAGTCAATGATGTAAACTTATGTTGAAAGCGAGGTAACCTGCCATTAAGGCATGTAGGCCCAAGGTACTTGGTTGGTTTCTAGATTCAATCCTCGGATGATGAGTTGACGTCGACAAGGACGAATCTGTCGAAGGAGGGACATGATGAATCCCCCATCAATCAACATGAAACACGACAAAAAAATTGTAGAGTAGATCGGTTGGTACAGTAACATGCAAGACTGACTCAGAGTAGATCGACATGGTGGCGGGCGTACTGACTGTAGATAATAAATGGTGGATGTGTTCTTGAACTGTTAATGTATATGTAACTTCGGAATGTATTTCATCTATGTATTTCATATATATTTATTGTACCCTTATAAGAGATGTGTTATTCCTCTATAAGGAAGTGTCGTCATGTGTATTGACAAGTGTCGTAAGTGTGTGTACTTGCCGATGGGTTATTAGACCACCATGTGTGGGGTCGGACCTGAAATATATATTATATGGTTGATGTACCTAGCTAGACAAGTTGGCGCCATAAGGTCACTGGGAAAAGAGACAAGTATAAATAGAGATCGGGAGATCTCTATTTGGATCACTCGGAAACTCATACTTCCTTCACTCAGAAAGTGGCACACTAGTGAGGAGGAGGATCATCTGCTACTAGGAGACTATCTCTGTGTATTTTGGTTGTACTTTGGTTGAGCCATTGCTCTCTCTATCTCTGAGGAAGTTGTGGGGTTTTTCACCTTAGGGTTTTCCCCATGGAAACTCTGTGTCTCTTGTCTCTCATGCTTTTGATTCTTGTGATGATTGATATGCTTGTTATGATTGATATGCATTGATATACTGTACATGTTATTCTCTCAGTAAAGATCCTAGAGTATTGTGAATTAAAGCTCAAAATTTAACATGGTATCAGAGCTAACCTGAGAAGAAGACATTGTGCAGTGACGGAAACTAGGGTTTCTTGTTTATTGGGTTTCTATCCATGGTTTTTGGAAAATTAGTATAGTAGATTGACTCTACTCATCAAGGAGAATCTATCTATCTAATCAAAATTCAATTCTGAGCATTTTCAGATTTGGCCCTAAAAATTAGGGTTTCCACAAAAATAGGAATTTCTGAAATATGAAGACATAGCTGGAAGCTCCTTGCAAAAATCGAAGTTTAGAGCTTTCGATCGAGATTTTTGGATGGGTATATTTTTGGGAAACTCAAACCCTAATTCAGGGCTCTCCTGAGTGAATCCGGGAAGACAGAAAGGTAGTTTTGAAGGGAGTAGCTTTGCAGATCTCAATTTCTGAATACACCAGGTTGATTAGCTCATCAAGGCGCATCTTTCTATCCTTTTAGAAAGTTGAAATTCACATTTTGAATTTTTAAGGTTTTTTCGACAAACCCTAATCCGGGACCAGATCCAGTTTTCAGCAATTCAAGTGGTAAGAACTAAATATTTTTTATTTCCATTTGAAGTACTCTTTAAGATGTCTCACCATACCAAGCTTGAGGATAATATTGAAGGGGATGATAAATTCCGAGCCTGGAAGTATAGGATTGGGTTAATCCTGGAAGAGAATGAGTTGGACTCATATATAAAAGAAGACATCCCTATCCTAGAGGATGAAGAGGCTAAGGTATTGCATAAGAAGAACTTGGTCAAGGCAAAAAGAATCATTGCTAATTCTATCAAAGACCATCTCATACCCCATGTGTCTTCTCTAAAGACACCCAAGGAGATGTTTGACTCCCTGACCAAGTTATTTGAAGGGAAGAACATAAATCAAAGATGACTCTGTGGAATCAATTGAAAGGGGTCAAGATGTCAAATGGAGAAACCATTCAATCTTACTTCTCCAAGGTATCTTAGATCAAGGAACAACTTGAAGTTGTGGATGAAGTAGTGGACAATGGTGAAATTGTTATGACCACTCTGAATGGCCTCCTTTATTCAAGGAATCTATGCAAGAAAGAAATTGATCTCTTTCAGTATATTGTGGGAGGAATGCTCTCAAGAAGAAGCTAGGCTTGTGGCCCGAGAAGAAAAGATGGGAAATGAAGATCAAGCTCTCATAGCACATGCCAAGAAAGGCAAGTCCAAGAAGGAATCATCTCATAACAGGAAATTCTCACACCACCATTATCATAAAGATAAGAAAGATCTTAGATGCTTCAATTGCAATGAGAAGGGACACTTTGCTTCAGACTGTCCCAAGAAGAAGAAAGATAACAACAACAAATTCAACAAGAAGAAGAAGAATAACAAAAGAAGATATCATGCTCATGCTGCTGAAGATGATGAACCTCCAAGGAAGAAGGCTAGGGCAGAAAGTGATGATGAATCATCAAGTGAAGAAGAATATGTTCTAATCTCTGCTCTCACAGGTACTATCTCCCATGGTTGTAATGATTGGTTAATTGATAGTGGGGATTCCGAACACATGACTGGGTTTAAAGAATCTTTCGTAAACCTATCTGAACATGAGTCACCCCATAAGGTAAAACTTGGGGATGATTACCAATACCCTATCAAAGGAAGTGGTGAAGCCTCCTACAAACTAGATTCTGGAAAATATTTAAAGATGAAAGAAGTTCTTTATGTACCTAGGCTCAAGAAGAATCTTCTCTCCATCTCTGCATTGGATGCAAAAGGCATGAGGGTTGCATTTGTAGATGGCCAAGTCCTAATGTGGCCAAAGGGTAAAGCAATCGATGATGCAGTAGTGATTGGAGAGCAAGAGGGAGGATTGTATAAATTGAAGGGTCAACCTGAACATGCCATGGTGCATGACTCCATGGAGCCAAGTGAACTTTGGCATAAAAGACTTGCTCATATGCACTATAGGGCACTTCCAATTGCAAGCAAGGCTATAGAGGGTCTTCCTGAAATCAAGACCAAACATGAAGGTGTTTACAAAGGATGTGCAAAAGGTAAGAAAATTAAGAAGGCTTTCCCAAGCAGTGAAAGCAAGGCAAAAGGTATCCTGGAAATCATCCACTCAGATGTATGTGGTCCTATGTCATCCAGTTCTCTGAGTGGGTATGTTTACTATGTCTCTTTCATTTATGACTTCTCCAGGAAGACTTGGATCTCCTTCTTGAAGAACAAAGATGAGGTGTTTGATAAGTTCAAGGAATTCAAAACCTTGATGGAAAATCAAACTGATAAGAAGATCAAAACATTCAGATCCGACAATGGTGGAGAATTCACCTTAGGGGACTTCAAGAAGCTTTGCAGTGATTCAAGGATTAAGAGGGAGTTGACTGCTCCTTACAATCCACAACAAAATGGAGTTGCGAAAAGAAAGAACATAACAATCATGGAAGCAACAAGGGAAATGCTGCATGACCAGGATCTACCTATGCATCTATGGGCAGAAGCAGCTAGAACAGCTGTATATGTACAAAACAAAACACCCCACAAGATTTTGGACAACAAGACACCAGCAGAGGTCTTCTCTGGTAAGAAACCTGAAGTCATCCATCTCAGAATATTTGGTTGTCCAGTATACACTCATGTCCCAAAGGAGAAGAGGACCAAGCTAGATCCTTCAGGAAAGAAGGGTATCTTTGTGGGTTACAGTGAAAGCTCGAAGTCTTACAGAACATACTTTCCAGGATTCAAGAGGATTGATGTCAGCAGAGATGTAACATTTGATGAAAATTCAGCATTCATCAAATCAAGGAAGGCACCTATTGAAGTTTATGAAGAACCTAAGGAAACTAGATTTCAAGACACTACCATGACTGAAGCAATTCCAAAAGTTGTTCGTGAGTTTGAATATCCGTAAGAACCTGTAGATCCACCCTGTGAAGATAACTCTCACAAGAGGAAACCTGCATGGGCTAGAGAGCTCATTCAAGATGCAGAAAGATTCGGCATTCCAGAAGAAGAACACAGAGAAAAGAAGAGAACTAGATCACATACCAGCTATGTTGCTTTACTATGTGACATCATGAATAAAGAACCTTCCAGTTATGAAGAAGCAGCGGAAAAGAAAGAATGGAAGGATGCCATGGTCGAGGAATACCAATCAATAATGAAGAATGATGTTTGGGATGTTGTCCCAAGACCTAAAGAGAAGTCTGTTGTGACTTCCAAATGGATCTACAAAATCAAGCAAGCTGCAGATGGCAGCATAGAGAAATACAAGGAAAGATTCGTAGCTCATGGCTTCTCTCAGAAAGAGGGAATAGATTATGAAGAAACTTTTGCTCCTGTAGATAGGTACACTTCCATCAGAACAGTACTTGCCCTGGATGCAGTGATGAAATGGAAGATACACCAGATGGATGTCAAGATTGCCTTCTTCAATGGTGTAGTTGAGGAGGAAGTGTATGTGGAGCAGCCACTCAGTTTTGAAACACATGACAGGGAGTCATATGTGTGCAGATTGAAGAAAGCCTTGTATGGCTTGAAGCAAGCTCCCAGAACTTGGTATGGTAGGATGGATAGTTTCCTATCTAGTTTGGGCTTTACCAAGAGTAAAGCAGATTCCAACCTTTACTACAACGTTGAGGAAGGGAATCCTGTGATTCTACTCCTGTATGTGGATGATCTGTTTGTAACAGGAGATGACAGATTGATTGCAGATACAAAGATGAAGCTTGCTACCGAATTCGATATGAAGGACTTGGGGATGATGCACTATTTCCTAGGTATGGAGGTGTGGCAGAGTATAGATGGGATCTTCCTTGGACAAGGGAAGTACACTGTAGATATCCTGAAGAGGTTCGGGATGATGGATTGCAAGGCCATGGCCACACCTATGGCATCGAATCTGAAGCTTCTATGTGATGCTTCATCTTAACCGGTTGATGTCTCTATGTATCGTCAGATGATTGGGTCCTTGATGTACCTGACAAACACAAGACCAGATATTTGCTTTGTAGTGAACACATTGAGCCAGTTCCTGACGGATCCAAGGAGTGTTCACGTGGTTGCTGTAAAGCATATTCTGAGGTACCTGAAGGGTACAGTTGATTATGGGATCAAGTATGAAGTGAATCAAAAGTTTAACCTGCAAGGTTATGTTGATTCAGATTGGGCAAGAAGTGCTGCAGATAGGAAGAGCACATCTGGGTGCTGCTTCAGTATGGGATCATGTGTGATCTCTTGGTTTAGCAAGAAGCATTCCTGCGTAGCACTGATTACAGCTAAGGTAGAGTATGTTGCAGTCTGTTCAACTAGTTGTGAGGTAGTATGGCTTCGGAAGCTACTGTCTGAGTTATTTTATCTCCCGTTAGATGCTACTGGTATCTTCTGTGATAACCAGAGTTGTGTGAAGCTGTCTGAGAACCCAGTGTTTCACGACAGGTCGAAACACATAGAGATCCAATATCACTATATCAGGGATATGGTGCAGAGAGGAGCAATGAAACTCCTGTGTGTTGCGACAGATGAGCAGATTGTAGATGTACTAACGAAGCCACTAGCCAAGGTGAAGTTTGAGTACTTCAGGGAGAGGCTTGGTGTTCTTTAGATCGAAGACACTTCAAGGAAGAAGTGATGGACACATTTGCTAAAGCCATTCCAAGCATGTTGGAAGGAGGATCCTTCACATGGCTGTGGATGTAAGCGCTAGATGATGAGCATAAGGACAATGCTCCAGTTACTGCTCTGTATATGCATCAGGATGATGCTGGATATGATCAGTTGGATCATCTATATGTATATGTATGTACGCATCATGTTGGATGCTCGATATGATCAGTTGGATCATCTATATGTATATGTATGTATGCATCATGTTGGATGCTGGATATGATCAGTTGGATCATTTATATGTATGTACGCATCATTTTGGATGTTGGATATGATCAGTTGGATCATTTTTATGTATTTTGTATATGCATCATGTTGGATGCTTGGACCATGTATCTGTATATGTATCAGGTGGATACATTGTATGATCAGGTGTATCATGTATGTTGATATGTATTAGGGATGATCAGGTGGATCATGTATTTGTATTTGTATCAGGTGGATACACTGTATGATCAGGTGGATCATGTATGATGATATGTCTCAGATAGATACTTGGTATGCATCCGGTAGATGCATGATATGATCAGGATGATCATGGATGATGAGCTTCAGGATGTTGCTCTAGATGACTTGTAGCAGAATGTTGCAGTGATGATGATTAGGATGATCATGTGTACATCAGGATGATGTATGGTGAGTATCAGGTTGATACTCTGTGGCCGTGGAACAGGTTGTGCATATAAGCATGTAATTTGTGCCCTGGGAGATTTGCAGATAGTCTTTCGAGGTTTTTCCTATGGCATGTAATTTGTACCCTGGGATATCTGGAAAATTCTCTTTCGAGGTTTTGCTTGGGAGGACATATAATTTGTGCCCTGGGAGATTTGCAGATAGTCTTTCGAGGTTTTTGCTATGGCATGTAATTTGTACCCTGGGATATATGGCAAATGCTCTTTCGAGGTTTTGTCCTATGGCATGTAATCTGTGCCCTGGGAGATCCGATAGGTTGAGTCGTGTGCTCATAATCAGTCCTGGGATGCTCTTTCGAGGTTTTGCCATGACCACATGTAATTTGTGCCATGGGAGATCCGATAGGTTGAGCCTTGTGCTCGTAATCGGTCCTGGGATGCTCTTTCGAGGTTTTGTGGTGACCACATGTAATTTGTGCCCTGGGAGATCTGATAGGTTGAGCCTTGTGCTCGTAATCAATCTTGGGATTCTCTTTCGAGGTTTTGTGGTGGGGTCACATGTAATAAGTCCTGGAGATCTGGACAGGATGAAAAAGGCCTCAGATGTTCTTTAGGGTTCTTGCTAGTCAAGAGACTCTTTTAAGGTTTTGTGAAGCACGTAAGAAGTCCTGAGATTTCCACAGTATGGCCAGTGATGACGAAGACCTGCAGGTGGTGGGCCTACATCTAGTATGAAAAAGGACTGGCTCTATAGAACTTCCTATGACGAGTAGATTCAGAGATTGGTTGAGATAGCAGCAGCAGTGACGATGATGATGACAATGCATCGATGACAATGATCCCGAGAAGAAGACTTGTCTAGAAAATATGTGTTGAGAAATACCTTCCTAGTTAAGAGGGAGTGTCGATGTATATGTAACTTCAGAATGTATTTCATCTATGTATTTCATATATATTTATTGTACCCTTATAAGAGATGTGTTATTCCTCTATAAGGAAGTGTCATCATGTGTATTGACAAGTGTCGCAAGTGTGTGTACTTTCCGATGGGTTATTAGACCACCATGTGTGGGGTCAGCCTTGAAATATATATTATATGGTTGATGTACTTAGCTAGACAAGTCGGCCCCATACGGTCACTGGGAAAACATACAAGTATAAATAGAGATCGGAAGATCTCTATTTGGATCACTCGGAAACTCATACTTCCTTCACTCAAAAAGTGGCGCACTAGTGAGGAGGAGGATCATCTGCTACTAGGAGACTATCTTTGTGTATTTTGGTTGTACTTTGGTTGAGCCATTGCTCTCTCTATCTCTGAGGAAGTTGTGGGGTTTTTCACCTTAGGGTTTTCCCCACGGAAACTCTGTGTCTCTTGTCTCTCATGCTTTTGATTCTTGTGATGATTGACATGCTTGTTATCATTGATATGCATTGATATATTGTACATGTTATTCTCTCAGTAAAGATCCGAGAGTATTGTGAATTAATGCTCAAAATTTAACATGAACATGGGCATGGCATGACTTGGAAGTATTAACATGATGAGTACAACACTAACTTCTAATGCAACTGATGAGGGAAGCTTTCTTTGAATGACTCAAAGGAGTAACAAGACTCAGGAAGTAGGTAAAACTCGAGGACAAACGGATGAGCCAAGTATGGTATGCAAATGCAGATGAGTGCCATGTTCAAGAATGACTACGTACTGCCACTAACAAAGTGTGTAACATAAAAGCCTTCCTTTTTCCCCATCATGAATGATGAGTGCCTCATGTGTTTTTTACGAGCTTGATGAGGGTAACCAGATGCTCGGTATAGATCATCTCATAGATGAGTCCAATCCCAAATATTTTCCGAACCTGGGATAGGAGGGGTTCGTTTTTTCGGCAGACCCTTCAATGTAAGAATTTAATGAGTCCATAGAAGGTAAACTTGGTCGTCATTTCATGTTTAGAGAGTCTGAAAATAACTAAAGAAGACTCCAACGGTCCTTTTTCGTAAAGTTAGCCTCATCGCCCGAAAAAGGGTAAAACAACGCGGGAGAGGACTCTTCTAGTCATGATTGGCTGGAGTATACCTTTTTCATAAGTAGTTCCCCCTGGTCTGAAAAAGGGGTAAACTATCACCAGGAAGACGACCATTCAAATACTTTAACAAGCGTGAACGCAACAAGTTCGCTTGGCAATCTTTTCGTTTTTCGAGAGTCTGAAAAGAGCTTAAAGGTAGACTCCGGGGGGTATCCTTTTCCTTAGAAGTTTAACAAGCCCGGAAAAGTGATAAATCATAACTCGGTACTTATTCTCATAGTTTCAAGAGCACGAGAACAAACGAAGAGTAAGCTCGTCATCATAAAATAATTACAATATAACCGTTGCAAAATTATGACAAAACATTCAAGGGAGTGTTCATACCTGAAATGACCGTTGTAACGCGAGAAACGACACAAAAGAACACTTAACAACTCTTGCACACTTGGGAACTAGGTCAAATAGTCAACCGATATTCCAAATATGATCAAAGATGATTAAAACTATAGCAAATGACCTAACAACATCAAATATTTGAAAAAGGAATATTCTATTTCATTTATAAATAGAAAAATGGGTTAAATATAGTCACCATTGTTTCATTTGCCAATTTGGGAGTAAATTTGGAGCCAAAAATTCACTTATCGATTACGGGAGCTACGAGCCTCCATTTCACCCATCGTCTGGAGCAGGTAAGCATAAACTTCATCCAGGAAAATTGTAGTGCATTACATTTTGATTTTAGGTCCATTTTTTAGGTTTTTTGATGGATTTGTGGAGGGCTATTGCGCCCTCATCGCGTCGTAGTCTGCCCTTTCGAGAACTGCGAAAAGACCAACTCGGCGCAAGTCCCGAAAACATGGAGTGTGACGTCATCGCACTGTGTGCAATAGCACAGTGCGACGACGAAAACGCATATCCCAACCATCAATTTAAACCCAAAAGGTGGACTTCCTTTGGTTGAAGTAAGGTATAACAGTGTTTAAATGCTCACTTTGGCAGGTTGATAGCAAGCAAACATGGTATTAGAGTGGTAGGAAAGAGAACACGAGGTGGAAGATGTACAAGCCGCCAATGATCCACAATGCATGAATGCTTTGATTGGTGAGCATATCCTCACCATAGATGGTTAGGACATCTATTTTCTTACCGATTTGTCCTGGAGAGGGTACCCTATAGTTCTCACTGGATCATGAGCTAGTGATCGCACTGTTGATGACATGGTGACGCAGCATTGTACTACTCATGCTCGATCCTCTAGTGGGAATATTACCATTAGGGATGTTGTAAAACATCCACAGTGTACCATATTGTTCACCATTACTAGAGTGGCAGGGAGCCAATCCCCACACATGGCCAGTCGAGCTTAGATGCTTTATATGGAGTACTGTATGTCCCCCAAGATCTTCAACTGGTGCGAGGGTCTCCTCGCAAACATCCGAGCTCAGCTGACTAAGTGTCGGCGGGGAGAGCTCAAGCAGTTTGGATATGGATCGATAGTGATATCGTCCCTCTTGGAGCGGATCCCTCTCTTGCGCCCACAGGTACGACTGGATGACAGGGATCCTAGGGATCCTCACATACTCAGATGGTCAGAGGTGATGGCCCATCATGGTGGGGGCCCTATCATCAGCTTTAGTGTCGAGTTCTTCAGCTGGCTGGAAGGCCAGTTGCTCATGGTTGAGGACTACCCATACGACAGTATGGATTTCAGAGAGGATCCTGACTTGGTGCTACCCGAGGGTACAGCATGGGGAGACATCGGTGAGAACAAAACCCTTGTATTTTTTAAGTTTTGTATATTTATGATTTTTTTTGTTGTAGTGATGACAAGTATATAACATGTGTGTGCAGATGTGGGTCCCGTACGGCCCATGGGAGTCTCTCTTCTGGTGAGGAGAGATAGAGGTGGGGAAGCGATTGTACCCCCAGGTGCTCATGCTGCCATCATGAAGATGGAGGACGTGTACAGGAACTTGTCCCAGCTGACAGTGGATGTTCCTGAGCCAACAGTAGATGAATTACCGAGACCTATGCAGAGGTTCTAAGTTGGAGCGTCTATACGCTTCAACGCCTTACTCTGCAAGGTAGCGAGGACAGTGGAGTGCTTCCATTCTCAACGATAGAGAGCTATCCATCCTAGGGGTGTAAGAGCCAGGAGTCAGGCATGATGACGTTATTATACTTGTACTGAGAGCTTAGAGGCCTCAGATTTTGTACTACTGAAAGCTACAGGGCTTCAGATTTTATAGAGACTTACTGAAAGCCATCGTGCTTCAGATTTTTGTACCAGCACTACTTTTGATGATATATATATACATACATTCCCGACGATTTATACATTATGTGTTTTAAAAATGACGAATGATGTGATCTTGTTCATATGCTTTGCTTTTTAAACAGTGTATTATTTACATGTTGTGAATGCTTTTACATGTTATTAATATTATGTGTGTACGATGTACCAATCTAGAATGAAGTTGGCCATCGAGTCAGCAACTGTGTTTAACTCTTGTGGAATGTGCATGTATTGAATGGATTCAAATGACCTTTCCAGGAGACAAACTCGTCTAAAGAGACGGAGTAGGGTAGGATCGCGGATAGCATAGATCCAGTTAAGATGGGAGACCACTAATTGAGAATCCATGTGGATGACAATGTGGTTCATACCCAAGGAAATAGCATTGGTTAAGGTTCCAATTACCACTTGATACTCTGCGGAATTGTTGGTTGCAAATCCAAGGCAACTTCCTCCTGAGCTGATGAGCTCACCTGTTGGGGAATACAATACCTAGGCTACCGAGGCAAGGTTATGGGTATGCCGGCTGGCACTGTTTGCGAATCCGTAGCATGTTTCCATCTGCACACACAGACAGAACATGGTATAAGAAGCGAAAACAACATCTAAAGACACTAAAAAACAAGCACGTCACACCGCACAAAAACACAAAAAACACGCCATGTACAGTATATACAAGAAATTCTATGCATGACAGGTTCAGGCATAGTACCTCTTCAGGTAAATCCCTTTATGGGGTTCACCCAAAGATAATCCGTCATAGTTTTCAAGCTCGTAAGCTCCCTTTTCCAAAACACGTTTGACAATGTAAGGTCTGTGCCACATGGACTCGAACTTTCCTGTGCCTAGTTCGTCATGTTTCTGGTTGTATGTGAAGACCAGGTCACCCTCGTTGAAGATACGAGGTTCAATTGACTTGTTGTATTGAGATTTGATGCGTTTCTTGTGTGCTTCGTTAGCAAGAGTAGCATCTCGGTGGGACTCGTCAAGTTTTTATAAGTACAGGAAACGTTCTTCCTCAGCAGTAGTGTTAGGAAGAAGTTCGACAGTGAGTTGCAGAGACAGAATCTCGCACTCTATAGGAAGGACAACCTCCAATCCGTACACCAATTGAAAAGGAGTGAAACCTGTGGCGGTTTTGATGGAAGTTCTATACGCCCATAATGATGAAAAGAGCATATTATGCCAGTTGGACTTTTGCGTACCTACCATCCTTTGGACCATAGTTTTCAAGGCCTTGTTAATGGCCTCAACATGTCCATTGGACTGTGGGTAGTAAGGTATTGAGTTTTCATGGCGAAAACCCAATCTATAGCTCAATTCATCAACCATATGGTTCTGAAAGTGAGAACCATGATCGGTAACTATCGCCTAAGGAACTCCAAACCATACTATTACATGATTGAACATGAAGAGTGCGACGGTTTTGACGTCGTTTTGGTATGTAGGCATTGCCCCGGCCCACTTTGTGAAGTAATCCACAGCTACAATGATGTAACTATGCCCCCCGGCCGAGGTAGGCTTACAATGCATAAAATCGATGCCCCATTTTGCAAAGTGGCCCACGGCAATAACCGGGTGTAACGGGGCGGGATGGGTGCGCTTCTTTGTATGGAAGTGTTGACATGGAGGACATCTTTTCACGACCTCAATATAATCTTTGAAGATAGTAGGCCAATAATATCCTGCGCGCAAAATATTATGGGTTGTAGCCATCCCAGAGAGGTGACTGCCACATGCCCCAATGTGACAATCGTTCAGAACGTGTTCAGCCTCATCATGAGTTAGACAATGTCAAAGAATTGAATCGACACCACGGTGGTACAAACTATCACTGATGATTAGATAATACTTCGCATGGTGACATATTCTACAACGATCATGGAGAGAGAGTTGGGGGTTGAAGCGTTGGGTTTGAAGATATAACAAAATATCTCCATACCACGGATCAGTCGTACTGATGAGAAACAACGATTCATCCGGAAAAGAGTCATTGTGCTCAACTTCTACATTAGAACGGGGAAGGTCACAAATAAGCTCAGCAAACACCAAGGAATTTTTAGACTTGGCTTTCTCGAAAAGAAGGTCGAATTCTTGCAGTATCACAATCCAGCATGAGTACTTGCCCCCAAGCACCTGACGTGTCAGTACGTGATACATGGGGTTCGAGTCTGCGGTGATGGTGGTGGTGCGGAGCAAGATATTTGGACGGCGATGACTGCCACGAGAGCAAGCTTCTCGACATGTGAATACCTAGTTTCGGCGTCAATGAGTGTTAAAATTTGAGCATTAATTCACAATACTCTTGGATCTTTACTGAGAGAATAACATATACAGTATATCAATGCATAACAATCACAATAAGCATGACAAGCATCACAAGAATCAAAAGCATGAGATACAAGAGACACAGAGTTTCCGTGGGGAAAACCCTAAGGTGAAAAACCCCACAACTTCCTCAGAGATAGAGAGAGCAATGGCTCAACCAAAGTACAACCAAAATACACTTGAGATAGTCTCCTAGAGCAGATGATCCTTCTCCTCACTAGTGCGCCACTTTCTGAGTGAGAGAAGTGTGTCTTTCTGAATGATCCAAATAGAGATCTCCCGATCTCTATTTATACTTAACATGTTTGCCTAGTGACCCTATGGGGCAGACTTGTCTATCTAGATACATCCACAATATAATATATATTTTAGGGCCGACCCTACACATGGTGGTCTAATAACCCATCGGCAAGTACACACACTTGCGACACTTGTCAATCCACATGACGACACTTCCTTATAGAGGAATAACAAATCTCTTATAAGGGTACAATAAATATATATGAAATACATTCCGAAGTTACATATACATCAACAATGAGACCCTTACTCACATAGTATATTACATGTTCCTGGGCGTTTTGATCCTCCTGTACCAAAACCATGGTGATAGTGGTAGCAGAAGCGACGAGATATAAGATGTAATCTCGGAAATAGTTTGGCGGTTGGATCACGGGGGCATGCGTGATGGCATGTTTGATTCTATCGAAGGATTTTTGAGCTTGATCGTCCCAAATGAATGGGACATCCTTCTTAAGTAGTTTCATATACCCCTTAGTCTTCTTCGCAAAGTTACAAACAAAACGCCTTAAATAAGTCGCCTTCCCTTGGGGACTTTGAAGTTCCATCACATCAGTTGGAGGTGGTAGGTTGACAATGGCCTCCACCTTTAAGGGATCGATGCAGATCCCATCCTTCGAGACAATGAACCCTAAGAGGCATCTAGACTCAACGCAAAAGATAAACTTATGAGGATTCAGACGAATATTGTACCATCTGCATCAGAGGAAAATGGCCGTCAAATGGTCCATGTGGAACTCATGCTGCTTTGAATGAGCGGGAGATCGTCCAGGTAAGGTTCCACAAATTCCTTAATGTAATGGAAGGCATATGACATGGCCCGCTGAAACGTGGCACCGATGTTTTTAAGGCCAAACAGGAGTTTGCAGTATGCAAACTTCCCCCAAGGACAGATGAAAGACGTCTTATGTTGGTCGACTGGGTTGATCTCAATCTGGTTGTAACCAGAAAAGCCATCCATGAATGAAAAGATGACGCTTCCAGCACAATTATTGATAATCTGGTCAATGAACGGGGTCGGGTAGTTGTCCTTTGGACAAGCCTTGTTAAGGTCCCGATAATCGACACAGACGTGAATGGTACCCTGTTTTTTGTTCACAGGGACGACGTTTGAGACCCAATCTATCAACGGGACAGGATAGATGAAGCCATCCTTTAAGAGATTTTCAATCTCTGCCTTGATCGCTGCAGTCTTCTGGTGGTGTACCGATCGCAACTTTTGACGTACAGGTTTGATGTCGGGATAGGTTTTTATTTCATGAGAAATAATTGCGGGTTCTATCCTAGGAATCTCCTCATAGGACCAAGCGAACACGTCTCGAAATCGCTTAAATAAGGCCGTACAATAGATATTTCTTTAGGGGAACACTTCTGGCCTATGTGATGTGTTCCACTACACTAGGTTTCACTGAGATGTCTACTGGGTTGGTAGGCTCAATGTTGGCCAAGTTTTCCTCAGTGTCCGAAAGACATGTGAGTATGGAGGAATGGGGGAATGGGTAGATATTCAGTGAAAAGATGGTGCTAATGTTGTCCTCTATGTACTCCAAAGGAGGAAGAAAAGACAACCTATGGTGGAGGTCATCCCACAGACCATCATCAACATTCATAACTTCCATGATGGACTCGTCTGAATGAAAAGTCTGAAGTGAGAGATCAGGTAGAGATGATGTCCGTCGTAGAGAACAGGATGGGGAAGTCACATTTAAGTGGTTCTCCAGCACTGACTGGATAACCTCGTAGATACGTTCAGTGGGTGAAAGAGGCATTGCGTCTCCAATAAGGTGTGTTGTGGCTTCGTCAGGTACAAGCCAAGTATCAGTGGAGTGAGATGAAATCTCTGTGGAGATCATGTTCACCGAGGCAACATGATTAGGGGGGTCTGAAATTGGAAAAATTCCCATGAGATATGAATCTTTCAAAAGGCCAACCCCTATACTCTCATTATGTTTTTACGTTTGTCCAAAGGAAGGAACATGGTCACCAGGATGAGTAGTAGTGTCCGGTGTGCAAAAATCTAGTTGGTCAACAGTAACAATTCATCCTTGGTGGGGGAATTGTACTACACGGAAGATTGAAGAGGCTACCGCCTACATGGCGTAAAACCAATTGCGACCAAGAAAGAGATTATAATCTATCGGGTCCGAGACCACTTCCACATTAATGGTTACGGTCTTTCCGCCCAACTCAACTGCGAGAGCTTGTAGCAGCCCATGAGGTTGAAAGCCACACTCGTCGAATTCTTTCAACGTGGTAGGAGAATGATTCAATTCGGGAGAGTCGATGGCTCTCAAACAGGAGATCGACATGACGAAAGTAGAGGCGCCTTCGTCCAAAATGGAACGATGGACAATTTTCCCAGCAATGTTCGTAGCCACTTGAAATGCGAGCTGATGGGAAAACCTCGGCTTGGCGTAGTCAAGTCGGAACATGATGGTATTCGAGGAATCAGGGTCGACTGCACCAATTACTGCAAGGAGAGTTTTGCGTTGATTAGGACAATTCTGCAAAACTTCCAACGTGGACATGGCGCAAGAAGCTTGGGCCAAGTCTTCTACTATATTGTAATTCTATGCTGCCCAAGCATTAGGATTGAAAACAACTTTTCGAATCGTGCTTTTGGGTGGTCGCAATATCGAATCTAAGGACGACTTCTCAATGGTGAGAGAAGCTGATGGTACAGTGACATCAGGGAAAGATTTGGAACCTTTTTCAGTATTACTTCCAACAGGTTCCTTCAAAGGGCCCGAGTCATATGATTGCGAGTGAGTGTTCAAATTGATCGTCTCATTACGCACCATGAGAACATGCACGGTATTGGATGGTTCCCCCTGGGTTGGGGGGGTTGAGCAATCATTTGTTGATTTTGAGTGGAAAACGGATCGTTGAGGACTGCGGGATTCAATTTTCCCCTAAGAAACTTTTGAACTTTGTCTTTATGGGGACACTCTTTGGAGAAGTGATCATCTCCGCACAGTAGACAAGGATACTTTAGTTTCCTTTTCTGTTTGGTGTCGTCAAGAGTGCTCTTCTATTCCTGCTGGGCGGAATACTTCTTAGGTTTCCCTTTTTTCTTCTTCTTGCCGCCGAACTTCTGAGATGAAGTTGATTGGACAGAATTCACCTCTTCAGTTACAACAGGAGTGGTCGATTTGGTGGTGTTGTGGCCAGCTTGAGTTGGTAATGGGGAGGAACCATGAAGGTTCGACGATCCAACAGTGTTAGAAGAAAATTGGATGTTAAGGGATCCAATGATGCCATCGGTTTGGGGTCCCTTAGGAGGTTTCATGGGATCATAAGTGTCGCGAGGTGCGTCGGAAAGAATCTCAAACAACGTGCCCAATTGAGCATAGACCAAGTCTAGGTAATGGGCACAAGCGATAGCTTGTTCTTTAGTGACAGCACCACCCATGGCGACATCTCGAGCTATGTGAGGGATGAGAGACTTCGTAAACCAATATGCTAGGAGTTGGTCTGGAATAGGAGCCTTAATCAAGAGTCTTCTCCTCCACCACTCATGTATATGAGTGGAGATATGAGTAGAGATATGAGTAGCGGTATTCTGGCGGAGAGAGGTGAGAAGGTTAGTACCAGTTTCGTACCGTATAGGCAGTTGGAAGTGAGTCAAAAAATTTCATAGCAAGAGAACCGAAATCATGAAAAGAATGAGGTGGTAGTTCGATATACCACTTGGCAGCCGAACCAGTGAGACTCCATTGAAATAATCTCAGACGGATCGAGTCGTCCATCAGGGAGTTGGATGAACACCATAAATGGTATGTCATCACATGGTGTTTGGGATCCTTGTCTGGCTTGCTGTCAAACTTAGGGATATCCGATCGAAGTTTCACTGGAATCGGGGGCTAGTTAGTTCCGTGGTAGATGGGGTCTTTCGTCAGTCGAGATAGATTAGGTAGGTCCAAAGTAGGAAAAAAGGGCAGCTGTTGATTAGGCTGCGGATACTGGTAGTACTGGTAAGGCATGTAAGGACTGGTAGGACCTCGTATTGACTGATTAAAGGGTGACCGCGGAGGAAACTGACCATAGGTGGGTGTTCCGCTCGGACCGTAAGGGGGTCCGTCACCATAAGGTGGTCCATTCCAATAAGGTGGGGGTCCACCTCCACCACCGAGAGGAGGTGGAGGTCCCCCGCCACCGCCTCCGCCTAGAGGGGGTGGTGGACCACCTCCGCCGCCAGAAGGATGGGGGCCCCCACCACCTCCGCCAATGGAAGGATGAGGGTCTCCACCACCACCACCGCCACCAGAATAATTAGATCCGCCACTGCCTCTTCTTGGAGGGGGTAGTGGACCACCTCCACCGCCCGAAGGGAAATTTCCTCCTCCATCATAATTGGGTGGTCCTCCGCCGCCTCTGCCTGGGGGGGTGGTGGACCATTCCCATCACCACCGGAAGGGTGGGGGCCTTTGTTGGTAAAATGAGTTGGACCTCCGCCAGAAGGGGGAGGTCCGCCTCCTCCAAAGTTAGGTGGGGGCCCGCCACCTCCAGCAGGAGGTGGGGGTGGACCGATAGGGGGTGGTGGTGCTTGAGGGATAGTTGGTTGGGGTCCATGTTGTAAAACGGCCTGTTTCCCCCATAGAGTGTAGGGATTTCCGGGATAGGGTATCCCGTATCATGCGTTTCCTGGATTAGATTGGCCTGGCGCAAGGTTAACAGAACCTGGATACGCTTGACTCCATGAGGGTTGAGTTACATTGGATGGTACCCCAACATGAGATAATCCCATGGTGGATGGTCTAGCGGGTTGGGAAGGTCTAACGGGAGGTCCATTGGGGATTCCACTGCCTATATTCTGGTTAGGAAACGGGGGTTTCCCCCCATCCAAAATAGGATGACCACTATTCAAAGGTTGAACCAACATAGGTTGTTGATTAGCTACCGTAGTAATAATGTTACCAATGAGATAATACGGGGGAATGGAGTATCCTCCCCTTGAATTTTGAGGTGGGGGAGGAGTTGGTAAAGTAGTTTTGGTAGTAACAGGTGTGTTGGAATGTTGTCCTCCAACCGTTTGGTTCACTTGAAGTGCAGGACTGGACTCTTGCGAGGGTTGACCAGTCTCATTAATGGTCAGGTTGTGGAGGGATGGTTCGGGTGAACCAAAATATATCGGATGAACTGAGGTGTCTCTATACCTAGGTCGTTGCTCGAGACTTTGTCTTTGAAGTTCATCACCCCTAACACATACTCATTCCAGCCAATCATGAATGGGGCCAAAAATCTCGGCGGGGTCGGGCGTTTAGAAGGGTCTAGAGAGTTCTAGAGTAGTCTAGTTGGATGGGCATGCGATGGAAAAATGAGCCATTGGGTGACCGGTAGAATATTTCCAATAGGTTGCAGCTGGACCAGTAACTGCTGTGGGGTCGTCCTGGGGTTGATTTATCCATTCCAACGATCCAGGCTCTTTTGGCATAACTGTCGGGAGGGTATCGTCTTGTGAAGTAGAAATTTCCACCTCTTCACCCTATGGGGGGTTGGAGGTGGATGAATCTGGTGGAGTTGGGGGAAACAAAAGTCCCCCAACATTCAGAGTAGGGTTTTCAACTTTAGTAACTACGACTGTATTACGCTGATCCATTCTTACCCTCGAAATAACCTCCGGATTAAGCGGATATTCGGGTGATAAGTTTAAGATCCTACAGTATCTTCTCCAGGGAAAATCCTCCAGAGCGTCAGGAAAATCATCCAGGGTGGCTGAAACAACGTTTCTCTTAAGGGTATGTTACAAAAGAAAAACAGTCCAGAAAAACCTACTCAAACTAAGGCAACAAGAAGACTTATGTGACAGAGTGGATTCAAAGTCTGGAACCTCACAGGATTATCAAGGCATCCCAAACCGCTATATACTGCAGGGTCCAACAATATGACGCGACAAGGAGGATTGGGACCATACCCTTACCTGCATACCTGATTACCTGGACAGTACATGCGTGCTAATCTCCCCGAGTGTTGTTCTCGGTGTATTGCTTTGCCAAGACGGCCAAATGGTTAACTCAGTTGGTTTCAGGAATCCTAATGGTGTCTCCCGATATATGCAAGGTACGTGGGATCTCAAATCCGTAGTGGTGTTGTCTAATGCACAACCGTTTGGCAAGAGACCTTCCGATATACTACCGAGTACGTGATACACCCTTCGATATACGCCAAGTACGGATTATGGTACTTGGTGGGTACATGAAGGAGCTCGATATACCGATAAGTACATGGAATATTACAATACCCCCAGGATACAGTGCTGAAAAATAACGACAGCTGCCATGCTTAATGACGTTGGAACACGTCTCTAACTTACACACAAGTTGCTAATTTTTTTTACCTAGTTCTACCGTTAATTTTATCTGGACGGTTAGGTGAATTCATGAGGTGAGTACATAATCAGAAGCATAATGCAAGTCCTAGCTACATGCACGAAATATTCATTTCTTTCGATGAATGCTACCTATGGGAGGGAGAAATATTTTCCTTTCCAACAATTTTACCAAAACAAAAGCAATGCAACAATTCCCAATTCAAACAAGTTTGACTATGAAAGCATTTTTTTTCATTTTGTGCGAAATGCAAAAAATTACAACACTACTAATCCAAATCACAACATTTTTTCCTTTTCTTTTTCTTTTCAAAGTAAAATGACACTAGATAATGAAAAGAGAGGATTCTAAGATGGAGTATGCAAGCTTTTCAATTTCACTTTCAATGGCCTAAAAGCAGTAAGAATTAAAAATGCATCTATCTTTCCTTAGCATGGAACTAATTTTGCAAAAACTAAAGTAAACTTTGGATTTTTCGAGAAAATGAGACACTCAATATTCCAGAAAAACACAAGCGATCACACATTCATTCAATTTTTCCAAAAATGCATAAGCAAAACATTCCAATGCACAAACAATTTTCTTCAACAATGCTTGAGAAATGATGGGAAAGAGGCAATTTTAACTTTTCAATGGATGCATCAAAAGATTAATTTGATAACATCTATGCTTTTAGATGTAAATGACTGAAAAGAAAACACTACTTGTAGCACTCAGTGCATTCAGAAAACTCAAGAAAAGACAAGCACTCGATCAAACTGAAAGACACACATGACTCAAAATCAGACAGTAGCGAGCAAACCAAGCAAGCAAATCTCAAAAAATAATGTAAATGAGGTCTGGGAGCTAATATGATGTAGTAACCAAATCAATTAAGGAGAGGAGGGAATTCAAGGGTGAGCGAATGAAGGTGGGGGAGACAAGAGTATCCACCACTACTGGTTCTCAGACTTGTCCAAGACGGAACCAAGAATCAATCCAAACAAAACCAAACACTCAACACACAAATCAAAGATGGGATCTATGGCTGGATCTTGCAGCACAGAGGGAGTTCATACAACAAACCAAATATTAGATCAAAAAATGGAGAGGGGATTCCTGCATGCCAAATTCAACAAATAGGCGCACTCTGTGTTTGTACATAGTGTGACGTCACGGTTCACCAATGCGGGGAGTGCGACGATGTCATAGTCTACCAGTGAGAGGACTGCGGCGAGTGGCTAAAAGACAAAGAACATAGACACAGTGTCGCTCTGTTTTCACTAACCAGGTGCGACATGCAATATCCAAGTTCAAAAATGAATCAAATCTCCAAGCAGTGAACTGTGAAATGGTTTGAAAATGAGTAGTACAAACTCAGAGGAACCAGATCAGAGTCTTTAAGATGAAGATCTGATAGCAAAATCAACTCAAAAAGAAAATGACAAATAAAAGGCTTGTGTCAAGCAATCAACTGAAAATGACTCTCAGATTGACAACTACAAAACAAGATGTATTCCCTAGTATGGTCGCCAGATTTGTTTCGCGGACAATCTACCCAGAGTGGACTCAAGGCCTGATCTCCCTAGCTTAACATAAGTCTAGAACAAATAGGACATAACATAAAATACTTTCCTAGATCATATAGAAGTACAAACGTAAGAGTAGATCATTTACCTTAGATTTGTAGATCCCTTTCTCCTTCATTGATCCAATGCTTCAGCTCTACCAGATTGCAAGTAGCTAAACCCTGTTGAACATGTGACAGACCACGAGAAGTGAAAGCATATATCTCATATGATAGATCTAAGCTAACAATTTAAGGAGGAAAGCTCTAAACATCATTAAGGAGATAACATTTATGGAAAGCAATTATATTAACTTTATTGAAGAGTGGAGAAGTACAATAGAAAAGAATATTACAACCATTGCCTTAACGCTGCAAGCTCCCTCCTACAAGTCATGCCAAAGCTCCTAGAGAGAAGTGGATGTTCACCAAGCTAGAGTATTAGATCTATTGAGCTTGATTTCACCAGCATAAGAGTACCATAGACTTCCTCCCTTTGAGATGGGAGTGAGATTCATTTAAATAGGACTAAGTGGATAGGGTATGGATAGGATAGGTTGAGATATGATAGGAGAGGCTTAAGGGATCATTCCAAGGTGATAGGAATCGAGTGCCAGCTCCCCCAAGAGGTCAGGGATAAGGTCCCAAGTCAGCAAGCTTCGAGAAGTGGCTCGAAGGGCTATTTTTTTCCATTAACTGACATCATCGCACCTTGAAATAGAGCAAGATGCGACGTCGCATGTTGCATGAGTGCAACATGCGACGACCTCTCAAAACCTAGTACAAATGGGTACACATCCTTCCAGGTTAATCACTCAATCAAAGTAACTCCAGGGGTGTATACACTGAATCTCATGATGGGAAGATTTTAGGTGTAACAAGAATGATGACTAAGGTAACCATTAAGAACAAGTATCATTCACCTAGAATCGATGATATATTCGATCAAATAAAGGGAGAAAAGGTGTTCTCAAAGTTGGATTTAAGAATATGACATACCAAAGAGTACCTTCATGACTTGATATAGGGAACTATGAGTTCCTACTCCTTTATTTTTGATTGAAAAATACCCCTACAGTGTTCATGGTATTGATTAATGATGTATTTTGAAAGTATAATGACAAGTTTTTGTTGGTATTAATTAATGATATCTTGTTCTATTCCAGCAATGAGGAGGAACATAATTTGTTATTGATTTACCTAGAGTTGATGATCTATTCGATTAGATTAAGGGGGAAAAGGTGTTCTCCAAGTTGGACTTAATATCTAGTTATCACCAAATTACAGTCAAAGCACTAACATACTAAAGATTACCTTCGAGACTCAATATGGGAATTATGAGCTTTTGGTCTTATATGTTGGATTCACAAATTCCCCCATAGTTTTCACAATATTAATAAATTATGTATTTTGAAAGTATCTTCAGAAGTTTTTGTTTTCATTCATTAATGTATCTTGTTCTATTCTAATAATGAGGAGGAACATCGAGATCATCTACAATTAGTGCTGCAAAAGGTGCGGTAACACTAGTTGTATGTTGAGCTAAGTGTGAATTCCAAAATAAAAAAATGAAGTATCTTAGGCACATAATATTTGAAGAAGGACTAAATGTGAGATTGAAGAAGATAGAAGCCATATATAGTTGGCCAACCCCAAATAATGTAGCTAAGGTGAGAATTTTTTAGGATTAGTCATCTACGATCGAAGGTTTATTGAAGGTTTCTCAAGGATTGAAAGCCTTTTGTCAAAGTTGTAGGGTAAGGGAGTTAAGTTCATCTATAAAATCCTTCATAAAGAGAGATTTCAAAAACTTGTAAATCTCCTCACATATTCATCAATATCTATATCCCCTAATTTAACAAGGAATTCCTAGTGTGCACAATACAAGAAGGGAATAAGAGGAGTACTCGTGCACGAAGAGAGAGAGTAGTGATCTATGAATTAAGGAAATTGAATTTTCATGAACAAAAGTACCCAAGATATATCTAGAGATCCTTTCAGTAGTACATTCCCTAAAGGCACAAGAACACTACTTAATCAAATAAAAATTTAAACTACAGGAAAATCATGAAAGTTTTGAAAAACTTATAGAATCAACTGTTAGAATATTGAGAATATGCATGAACAAACAACAATACATTTTATAACATGCAAAGAAAGAATCTAATAATCTAGCCTTCTATCTATACAAACAATAAATAATCATGTAAGAAAAAAGATAAAATATAAAAGAACAATACACCGGATATACATGGTAAAATCCCAAATGGGGAAACATCCACAGAAAGGTATTATCTTGTTATTATTCAGAAATATCCAATCTTACAAGTGAGATCCACTCAACATACACTTCACAACTTTACATATCATCACAACATAATAGAATGGTATGCATAAGATATGCCCAACTTCTCTCCTTCACTTATATTATATACCAAAAGGTATGGAGAAATTACATCCCAAAATACATGTGGGATAAATGATTTTCCATCTATTTATATAATGAATGGTAATAGGAGGATATTTACCCATGATGCATGTCAGATAAATCCTTTAACATAAGATTAGAGCTATTTATTCCGTCCAATTCTAGATAAGACATATTGCGACATCATACTAGACATCATTACACATGTAATATTAACATTACATTCCAACTCCCCCCCTTAATGATGACTGGGAGAACAACACATAAATGGAGGAAGATGGAATTTCATTATCTTTCCCCCTTGATGAAAACTTCCCTCATTCCCAACAATTTGCAAAGAAACATGAACTTTATTTCTGTCATGGATTTGATGAATATATCGGTTGCTTGCATTTTTATGCGATAATACTCCAAACAAATAACACCATCCACAACAAGATCTAGAATGTAATGAGTATCCAAGCCAATGTGTTTGGTCTTGGAGTGATACACATAATTGTATGAAATTTGAATTGCACTCTGATTGCCACATCTTAATTCGGTAGGAGACTTCTAAACTAGTCCAAGCTCTATAGGAACATGTTGGATCCATATTGCATATTTAGATGCTTCCTTAGCTTCCCTATACTTTGTGGTGAGATTTTATTCCTACATGTAAGATGAAAATCCCCTTGGGATTATAAAAGGCCCCTATTTTCCTACCTAAGATAGAAAGGAAACAAATAGACACTAAAGTCCTCCTAGATCTATCCCATATAGAAATTAGCAAGCTATGGAAAGACAAAGCAGGTAGATGGTGTACCTTGCTTTGATGGTTGTCCTCGATAGTCCTGTGTTGCTCCATTTCCAGCCTTTGATCATGGGCTTATGAACCTATTCACAAAGGAAAGACAACACCTTCTCCAAAGCAATATATGTATAAACGAAGATCTAACTATGAAAATATATACAATTTCATGCATTTACCATAAAAACATGAAATGGGAGGAATAGGCTAAGTTATATTAATAGGAAATCCATGAAAATATGTACATAAAAATGTATTATAATTGACATTGTTACAACATGATCACCCTCCAAGATCTCCTTCACCACCCTTGCAAGACTCTTAGGATCATAGGTTTGATGCTTCTAAGATCACCCCTCCTTGGCTCATGGATGGCCTTCTTCTTATAGGATTTAGGAGGCCAACCACTAAGAGGATATTATGGATATAAGTGAGGAAGATGTGGAACAAGGATCTAAATCATTCCAAGGAGGGAATGTGAGATGGGATTCCAAGGGGACCTCATTCCATGAAAATCTCCTCGAGATCCAAGATCCAAAATCTAAGGAAAATGGCTATTCAAGGATTTTTGCGCCCCCATAGCAAAGCAAAGCAGGAAAAATGTTGTAATTTCCGTGCCCCCATAGGCATGCAGAACGCGAAAACAAGGAATTTTTGCACCTTGCACCACTAGCAGGGTGCAAAAATATCTCTAGGAAGCTAATGAATGGGTTAGGTCAAGTGATTTTTGACCCCTAAGTTGTTGGATGTACTTCCAAGTATGACTAGGTAAGGGACCAACATAATGACAAAGGGTCCTAACACCCTTAGGAGGCACAAACATCATGTTTGTCATGGTGATATGACATGAAGACTCTCAATGGTACACAATGTGACAATTTGAGGTATAACATACTCTGCTTCACAAGAAGAAAGAGAGAGAGTGATCAACTTCTATTGGACCATGAAATTAGACCTAAACCAAGCTAAAAGATGTACCTTGAAATAGACCTTCTATCTGAAGCATCCCCTTGTTGGCGGGAAAAACTACCCTATAGTAAGGAAACGAATACTATCAACTGAAAGGGGATGACAGGTAAGCATATTAACTGTGTTACAAAGATGTTTATGAAAGGAAATAGGTTATATGTCTTGAGAACATACCTTTCAAATGACGTTCGATCCTAGCTCTTATTCGATCTTGCGCTCGATCCTCAAGTCAACCTCTCGTTCAATAAACCTGCAATACAAGTACCTTTCTCAGCGTATCTTGGATAATATATAATGATGAAATAGACAAAGCAATTTAAACATCCAATATTAACCAAAGCAGATCCAAACAAGTATATCACTTCAATGAACACTTAATTTGGGACAAGAAAGATGCTTCAACCTTTTATTGTCAAATGTAAATTGATGATACAAAGTATACCTGACTTTGTGACATGCTCCTGCAACCTGATCCTGGGCTCCTGCTCTTCTCTGGCTTGGATATCTTCTAGCATAATCTCCTCCAATGCAAGCTTCTCTTTAAAAGTCTCTTAATATCATTCATGTCTCTAACCCCTCTCTTTATTCTTTCTTGTATTTATAGGACAAGGGAAGCAGTTCAGGTCGAGAGATTGTTATGGAGGAAGTTGGGGAAGTTGGAAAACCAACTGCAACTATTCCTCTTCGTGAAATTAATTATTTTTTAATCATCTTTTGAGGTGTACGCTACTATTGCTCAGTGAAGTAGCGCTCAGGGCGCTACTATAGTGTTTTTAAACTAGCGCTCATCACTTTTTGAATGTTGAGCGCTACTCTATTGAAGAGGAGTAGCGCTCATGAGGCTTGAGCACTACTATTGCACACTGGAGTAGGGTATAGGCGCTAGTCTATTGAAGTAGAGTAGTGTTCATGTCTCAAAATGAAATTTTTAGGGTTTTGCCAATCTTGGCAGGAGGTGGAGTAAGTCAAAGTCTCATCTAGGGTCAACATGCTCCTCCATCCAAGTTGTCCTTTTGTGTGATCAATAGCTCAAGATGATCACGGACGGAGAGGTGTAGGTTTGACCTATAACAGATGCTCCCTAATGTGTGAGGTCAGAGGGGAACGATGGCCAAAATACATTATAATCCAAAGCCATAGGAGGAGCAAGGAACCGCAAAAACAAGTCACAAGAACACTTGAAACAAAGATCAAGGTCAGCGAGCAATTACATTTGTTGACATCATATAGATGTGCAGTGTGATACAACATGATCTCTGATACATAACAAGGAGATGTTTACATAGCATGGCCACTTGGAATACAAGCGTGGATCCATGTCAAATCGAGATATCATAGCCATAACAACAAACTGGATCTATGTCTCATGGAGAGCCGAATATAAGTGAGGCTCAGTCTTGCGCAACTTGGGTGATAACAGAATGAGGTAATGTCATCCAAAATCCCAAGGTCTTCATCCAAAACAACTCTAGGTACAAACCCTAACCATGTGAATAGATGAGTTGATAGTCGAACATGGGGGTATTGTTTGATTGCTGGTCATTGATATATACCGTTAACAAACGCGAGGACTTCCACCGATAATGATGATGGGGCCCAAGGTACCAAGTACAATCCGTCGAGTGTGAATAGATGGACTTGGAATCGAACACTTGGGGATCCTTTCGAAGAAGAGACATTGATGTATTCTCAAAATTCAACAACGAGGAAAATTGCCACTGGTGACTGCAATCTCCAAGGTACTAACCGAAACTCTAAACTTCATTCCCAGAGTAAGATGAGTTGATGTTGATGGGAATAAGTTCGTTGGAAGGGAGGCCATAAGGCATCCTCCATCATCCAACGTGAGGAACACTCAACTGGTATGAGCTGATATGGAATAATATGTAACAAGACTGACACTAGGATGGCCGACACATGAGGTCAAGGTAAACTGCAGAATGGCCGACACAGGGTATTTCCTTGAACAGTGAGCACGACACAAAGTGTCTTAGGCATTTTTTGACATAATAGGGTAAATGATAAGCCTGAAATGTAAGAGACATTATCAGACCCTCCATATGGTTGGAAGAATAACCAACCGGGGGAGTAAACAACTCGGAGATCAGGTTCACCCTGAGGTTAAAAACTAAACCCAACCGACAAGATAGACTCAAGTAGGTGTTGTGTTCAAAGATAGAACTGACTGAACTGCCTTTGACATTGAAGATATGACACATCTTTCCCATCCCTTATTCTTTTTAGATAAAAGAATACCTTTCTTGTTGTTTTAATGAGTCCAAGAAAGAATGAAAACTCAATAGATCCAACCATGTAAAAAGTTTAATGAGCCCACGGGAGGAAGACTCAAGACCTTCTTCATTGTTTACAGAGTTCGAAGAAGAGATAGAAGATTACTCTATATTACTGATCTCTGGATTTTAATATCGAGCCGAGATCTGTTCTTGCTCGCTGGTGTTTTCAATTTTAAGGAGTCTGAAAAACTTAAACAATAACTCCATATATCTGCTTGTGGATTTTAGTATCGAGCCCAAGCAGATTAATGCTCGCCGGTGTTTTCCTATTTATAGAGTCTGAAAAACTTAAACAATCCTCTTTTCACCTATCCATGGATTTTATATCGAGCCCAGATTGGTCTGTGCTCGGCGGTGTTTTCTTGTTTATAGAGTTGAAAAACTTAAACAATCCTCTACTTACCCTCTCGTGGATTTCACATCGAGCCCGAGTAGGTGAATGCTCGCTTGGTATTTTCATGTTTAGAGAACCTGAAAACCCTAAAGAAAGGCTCTAAAAGGTCATTTTTCGTGCAGTTAGTCTCCTCCCCCAAAAAAGTATAAAACAAAGGGAGAAGAACTCTTCTAGCGCATACAGAAGTATACCTAGAGTATACCATTTATGTAGTTAATCCACCTAGGCCCGGAAAAGGGGTAATTCTATACCTGAGTGGATGAGCCTTCGATTACTTTAACGAGCTCGAAGAGGACAAGCTTGTTTGGCAATCTCATTTAGGTTGAAATAGTCCAAACAAGAACTTAAAATGACTTAAAGGTCAGCTTTTGGGATCATAGCTTCATAATCTCCCAAAACTAGGTCTTCAACAAAATATTAGTAAACGCGACAAAAATCTCGAATGATATATGAATTTGAACTATTAACTAGTTGACAAGGTCTAACATCGAGAATTTTAATCTTAGGAGATCGATCCTACAAAAATTTAAGGAAAAATGAGAGCTGGATAAGTGAACATTAGTATTGCACCATGTGTATGTTTCAATTGATAAATTAGGTCATTTTGATAAAATTTGAAACTATAGAGAACTAAACAATGGTGGGTAAAAATTAAAATCCAATTCATATATATAATTTCATTTAAAAACTCAATTTCCAATTTGTTTTTGTAGGACAAAAAATTGGGGCAAACTTTGCATTTTCAAATCTCCGTGGCAATCAAATCAAGCATCCAAACATCGTTCTTCTTCCACCAAGTAAGTTAGAATCTTCCCCACTTGCATTTTTATGGTTTAGTTTTTATTTTTTGAGCCTAAAACTGCTTGCCAGGCAATGCTCACAACGTTTAGTGCGCGGGCACTACTGTGTAACAAGAGCAGTAGCGTGTGAAGGAGATGAGTGCTACTATGCTCACACAGAGTAGCGCCCACACGTTACTGTGTAGTATACACAGTAGCACTCAAGCCTAAAAATTTAAAAACAAGCGCCGAGACTGAAAAATTGTCACTTTTTGTGCAGGATGGTTCTTTAATGGAGGGAGAGAGAACATGAGGACATGGATAGGCTGGCCATGCAAGACCCAGCCACTCTCCACGCTCTCCGAAGATGCGGTTTATTGAAGTTTTACCGAACTGTAAACATGAGGGCCCTAAACAAATTATTTCGAAGACTTATTCAGTACTGGGATGTGGATACCAATACTTTTGTCATCCGCGGGCAAACTTTGGAGCTTACAGTTGATGACATTTATTTCATTACTAGTCTCTCACGGAGGGGAGATGTAATAAATCTGAAAGGGTCTTCTCGTGTGGGCATAAGGTTCGTGCAAGAGTAATTGAATACATATTGTGTGGCTGGAGCTAAGAAATCAGGAAGCCAAATCTTGATTTCTACCATTGAAGGCCTCCCCTTGAAGGTGATAGTGAGTATGATTAACCGAGTGGCAGGTAGTGCCTCACTACACCTAGCTTCCAGGCACTCTATCCATGTTGGTGTACAATGCTTACAAGGTCATGTATACGATTGGTGTACTAGTTTACTGGCGAGCATGAAAGCTCAATTGACAGGTTGCAAATCCGACAAAATGAAGAATTTTGGGTACGGTAGCATTTTGTGTACTTTCTTCTTTGAGAGGATGCCTACTATTAGTTTGGGGATGCCTCTACCTCAGGTTAATCCCCGTGAGCCTAGACTAGGCCGTTGGGGTGACATATTCCTCCGCCAGGGTGGTGGGGAAAGTCACTACTGTTATCATACTGATGATTTCTGGGGGTGGTGGGAGAGGCAAGTGCCCGCCTTCGAGCAATTTCCATATGCTGGATTGGATTTCCGTCATGATCCAGAACTGGTGCTTCCTCCAAGTGGAGCCTAGGGAGATTTTGGTATGTTTAATTTTGAGAAATATTTAATTTTTTCAAACTTTTCAAGTATTTGATTTTTATGAATGAATTTTGAAGTGCTAAACAAGTGTCATATGCAGATATTGGGCATGTCCGTCCCGAGGGACATCCTACCATCTTTGTGAGGCCAGCTAATATTACTGCAGCAGATGCTATGTTGGGGACCATAGAGAGAAAAGTGAGTCGGTTGACTCATGAAGTTCCTGCATGCCATATGGATCAGATACCTATTGATATGCAGGAAGATGCAGTTGGGGTGCCCCCAGCATGGCTTAGGGTGCTACGGAAGATAGCTAGGCTAGTCATATGTTTTCACAATGCAGTAGATGATGATGAGGTTCCTCCTTCTCCATAAGAGAGGGATACATTCCATGTATATTTTTGAGGCTACTATGCCCAGTTTTGTACTTTTATGACATGACTTGATAGACTTGTGATCCAAAACTCATAATTTTTGATATAGTATCGGCTATATACAGTATCGGTTATTTATATGTGTATGTGTTTGAATTTTATGTGTGCAATGTTGTTTATGAAAGCGTATGATACAAATGCCAGTCTAACACATAGTTTGCTAATGAATCAGCTAATGCGTTTAAATTTCTTGGAATGTGTTCATATATAATAGAATCAAACTGTCTTTCTAATAGTCTAACTCGTAGAAACTGACGTAGCAATCCAGGATCTCTAATCTGGTAGACACCTGTTAACTGAAATACAATTAGTTGTGAGTCAAGTCTTACCTCCAAATGTGAAATGCCATGACTGAGAGCATCTCGGAGAAGTTCTATAACTGCACTGTATTCAGCCACATTATTCGTGGTGGGACCCAAACAAACCCCCCCCGAAGAGACAAGTTGGCCAGCGGGTGAGTAAATGACCCAAGCTGCTGTAGCCAACTGATAGGTGTGGCGACTGGCACCATCAGCAAATCCTAAGAAATGTTTGGTCGACATCTGGTACACGAAACGAAAAACACACATAAGATTAACTAACAAGCATAATGAAAACTAGCTCTACAAAAATATACAGCTATGTTACAAGAAAAAGCACCTCAGCCTAAGCATAGTACTTCTTTAGGTAGAGCCCATTTCTGGGCTCGACAAACTTATTACCTCCGTAATCTATCAGTTCATAGGCACCTTTCTTCAGTACTGTGGAAATTATATAAGGTCCGATCCACCTGGACTTGAATTTTCCAGGTCCTAGGGGTTCTTTGTCTTGATCCCAAAGTAGGACCAAGTCTCCTTCAAGGAAAACCCTAGGTTTGACGGACTTGTCATACTGTCCTTTGACTCATTTTTTGTGGACCTCATTTGTTGTGAGCGCGTCGCGGCGTTGCTCATCTAGATGTTCTAAGTGTAACAAACGTTCTTCTAGTATTGAAGTATCCGGTAGTAACTGAACGACTAGTTTTAGCGAAGGAATCTCGCATTCAATCGGTACAACTGCTTCTATCCCGTGCACAAGTTGGAAGGGAGAGAATCCGGTAGCAGTCTTAACGTTAGCTCGGTAATCCCAAAGAGCCGAGTACAGCATGATGTGCCAGTTATTTCAACTGGCATTAACAGTTCTTTGCAGTATAACCTTTAAAGTTTTGTTCACTACTTCGACTTGTCCATTCACCTGTGGATAGTATGAAGACGAATGTTCTTGTCGAAAACCAAGCATTGTATACAACTTGGTCATCATGCTATTCTGGAAATGACTGCCATGATCAGTCACTATCTCTTTAGGTATGCCAAACCGTGCAATAATCTGATTAAACACGAAATAAGCGGCAGTTTCTCCATCTGCCTTGACAGTAGGCATTGCCTCCGCCCACTTAGTAAAGTAGTCAACGGCAACGATGATGTAATGATGTCCTCCAGCTAAAATTGGATTGCAAGTCATGTAATCAACCCCCCATTTTGTGAAGGGACCTGCTGTAATCACAGGATGAAGAGGAGCTGGGTGTGCCCTCATTTTCTTAGTGAAAAACTGACACGGACGACAGTGTTTCACAGCTTCCACACAATCTTTAAAGATCGTGGGCCAAAAATATGTGGAAAGCAGTATCTTCTAAGTTGTTTCCAACCCGGAAAGATGTCCCCCACAAGCTCCACTGTGGGCATCATTTAATACTGCTTAGGCTTCTTCTCGAGTTAAGCAACGTCTTAAAATGGAATCTACCCCACGTCGATACAAAGTATCTAAGATGATGAGGTAGTTCTTCACATGGCTTTTGAGCTTGCATCGCTCTTCTCGAGAAAAAGTAGTAGGAGACCTCAAAGTCTGGATATATACTAAGATATCCTCGTACCATGGGTCAGAGGAAGCAATGAGGAAGATATGTTCATTTGGGAATGATGATTCTTCCTCAACGTACTCTAGATCACTCGGAAACTCTGAGATTAACTCAGCAAACACTAGTGATTTCTTCGACTTGGCCGATTGAAAGACCAAATCGAACTCCTGTAGGATTACAATCCATTTATTATATTTCCCACCGATGATTTTTTGGGTGAGAACGTACCGAAAAGGATTGACTTCTGCTATCATAGTAGTAGTTCGTAAAAGTATATAGTGACGAAGCCTTTGTACCGCATAGACCGCGGCAAGTGCTAACTTCTCAACGTGCGAATATTTAACCTCAGGGGCTATCAATGCATGAGAAAGATAGTAGACAACATGCTGTTGGAGCGTATAGTCCTCCTGAACTAATACTATACCAATTGTATTAAGAGACGCTGCCATATATAAAAGAAAGTCTTTTGCGTACTCTGGCGGGCTCAACAAGGGTGCTGAAAGAAGTGCCTTTTTCAAGGCTTCAAAGGATGCTTGAGCAGCCTCGTCCCACACAAAGTAGGAGTCTTGTTTGAGTAGCCTCATAAAACCTTTGGTAATCTTAGCATAGTTTATGATGAATCACCGTAAGAAATTAGACATGCCTTGCAGACTTTGGAGTTGTCGCAAGGTGCGAGGAGGAGGTAGATTTACAATCGCCTCTACTTTCAGCAGGTTGACCATTATGCCATAACTGGAGACAATGAAGCCCAGTAGATGTCCCAATTTGACACAAAACACACACTTATTAGGATTCAAACGAATCTTATATTGTCTGCATCTTTCAAACACCTGTCTAAGATGAGCTGGATGATCCCGTCTCTTTCGAATTCGCGCCGGGAGATCATCCAAGTAAGGTTCTATTATGTGTTTGATATCATGAAAAGCGAAATTCATCGCACGCTGGAAGGTAGCTCCAGCATTCTTCAAGCCAAATTGCATCTTTCGGTAAGCGAAGGTCCCCCAGGGGAAAATGAAATCTGTTTTATGTTGATCCTCGGGTTTGATTTGTATTTGATTGTATCCCGAAAATCTGTCCATGAAAGAGAACATCTCATGTCCCGCACAAGCATCTATGATTTGATCGATAAATTGTGTGGGATAGTTATCTTTCAGACAAGCTTTGTTCAAGTCCCGGAAGTCAGTACAGACTCTAATGGTACCTTGCTTCTTATCAACTGGAACAGGGTTTGAAACCCATTTCTTCATGTCAATCGGATAGATGAAACCGGCCTTAAGCAACTTTTCAACCTCTGCCTTGATGGTGGCCACTTTTCTAGGGTTCACAGGACAAAGCTTTTGTCTCACATGTTTTGCGTTAGGGTATGTCGTGATGACATGCTCCACGATGGCTGGGTCAATACCTGGCATCTCCTCATATGACCAGGCAAAAATGTCGTAGAATTCTTTGAAAAGTTTTGTATACAGAGCGATCTCTTCTGGAGAACAGTCTGCACCAATAAAAATGTTTTCCACGACCCCGGGTTTGGTGGAAATGTTAATCGGAATTGTTCTCGATATATTAGCCATATTTTCCTCAGCATAAACAGCTCTCGAAGTAGAAGGAAAAGATGAAAAATCAACAAATCCACCGGGTCTCACAAGGAATTCCCCTCTCTCAATCTTGTCTAGATCTAAAAGCATGTAGGACCTGTGATGCATATGTTCCCATGGTTGGTCCAGGACCATCATGAATTCTAAGATGGCTTCATCAAACGACAAAACCGTGTCTAAACAATCGAACGAGTGGGTGGAATTTAGTGACCATGCCGGAGCATAGTCCATATCTGACTCAGCAGAGACTGACGGAGTCATGATATGTTCCATTGCAGCATGTTGTGCTTCCATATAGGCCACTTCTGCAATGGATGGAGGCACAGAAGGTTCTGACGTAGTGGGAAGGATCCAAGGATCAGTTCTTAAACCAACCGTGAATGTTGCGGTAGCAGTACCCACATCAGAACGCAGAAAAAGAACAGGGGAGGTCAAAAGTGCCTATTAACGACCCGTAAAGCCCTTCTCCTAAACTCTCATTAACTGGGGCAGTTTGATCAACTAAGGGAATTGTGGTCTCTGAAGAAGTCTAGTTGTTTCTTTGAGTGAAAGAAAGTTGATCGACTGTAACGACCTTACCTTCAAATGGGAACATAACAACTCAAAAAACTGCCGATGCAATAGCTCGCATGGCATATGTCCAGATCCTGCCTAATAACATGTTGTAATCAAGCGGAGCGTCCAAAACTTCTACTTCTACAGCAACTGTCTTACCAGCCAATGTGACATCAAATGATGGCAAAACCCCGTGTGGACGGAATGTCCTGCCATCAAATGCAATAAGTAGTGTGTTAGAAGGGGCTAACTCGGGGGAACCCAAAGCTTTCCAACGGGAAATTGACATTACGCAGGTCGACGCGCCCTCATCTACGACAACTCGTCTGATGGTCATTGGGCCATAGACGACTTCAATCTGAAGAGCAACATGGTAGGGAAACCTGTATTTGATATTAGCCATATCAAATCATGCAGACATGTTAGAGGATTCCATACTTCCAATAGCTTCCAGAAGTGCATTTCGTTGTAAAGGACAACTTTGCAAGACTTCTAAGGTAGACATGGCACAAGGGGTCAGGGATAAATCTTCAACCACATTGTAGTTGGAGGCGGACCGAGTGTTGGGATTGTGTGATGCCCATTTCAAGACACCTTTAGGGATATTGGGCATTGGGTCCATAGGTATGTGGAGTGGAGTGGAGGATTCTGGAATCTCTTTATCCTTTTTCTGTGCGTCTGAGGTATAATTCCTGGCTCTCGTTTGTAAGAGTGCATCCAAATTAACCATGTTAATAAAAGTTTGATCAACCGTAGCATGTGTAGTGCCCCCAGTGTTGGAGGTGCCAGAAGCTGAGCTCTGCCCCTTAGGGAATGGATCTTTCAGTACGGAAGGCTTCTTTTCTTATAATAGCTTTTGGGCTTCTTCAAGCAGAGGGCATTGGTGAGTAAGGTGGTCCTGCTTGCAAAGTTTACAAGGGAACTTAATCTTCTTTTTCTCTTTGTTACCCTCCTCGGCATTATCTTTTTTGGGCTTCTCATGGTTCCCGTCTCCTTTCTTACCCTTTTTTTTGTTATTGGGCTGCCGAGGACCCTTTTGATTGTTCTGAACCTGGTTGACAGATTCAGAAGTAGAAGGAGAGGTTGTGACGGAAGAAACTTCTGCAGTCGATTGTTTGATAGATAAGGCATGAACCTGTTTGGTCAATGCTTCGAAAGCTGCAGAGTCAAATGAACCCACTATGCCGTCAGCATGTGGTCCAGGTTTAGGTCTACTTAGATCGGTATTCGATCGTGGTGCATCAGGTATGATCTCATACAGTAACCCAGATTGTGCGTAAACGAGATCTAACTGCTGGGTCCGTAGGATGGCTTCTTCCTCGTTAGACACTCCAGAAGTAGCTACTTCCTTAGAAATGTAAGGAAGGAGTGATTTCAAATACCACTCAAGAAGGAATTCTGGAGGTATGTTGGCTTTAATGAGCCTCTTCCGTCTTCGCCACTCTTGAATGTGATCAAATAAATGAGTGGCTTTATTTTTCCTAAATGTAGACAAAAGGTTTGTTCCAGCATCATACCAAACAGGAAGCTGGAAGTGATTCAAAAAGACAGTTGTGACATCCCCAAAATTAAAGAATGTAGCTACAAGTAACTCAATGTACCATTTGGCTGCAGCACTGATTGAAGTCCTTTGGAAAAGTCTCAATCTAATGGAATCTTCATTTAATGAGTTTGAGGAGCACCATAAATGGAAAGTAGTGACATGGTCACCAGGGTCTTCACCTATTTTTCCTTCGAACTTTGGAATGTCCGAAGGTAACTTGGTAGGAACTGGTGGCCATGTAGCGTTATGATACACTAGATCGTTGGTCAGCTTGGAAATATCTGGCAAATTTAAAGTTGCCAGAAATGGTAAATGAGGCCGGTAAGACGGTACTTGATAAGATGGGGTCGAAAAGGGGGAACCACCCATAGCTTGACCCATGAAATGCTAGTAGGGGTTGCCCCTAGCCGTCTGCTGGTAGGGGTTTCCCAACCATCTGTTGGTAAGGGTTTCCCCCGACCATCTGCTGATAGGGGTTTCCACCTACCATATGTTGATAGGGGTTTCCCCTAGCCACTTGTTGGTAGGGGTTGTCCCCTGCCATCTGTTGTTGCGCGAAAGTATTATTGAAATTTCCCCACCCATATGAAAGTAGGTTAGTTCTATGTGGGTTCATCCACTGTGGATGGGTGTTAGCCCCGCCATATTGCTGGTTAAAAATATTACCCCCTCCTCCTAAAAATAAGGAAAAAGGGACGTTACCTGCAGGCATATTACCTTGATTCATGTTGGGACCTGCAAAGGTATTAAAACCAATGGTAGATGACGTAGACAGTGCGGTCATGGTACTCATGACAGGAACAGTTGCAGAAGCACTTGGCCCTACAGCGGGTGTGGAAATCCAAGTACTGGGTATATGATATAACGGTTGAAACACAAGAGGTGGCACTAAATTGGCTGTACTGCTAGGTCCAAAAGTAGGTGTAGAGGTAGATGCCATAGTTGTTTAACTCGGCATACCTAACGTGCCAGTATTAAAACTGAAGGACGGAGTGGACACAGAGGTTGTCTGTGCCGAACTCGGTGTAGCAGTAAAAGGAGGATTTATAGTGTTAGTGTTCATACCTATGGTGGGAGTTTGTGGAACTCCCTGTTCGCCTCCTGGATTAGACATAAAATGTCCAGGTGAGAAATTATATGCACTGTAATCGGGCTGCTGGAAACCAACGGGTAACAGAAGCGGATTTCTAGGATTAGTCAGAGGAGGATTAAAGGGAGTGTTGTACTCCACAGAAGTGAGATCTTCAATCTCAACTGAACTAAAATGTCGCTGATCTGGAGTAACCGGTTGTGGTTCCTTAGGAACCTCTATTTCATGGTTTTCTGTTGCATTTTGTTGTTCTTCAGGAAACTCAATTTCAAGTGGTAGTTCCTCAGGAATTCCTATTTCAGGATTTTCCGTTGTAAAAATTTCCTCAGGAAGTTCTATTTTAGGAGTGGTTTCTAAAGGAACACTGGGGTTCACCCGTTGTCATCTAGCTGGTGGTAATGGTTCTGTTTTAATTGGCGGAAGGTTTTGAAACCTTCTCGATCTACGAAGTTCTTGGTTCTCCACGATTATATATAAAAATAAAACTAGAAAACCTAATGGCCACTAAGACTAGGGGGAAAACAGCACTCCAACTAAAAAGTCCTAAGTATGCAAACCAAGAAAACAAGATGCCTTCCGAAGAAGAGTCTGGGATGGTGAGGGCTCAGAACAGATCAACGAGGGATGAAGAACAGTTACCCGGGGTCCACAATACAATGACTAAGGGTGCAAGCGCTAGAATCATCCAACCGCCCTCCCAAAGACCTGTAAGGGATTTCCTCCCACCTTTGTCCTAGGTACAACAGATATACCCTTCGCTATCACCTGTGTATGAACCTATGGTCAAATACTAAGGATACCACAACACCGAAAACTCCTGGGGGAACATTCTCTGGTCGAATCAGAAGGCGTGGGCAGGGTAACTGAGCTCGAAACTCAAAAGAGTCCCCAAACGCGATCCAATCCTGGTATATGCTCGAAACAAAAAGTAGGAGGAGTATTCCCAACAATCCGATCTCACAAGATCTACTGCATAGATCCCAGGCAAGCTTTGAATTAAGTGGATTTACCTATGATATTCGAACTACGATTTTTGCATAATGTGTGATCTTGGGTGGTTTAAGGTGATTTAAACCCAAGATCCTAACCAAGACTAGTTGGTGTAGTGTATCCCTAAAAAGAAAAATTGTTTCTATTTAATTTTATTAAATATTTTTAGGGCTGTTATTACTCAAAAGGTAGTGCGTTTGTGTGGCATGGTTGCAACAGAAAAACAAAAGTGCATAAATTCTAACTTTCGACAACAAAACTTTTTTTTATTTTTTCATTTAAAGTTCTTTCAAAACTGAAAAACTGAGCAAATCTAATCAAATTTCTTTTTTGTTTTCTTTTGAAATGTGCACAAAATAATCTATGCTATCTTGTAACAAATATAAGCCTTGTTAATCTTAAGCTACCAAATTTTTGCTTTTTCTGTTATTATAAACGAAAAAGAACTATAAACATGGAAAGCAAATAAGACTTGTGTGCAATGTGTAAGTATGGCTAAAAATGGTTTCTAAGCTTACAGCTGTCAAGGCACTAGCTCAACAAAGACTTGTCCTACAGGTTTTTTGCAAAAGAAAAAGCCTTTATACTCGGAAACAAAGTGGGGAGAAAACAAAGGAGAAAGATACTCAAAACTGGGAATCAAACACAAGAGGACTGACCCAAAGCATCAAACCCTATCAAGACCACTATGCCAAGCAAACGGTAGGCCAGGAAGCTAACAACCACCCTACTAACACAAGGATTGAGAAATGAATCAACCTAAAGCACTTTAAACACACTTGAAACCAGAAAAGACAAAAAGTCAAAGAAGGTTGGAATTCAACAAGTTCGGAAGACACCCTAAAGGCTCCAAAACAGACCAAACCCTAAAACAAAGGATAAGATAGGTAAAGAGAAAACACATGTTGCTACAAACAGTGAATGCAAAGAATATAGGTTTTTAAGTCAGCAACACACAATCAGGGCAAGAATAAGCGGAAGTGTTCACTAAAGAACAAAGCCTAGTCTTCCAAAAGAGCTATAAATAGTCCAAACATTCCACAAGTAAGCAAGCGATCTAAATATGGTAAAAAGACTCAAAGAAAGGTTCTAAGACTTAAAGAAAAGTTATAAACCTCAAATACCAATCAAGGAGATCTAAAAACAAAGTCAGAAGACCACCTGAAAGGCAGAAAACTCAACCAAACACCTAACAGAAGGCTACAGGAATATACCCTACTGTGCAGTAGGGAAACTAGCGTTCCTGAAGAGATGGGCGCTACTGTATGTATAGAAAAGTAGCGTATGGGCGCTTTTGTATGTATAACAAAGTAGCGCTCAGGTCTTAAAAAGTTAAAAACTGACTTTGAAAATATGCAAAAAGACTGAGTTAAGCAGAGAAAAACAAGCAGGGGGTACCTACAGGGTCTCTCAGCACATTAAAGGAGTTAAAATGGTTCTAGGAAGACAAACAAGAAAGGTTTCCTAGAGCCAAAACACAACTTTCCCCAGCTGAGTCGCCAGTCTGTTGGCGGGAAAAACTACCCTATAGTAAGGAAACGGATACTATCAACTGAAAGGAGATGACAGGTAAGCATACTAACTGTGTTACAGAGATGTTTATGAAAGGAAATAGGTTATAGGTCTTGAGAACATACCTTTCGAATGACGTTCGATCCTAGCTCTTATTCGATCTTGCGCTCGATCCTCAAGTCAACCTCCCGTTCAATAAACCTGCAATACAAGTACCTTTCTTAGCGTATCTTGGATAATATATAATGATGAAATAGACAAAGCAATTTAAACATCCAATATTAACCAAAGCAGATCCAAACAAGTATATCACTTCAATGAACACTTAATTTGGGACAAGAAAGATGCTTCAACCTTTTATTGTCAAATGCAAATTGATGATACAAAGTATACCTGACTTTGTGACATGCTCCTGCAACCTGATCCTGGGCTCCTGCTCTTCTCTGGCTTGGATATCCTCCAGCATAATCTCCTCCAATGCAAGCTTCTCTTTAAAAGTCTCTTAATAACATTCATGTCTCTAACCCCTCTCTTTATTCTTCCTTGTATTTATAGGACAAGGGAAGCAGTTCAGGTCGAGAGATGGTTATGGAGGAAGTTGGGGAAGTTGGAAAACCAACTGCAACTAATCCTCTTCATGAAATTAATTATTTTTTAATCATCTTTTGAGGTGTACGCTACTATTGCTCAGTGAAGTAGCGCTCAGGGCACTACTATAGTGTTTTTAAACTAGTGCTCATCACTTTTTGAATGTTGAGCGCTACTCTGTTGAAGAGGAGTAGCACTCATGAGGCTTGAGCGCTACTATTACACACTGGAGTAGGGTATAGGCACTAGTTTATTGAAGTAGAGTAGCGTTCATGTCTCAAAATGACATTTTTAGGGTTTTTCCAGTCTTGCCAGGAGGTGGAGTAAGTCAAAGTCTCATCTGGGGTCAACATGCTCCTCCATCCAAGTTGTCCTTTTGTGTGATCAATAGCTCAAGATGATCATGGACGGAGAGGTGCAGGTTTGACCTATAACACCCCTGCCTAATTAAAATATGTATAACCAATAAGTGAAACTATAGCTATGCTAGAATAGAAAACACCATAATGCAATGTCTCCTGCAAATATATGAGAATCCACTTTGGTTCTTTCCAATGACTTTAATGAGGCTTTTGCATAAACCTCGAAACCATGCGTACTGCAAAAGAGAGATCTGGCCTGCTATGTGTCAAATATATCAAACTTCCCACAAATTGACAATACAATGTGGCATAAAAAAGAGGAGTGTCACAATCAACATTTAACTTTACACCGAACTGAAATGGTGTAGGAGAAGGCTTACAATCACTCATATGAAACCAAGCAAATAAATTTGTTGCATACTTAGGCTATGAAAGCAATAACCATCAACCATATGCCAAATATGTAAACCCAAAAAATAATTCAATAGGCCTAAATATATCATTTCAAATTCATTTTTTAGATTATTCTTCATTTGTTGTATAAATATAAGCCGAATGCCAATAAGGATAATATCATCCACATAAAGTACCATAATGATGACATCATCATAAAATTTCTTAACATACAGATTTGGATCAGATATACACTACTTAAAACCATTCTTCAAGAAATAAGCATCAATTTTTTGATACCAAGATCTCGATTCCTGTTTAAGACCATATAAAGATTTGTTCAATTTTCATTCCAAACTTGAAGTTTCAATAGTAATAAAACTAGGTGGTTGTTGCTATCAATGTCTTCATGAAGATCACCATTCAAAAATGCACTCTTCACATCCACTTGGCGTATTTCCCATTGATAAGATGCAACAAGAGAAATAATAGTTATTATTGTGTTAATTTTAGTGACAGGAGCAAAAGTTTCAATATAGTCAATACCTTCTTGTTGAGAAAATCCTTTTGCTACTAACCAAGCCTTATGTTTTTCAATCTATCCATCTACAGTAAACTTTGATTTATATATCCACCTACATCCAACTAAGTTCTTTCCAAGAGGAATGGGAACAAGAGTCCAAGTCTTGTTCTTTATTAATGAGTCATACTCAGTTGTCATTTGATTTCTCCCATTCACGTTTATCTTTACTTTGAGCATAGGTAGATGGATCATCTATGGAAAAAAAATTAGTCATAAGAATAAAGTATGATTTAGTTCGACGAGTATTGGAAGGAATACCAATCATAAAACCTACTGATTCAAGAATTTTTCGGGGCAACAAGAAGAGAAGTAGTGGTAGGAACCACACTAGTATCTTGGAAATTCAGGAGGATCACTTGAAGAATAAGGTGAACTAGGATCAAGAGTAGGCATATAAGTAGAGGAAAGGGTAAAAGAGATAGGAATAATAGAAGGCGAAGGAAAATTCAAGGTAACATGAGGCTCAACAGTCTTAGGAGGAGGAGAGACTTCATTGAATTGAACATATCGCCTAATTATAACACCTTGGGTAGATGGATCAAACAATTTGTATGCTTTGGGATCCTCACAATAACCAATGAAAATACATTTGTGAGACTTGGGTTCTAACTTTTTTCATTTTTCATCTGAAATATGTTCCCCGGCATTCACTACCAAATACCTTAAAGTTACTAATATCAAGTTTTCTTCCATTCCATTTTTCCTTTGGAGTTACCTACAAAACTACTTTGCTAGAGACTCTATTCAATATACGGTTAACACAACAAACCGATTCATCCCAAAAACGTTTATGTAATCCTTTAGAATAAAATATACATCTAGCCATTTCAACCAAAGTTCTATTCTTCCTTTCAACTACATCGTTCTGTTAAGGTGTATAAGGAACAATCTTTTGATGTTGAATTCCTTGCTTAGATAAATATGCATTGAATTCTTTTTTAATAACCTCCCCCCCATTATCAATTATCTAAGTCTTAATACTTCTACTAGATTCTTTTTCAACCATGGATTTAAATATTGAAATATACCAAAGGTTTCACTTTTATGTTTCAAACAATAAACCCAAGATTTACGATTAAGATCACCAATAAAAGTAAGGGGTGTTCCCATGAAGATGGGTAACATTTTTGGGCCAAAAGTGATGGCGAAAATTCAATTTTTTACTCATTCATTAAATCAAATCCCTCAAAACTCATATATGCCGTGTGAATTTCGACACACAACAAAAAAAAAAATTGTAGGGAATCATGTTGTCTTTCCACCTATATTTAAAAATAATAATATTATTATTTAATATGCCAAAATTGCATTTAATGATAGGTTTGTTCTTGTAAATTTCAGGAAATGTTTACAAGTGGTTTGTGTACACATAAAATAATTTAGTGATAAAAGCATAATATTTGAAAAAACATTATATGAACATAAGCTACACAAAATGCACTAGAGCACACATATTGTTTTTGTAATTTATGATGGAAAATTATATATATATATATATATATATATATATTAATTTTCGAAACTAACTATTGAAAATTTTAATTGCATTTTGTACACGTGTGTGCACATAAACTTTTTTTACTGTTTTTTGGTGCATATATATTTTTTGTACTTTTTTTTATTTTCTACTTTTAATGTTGTTTTGCGTTGATTTGATGTTGTAGACATGGTTTTGTAAGTGTAAGTTGCAAAAGAAAAAGAAAAATCATATGGACTAAAAAACTTGTATATTATATGCCAATGGATAGATGATTCATTGATGAATCCATTGGTAAGAAGTCTGCCATCTAATGTGCATCCTAGGACATGGATTACATTTGGCAAAAACAACGGAACAAATAAATTTTAAAAAAATGGGACTAAAAGCCTATTTTAAAGCCACTGATCAAGCTATTAGCTCGATTGAGGATTTAAGAAACCTCAATCGATAATTTGCGAACATTTTGAAAATACCTCAATTGAGTGTTAATGTGCAGTTAACCAAAAGTTCGATCGAGATATTAGCTTGATCAAGAATTCTAAAAGCTCGATTGAGCATTATAAAAATGTTGGATCGAGCTAATATCTTGATCAAGTTGTTTTTCGCCAAATTTTTCATTGATTTGTCCTCTCTTCCTTCCCTCTAACTATACCTGTAAATTACCTACCCACATTTTTCACTTAATGAGCTAAATTGTATAAACAAATCTATAAAACTCACATATGAACTCCAATTTATCATTTGTAACTCCATTTTTAGCCTCTTGAGTTTCTCATAGTGTACATTTTTCTAAGGATTTCAAAGGAAATTGGACATTTCCATTTCTTATTCACCAATCAACATGGGAAACAAGAAAAGTTGAAGTAGAAAACATGATCGTGATCAAATTAATGAAGAAGAAATGCAAAAAAAGACCAAAGAAAGGATGAGGTGACAATGAGCGAAATTGAGAGAGCAACAAGAAGATGATGGAGATCAACCTTTGGTGGATCCAGCTCCAATTGAGGACGACATCGGTATTTTTCTTACCTCATTCCTCAAATGATAATTATTTCAAACAACTTTCTTAATTCTTACTTCTTACCCCATTCTTTGAATTATCATGTTTCAAAATTAATTACAATTATCATGTTGATTGATTAGTAGTCATTGTATTTTCAATATATTATATGATTTTTATTGGTTACAATTTAATTTAATTTACTTCATTTATTATTTGTCATAATTAATTTTTATATTTACTAAATAATGTAGTGAAATGTTCATACATGCATTGAGTGTTATTAGAGAATATTATTGTGTGCCAGCTAGTGTAACTAGTATCAATCTAGATATAGCAAAAATTTGTGTGTTCTCAAAATTTCTCTTGTAGTGTTAAATTTTATTCCTCAAGGTTGGTTTTGATAGGACTTCAAATATCATCTAGTGGAATTGATAGTCAAATATTCATAGCAATGAGCAGTCTAGAATAACAAATTCAAATATTTATACATGTGAAAAAAACAAATCCTTAAACTAGCTCGGTAACGTTTATTTATGTATATGGTTCATGTTTATTTATGTATATGCTTTATCCTTAAACTATATGTATAAATGTACATGCAATTTCACACATAAAATGATGGTTCATGAGACATATATTGTAAATTATTTCCTTGGGGTGGATGTTGGAACCAAATGTGAAAATACACTTAAAATTTAGATACAAAATTAGTACATAAGGGTGAAAACGTGAAGTTGGGTAACACTTCCGTGAGAATCGGGTGCGAAAGAGACATAGTGGAAGTTATTTGGTCGAATAACCAAATTTATTCGGCCGAATAAATTTCATTATTAGGCCGAATAAATTTCGTTATTCGGCCGAATAAGTCATATGTTATTCGGCCGAATAACGTTTAACGGTTCACCATTAGAAATAACGGATACCTCGATTTGTGTGTGAGGTATAGTCGGACAGGAAAAATACACGAAATTTTTTATTTATTCGTCCGAATAATTATCCTACATAAAAGCTCAACCGCAGACTGTCTTTGTCATTTTCTTTGCAGGAATTTTTGGACCCCGCTGTGAGACCCACTGTCGGACCCGCCCTCGCCACCCGTCTCTCCACTACTCCATCCACCCGGCCGCGTCTGCTTGGATGGACCCATCCATGCCACTATTGTTGTCGTTGCTGGACTCATCCTCGCCATCCTATAGCTTCTATTGGTGGTCCACCATACCTTTCGTCTCCCCCTCCTTTCGTCCCCCTTCTTCGCCACCTTCCTGCATTTGTTCGTTGGTGGACATTCGTTGCTGCGTCTGTTCGTTCGTGGAGTGTTCGTCATTTGGTGGAGGTTCGTGGTGGTCTATTCATTGGTGGAGTGTTCGTCTGTTGAGTGGTCGTTGGTGGACATTCGCGTTGGAGTGGTTGTGGACTGTTCGTCGTGGGGTGGACTGTGCAGGTAATTTTATTTCAGTTTTTTATTTTTATTTTTTCTTTTTGTTAAATTTTATATCAATGTTGTTTCGTTTGGTTGCAGGTGTCGTTTTCTTTTTCGGTGCTCGGGGTCGTTCGGCTTCGTTCGCTCGAGTTCGGTTTGGGGTTGGCTTTCAGCAATAAAACAAAAAAAACAGGTATGCTGAAATGATATCTAATTTGTCTGTGTAATTTATCTATTATTGAATTAAGGAGTAACAAAAAAAATTAGAATCTAACTTAGTGGGTACTATACATGAGTTCATGAACTCTGTCCATGTGGACAGAGTTCATGAACTCCGTCCAAATTGGACAGTGTTCATGAACTCTGTCCAAATTCGACAAAGTTCATTAACTCTAGCCTATCTTAACTTAGACCTTGAATGGAAGGGAAGGAAGGACCTTAACATAGAACTGTTGGTAATTATTATTTTAGTACCTTTTTTAGTGTGATTTAATGGGTGTTTTGATCGTAATAATCCTTGCCTAGCTCGCCTAGCTAACTTTTAGAGCATAACCCTTAGTTGGAATTAGATTACCTATCACAAATAATACTTATCAGAGTTTGAGCAAAGCCTAATCAAACGAGCTAAGATACTTAAGCAATAGGAACCGTAATTTCTGAGTCATGAAAAATTAAGAAATGATGTACTAAATACGATCAATTATGTGGACTGAATGGCAGTTACTAATTTTAGCACTTGCATGGATAGGAGAGAAAGTAAATTAGTAATTGTAGGAGCCTCTATTCAGATTAGGAAAAAAACAGAATCCAGATGTATGGTTTTAATTAGTTGCTATTTCAAGTAGATGTATTCCGAGTTTATAATTGATCCAATTATGCAATTAGTTTATATACGATATTCTAAGTTCATAATTTATCAAATAATGCAATCACTTTACTTTCTATTCCAATCAATGATATTATGGCATATACTAGAGTTGTGGCCAATATATTAGTATCGACTGATTACGATGTTAGGTTAACTACTTTTACCTGTCGTATTACCTTTAGATGCCCATTTATGTCCAACAACAACCAACCCCCTGGTGTATTCATCATGAACCTTTAGATCCAAATCGTATGCTTAAACTTATTTAAATATAAATACTATTGAGCTAGTTAAACTTATTGAGTTAAACTTATTTAACTATTAATTTTTCTTATATGACCAAAAAGAGAAATATAAATAGTATTGAGTTGGTTAAACTTGTTAAACTATTGATTTTGCTTATGTGATAAGAAGGAAAAATAAAAGTAGTTTTGAAATTCTATTTGCAAATGGTATTTTTGCTTTATGTATAGGTTTCCCTTTTCGGTTGAACTCTGTCCACATGGACAAAGTTCATAGATCAATATATTAATTAAATATGATAAACCATGCTCATGCATAACTACAAACAAGACTAAACTTTACTTTAGACGTAATAAGAAAAAACTAAAGCTACTACATAGAAAACTTGTAAAAAACCTTGGCCTTCCAAAACAGCAAAGTCAATTGTATTATGCACCAAACAACATGTTTTATGAACGTAATGTGTACACATTATTCTTATGTATTTAGGGAATCTTTGTTAGGAGGTATTGATATCAAAACATTAGAGTATTATGCCACATATATATGGAAACATGAGACTCATTAATAATTTTTCCACATTAATAGTGATGCAATGATATTAATCCACCTAGTATTGAGTTCATGCCATAGATATATGGAAACACGAGACTCACTAATAATTTTTCCACATTAATAGTGATCCAATGATAGTCGTACACCTAGTATTGAGTTCACTCTAAGTTGACATTCTTTTGAGAATGTCATGCCTTATGATTGTGCATTTTGAATTGAGAATCTAATTGATGGAAAACAATGGTCTTAAGTTTTAGCCTTGTAAAGGTGACCATTTCTGGGATTATGTTTTTCTTTGGTTGCAACATGGCAAACTCGGGGAACATAATACCATGAATTGTCACCGTTATCAGGCTGAAACTCAAGACCATCGTGCAAAATAGAAAAATTGGGAAACATGGGAAATTTGGGAAACATGGCAAACTTGTGAAACATAATACCATAAATCGTCAATTTTTTATGATTCTATGGAATAATGAAAATATTTGTAGATATAGTTTATGTTTAAATTATTAAAATATCAATTAAGTTATTAATTTAAGATTTAAATTAAAAGTTAACGTGTTCATGAACTCATTCTTTGACATAAAGAAATGTAACCTTCACTTAGTATTTAATTATATTGGTTTCATTCATTTTAAACATCAAAAACACTTAGAAGATTGGCACATTAATTCCTCATACATCCAACAATATTAGCTATACTCATTTTAAAAACTATTAGATGATATTAGGTATATCTAGGTCCTTATTAAATAACTTAGTCTCTTTAGCAGCTAGGTCTTAGAATTTGTAGAATTAACATGTAGAATTTGAATATGTAATGAGTTGATATTTGTGTAAGTGTAGACATTACATCAAATGGAAAGAGGGGAGTCTTCGAGGTGAAAGTGTAGGAGGTCTTCACATTCTTCTGGAGTTGGTGTTTCAATTGATAATCGGAGGTTGTCGACTTCCCTTCAAGATTCAAGTTTATTGTATAGTTCACATTCATTCGATCATCGGCGAGGCGATAGGGGTACAGATTATTCCCCTTTATCTTATGTGGGAGAACGTTGATCTCGACCTTTTGTTGGTATGAAAATCAATCTTTTAATACATGTACAAATTGTTTTTTGTGTGTACGCAAAGTTTGTACATGTTTACACATAACTTTTTTTTTATTTGAAGCAGAGCATGGTTCAGAAGATGTTCATAATTTTACAAAGAGGGAGGAAGAGCGAGCAAGGGAGACAGATGTGGGTGCAGAGCAAGGTTCCCAAAAGGCTTGTCATTCTACACATGGTGACGATCATCGAGCCAGGACGCAATATGTTGAACTAACCGAGGGTTGTACACCCATGACAACGTATCCGTCTGATTTACCTGAGGAGCTTCCATGGGAAAGTGGTGTTCATCAAACGACTCTTGAAAGTTGTAGATCCCACTATGATAAGTTGGAAAAATATTTATCTACTATGGATCTCCCTCTAGAGAGTAAACAAAGTTTGGAGATTTTTTTGGGATCATTGCAAAAATTCATTGAGGCATATGAGGATCTTGGACCAACTACGAATGGTTTTGTTGATTTGATGCGAAGATAAAGGGCACAAGTGATGGGTCCAGACAAGTGGGTTGTTGTGAAGGAGAGAGTGACAAAAGAACAAGCCAAAGCAATGTTTAACTTCAGAGAAGGTCTAAAGCGAGAAATGTTGAAAGTGCAATATTTCAAGCACCCTGAACTTGCACATCTACTATATGATTGGTTCCTTGCAGCCTATGGTCGGTTGCCATGGAACAATGAGGTTTCTCAATATTTTGCTAGATTTTGTTATGCAGAGTTTTTTTTAAAGATGAAGCCAGACTATACTGATGTTCATTCTGAATTTTATGGAGTTGGAAAGGGTCGAATATATGATCGAAAATGTGCTCTTAGAGACCCTACAACTCTTCGACCTCCACCCTAGATATCTTGCCCACCCAAGCTTGTTGCATTAATATCAGAGATGGAGTCCACATCCCAACTTGGGACAGCTGCAAGGGATTTTGTTGGCGATGGTTTAGAGTCGGCATTAGTTGGAGTAGATGTGGGATTGGTTCGAGAGAGGGCTCGTGCCACTATTCGTCAAAAGTTTGTTTACAAAACGAATGATGATGTAGATGGAATGAGCATTGGAGATCTTAGGGCTTATGCCAAGGTTTGTCGTGACATAGCTTCAAATGTTATATCCAATGACACATCGAGTTTATGAGAAGTTTGTTGATTATGATGTGACAATCTATTTAATCTTTTATTCATTTTGAATTGAACTTTTTGTTACATTATATGTATGATATTATGTCTTTTTTGATGTATAGTAATAAGTACATTATGTAAATGTTTATTGGTTGCAGTTTTCCAGAATGATGAATGAACATTCTTTTCGACTCTCCACTAGTAAAAATGTAGAAAATGTAAAGCATATTGGAGAGGTATATTTATTATCTACATATTTATAATTATGTTTGAACTTGATATATTATCCATTTTTTGAATTTGAATTTAACTATGCATCTTATTGTTAATTTGACTTATCCATGCAGGTTTCTTTATATACGAACTTTTTAGATGATTTACCATCTCTTGTGAGCTAATGATTTTAATTTTTTTTGTTTCGGTTTTAAGTTAATTGCTTAATTTTTTTTTGCTTGCATTATGTTTTATTTATTAACACAATTTAAATTTTAGGAGAGAGATATAGGTTCTTTGATGAATGTGGATATTGGCACAGATGTAATTTTGTTCACACTTGAATTGATTTCTGATATAAGTTTAATACTTTAATTTTTTTCGATTTAGTTTAAATTTGTTTAAATAATTTATGATATTCATAAATTGATTTTATACATGTTGCAGCTTGGGTCTCTTCGATCTTTTGGAGGCAAAGGGAAGAAACCAGTGGAGGATAGTGGTGGACATGCATTTAAAGAATTTGATGTAATTTTGTTAATAATTGAATTGTTCTTTGATATATAAGTTTAATATTTTAATATTTTGAATTTAGTTTAAAATTGTTTAAATAATTTATGATATTTATAATATGTTTTTATACATGTTGCAGGCTGGGTTGAGTCCAAGGGAAGGCCCTAGTGGAGGATAGTGGTGGACTTATTCCTTTTTTGTTGATATATAAATTGTAATTGTTTTGGACATCGAGGAGATTTATTTTTGGATTATACATATGTACATTGAACTCACATGTTCATTGGTTTGTTTTTTGAGGATTATATACATGTACATTGAACTTACATATTTTGTATTTACTTTAAATGATCTATTTTTTTGTTAATTATTTAGCATATTTAATGTCATAAATGTTTAGTATATGTTTTTGCATGTTTATGAATGTATGTAAATTATTAAATTTATGTATGTAAGATGTAAAATTTATAGGAATGTTAATGATAGGAATGCTAGAAATGCTAGGAATGTTAAGAATGGATGTTTTGAAGTTTTGATAGTTGCAATCTAAAGTTAGGAAATGTTAAGAATGAATGTTAGGAAATGTTGAATGTTAAAAATGAATATTGAGAATGAATGTTATGGTAATAATGAATGTTAGGAAAGTGTTGAATCCTAATAATAAATGTTAGGAAGTTTTGATAGGTGCAATCTAAAGTTAGGAATGATAAGAATGAATGTTAGGATGTGTTGAATGTTAAGAATGAATGTTAGGAAGTGTTGATAGGTATAATCTAAAGTAAGAAGTAAGGAATGTTAAGAATGTTAAGAATGAATGTTGAGGATCAAGAATGTTTAAAATGTTAAGAATGAATGTTAGAAAGTTTTAGGAAGTGTTGAATGTTTAAAATGTTAGGAAGTTAAGAATGAATGAATGTTAGGAAGTTTTGACCTAGGTGCAATTTAAAATTATGAATGTTAAGAATGGATGTTAAGCATGTTAAGAAGTGTTTATTAATGAATGTTAGGAATCTGTGAGTTTGTTAGGATGTAAAATCTATGAGTTTGTTAGGATGTAAAATATTTTCAGTATTGGATATGTAAATAAAAATGTTATTGCATTTTGATAGAAATATGAATGTTAGGAAGTTTAAGAATGTTACTAAGTCTTAATAGGTGCAATCTAAGTTTTTATAGGAATTTTAAGAATGAATGAATGTTAAAAATGAATGTTAGGTTTTTATAAGAATTTTAAGAATGAATGAATGTTAAGAATGAATGTTAGGAATCTTAGGAAGCTTTGAATGTTAGGAAGTTTTGATAGAAATATGAATGTTAGGAAGCTTAAAAATGAATGTTAGGTTCAAATTTTGATAGGAATGTTAGGAAGTTTTGATAGGAATGTTAGGAAGTTTTGATAGGAATGTTAGGAATATGTTAAGAATGAATGTTAGGAAGTTTTGATAGGTGCAATCTAATGTTAGGAATGTTAAGAAAGAATGTTTGTTTGATATATAGAATCTCGGTTTCAACATAAAACTTGAATTTCATATAAATGATAAATTGAAATTTGTATAAATGATTCATATTTTCAATTTTTAACTAATGATTCATATTTTCAACATTCAAGTACATTTTATGCGGCTGAAATCATGGCAAATGAGGATTTAACGATTTTTTGTTTTTTAATCATAAGCAAAGATTACAGGATTGTGAAGCTTATATTAAATTAGAGCAATGACTTTAGACAACAATTTGATGAATTTTCATCGATTTGTAGTAAATAATCATTACTTTAATTTAGCATAAGCTTCACAATCCTGGAATCCTTGCTTGTGATTAAAAATCAAATGATTGTTATCTTCATTTGCCATGATTTCAGTTATGTGAACTTACACAAGTGATATTTTAAAAAACTCATGGCTCTTGTATTTATATGGATTATTTATCCCACCATAAACCTAGTAATAGATCAACCCATCTTATGGATCAAGAATAATAATTTCCCTTTTATTAAGTATATTAGAGAAGCATGAAATGGATCAGATGAAATCTAGCATATTTCTCAGTGATTCTTCACTTACATACTTCAGTGAAAAGTAAATATTCGGGGCGGAGTGTGGGGACAGCCACATCCATTATCTCATCCATCAAATGGTCTAATAGACATATGGGGACCCGAATAAAGTAATGTACACATAATTTAAAACGAAATTACACATTAAAGTTTTCATTACCAAATAATTTTTGAATTCATTTCAGCATACTAAAATACGATCATTTAAACTCTTGTCAAGATCATAGACATAGGTGAAAGAAAAAAATATATTGTACACAACATTCGACATGGACATGGACAAAAACATCGATCGATTAATTTTTGATATAGTTAAAAACATCGCAATGGAATGCCGTCCTCAATTATCCGTTCATGGTCATATTTGGACAATTTCCATTTTTTAGTTTTTAATTGTTTTTTCGATGGAACTTGTACCTATTTTATTTGAGATGCACATACTAAATGACTATATTGACAACATATAACATCAGGTTCATAATCCTGAAATTAGACATAATTTTCAGTCATATGGGTCTGTTGAAAAAAATAGCCCTTTAAAATGATGGATCCTCTCTTTTATGTATATCCATTGTCATTGTAGTCCTCCAATAACTTCATCTTTCCTTCAGTGCATCGCATCAAATAATACTTTACATTTTCATTGTTGTCTATAGGTACAATCACAGTGAAAACATCCTCTGTGCAAATTACAATTGGCGTTAGGGTTTTTAAATCAATTAAATTGACTAATATACATGTATAAGGTGATGGACAAGAATGAGCAATCGACAAAACAGTTGTAAGATCATTACCTTCTCTAACAAGATTTAAAATTCTGCCGCCATCAGATGATATTGCTATTTCTTCTTATTCTAATTCTTCTACGCTTGCTAGTGGCATTTTTTCTTTAGGATTAATCTGTGTGTGTTTCCAATGTTTTACATAGTTGTTCGTTATGTTTTCACAAACTTCTGTAGATTCAACATTTTCAGTGCAAATATGACAAAAGCATGATTGCTTTCTACTGTCAAATGCAAACACGTTTTGGAAGGGTTTTGTTTGAATAGAGTGAAAATATCTAGTCCCATGTATGGTGCTAGCATCGTATGGTATTGATCCATTTATATCTTGGATCCTGACAAGCCAAAAAAACCTACACAAATGACAACTTTTGATGTTAGTGTACATATACTTAAATATTAGTGTACATTTTTTTAAATTGACAATTAATATAAATTAAAAAAATCGTGTACATACCTGCGCACATCTTTTGATTATTGATTATAATCATGGCTTAGATGTAATTTACACCATTGGACAACCTCTATAGCTGAATGAAATCGCGCAAAAGAATGGTTCATTTGCCGTCTTTGAAGTGCTCTTTTTACGCATGCTCCTGCAACATCATGTTCACCTTTTCCATGTCCAGTTTCAAAGAAATTCCAACGATGTTTAATGTTCAATGCTTTATGAATTCGACATAACCAATAAAATGATCGTAAAGATTTAAATTGTCCCGCACATCCATCCAACTATATCCAATGTTCATTGAATTTAACGTCACGTCCTTTTAGTGAATCGTAGAAAATACTTTCAATACAATGCTGAACAAAATGTGTATCGTGTGTACGATCATCGCTGATATAAAAGTGATATTCTTTAATCACATCTCGATTGTCACGCGTGCATTCAATACCATCAACATCCTGTTGAGAATGTCTATATAGAACATGGACAAATATTGAAACTTGGTCAGAATGATAGTATTCACTCTGTATGTCTTTTTGTGCAGCAAATGTGTAGTTTTCTGCAAAATCAACAACTGACAAAATTGTTCCTGGTGGAAAATTTTCACGAGACTGTTTGAATCGAAGGTCTTGCCATTGTGCTCTATGTGAATGCTTGGTGTATTTATAAATTTCACTTTCAAATTTCTTGAGAAAATATGTCACACATATTTTAACTTCTCGCAAATCAATTCTTTTGGAATGTGTATCATTAGAACTTGTAGCATAACCAATGTATTCATATCTTCTCCAATCAATGGTTACATTTGACAGCGAATGATCATTATCGATAGGATATTTATTGTGGAATAAGACCAAATTTCCACAACGATGACAATGTTTTCCATTGAAACATTTCTTATTATAAAATACTTTACCGTGATCTCTCTCACATAGAGTTTGAGATATGAATTCACGTACTGTGGGCGGAGGTGGTGAATTCATCCAAAACATTTTACCAAATTCAAGAAACGTGTCGTAATATAATTGAAATTGCACATGATAACGACAACAACATGTGTCACATATAGTAATAGGTCTAACATACCATGGTTTTTGTTGCACAAATGGAGTGATTGACACGTTAATTCCACGGTGATCTTCCTTGAATTTATTGAACAATTGTACTTGTGTCATATCCATTATATGTTTTGGACTGCTTTCATATACCCCTCGTGATACTCTTTGTCGTATCATATCCCTTGAATTTGGTGAAACTCGAGCATGTGTCAACCAATATTCCCGTATAATATCTTTACCACCTGCTCTCATTCTATCTTTGTAAGGCTGTCTACAAATAATTGCCCAGCAAGCAAGTTCATTATTTTCATCTATTTGCATTCTGAATTTGCTATGTTTGTATAATGTCTTTCTTGAGGTTCCAACTGCTTTTTCTAGTTGTGTTGTTAAACGTTTTTGTTTAGTATTAGCTAAAACAATTGCTGTATGAATTGCTTTACGTGCAGCACTGATATCTTTCTTCCTGGATTTTTCAATTTTTTTTATTGCATCACCTATATTTTCTATCACATTATGTTTCAATTTCGACTCTTTTGTCGCCTTGTGAATACCCAATAATGACGTAGCACCTTCTCACTTTTTGGACACTAATAAACATCTCAAAATTTGTGCGTGTCCTGCTATTGAATAATCCTTCCGAACATCATCATAAAAAAATTTAGCACGATAACGTGCAGCATGTATGGAAATTTTTTTTCCATATTTGTTGCAGTCAATGTTTTCTAACATTTCATCATCAATGGTGAAAGCACCTATACATCAAGTTAAATTTAATTTAACACATATCCAAAAATACAATTCATTATAAAAAATGAATTTGGAAAATACATGATATATACATACCAAGTCCAATTTCTGGATCTTGAACTTGATCTTCAATATTGACTTCATCGACATTAGCATGTAAATCACTATTTACATTTTCAACAATGGTCTCTTCAACTTCAATTTGTTCTTCTTGTACTCTAATTTCAATTTCCATTTCATCAACATTATCATGTAAATCTGTATTAATATTTTCAATAATTATCTCTTCCGGTTCTGTAACCCTTGCTTTTTTGGTATTATATCTGAGTTTTTTTTTTTCTCTATTAACATCATCATCACGTTTATGATCACCTTTTTTTGAATGGTTTCTCTTACTGCCCATTATTGTTTAATCTATAGATGATAAATTAAAGAATTATCACTTTATAGTAAAAAAATAATTTCAGATTTAAAAATAGTTACGAAATTTATAAAAACATGAATTGAAATTTACTTTACCTTAGCAAAATTTTGTAAGAGTCTTTTGAAGAAAAACTCCTTGGAAATAAATTTACTTTGATAAAACCCCTTCAAAAAAAATCTCATTTGAAAAAAACCTTATTGGAAAGAAATAAGAATTCCTTGACAACAAATCACCTTTGAAAAAAACCATTGGAAAAGAATAAGAACACCTTGTAAAGAAATCTTATTTATAAAAACCACTGGAAAAAAAAACTTATTTGAAAAAATACCTAGGAAAAAACCTTCTTTGAAAAAACTACTAAGAAAAATACTTTGGAAAAAAAACTTCTTTGCAAAAATATCTTTGAAAAACCTTTGTAAAGAAATAAATCCTTTGCTAAAATACTCTGGGAAAACAACTCTTTGAAAAAACCTCTTTCAAAGAAATAAGAAGGAAACATACATGTCATTTACAAAGATACATTCAAATAAAAACTTCTTTGCAAAAATACTTTCGAAAAAAAACTCTTTAAATGCACCCCTTGGAAAGAAATATTCTTTGAAAATACCACTTGGAGAAATATGTTGTAACAAAACTCCTTTGCAAAAATATCTAAAAAAAAATACTTTGAAAAAACCCCTTGCAAAGAAATAACTTCTTTGCAAAAATACATTGAAAAAAAACTATTTGAAAAAACCCTTTGCAAAAAAATAAGAAGTGCAAATTTTTTTTGGAAAAAAACTCTTGCAAAATACATTAGCAAAACAACTCTTTGAAAAAACCCCTTTCAAAGAAATAAAAAGTGCAAAAAGACCTTGGAAAAAAACTCTTTGCAAAATATCTTCGTAAAACAATTCTTTGAAAAAAAACCCTTTCAAAGAAATAAGAAGGAAAAATACAACTGCTTTGCAAAAATACTTTGGGATAAAACTATTTAAATACAACCCTTGGAAAGAACCTCCTTAGAAAGATTATGTAAAAAAAATCATTTGTAAAAATATCTAGGAAAAAAAATACTTTGAAAAAACACCTTGCAAAGAAATAACTTCTTTGAAAAAATGCCTTATAAAAAAAACTTTTAAAAAAATGCCTTGGAAAAAAACTCCTTCAACGTGTCCTTTGGAAAAAAATAAGAAGAAAAATACCTTGTAAAAAAAACTCATTTTGCAAAAGAAATCTCCTTTGGTAACCCTTTCAAAAATATTTTGGCCAGAAATATGCGAAAATAGAATGTGCGAAAATAATGAATCACTTTAGGTTTATTTATATGAGTATAGACAACACATTTATTTATTTATTTTTCGGTCGACTAAATTTTTTTGTGTTTGGTTATTCGGCCGAACAACCTTTGTTGTAAATAACGGTGTCGTTACGGAAAAATATTATTCGGTCGAATAATCTATGAGACCTGAACACTTGACGGTTCTGCACAATTTTCAGGTTTCTCCATTTTCGTAAGGTAAAAACAACCTCTTACACTACAAAACAACTGTCGGACTTGATACCATTAGTTTCATCATTGAATCTACTTTCCATAGGTATATATTTTGTTGTGTATAGGTAAGATTTGATATTTTTAATTTTTTTTTCGTAACATGTGTTGAGTTTGGATTCATCTCTTTCAAAAAGTGGTGAAATGAAAAATCCATAACTTAAAGAATACACCACCAAAAAAATTGAAAAAAATATTGTGCACTTCATTGAAGTGTCTACTTCAAAATGGTGTTCGTATATTTTTTTAATTTTAGAGTCAATTGAGATAAAAGTGGCGCAACAAAAAACATATTGAAAATCGATTAGGTTTCCCCATTGATCGAATTCAAAAAATATAATAATTAGTATATAGATCCATTGGTTACAAACTTATAGTCATGCACTAGTACATTGTGTGTAGCTTGTCATAGCATATTTTGTTTTTGCAAAAAACAAGTTTAACAATGATTTTATGGGCACAACAAAACATGACTATTTTGTAGTCCTTTCATTTTATAAGAACACACTGTCAAACATTTGCGAAATAGATATATCAAATATCAATAAAAAAAATTGAAAAAAATATGAATAGAAAGCTAACATAGTTCTCTAAAAGTTTTATTTTTACTGCAAAGTGAAATTCTAAACAAAAATATCACTTTTGTTCGCCCAAAGTTGAAAAACATGAAAAAATCAGATTTATTTTCTCACAAGACCCCCCAAAATAGACACCCATCTTCATGGATTCACCCATTAATTATAAATTTAAAATTAAATGATTGCAATTAACTTAGTACATAGGTTTGTGGACCCATTTGTAAACTTTGAAAATATCTTCACTTTCCATTTTATAGAACTTTCACAAAGTTCACTTAAATTTTAAATGTGTGATACTCCATGCATAGTAGATATTGTAAAATTTTAAAATATATAATGTCACACACTTCTTTAAAAAATGTACCATGGGTAGTAAATTAGGACTTTTTAAGATACAAGAAACCAATGTTTAATAAACTTGGTAATTTCGTTTTCACTTAAAACTTTAATCTTAATCTCTATATAATTTAATACAGAATAGATAAAATGTTTGGTTTTCATATATATTAGATTAACAAATAGAAACCGTGTATAGTTTTTATATATTATATAGATCTGGAGTGATATATGTTACAATTTTATTAAATTTGATTTATTGAAACCAATTAAATTTGATATTTTCCAATTGAAATTCAAAGCATAATTAACATAATCAAGAAGTTCATTTAATGTAGACTATTAAATTTTATTAGTTTACAATTTAGAAACTAGTAATTTATATTGTCATGTACATGTTCATAAATTATTATATGAAAAGTCCCCTTAAATGCTCTTGCACAATATTAAATTGAAAGTACCCATGTTTTTAATAAATATGCTTAGTCACTCTTTTGAAATTTGTTTAAATTATTTTTGTATCATATTTAGTTATTATTAAGCATGTGCATGTATAAAATAATAAAGTTTAAATTAGATGGATTATTTTTTAGTAATGATATCTCCTTCTCACTCCACTAAGCGAAGAAAGACATTAAAAATTCAACCACAACAACTTAATCCAATCAACGAAATTTCTCCATAATAGGGTACAAAATAATTTGTTAGTATAAGGTAGGATTGTTGGGCTACGCATCCAAATAATGCCCAACAATCATTTCTCATATGAAACATAGTTGTTGTCTATAAGGAGCCTTTAAAAACCCTTCATCATCAAGTGGAAAAGAATTCACGGGGAAAGAGGCACCATGCCAAAGGAGGTAAAACCCGATGTAACGTGTTTTTGTTCTCTCAAGGGGATACCCACCACCCATTTAAAATATGTGACATAATACCGTTCGAGGGATAACTTCTTTCCCCCCACTTGACAAAGGTTCTTAGTGACCAAAACATAGGATATCTACCTTATAGGTTATTGTCGTGGGATGTTGACAGTACTTGGATTGGATTTTGTTGGATGCTGATACCACTCCCAGTGCCTATCGTTATAACCAATCATTTGTTACATTCACAGGCTGACATCTCCCACGGGTTCACAACCGTCAGCACGAGTCTTTGGAAGGCCCAATTACAATTTGAGTGGAAGGATGCTAGGTCATAGGGAGCTATTTACATTTTATTTTGCAGATACGTTACACAATAAATTTTGAAATATAAGTATATACATATGGACAAAAAATCCAATTCCGACATGGCAAGAGATATGGACAAAAAAACAAAGGACATGAGATATTATATAGTGATCTCTAAAATAGAACTATGAAGAGATTGAAGACAAAAGAAAAGTGTATCTGAATTCAAATGGCATGGATATCAAAACATAAGAAAATTTGAAACATGACCCCAAGTGGAGTTGTAAAGGATTTCATTGCAGCACTGCGAGTTCTAGGAAGTCTAGTTACAGTTACTTTTGGGGCAATATTGACTTAGGGAAGGGAACAATATAAGAGAACACTGATCTTATTACTATATGAATTAGAATTATGAACGACATATTTCGGATTGACTAGATTTTCTCAAGGTAAGTGGAGCAACAAGACTATGTGAGTAATATATACGTGCACATGAAACTCAAATTTAGGAAAATTTTATCGCATATAGTCAAATTGGCCTTAAGGATAGATGAATACAACAATGTTACCCAATTGATTATGTAACATGAAATATTTTGATGCAAGCCATGTAGTTGTATGAAACCCTTCAACCATATTTAAATATCCTAAATTTTCATACATTTGCTTGTGATGCTTGAATGCATTTGAAATAGTCATGGGTGAGACCATATTCTTTGAATGCTTCTTACTTCGATTCTATTTTTTTCTTAATTCAAACAAAAGTCCCTATTTATCTCAGAGTTGAACCTTGCAAAATTAAATTGGACTATATGTAGGCATAGATTTCGATAAGTCGTCGCAGGACCCTCTTCCCTCTCACACAAGTTCAAGAGTAATTGGGAGCTGTAGTGGGTTTGTAAGTGGTGGAGATTGTTTAGAATACCTTACAATGATACCACAGGAGAAGAGTTCATGAACTCGAGTCCTATTCAGAAAGTTAGAGAGTATGTTAGAAATATTATCAAGTTCCATTTAGAACAACACTCAGTTATCACACAAGCTCAAATCCTAAATGGATTGTTAAAACATAAAAGACTGAAAGATGCCACAAATTTGTTGGGTTTTAAAGATTCCAAAGGTAAAAGGGCACATGACACCATGGAAAAAAACGTCTAAAAAGCGTTATCTTTGTTTGAAAAATCAAGAAAACTTGATATCTGAGCTACTCATAGGGAAATTACAACTATCGTTGTGGCATCGAAAAACTCCAGAAATCGAATGGTGGTCAAAATTGCTCCCTGTTTCAAGAAAAACATTGCACAAATATACTAAATTTAGGGTCCAGATAAATGAAAACAATGAAGTTGCTTGTTCAGCTCTTATTTGCAAGAAACCCTATCGAGACAGGATTTCTGAAGGGATTAGAGAGAAGGTGGTAGAGTTTTGGATCAACCATTCTCATGTTATACTGGATTGAAATCATGTCCTACAACAAAGTTTATCCATAGGGGTTTATATTGATCATTGTAAGCATGTTATGGAGATGATATGAGTTGCATTGTTTGAGGAATTTCAAGAGGCCAATCCTAGTGTCGAGATCTCAATCAACATGTTTGACAAGCTAAAACCATGGTATATTATGTCATGTCCCAAATTTGGAATTGGTTCACAATGGCCTAATCACATTGGCCATATTCATTAGAGTTTGTAAAATTGATGTTAAAGGTCAAATAATTGCCAAGGAGGAAAATTACTAGTTTCCTAGGTTTGGGGTGGAAGCTTTGGGTTTTGGAATAATGGGGATAATAAATGATGTTTGAACATTAGAGTGGCATAAATATTTAATAAAGGATCTATATAAATATATACAAGTGAAAATTAAAGTGGCATTTGATCATGAAGACACATGGAGGAAGTGGGACCCACATATGGCTAGATTTCCCCACTACACTTGGCATCATTCTCTCACCAATTCGAATTCAAGGTGAATGGTAACATAATTGGGGGAGTCCAAAAGGTATTATTCATGGCATGACTCATCCAAGGTAGAAATATAGAGGAAGAGTAACTCCCATGGAAGAGGAAGAGGCAATTTGGAGTTAGTGAGACACTTGGGCTAGATTCCCTAGCTCTATAACAATGATGAAGATGCTATGACACCTATGACACAAATCAGACCTGAAGGCTGACATATGACATATATGACACGTCAGGGCTAAAAATAGACTCCAAGAGGGCGCTCAAGGGTGTTAGGGAAGCTAAGATGCTTCCACATGTGATTTGGTGGAAGTGGGAAACTAGGAATTGTTGTACAAGTGGCGTTCTTTGGAATCTCTTCCCAACTTGAGTTGGCATGAGTCTCTTGGAAAGAATTCGACCCATAGAGGACATTAGAACTTTATAAATGTCAATAACAAATAATGAAACCAGCTTTTGATCATTTGTATAATTTTCAATTTCATTTGTGAAGAGGGAGAGCTAGTGGATGACTAGTTTTTTGCCTTAGCCAATTTCGAGGGTGAAAGATTCCCATCCAAGTTGGTAATTGGAAAGGCCATTCAGACCTTTCATTTGGAGCTTTAATAGAGTATTTATTTGCAGGTGTAAGCTATAGGGCAGCTCATGATTTCTTCTATTGCAGCTCACTCCTTCAACCATTTCCAGTTTTGATGGCATATTCTTGATCATTGAGGGAGGGCGTTTTTGGTGAGCTATTGTACTTTTTGGGGAAGATTTTAATGCCCCATTTCTTTTGTAATATGAATTAAATACTCTGTTCTTCATCTCCAAAAAATTTCAGGTCGAAATTCCAAGTAGAAATGTATAAATCTCATTTTTAATGGAAGAACAATGCCATTTCCCCACTACCTTGTTGTGAGCCAATGTATTGATGATGATTTCGAATGAATGGATGATTCTATGATATATTTGTGATCAATATACTGCCATGGATGTCTTATACAAGTTTCATGTACTGTACTTGAGCATTTGAAGCATTTTTACTCAGTTTAGTTGTATTGGGAGGTGAAATAGTGCCATTTCCCCAAGGATCGAATTGGGGATTTTTGCAGTTGAATGGGAGAGGGTGAGAACAGTTGTAATAATCCATTAATGGTGCATATGAGACTTTAATAAAATACTTAACACATTACATACCTCTGTTCATAAATTTGAGTGGGTTTGGAGGCATTTGGGAAGCCATTTTCAGTACTTACCCCAGGGGGATTTGAACCCCAAATTACTAGTAAAATTGCATAATTGGTTCAGAATCTTAAGAGAGTTTGCAGAGGTCTTTTGGTGGACATATGTCATCCATAAACATCAAATTCAAGTTCTAATATCATTCATACACCTTCCTTGAATATTTGAAGGCATTTGGAGTTAATTTGAGACCTAAAGACCAATACTAGTCAAAGGAAAATCACTAGTAAAGTTACCTACATTGATCAAAATTGAAAGAGGATTTGCAGAAGTATTTTAAAGGTCCAAAGGAATCCCTGAAACACATATTTATGTTCTAATATCATTCATATACCTTCTCAAAAGATTTGGGATCATTTGGGGCAAATTTGGGACATAGAGATCAAAACTAGTCAAAGGTCTAACTAGGAAAAAAAGTGAAAATTTGCCATTTTAATAAAATTCCTAACAAGGGACATTACATATTAAGCCGAACACAATTCGTGACACTTTTTGTCAATACCATGTTGAATTTCAACTCTATTATGACACATTTATAGAATTTTACAAAAGGAACTGGCAAGGTGAACTAGCTCCTCCCATGGTGCAAGATTTTGTTTCTACTTAGTGTGCAAAAGGAATCTTGAGGATGTGTTTTTCAACAAAAGATGTGTAGGTGGAAAAAGATGACCTGAATGTGGTAATTTGGCATTGCTCCACAGACTTTTCATGTTCGATCTAACACAATATGGATTGTCATATATCATAGTTACATAGAAGAGATATGAATATGTTACCATGAATGCATCGTCTTCTTCAGCTATGCCATCTAAAAGGATTGACTTGCTTGAGGACAAAATTCCTATTCTAGAGTTCATGGAGAAGTTCCAAAATCAGATTTATAAATACATCAAACACTCTCACGGGTCTAGGTAGCAACCTATTGAATTCAATCATTCTCGTGAGGTATTTGAGCTAGGCACAATCTTATCAATGGTATATTTCGCCGAGAACTACACATTTTCTCCCCAAAATAAGATACAAAATTAGTATTATCACTCTAACAAGGTGTCAATATTTGTATTTGTTTTTCACAAACATGCTCAGGCGAGCATTGATGGCAAAGATAGAACTCTTTAGTCACGCAATGTGATTAATGAGTACCATTTTTATGTGACTGATGATCACGACTATGACATATTGTTTTTTCAACATTGTTTTTGGTTGATTTATGACTCATTTGGAAAGAATGGGGTGTCATTTACAAAACATTGTATTTGGTCAGATGGGTGTGTAGGGCAGTTCGAATCAGACCCTCTTTTTACTAGTTGAGTCGCCTACATAAAGACACAAGAGTTTGACATACTTGGAGTTTTTTTAAAACATGGCATGGAAAGGGCGAACATGATGCTGCAGGTGCTTGTGTGAAATGGGCACTTAGAAGGTACCATATGAGTCATAGCCGTGCAACCCGACTCAAATCATATGCAGAAGTAGTTGACTAGTGCACATTGCATTTGGGACAGGAAGGTCATGAACAAGCAAGGCCAGTGCGCAAGTAAGACACTATGATGTGTAGTTGAAGCTCATATTTTGAGTGTTCTTTGAAACATCATCTTGGTTGAAAAATTATATATTTGATACATTTATTTTGAGGCAAGTTCTTTTGTAATGTTTCCATTGGCGATGTGAATAGATCCATTCCTTGGTCTTGTGAGACAATACCTGGGACAAGAGAATTATACTCCATTTGGAGTAAGGACACGGGAAACATAGTTTTCATAGAAACGAGAAAATATGCGTGCTTTTGCGAGTTCTACCTCGATGCATATGGATGTGAGCTTGACAAATGCCAAAATGTTGGACATGTGAAACAATGGAAATATGTCCCTCTTAACCTGAAGGGTCCTCATTGAATTCTGACATGGTAAGAGATGCACATTGAAGATGTTGTGATATCATTAGATCATGATCGAGTTTCTGATGTGGTTAGGGAAGGTATGCAACTGGACATTAACTAGAGTTTACTCATTATATACATCACATGACTTTATTTGAAATCTTCAATTGTCTGTTTAAACTTCCAAACTTGCACTTGAATGTATTACCTTTGATTAACAAATGCATTTTTTGTAGCAGGTGATGTATTTGTTGTCACTGCACCCCCGGGAAATGAAGAGAACATCGCATATTATTTAATGCAATGTAAACAAAAATTAAAAGCAAGTTGGTGTGACCCTACCGAGATGGTGATTTCACATACCAAATTGGCAACCTGGTTTTCATGAGCCACTTTTTTGAAAATTTGAAAAAACAAAAAAATTATATTATTTACAAAGCATAAATTTGTTTAAGATCCATAATTTTCTTAAAGTGTAGAAACCTTGGAAAATCATAATTTCGAACCATAAAATGTTGGGCAATATGCTTGAGTATATATATTTCCAGTACAGTCATTTGTTGGTGGAAGCTCATATACATCTCACAAAAATCAAGGTGAAGAGCGGTGAACCAAAGATATGGAAGGTGGCAGAAGCTAACCATGACCATATTTTGGAGACCTGCATGCCTATAACCCATTGGCCAGAAGAATGATTTTCAGACTATGATTTGTATAATTTTTAGACTATCTGATTTTGTATCAATATTTCACATGGTATCAATGGCCCTATTATCCATCTCATTTGAATTGTAAATAAGATTGTGAGTTGTAATTTGTACATGTCTAATTAATAATTTCTTAAAGATTAATTGTACAATTGTAATGTGTGTGCATGTCTAATTAGTAATTGTGAAATTTTGTATTTTGTAATTGTAATTACAATGGTATTGCATATTGTAAAATGCAACTCTAATTGTGACTTGTAGATCTTTTCATTTGTAATTTGTCCTATCGTAATTTGTAATTTGTAATTTGCAATTGTATCTATAATTGTAGATTGTAAATCATAAATTGTAACTCTAATTGTTATTTTTAATTGAAACTAGCATCATGAATTGTAATCTTATTGTAAGCGGTAATCTCTAAATATAACCATTGTTATTAGATTGTTATTGTTAATTGAAATTAGCATCATGGATTTGTTTTCTTGTAATTTGTAAATCTAATTAGATTGTAACTTGTTATCCTAATTGTGACTTATAAATTGTATCTGACATCATGAATTGTAAATGATAAATGAGCATAAGATAAATAACATAAACATCAAACATGAACATAAGATAAACCTGTAACTTCTAAAAGTTAATTTATAACTTGTAACTTCTAATTGTAACATCCATTCCTAAATTGTAACTTCTAATTGTAAAATGTACAATCGACGACATAAACATGAACATAATATAAAGTTAATATGTAGGTGCATAAATTTATACATACATAATAAAAATAAATGCCCATAAACATAGATAACATACACACATCGTATATCCACGAAGAAAATATATGATACAGAATAGTCCCTCCCGTTTATAAAAAAATACACTTTTATATATGTATACATAAAAAAACAAGTATATATGTATGCATAACAATAAAAATAGTGCAACATGAACAATTCTAGTAAAATATGTGGACTAGACCCCTAATGGGATCTGTGGTCATCACCACTTCTAGTACCACCTGCACCATACCCTTGGCAATAGGGCGATGCATGATAAAAAATGGTGTCTAAAGATGGGAACTGCAAAAATTAAAATTTTGAAATCTGTAAGTTAGTTATATTTTAGAACTTAAAATTAGGTAGATGACAAACTTTTAAAATTTTAAGTGGATGGATCAACTTACTTAACTTAAGTCCATGGTAAGATTGTCCAAATCCTATTGGTTGGAAGCTTTAGGACGATCCTGAGTTGATGGGTCCTCAACAAGATGATGCAGATTCAACATTTCCTACTCCTCTATGAGCATCAATGCAGTATTGACTCCCATTTGTACTTAAGCCTGTGTATGGTGACATCGTGCATGTAATCAGTAAAAGAATAATAAATGAACATTATAAATTAAACATCAACTTGAATTCTATATTGCATTGCAACATAAGTTACATTACCTCATCGACTAGCGGATGATGGTCGAAACCTAAGGGAGAATGCATCTCTTACTGTTGTGCAATCCCATTGCCTCTACCTTGTACAATTTGAGTAAGGGACAAGAAGAAAGTTACGATAAAATAATTGCAATTATACGCATGTATGTAAGCGAAATGGTTGGAGGCTCAACCGATGGAGAAGTGGCATTGAGCAAATCCATAAAGGCAGTCCTTTGCATGGAGCAACGAAAAAAAAAAAAAAATAATAATAAATAAATAAATAAATAATAAAAAATAAAATAAAATAAAATAAAAAAATAAAATAAAATTTAAAATTAAAAAAATTTTAAAAAAATAAAATAAAATAAAATTAAAAAAATAAATAAATAAAATAAAAATAAAAATAAATAAATAAATAAAAATAAAAATAAAAAATTAGTGTCACTCAATTGACTCTTTTTTATGTATATGTATCAAAGATGATTATTTAATGACGTATAATGAAAAAAACTTAAGTACATAAATATAGCTTCCTATCGACGATGACCTACATCCTTTATACAGATGTTAGTATGCATCTCAGGCACTCATGGCATACATAAGTAGAGTCTCATGGTCACTCAAGCACCTGACTAATCGACTCAACCACCCACAGTAACTCAATCTTTGTAGGTCCAGGGTGTGTTCTAGACCTGTCCTCATGCATGGCAATTGTATAACTTCCCAATGCAATGTGCATGGCGCCTACTATCAAATACCATGTCTCAAATCCAAGATGCGATGGATCAACTACACAATTTGACTGAATAACACTCTGACTAGGAATGGAAAATAGTCGAGGAGGTGTTGGTGCAACAACAGGGTCTCTGTGAGTTCCAGGATGCTCATAACTACATCCCCTCCCAATGCCATAAAAAGGCGACGGTGTACTCATGTAATCAAGACACATGTGTAGCAAAAAATATATATACACATGTTTAGAGAAGTACAATGAGACTTGGTCATGGTGGGGGAATATGCCCCATGCTCCAACAAACCTACCTATCATAAACGTGAGGCATAGTTTCCTCAAGCCTAAACTCTCTCAATCAGAGTGGTTGTCCAGGAGCATGACCAAGAGGGATGTCAAACAAAGTTCCCTTGACATCATTTCCTCTTGTTGCATCTTTCACAACCTCCCATTTGTTAGGACCCAATACTTGGTCCCTCCTCCTTTGGCAAGTATTTTTCCAATGTCACTAAGAGGCCCCACCCTCTAGTGGACCTCCAACAACCCATCGACCGCATCGATCATCATGCTTATCGACCATCTGGATGGGAAATCAGGGTACATGGCCCCTATTTGGGTGTGCATCCAATCATGTTGTGATGTGATCTCCTCGATCGTGATCCTCTTGATCTCATCCTCTCAAGGAGGTGGGGAAGCAATATCAACACCTAATTAATAGATAAAAAATTATATAAGTCAAAGTACAAAATACATATACATAATAAAGATATTCGTAGTTGAAAAATATATAAATATGAATTTAATGTACCTTCGTGATGAATATTCTCCTCATCATGCTCTAAGGAGTTCAATGTTTTACAACCATCATACGAGCACTAGCCATGATGCTCCTAGATGCACGATCACCATATGACCTAACTGGTGGGGTGCCTATGAAAGTAGAAGCAAACAACAATTAATAATTGCATGTGCATGTATACAATAATTTACTTATATATGTAATTCAATCAAAGCAAAACTATATGTAAATAGTTCACATATGACTATGCTCGTGACCTGGGGGGGTGGGTGCCACAAAACGTGATTCTCCCGATGAACATGATTTGCAGAGGGAAGAACCCCGCTCTGGAGAACGATCTGCATGAAACAATGAAGATAAATCATATATATGTTATCCTTTGAATACAATAAAGGTTCTATGAAAAATATACCTTTAAATGGATTTCCCCAACAATATATGTTCTTAAGTATATACTTAACATGGAAACACCTAGATCTCTAACCTTATGACTATATAGACATACTTTTCATGACGAAAATTGTGTAAACTCATTGAACTATATATTTGAAATTTGGTTGATCTATCTCTATGACCTATTTGTTGCATCCACTAACAACTAATATTAGCATGCCCAACATGGTTGTGCACTCAATATAGAGATGGTTGTACATATCTAAGCTAATGTACATTACCAAATTGTTTTGGAAGATATACCTATAAACATATATGATTAAGATATTTTTGGAGTTACACATTGCTCATATTAGGATTTTTTCTACTTCTGTAATTAATCTGAAACACATGATTTAAGAGAAACAACCATATATGAAGTTGCAATGGCCCAAATTGAGTTCCACCTATAAAGTTGGAAAGGAGAAAAATTACATTGTCTCAAATACAAAAATAACACCTATAGATATAAAAGTGGATGCGTAATGTACCATACAAGTTCACTCTAAACAACAATCCCTCTACTCTCAAAATCGATAATCTATTTCAAATGAACTAAAGTTTGGATTCCATGTATAATAAAAATAACTAATTTTACAATTTTTTTGTTAAAATTACTAAAAATATATAATAAAAAAACAATAATAATCAATGCATATAACTGATTTTTGGTTTCTAGGGGTTTTGAACAAATTTCACAAAATTTTCGTTAAAATTACTAAAAAAAGACAAAACTTTCAATCAATGCATAGAAGAAATGATTTTGGAGGGTTTTGAGTTGCCTACCTCTCAATGTGGAGGTCATGGTAGCAAGAGGTGGTAACTAGTGGCAAGTTGCAGTCCTCGGTCAAGTCGACATGGTCGGTGGTGGTGGCAAGTCCCATTTCTCTTTGCCTCTCGTTCAAGCTCCAATGCAACGGACGCGATGAAATAAGCCAAGTTCTATTGTTTTTTTCTTGTATACCTATTGTAGGATCTTAGTCAAGAGCTTGACTGAGCTTTATAGAGATCAACTGAGCTTTATAGAGCTCAATCGAGCTATGATGCTCGATCGAGCTATTAAATTCGACGGGCGTGAAATTTGTCGTGGCCTTTCGTTTTAAAATTTTCATCGACCGTAAACGATCGATTGAGCCTCAGTGGCCGATCGAGAAAGTACCCTCGATCAAGCTCTAAATCTCAATCAAGGGTTTATATAACCCTCAATCGATCCCCATAGCTCGATTGAGGGTTTAACAAACCCTCAAACGAACTTATCCAAAAAGATCGATCGAGCACTTTATTAAGCCCTTGAACCAAAATTTTAAAGCTCAATCGAGCGCTTAACAATAGGTTGATCAAGGTTATTTTTTACCATGCTCCCCCCTTTGCTTTCCAAAAGTGTTACCCATCTTCATGGGAACACACTTAGAAAATAGAAAACATGAAACAAAGAAGGAGTTTGAGAGGACTAGAAATATCACTATGAATTAGTTGCAATTGTTCATTAACATGCCAAGCTTTACCTTAAATATGAAACATTTCCTTATGTTGTTTACCACATACAACCTTCACTAACACCTTTAGTGGAAGAAATTGAAGGTAATCCAAGTGCCATTTTAGACAATATTTGCATTTTTCCATAATTCAAGTAACATTATTTCATACCATAATTTACTTTGCTCATCAACATGAACAACATAAGAATAAAAAGATTGATTTTTACTTGAATTAAAACCAATAAACTATTAAATAAATAAATAAAACACAAAATGTTAAATACACTCCACTAAATTAAAATTAAATATTATAACTAAAACTTAATAATAATCCAATTTTGTGAATTATTTTTTAAAAAATTACTGAGTTAGAGAAAAGAACATTTTTTTTATTAAAATGATATTAACAAAAATATATAAATAAAATGTTTATACAAATTCTGTGAATTAAAAAAACATAACAATCAAATGAAACATATTTTTATTAAAGGTTTCGTATTGATTACCTAGATATGAAATAACAAAATGGTAATGGTAATTATGAAAAATTAGCTAAAACAAATACTATTAAAAAATATAAGAAAATGGTTGAATGAGTAGCTTTTAAATAAATAAATAAAATGCAAAACGTTAAATATAGTCCTTAAATTAAAATTAAATATTATAATTAAAACTTAATAGCAATCAAATTTTGTGAATCATTTAAAAAAAAAAACTTAGAAACGTATTTTTATTAAAAATATATATATATATGAAATGTTTATACAAATTTTGTGAATTAAAAAAAAAAGCATTCAATTATATTAAAAAAATATATAAATAAGATGTTTATACAAATTTTGTGAATTAAAAAAATAAGCAATCAATTATATTAAAAAAATTATATAAATGAGATGTTTATAAAAAAAAAGCAATCAATTATATTAAAAATATATATATAAATAAGATGTTTATACAAATTTTGTGAATTAAAAAAATAAGCAATCACTAGAAAAACATTTTTTTAAAAGAAAAAAATATAAATTTAAAAATCAAAGTTTACACCTACTTCTTAATAGACATTGATAATTATAAAAATGAAACCTATCTTTCCTTCTATCAAAATTTATTGACCCATCCGAAGAATCCTTAATCCTTCAATATTAATAGTCTAAAATAGAAACAACAAAAATCCTCTAGAGATGCAAATACATCTTTACATCTTACATATCAGATTACTTAATAAAAAAACTCATTAAGATGAAAAAATAGAACACCTAGAAAATAGATTTGGATCCTTCGTCAATCAATGATAATTATGAAAAATTAGCTAAACCAATACTATTAAAAATCTAAGAAAATATTAAATAATTAACTATTAAATAAATAAATAAAATACAAAATGTAGTTCACCAAATTAAATATTATAATTAAAACTGAATAATAATAATGAGTGAGTTTTTTATATTTTAAATATAATAAAATTGTATATGATGATGATGATAATTAATATCCATTTTAAAAGCGAATTTTGGTGTATTAAACTTTAAGAAATAAAAGTAAGGAATTATTTGGTTTACTTTAAAGTTTTATTTTGGTGTCCAAAAAGCTTACACTCCTCAATTGCTATAATTTTGATGAGATAGACAGTTGGGCAGGTTCAAATTGTAACAAAAAATTTCAAACTAGGATATTATGTGGGTATACACAGGGCAATATAAGAGGAAGTGTTTTTCATCCTTAACACTCGTAGTCTCACAAAGATGATAGATCATTTCAACCTATGGAGTTTAAGGAAAGGTCCAACACCTCGTTTCACTATGCAATTCATGAGCATTCGTTCTTATTTTAGCTATGTGGATCTTCTTCTTTACGCTAGTTAAAATAGAGAGATAATTTTGATCTTCAAGATTAAGGTTAATAACCTCATTGTTATACTTTAATTTTCTTTTATCCTCCAAATTTTCATCACACCACAACTTCTCTTTGAATTTCGAAGTAATATTATTTTTAATATCATCTGTATTTTGCAAAGTGACATTTTCGCCAATCCCCCACATCTTTAACCATGACATGACATCTTTATGCCAACTTCGCTTGAGCCTTAGCTGGTTTTGACTGAAATTTAAAGCAATTTTTGAAAGTCTTTGGTCTCTCAACTTATTTAATTTTTTCTTGTACATTAAGTACCTAGTCATAGCTATGCTCTCAGTGGAGGGAAGACCCACTTCAATCAAGATAATAGGATATGGCGTATTGCTTTTAATTTTAAGATTGCAAGTTATAAAACGTTTATGTATTTTCTCAATCCTTCTCCAAGATTATCTAGGTAGGGTGAAACCATAGACATCACACCCAGATAAGAGAACGAGATTGACAAGAGTTTCAAAGAGGAATTTATTTTTCTCCCACGTTACAAGGTTTGCCAATTTACAATTGTTTTCAAGACTAAAATAAGTTTTCCACCCTTCGTTGATCCTTTTCTCGATGTTGTAGTTCCATTTAAGCTTGTGATGGATATCAATTCCAAGATATTTTTAGGAAATCAATTCCTCCAAGTTGCTATTATCATACAAAAAATGTGCATAAGTGACCTTATTAGATTTTATCAACATAAATTTGGTTTTAGTTATTGACGGTCATGCCCATTCTAGAGAAGAAATCCTTGAGAATTCTTAATTGCTTATCAATATCAGAGGGGCATTTTGCAATAAGAACAATATCATCAACATAAAGAAGGAGGATGATGACAATTCTTTCTAATGATGTGACAATGCAGCATGTCTCTGTTAAATAGCCTTCTAACTTATCAATGTATATACTAAAAATGGTAGGGGGGAGAAGGCATCCTTGCTTAACTCCTATATTACAATTAATATCTTCTAACCAACCCTCAGTGTTCTTAAACTTGGAAATGAAATTCTCTTACAAACTTATTGAAGTGGCTCTTAACTTGAAATGAACCTTCAACTCTTCTAATATTTTCCACATGTTATTTCTAGGCAATGTATCAAAAGATTTCCTAAATTCCACAAAGCATCAAAGGATATTGAGCTTATTATTGTGACATTCCTCTGCAATAATCCTAGGAGTAATAAGGTGGTCTATGGTGGAATGACGCATTCTAAAACCAAATTTCCCTTTAGCTCTTTTACCTTAACTTTCTAGCCATATGTTGATCTTATTTTTTAAAATAATACCATATACTTGGCTAAGAGACAACTAATCATAATGGTCATATAATTAGAGGGGTTATTTTTATCGTCACTTTTAAAAATGGGTACAATAAGGCTATAACTCTGAGGCTTAGGGAATCCTTGCTTTAATGCTAGATTGAAGAGCTCGTGGATGTGAGAGGCTAGGATAGACCCCCCAATTTTAAGGATTTCAGCTTGGTATCCTTCGATGTCCTTAGCTTTCCCAGGCACGAGATGCTTAATCCCAAAATCTATATTTTCTAAAGAAAAACTTCATCTTCCATCAAAGGGGTTGAATTTTGTCCACGATATCATTTGATTCATAAAGCTTCTTAAGATAGGAATTCCAATCCTTCAATACAATCATATTATTCTCAATCATATTCGACTACAGAGTTTGATTAGCTCAAAACCAAACAAAGTTTCCTCTAAATATTCAAAACTTCTTTCGCAATTGTTGGCTACAACAAGGTCTTCTTCTAACCATAGAGGATTAGGGTTGGAAGCATTACTTAAGAGCATAGATTGGTTACAAGTTGTTCGAGTGTTAAAGTCACCTATTAAGAAGTTATTGTCTTCATTTATTAAACTAGAAATATCATGTTCAAGGCCATTATAAGGACAAATTTTATCTAAATTGTTCTTCTTATAAAATCTAGAATTGATAGGTGCAAAATAACAAATTGCTATAAAGATTTTTTAGCATTAATATATGTAATCTCCATCCATATGTATTGGTTGAACGGATCTTTCTTATAGAGCCTAACATGAACAAAAATGTTCTTCCTAATGTAACAAGCTATGCCTCCAATGCCTCGATGAGAAGATCGCATGTTCCGTATAGACCATAAGACAAATCCTTTTATTGTAGGGACCTTAGATTCTTCATGCTTCCAAGTTTCAACCAGCAATATAATATCAATTTCATTTGAAATCCAACTTAACTTGGGACCTCTATTCTAGAGAAAACACTAATAATTTAAAGAAATTTTACAAATGTATAGTGTTTATAAATTTTTGTATAACATTTTGATATAAATTATGATAATAAAAAAAAAAATTATTTTTATTTATAAAATATTAATAAAAATTGAACTTATCAAAATGTAATATTTTAATAATTTAAAATGGATTTATACTTATTTTATCCTACTCAACTTCATAAAATTCATAACTGACACTTATATAGATATGTAAAAATGTTTACATGGTTAAGATATTTATATTTGTATATACATAAATTTATAAATATCAAATTTTTATAATTTTATTTAAATTCAAATCTGGTCTCTCTATATTATTAGTATATATACCAATTCTCTCTTTTTCGTATATAGAGATATTTTTCTTTTTCATACATAAAAATAAATTTATTATAATATGTATTTATATTTAACTATAATATTATTATTGGTTAAAGATCTTACTAATCTCAATACAATAATAAAAAATAATATCAACAAAAAAAATATATATATAGATATATATATTAAAATTACTTAAACTATAAACTACTTAACTCGTAAATTTAAATTATATTTATGCTGAGTAAAGCAATTCTAATTTTCATTAAGAGATTCTCAACTTATCTAACATCTCCAATGACCATCTAGACTACTTGCATAATGCAAAACTTATGTAAATCCCAAGCACATAACTTGGAAACATATCTATATATCAAAACATTTTTTTCACGAAAGACAACCAAGGGGTCCATCCGAAAGGGCTTCACAATGCGGCACCAATTACCCCGAGGAATTAGCTACCCTGACAGCGGAACCTGATCCCAACAAGCCCAAGAATTGAACCCCTAACCTTTGTCCTGGAAACAACTTGTCAACTGAAACCCAACCAGTTGAGCTAACGTTTGGAGCTATCCAAAAAAACATATATGCATAATCAGTATTCACTTATAATATAAAAACTTAAACAATATAATAAACACACATATTGATCTAAAATTCTAAACAATATAATAAGCACACATATTGTTGAACTTTGGTTGTCATTGATGTCAATTGATGTCAAAGAGGATTCAGTATCCTTATGGCAGTGTGAAGAAGTATATGAAAGCCACTTTGAAGAAGTATATGAAATCCAGTTTGAAGAAATATACGAAAGCCATTTTCAAGAAGTATATGGAATCCAGTTTGAAGAAATACATAAAAAGTATATCCAAAAGTACATCCAGTTTGAATAAGTACATAAGATATGTGCACAAGACACCATCCACACTAGTCAAAGGTAACACCAAAGAAATGGTCGGACAAGTCTTGGCAGTGCGCAAGAAGTCGGGAGCAAGAAGTGGTTGGACAGATATGCAAGTCCCAGAAGTGCGCAAAACTCACCAATCGGAAGAAGTATACAAATCATTGAAGCGCGCAAGTTTCTCGAAAGCAAGAGGTGGTCGGACAAGTCAAGTGCGCAAAACCCAAAAGAGATGTTGCTTCAACGGCACAAGTCCCCACACGAAGTGGTGACAAAGTGCACAAGTCCCACAAGGTATGATACATCAGTAGTACAGAACATGACAAGTGGCAGAAGCGTGAAGATAGCGGAACCATGAAGCAAGGAAGAAGAGACGCTATGATCAATTTGTGGACATACCATCGGTGCAGGACACAGATAAATAAGAATTCGATTCGGAGAGTTGAAGTAAGCTCGTAAGCTTGTTAGCTCAAGACTAGAAGATACATATTTGACAAGCTTCTAAATCTTGGAGCATCAAGGGCTCGTGGAACCAGAACATCATGATCTAGAAAAGAGCCAAGTGCGCATGAACAAAACAAGATTCTTGCTAATGGTGTGCAGGATGATGTAGTGGCAGATGCATGAAGACAAAATTGAAGTACAACTAGTGATACACGAAGTGAAATAGTTTATTGGTTCCAGATGCGCGAAGACAAACTTGAAGCATAGCTAATGATGTGTGAAGTGAAGTAGTTTATCAATGACATATGTGCAAAGACAGAATTACAGTACATCCGAAGATGCACAGTATGATGTGAGTGATCCGATACTGATGCACAAAGTCGAGACAACAACATAGCACATGATGCACAGTATCAGTTGAGTTTGTAGATACGTGCAGAAACAGAATGTATGACAAAACAACACACAGTTGTTGAAGTATGAAGTCAAGTTTGTAGTGAAGTGAAGTATGTGATATAGTACAATGGCTGCAATATCTCAAAGATACAGAAGGTGCGCACAATAGAACGAACAACAATTAATATGAAGGGTAGGCAAATCAGTAGAACATCGAAACAATATCTTCTATAGTCATATCAGTGCGGAAGGATGGGGCAAGGAGCAGAGGGTCGATGCCTCCTTCTAGTTGAATCTAGTAAATCAGGGAGTTGGTGCTTCCTTCAAGTCAGTGCCTGTAAAACCAAGGGGTCGGTGTCTCCTTCCAATTGGTGCTGGAGAACTTCAGAATTTGGTGCTTCCATGAATGTAATCTTTATATTATAAGAGAGCATTCCATGGTTTTCTCCCGTTGGGTTTCCAAGTAAAAATCTACGTGTTCTGTGTATTGCGTATACTTAGACGAATGTTATTGTTTATGTGAATGCGTAATTTTTAAGTTCAAGTTTAAATTTGATATGAAGTAAAAATTGTTCATAACTGCGCTAATACTGATTCACCCCCTCTCTCAGTATGAATATGATTCCAACAATTGGTATCAAAGCAAGTGTCTTCAGTAACATCCTAATATTTGGAAGATGGATCCATGCGCATATATGGACAAGCAAGAAGGATTCTCCACCAATAGGGCACCAAGATTTGATGGTACCAACTACACCTTTTGGAGGATAAGAATGGAAGTATATATGTAATCCCTTGGAACTGGTGTCTGGAAGTCTATTGAGAATGGTTATGACGTTCCTGCAGCTTCACCAAGTGATCCACTTGAGAAAAGACAATATGAATGCAATGCAAGATCTAGGAATGCACTGTTATGTGGACTAACAGACACTATATTCACAAAATTCATGCATTGAGCTTCAGCTAAGGATGTATGGGATAAACTCGGAAATATCTATGAAGGTGACGAGAAGGAAAATAAATCGAAGCTACAGAATTAATATGGATGATATGAGTCTTTGAGAATGAAAGATGAAGAAAATATTATCTCATATTTCCTTCGAGTTGATGAGTTGGTTAATGCTATCAAAATTCTTAGAGTAACACTAGCTGAAGATCAGTTGTGCAGAAGATACTGAGAACTCTGCCTCGAAGATTTGACATGAAGGTATCCATGTTAGAGGACATAGCCAATCTTGCAGATTTAACAAAGGATGGGATTCAAGGGATCCTGACTGCGTATTAGATGAGAACTGAAAGGGAAAATCCTATCATAAAAGAAGCAGCGTTTAAAGATACCAGGAAAGAAAAACATGATCATGACAAAGGCTCATGTGATGAAGTAGATGAGGAAGAATCAAACTGTTTGAGAAAGTTGAAAAGAGGATGTAGTAAGTATAAAGGTAAATTACCTTTCAAATGTTTTATCTGTAGAAGAGTAGGCCACTTTGCTTCAAAGTGTCCAAATAAGGAAGATGGAGATAGTGACAACAAAGAAGAGGCTAATTTCAATGAAGGAAGGTTGGCACACACACATGACATATCTGAGAACAGGAAAAAAGTTCTGAAACAAAAGAAGAATCTATACACTGAGGAAGACAATAGTTTATTCAAAGAAAGTGATTGGGATGATAAGCCAAAAGAATTACTTTTCATGGCCTTTTTGGAAGATGAAAGCAGTGAAAAAAAGAAAAAGTGTTGTCCCTCTGGCAAGAAGAACACGCCAGTTGCGCAAAGTCAACCAAGAGTACTGGATAAGTATTTATTTAGTGGATCCTTTAATACACCTCCAAATCTCGTTGCATAAATTAAATTAGATAGTCAATCCAAAGAAGAAGATGTTGCAAAGGTTGATTGGGAAGGTGAACTGGTTAGTGCCTTGGATTAATTAAAGAGGTCAAGAAGGAAGAATAAACTTTTGCAGGACCAACTATAAAATATGAAGAAAAATTCAAGCAAGCAAAGGTAATTCAAGAGTCTCTTGAAAATAAAGTTAGTGAAAAGGCAATGAATTTTGAGAAACAACTAAATTGCGTAGTAGACAAAATTAAAATGCTTGAAGAAGAGTGATCAATATTGAAGACATCATTGAAAGAGTCAGGGCAAAAAAATGATTTATTGACAAGTAAACTTGAGGAGGAGAATAAAGAGATCTCTCACTTAGAAGAAAAATTGACCGAGATAAAAGGGAAGAAACAAGTTCAAAGTCACATCATGATTGATACTCGGAACTGCGCACATTCATGAAGTGACAAGGCTTGTCTTGAAAATTAAATGAAGAACAAATTCAAAGATAGCACATCAATCCTGAATAAGATTTTGAGCGATCAAAGATCATCATCTGACAAATCAGAACTCGGTTAGGACAAAACAATTGAGAAGGTCCGCGACAGTAAGCACATTCCAAATCTAATGAAGTCATTCATGTATGATAATTCTTTCAGTGATTATAATTCTTTTCGTTACACTACCAGAAGAAGGATTAATACAATGAAATGTGCACGGTGAAATTACATTGGTCATATTGCGAAGTATTGCAAACTCCAAGATGTTATGCATGTGATGACTTTGGACACAAAGCTCAATATTGTCGAAGAATAGTAAGTCGTCCAAATATAAATGCTCTACATAATATCAACTACAACAAAAGGACCAAAAGGGAAGATGGTTATGTGCAATATCAAAATGGAAGTGCGAACATGAAGAAATGGGTTAGGAAAGCTACTCAAACAAATGGCCTAGGTTTGTCGCACACAACAAGAAATTGTTGCCTATATTGTTGATATATGAAAAAGATAAGTGAGATCCTTGAATTCAACATGTTTATCAGGAATTCAAGGAATGTATTAGTAACTGTCAGAAGTTATTTGAAGTTGGTTGTTTAGTCGCATTAGTGTAATGTTGCAAAGGAAATATCCATATATTCAATTTGTAAAACATGTGTTGAAGTTAAATTGTCACACATAATGCTCATATATGTAACAGAAAAATAAGAGTGCAAATAAGTATTGTTGATGAACAAACACATGTCTACACAGATACATAAACAAAGTTTGTATTATATTCACAATTGGTATTTACAAGATTACATGAGTTCTCTATCACAGAAAACAGAGTTGAAGTACAAAAGAGGCAACATGTCAAGTCCTAAAGACAATAGAAGTACAAAATGACAACGAAAGTCGTATCAAACAAAATTAAGAATTACAAAGATAATTCAGAGCAACAACTTAAGGTCCAATTCCGCGTCATGGTAGACTGGTTGTTTTGCAAGACGAAGTTCCAAATCCATCGGAGCTTTCTTGATGTATTTTGTGGATTGCTGCAATGGATAAAGCTGCAGAATTGAGGACGAATCGTTTCCAGTGGATGGTTTCGTCCGAATCAGGTTTGGGAGATCCAGAATCCGTTGTTGTTGCTGCTCTAGAAAGTTGACCCCCTGTTTAGACTGGATAATCCCTCATCATTGTTTTGATTGACCTGTGATTGCACGTACTAATGGTTGAATTCAAAATACTTCAATTGGGATTGCCAAATTCCCATGCCCACTCTCAGTCGTGTGAACTCAGCCTACTGAGACTAAACTGCCAAGCAAAGACTATCGAATGAGTCATTGAACTTCTCGAAGAAGGAATACATGATGGAAGAAGATGATAAATCCAGACGCTGTGACACACAGAAGAAGCCTGAAGAAAAATAAACAAGGATGATGAACCAGGAAATTCATAGCCCATGTATAGAATTGGAAGGTGGTTCTCCACGCGCTCGAAAATAAATTGAAGATATGCTGATGTTAATGGCATTCATATCCGCGCGATCCGAAACTGACTATGGAGATGTCAAAATTTATTGCATGAGTTAATGAATTCAGGCAAGAGGACAAAAAGTAGAAATCCAATTCATTGTTTTGTACGACCAGAATGATGTTTCCCAAAAGGCTCGAGTACGAAAGTGACACGTCAAGGTTTCCACATGAGTTATTTGTCACATCGCCTTGCTTCCATGCTGGCTGGCAGATGGAAATGTGTAAAGAATATTTGGTTGTCATGGAAAGATATTCTGAGTCACAAAATGTAATAAATATTGGTTACATCGCAGTTAATGCAACAAAAGGAACTGTTAGATGCCAGAAGAAATCGATATGGAAGATAGTGCAAACAAGAAGCAAATGGAACTCTTTAATGCGAGTGAATATGATAGGAAGATGGACGACTATGCAAGAAATGAAGAAGTATGATTGTTTACGAGTGGACAGGAAAAGAGGATCAAGATAGAAGGAACTTAGCAACTGTACAAGGGGAACATATACGAGATAGCTATAGAGACAGTTTTGAATGTACAGATTGCAAAATGACTGATGTCTGCACAGCAACTCTAGCAAAAGGAAGAGATTAAAGTATAAAGACAGGGGGAGTATTTGTTGCAAGAAAATGATTGCGCAAAACTTAATACAGGAGAAACTTAATTTTCGCATTGAAGGCACCTCTTTGCCATTGATGTCAAAGGGGGAGAAAGATCATGAAACATGCGATTAGCGCAGAAATGAAAAGTAGCTAAGAAATATCATGAAGCATGTGATCAACATAGAGATGAAAAGCAGCTAAGAAAGATTATGAAGCATGCGATCAACACATAGATGGAGAAACAACAAAGATATGTTGATCTGTGGTAGTACAAAGGAACAAAAGAGAAATATCATGAGTAAAAGAGGTCTGTGCATAAATGAAAGATAGCAAAAAGAATACTAAGAACTGCACAGATGAGAAAAGGATCAAACTGGCAAGAACACAGGGGGAGTACTGCAACCAAAACAGAGGAAAAGCGCAACTTCATGAGGTGTTGACATGTGCAACTTCATGAGGTATTGACATCAATGCCAAAGGGGGAGTTTGTTGAACTTTGGTTGTCATTGATATCAACTAATGTCAAAGAGAATTCAGTATCCTTATGCCAGTGTGAAGAAGTACTATATGAAATCCACTTTGAAGAAGTATATGAAAGCTAATTTGAAGAAATATACAAAAACCAGTTTCAAGAAGTATACGGAACCCAGTTTGAAGAAATACATAAGAAGTATATCCAGAAATACATCCAGTTTGAAGAAGTACATAAGATATGTGCGCAAGACACCATCCACACTGGTTAAAGGTAACACCAAAGAAATGGTAGGACAAGTCTTGGCAGTGTGTAAGAAGTTCGGGAGCAAGAAGCGGTTGGAAAAATATGTAAATCCCAGAAATGCATAAGACTCACCAATAGAAAGAAGTATGCAAATCATTGAAGCGCACAAGTTTCCCGAAAGCAAGAGGTGGTCGGACAAGTCAAGTGCGCAAGACTCATAAGAGATATTACTTCAAGGACGTAAGTCCCCACAGAGAGTGGTTACAAAGTGTGCAAGTCGCACAAGGTATGATACATCATTGGCGCAGAACATGACAAGTGGTGGAAGTGTGAAGATAGAGGAACCATGAAGCAAGGAAGAAGGGAGGATACAATTAACTTGTGGACATACCGTCGACGTAGGACAATTATAAATAAGAAGTTGAGTCAGAGAGTTGAAGTAAGCTTATAAGCTTGTAAGCTCAAGACTAGAAGATGCAAATTTAACAAGCTTCTAACTCTCGGGGCATCAAGGGCTCGTGGAACTGGAACAACATGATCTAACAAAGAACTAAGTGCACACAAACATAAGAACAATCGTGTTGATGGTGCACAAGATGATGTAGTGATAGATGCGCGAAGACAAACTTGAAGCACAACCAGTGATGCATGAAGTGAAGTAGTTTATCAGTGACAGATGCGCGAAGAGAAACTTGAAGCACAGTTGGTGATGCAAGAAGTGAAGTAGTTTATCAGTGACGGATGCGCAAAGAAAAAATTGCAATATAGCCAAAGACGCACAGTATGATGTGAGTGATCTGATACAAATGCGCAAAGTCAGAACAACAGCATAACACCCGATGCGCAGCATGAGTTTCAAAGTTTGTAGATGTGCAGAAACAAAATGTATGATGAAGGAGCGTGCAGTTGTTGAAGTATGAAGTCAAGTGTGTAGTGAAGTGAAGTATGTTATACAGTATAGTGATTGCAATATCTCAAAGATACAGAAGGTGCGTACAACATTGCGAACAATAGTTAATCTGAAGAATGCACAGATCAGTAGAACAACGAAGCAATATCTTCTACAGTCATATCAGGGTGGCAAGACGAGGCAAGGAGCAAGGGGTCGATGCCTCCTCCTAGTTGAAGTTGGTAAATCAAAGAGTTGGTGCTTCCTTCAGGTCGGTGCCTCCTTCTAGTTGGTGTTGGAGAACTTCGGAATTTGGTGATTCCATGAATGTAATCTGTATATTATAAGAGAGCATTCAGTGGTTTTCTCCCATTTGGGTATCCACATAAAAATATATGTGTTATGTGTATTGCTCATATGTAGACGAATGTTATTGCTTATGTGAATGCATGATTTAAGTTCAAACTTAACGCTGATATGAAGTAAAAATTGTCCCTCTCTCAATATTAATAAGATTCCAACACATTGCATAATCATAATCCATTGATTAAACTTTGCATATGGTAACCAAGTAACATTGCGTATATAACAACTATTCGGATATTGAACTTATCATAATGCGATATGGATAGAAATATATATCATCACTTTTCGGGGAAGTCATGGTATTTAAAGCTCTTTTAGATGGAACAAAAGAATAACATGAAATTAATATTTTTGATTCAAAATTGTTTTTTTTTTAATTTTGATATTTAGCCTTCAACTTATAGTTAGTCATTATATATATATATATATATATATATCTATATAATTGATATAATTTTAATTTTGTAAGTGTAAATTACATGTAATTTATTTAAAGCTCTTTTAGATGGAACAAAAGAATAACATAAAATTAATATTTTTGATTCAAAATTGTTTTTTTCTTTTTTAATTGTGAACTGCTTCTTTTCAGAATTTTGACATTTAACCTTCAACATATATATATATATATATATAATTGATATAACTTTATTTACGTAAGTGTAAATTACATGTAATTTATATATTTTTATATACTTGTGAACTGCTTCTTTTAAGAATTTTAACATTTAACCTTCAACTTATATATATAATTGATATAATTTTAATTTTGTAAGTGCAAATTACATGTACTTTATATATACTTGTGAACTGCTTCTTTTAAGAATTTTGATATTTAATCTTCAACTCATATATATATATTTTAATTTTGTGAGTGCAAATTACATATAATTTGTATACCTGTGAACTGCTTCTTTTAAGAATTTTGACATTTAATCTTCAACTCATAGTTACTGATTATACTTTCTTATTCAATCAAAAATAAAAAATATAATATATACTATTGACATAATTGTTATTAAAATAAATTTAATCTTGGAAGTGCAAATTACACTTCTTCACCTGTAAGTGCAATATGACCTATATTTACTTTTATATATATTGTGCTTTAAACTCTTTGAAAATATGACTTTCACCATTGGAATAGAAATTGCGATTTAATCCTTTAAACTCTTAAACAATATGACTTCCATTCTCAATTTTCTTGGAAAAAAACAACCAAACATTTGAACCGATAAGCACCCCAAAAATTAGGATGGCGAGTTACCACTGCAGGCCTCCAAGGCTCCAACCAGAGTTAGGCTGTACATGTGTAATAGTTTCAATATTAGTCAAACCAATGGAAGTATTTTTGGTTAGTGATAAGAAACCATATATACAATGTGTTTACTTTTGTAATTTTTGTGTTGACTACTGTAATTTTCAAATATTGCAGTTTTTCTATCAACGGACAATTGACACTGAGGAGTCACTTTGATAACGATTGATAACCATTTGTGTGTCATGGTTATGCAAACGATTGATGAGTATATTTTCCTATTCTTCATATCTACAAACCCTAGCATCCGGGTAGACTCTTCCTGCTCTGCAAAAATAACCCTTTTGAGGAGCACAGTGTCTGTCCTCAGAGCACACACACAGCCCTTCCAAAGCACATCCATCCTTCACTATAACCAACCCTTCCTGCCCTGCCCCCATCATCGCATCTGTCCACTCATTCGACATCAATCCTGCAGGATCGTATTTTGTCTTGGCTTTCAAGAAATCCTGGGCTTTACTAAACTTGTCCATGACTCCCAGAAATGCAATATTTCGGTTCTTGCCCCAGTGAGGAGTACCTCCATATTTGAACAAACCCATCTGCTCAATCTCTTCCAACACATCTTCATTCAGCCTGGGAGTCATGGGATGTCGAGAACGGTAATAAGTGATATCCAGGTCCACAGAATCCTCGTCTACGCCTAAATATGCAGTCGAAGCTTTCACAAAACGCATCATAATGCCACTGTAGAGCTCGATCCCACAGAGACTGCTGGGGCTCAGGTCCCGAAGCTTCTTAATGTCTGTGATGAAGTCTTTGATCTTGGAAAGACCAATGGCAATGGCTGTCTGATGGAAGAATTCGCCTTTGATGCGAGGATCCCATGCACAAGCTGTCAGCAAGGCATCTTCTGTAGATTTCAGACATGATCCAGAGGCCTGCAGATTGTTCTGATAACCTATCACAGGATACTTTGTGAAGAATAGACCGTTGTTTTTAAAACCAGAAGCCATGCTTAAAATGGCCCCAACCTGAACCTTGGCTGTCATGCACTTCCCCCTGGCATCCTTTGTAGCTTCTTGGAGCTCCTCTGCAGGCAAAATCCATAGGATCAGGAATGGCAGCAAGAACTAGATTGTTCTGGAGAGGAAATTTTATATGTGAAATGAGAAGGGAATTGAATATTATAACCGTTGGGTTATTTTAAAACGTACCCGTTGAACGAGCTATGGCTAAGCCTGCTGTCAACATGGAGCGAAAGCCGATGAAGTCGTTGATCCCGTTTCCTGGATCATCAACTGAAACGCGATCGTCCATTCTGTAGATGACTGCTCGCTGCCCGGGAAACCATGTGAAGTCTGCGAATTCATGTGCCATTCCAAACTGTACTATACTATCCTCTAAAGAAGTGTCGTTCTTCTTTATATTTGTTATGGATCGCTTAAACATGGGTTGCAGCTTCAGAGTTACCTGCAGTCAGGAACCAAAATATAACTCAATTGAGCATAAAGTCCTTGTAGTAGTAATTTGTTTAAAAATGGTGGGGTATCTCACCATTGGAATATTCAAACTAGTTTACAAATCATGATAGTATTATAGGTTCAAAATCGGTCGGGGTAGGGTTGTTTATTGGCCTGTTGTGACAAGGCTTGAAGGGTAGGCAACCCTTCCGATAGAAACTCACCCCAATGGGCTTGCCCCTGCTGAGTCACAAGTTACTGGTATATCTAGCTTACAGGTTGTTGAATATACCCTTGAGAGGTTGCTATTCCCATAGTTTAAAAAATCATACTAATATCAAAATATAAATTAGCATAAATTAGTTTAAAAATAGTCGAATATCTAACCATTGGAATATTCAAAATAGTTTACAAATCATACTAGTATCAAAATAGTTTTATTAATAATTAGTTTAAAAATGGTGGAGTATCCAATCATTGGAATATCCCATAAACTTTACTACTCCTTCGATATGTAGCTGAGCATAGTGACTTAATATTTTTTAAGGTTGGAATCTCAAGTTGCTAAGATTTTTCTAGGAGTGTGGCCTTACCAATGGTCACTTTGTTGGAAAAGGTCACTTTGTTGATAAAAACAAGGAATTTCTACACATGTTGAATAGTGTAAGAAACTTCTCACGCAAATAGATAAAAAATGGACATAATCCATACCTCAATCAATGTGACCACTCGAGACAATATATTAATGAAAAAGAAAATAATTGACATATGAGTTCGTCACAAATGATTATCAACAAATGAACCTCAATGCTCTTTAAATAGAGATCATAGGCCAATCGAGTGTTGAGCTATAAATCAATATGGTTGTTAATTTCGAACAAAAGATTAAACCATCAAATCACTTTATTTCTAGAACATGACATGACCATCAAATTACATATACATACAAATGCATATTAATTCATGCCAAGGAAAAACACTTTTACTTAAATGCACATGAGACCAAGTTAATCTTAACTAAGTCCCAAATGTCTAATTATCCTAACATCCTCCATTTAATGAAAATTTGTCAAACTTAAAATAGATCAAAGTTTAAAACATCACTTTGTGTAGAGACTATGAAAACGTTTGCAGCTTGATCATATATAGGGAAAAAGAGCATGTCAAGAACATGATCTTGAATAATCTTTCTGATGAAGTTCATGTGTAGCCCAATGTGTTTCTATGCTAATGTTGAACTGAGTATTTGGCAAGATTGATGGCACTTTGATTGTTACACCATAGGATAGTCAAATAATGTTGTTGGAATAAAAAATATGAAAGGATATATTGAAGCCACAAGGATTATTAATATACATTAATTGTGTCTTGATACTCTACTTCTATTGAAGAAAGATCTTCAAAAGAAAGAGCAAGATCTTGTTGATTCTTGCAAGCCCAAGTGACATGTCTAGAACCAAGACTAAAAACATAATGTATAGTAGACTTTTGATTATCAAGGTCACCACCCAAACCAATAAAAATTGGTGAAACCAACAAATAAAGGAGTCCTCTCTAAGTTGTACTATATCCCAAACTAGCATTTACCCTAGATATACCAAAGTTTATGCTTTGCTAATTTCCAATTGATTTTATGAAGTGTTTGCATATACCAAACAACAAAATCACAAAGAAATATCAAAATGGGTATGAGTTCAATACAAAGGGATACCAACTAACTAATGGTACAAAGAAGTACATGTTTTTCAAGTGTAATGCATGTGGCAATAAGTTTGACTCTACATTGGAAGAGATATGGGATTGGTTTACAGTCTTCCATGTGAATCTTGTGAAGAGAGTCACATGCATACTTAAATTGAGAAAATAAAATAGTATCACTTGTTTGGAAGACTTGGAGGCCAAGAAAAATTTAGGGTCACTCCTTCAATGAGAATAAGGTTATTGACACAAAGAACTAGTATTATGATATGGTTACCTATTTTCTTGGTATAGACAATGGAATAAAAATGACATTAAAAAAAATGGTGTCAAGAAAAAAGTTATCCATTTTACAATACCAAGCCTGAGCATCTTGCTTAAAGATACAGAGAGATTTCTTAGAGAAGTAAATGAGGATGGGGTAATTTTGAACATAGCCAAGAGGTTATTCCATCTAAATTTATGATTGCAAATCCCCATGCAAGGAAAAAGATTCATTAGAGAAAATTTGGATTCTAAAATGGGCCTTATAAGAAAATGAGCCAACCATAATTTCTTGATGAGTTGGAATTCAAAAATCAATAGAATTTCAATAAAATGAGTCAACTATAATGGTTGACTTGAGATATTTGTCATAAAAAAACAACTTTTTTTGTTCGTATTTTCAACATATCTCCCTATGTTTTTACTCAAATTTCAGGCGGGGCATTCGTTGGATGCGGAATTAAATTTTGCATCCGAGTACCCACATTGTATAATTTTGACAAACCCTAATGCCCCAAAAACAAGACCTGAAAAATGTGATGATGACATCATCATCACGTTTTTTTCCAGGCATTTCTTGTTTTTGGGGCAACGGGGTCCGTTAAAAGTATGCAGTGTGGGTACTCATTGGATGCATAATTTAATTATCCATCCAGCAAGTGCTCCTGCTCGAAATTTGAGTAAAAACACATGAAAATATGTTGAAAATACAAACAAAAAAGTAGTTTTTTTCTTTCTTCCTCCAAAATTAATAAATATTATTTTATTATTTTCAATATTATTTCATTATTTTCAATATTATTTCATTATTTTATTATTTTCCTTAGAAGGCCCATTTTTTACTTCAAATTTCCTCTAATATTAACATCCATTTGATGGACCTCCCATTTATATGAAGTGGCAAATGATAGAACAAGGAAGATGTAATTCATTTTGGCTATGAGGGAAAATGATTCATTAATGTCAATGCTTCAACTTGAAAAAAATCTTTTATCAACTAATTATGCCTGATGTCTTTCAACACTTCCATATGATGCATACTTAGTTCTATACACCCATTTATATATGACAAGTTTTTTTCCTTTCGAAAGAGGTGCAATATCCCAAGTATCATTTTCCATTAAGGAACAATATTCTTTTGTCATTGATGCATCCCAGTCTAGATGGCTAGAAGCTTTTGCAAATATATTTGGATTGTAATTCTCTAAACATTGAGCCAAAAGAAAAGAGTCTCACTAAAACTATGAACAAGTATGATGTGAATCTAAAGGATCATCGACAAGATCTTCATCTACTTCTCATGTTGTATGGACCCATCTAGGAAAGAATGGTACTTGTGCAATTTCATGTTCAATGAACCCAATTGAAGGAAGGTGAGTAGGAAGAGGTGGATTTTAAACTTCATTATTATCATCTGATAAAAAAAAGATCCTCTAGAAGAAAAGTTGGGAAAAGAAGATGGTTGACAGGTTGAACATGGCATAAACATCAAATTGGGCTCCCAAGTTGAGAGTTTTTCATCAAATTTAACATCTATCCTTATAATAATTTTATTGGAATGAGGTTGAATACTTCTATAACCTTTTACATATTCATAACATCTAACAAACAAAAATGCACTTCTAACTCTTAGGCTGTAAGGATTTCCTTTTCTCATTAGGAATGTGAGCCCATGTTTCACTACCAAATGCATGAAAGTGGCCTACATCTGGTGTAATTTTAATTCATACTTCTTTTAGTGTTATATATTTTAAATTATTTATGAGAGTGCAATTTACTATGTAATTGGAATAATTATTGTCTTCCACCCAACAATGAGGACTTAATCCCTTTAGATTGGATCATTCAATTTGTCATTTCCTTTAATGTGTGATTCATTGCTTAACAACACCATTTTCTAATGGTGTGTATGGAACAATATGTTGCATTTAAATACTATGTGCAGTGCAGTAAGTTGTTAACATATTTTCCTTCATTATTTTCTCTTAACTTATGTTGTTAATGTCCATCGTGTTATTTTACAAGGGCCTTGTAGGCCAAAAACACATCAAAAACTTCACTCGTAAGTTCTTTAAAAAAAAATCAATTACATCTAGAGAATTCATCAATGAAATTTGAGATGTACTTGAACCCAAAGAAAGAAACTGAATGAAACAAACCACAAAAATCATTATGAATAAACTGCAAAGGGGTCTAGGAGTGCCAAGAGGCACATTTTTCAAAACTTTCATGATGATGTTTTATGAGTACATAGCAGGAATAGACACCATCTTTGCAAGAAACAAAAGTAAGACCACTCACAATATTCTAATTACATAGTTGCTAGAATGAGTGATAGTTTAGATAACCAAATCATTCATGCAAGTTTGCTCAAGTCATTTCTATGAGCAATAAAAACTAATGGAAAAGATGATGACCCAAAGTTGTCAAATTTGTACAACTTTGTAATATCATCAATAATTCTAGTTGTTAGGATACATGTAGTGTTTATCACTGCAAGATACAATAGCTTATCGTTCTCTCCAATAAAAGAATCACCAAAAAAATTCAAAGTGGTATCATTTTTAGTAGCCTCTAAAGCTTCTACGGTAGAATGAAAAGTAGATATAAAAACATAATATGTATGACCAATCTTAGTAAGGATAGCATAAATATAAGGGAAATCCCTTTTAGGTATCTTATATTCTTCAAGTCAAGTTTAAGTCAAGTTTAAGTGTTTTAAATCTAAATAAATAGTCATCAATGCAAGAGAAATCACTAGGATTTAAAGAAACCGATTGGTTGTTGAGCTAATATAGTGACCATCTTTGTCCAAGCTTCATTTGTGACCATGATTGAATTATTGTGTTTACCAAATATAGTGACCATCTTTGTCCAAGCTTCATTTGGTTTGTTAACTCCTTGAAGGTGATACTTTAAATCACTAGAGATGGACATTTCAATTAATCCACATGCTTCATCATTTTTACTATCCCATTTGGATTTCTTTGAGGCATAAATGGAAGGCAGTTTCTTTTACCAAGGTAATCGAATAAAATCATTTACTTCATTATGCATCATCTATATGAGATTTCCTTGAGAAGTAGTTGGTATTGATAATAAATATATCAGTTTGACTAACCATATTTTAATATGCAAGTAAGATGGTTTAAAAAATAGAAACTTTTATGATGGATAGAAAGCTCTCAAAAGATAGCACTAAAAATGGTTTTGGGTGTCAAAGTTATGCCATTTTGAAAAAAGGCATAAAAAGTAACCAAGGTGGCTTGTGGTAGATAGATGATGGTCCACGTTGTGATGAGTGCACAATAAGGTGTTGCCATTAAAGGTTGAGTAAAAATAATTCCATTCCTTCAGTGACTTTGCTTATAAGTTCACTTTTATAAATAACATATTATTTACAATAAAACAAGCAACTCAATTTTATAAATAAGTTATTATTTACAATAAAACTAGTGATTGGGTTTTATAAAGTGCATTTCACTGTAAACTAACTTTAAGATTCTTTAATGTTACATTTTACATGGAACTTTAATTGACAAAGTAACTTCATTGTAAAGGTGCTTCTTACTTATTTCACTTTTATAAATAACATATTATTTACAATAAAACAAGCAACTCAATTTTATAAATAAGTTATTATTTACAATAAAACTAGTGATTGGGTTTTATAAAATAAGTAAGAAGCACATTTACAATGAAGTTACTTTGTCAATTAAAGTTCCATGTAAAAAGTAACATTAAAGAATGTCATGTCCCAAATTTGGCATTGGATCACAATGGCCTAATCACATTGGCCATATTCATTAGAGTTTGTCAAATTGATGCTAAAGGTCAAATAATTGCCAAGGAGGAAAATTACTAGTTTCTTAGGTTTGGGGTGGAAACTTTGGGATTGTGAATAATGGGAATAATAAACGATGTTGGAACATTAGGATGGCATAAATATTTAATAAAGGAGATAAATAAATATATACAAGTGAAAATCAAAGTGGCATTTGATCATGAAGACACATGGAGTAAGTGGGACCTACACAAGCTAGAATTTATGTGCCACATGGCATCCTCTTCTTGCAATTTCGAATCCATGGGAAGCTTAATGTTCTTGGGATGAGTTATAAGGTCAATAATACTTGGCATGAGTCAATGAGGTCGAAATATAGAGCAAGAGTAACTTCCATGGAAGAGGAAGAGGCAATTTGGAGCTAGTGAGACACTTGGGCTAGATTCCCTAGCTCTATGACAACAATGATGAAAATGCTATGACACCTATGACACAAATCAAACCTGAAGGTTGACATATGACATATATGACATGTCAGGGCTAAATATAGACTCCAAGAGGGCGCTCAAGGGTGTTAGGGAAGCTAAGATGCTTCCACATGTGATTTGGTGGAAGTGGGAGACTAGGAATTGTTGTACAAGTGGCGTTCTTTGGAATTTCTTCCCAACTTGAGTTGGCATCAGGCTCTTGGAAAGAATTCGACCCATGGAGGACATTAGAAGTTTATAAATGTCAATAACAAAGAATGAAAGGATATTTTGATCATTTGTAGAATTTTCAATTGCATTTGTGAAGAGGGAGATCTAGTGGATGACTAGTTTCTTGCCTTAGACAATTTCGAGGATGAAAGATTCCCATCCAAGTTGGTAATTGAAAAGGCCATTCAGACCTTTCATTTGGAGCTTTAATGGAGTCTTTATTTGTAGGTGTAAGCTACAGGACAGCTCATGGTTTCTTCTATTGCAGTTCACTCCTTCAACCATTTCTAGTTTTTATGGCATATTCTCGATCCTTGAGGGAGGGCGTTTTTGGTGAGCTATTGTACTCTTTGGGGGAGTGTTAACACCCAAAAAGTGCTCACTACCTCATTCCCTTATTCACATGACCCATTTGTCCACTTTTTCACCATTTGAGCCTCTAAAGCCACCAAAAGGTCACTAAAAGACCTTAATACACCCATTTATCCACTCAAAATGAATATTTTTCCTCAAAAAGCATAAAAAAAACCCTCAAAAAAAGTCCAGAATTCCCAAAAATATTAAAAAGAAAATAAAAATATTCAAAAAATGAAAAATGAGAAAAAAGGTACCTAAACCATGTTGGTCAATACCATTGGTTTCCTCAAAACCATAATGGTATTTCCCACCACCAAAAACTATAAAAAGGTGGTAGGGGCTCCTCACTATCCATCCATCCATCATCCTATCCTCATGCTGTCAAAATCTCTCATGAGCTTTTGACCATTGTAGCTATCTTGGAGAAGGGACCTTTGGAGCTTGGAGCTACTCAACTTGGAAGTTGCTCAACAATCTTCACCATTTGGAGGTATCACCATTGCAAGCACTTGCTTGCCCCTATTCTTAATACAAAATCATTTTTTACATATTGTCAATTGTTTTTGCTTTCAATAATATTTCCATTGTTTGCTTATCTATTTTACATAGATCCATGGTTAATGTAGTTTAAAGTAGTTTGTTATTTATTTATATTGAAACTGCTATCACTTGTTGATAGGTTCCCATTGCACTAAGCTTGGTTGCAAAACCAAGCCAACAGTTTTTGGCGACTCCGCTGGCTTCGAATACATAGATCTCAATTTTTTGCTTTAGATCTTAGTTTTTGTTAGTTTTAGTCAGTTTAATTCATAGATCTGCCATCCTAGACAGCAGATCCATTGCTGTTCTAGATCTTGGCCCCTTCTTTTGCCATTAACAACCCGAAATTTCCATTTTCGAGTTCATTTTTCGGCGTCCGTTTTCGGCGTTCGCCTCACGGTTTTTTGCCTGACAATCGCGCGGCTCATCGCGACTTTTCGGCTTTTTTACGCGCTGCACTCGCGGCTTCGCGGCCATTTCCCGCGCTGCACATCGCGACTGTGTGACAAAAACCCGCGCTGCCCATCGCGACTGTGTGCCAGGAATCCGCGCTGCACATCGCGGCTTCGCGGCCGAAACCCGCGCGGCCCATCGCGGTTGTTTGCCCGAAACCCGCGATGCAAGTTTTTTCCATTCTGCCAAATTTTTGAAAAATATTTTTTGCTGTATTTTCTGCCCATTCAGCATATTATACAGTACTAAAATTCCTGCATTTTTACAGCCATAAGAAATCTTTTACTATTTAGAATGCTTCATTAAAAGTCTTTTTACAAAAATTTTAGAAATTGAAAGAGAGATTTTTCTGCATTTTATCTAGATCAAGGTTTTACTGTTTATTTGCTCAATACTTTGCCCAAGCAATTTTTAAAAGATCCATTTATTTCTTGAAATATTTATGTTATTTGCTTCCCTTTAAATTATTTCAAAGATCCATTATTTTTGAATAGTTTTTTCAAGCATTTACATTTCAAAAACGCCTTTATTTTTTGCAAAAACTGGAAGCGTCTTTTCTTTTATTTGTAAAATCGCCCAAGCAAGGCAAATCAATTTCAGTTTAAATACCACACTTGCACCCACTCTGCCACTAATTTAAACTGAGCCTTAAAATTTACCTTAAACTCAACCAACTTTTAACCCCACATGGGAAGCACTTAAAAGAATTTTGTAGTTAGGTAGAATTGAGGGGATAGGTGTTCCAATAACACCCCTCAATTATTACATTTGAGACATAGTTGTTGTCCATTAGGGAACCAAAATCCCCCAGTATTTTTTGGCACAGTCACAACCAGTTTATCAGAGGACCTCTCCCCTAGGAGGGTTGAAGTCACAAGACTGGTTCCGGAGGCCTGAGTGGAATACTGCAATCCATTCGGTAACCGAAGGCTACCTTTCGCAGTTCTCGGGGTATCCCTGTATGGGGGTACTGTGGTAAAAGGACCAAACGACAAATTCACCTTTTCTGAACGTGTCATGAACAGGGTATCCTAGTTGCCACTCTTTAGGATTGTCTACCTGGTTTCCCTCCCGGTAGAGGGAGATCTAGCTGTTCATTCAACACTCTATATTGTCTGACTTGGATTTCATCACCTTGTAGAGGATATCGTTTGTTGACTCACAATACCTCTAGTTAGGTGTTTGCATGATACAATACCCACCTTTGGTCTAGTAGCACCTCTTTTTTCTAGAAACTGTTTGACTGTTGGTATTTTGACCAATTGTGTTGCATCCCTCCACTTATTATAGCATAGCTGCTATAATAAGTGCTTTTTGAGGTTGATTTTTGGCCTGAGAGCCTTTATTTTCACTCCCCTTTTTGCACTCATTGTTGCATTAGGGTTTCGAGTTTTTTACATCACCACCTTACACTGAAAATTTTTAAACAAAAAACATATTTCTCACCATTGAGACTTTTAGACGATCTCGTCGTCTTCAGGGTGAACCCCCAGAGTTCAGTCTACTTGGCTCTCCACGTCACCGACGTCGAGCCTTATCCCTTGACTCGACACGTCATCGTCTAAACATACAGTCATCCGATTCTGACACGCCTCACTTCACATCTGATTCTGAGGTTGAATCCGAAAACCCTACTGAATTATTACCAACCAACCTCATGGCTGGAACACAATACGACCCACTTTTTACCAGTACTATTGGAGATACATCCACAAACCCTTCCACTACGGTGTCATCCATGGTAAGAACAACCCCTCTAGGTATCCCTAATGTGGGGGACACTCCACCTTTAGGAATGCCCAACACAGGACTACCTCCTATTATGGGTATGGCAAACATAGGGGTCACACCCTCTCTCATTACCACAACCCAGATCCCAGGAATTCCTGACACTATTCCCAACCCTAGTGTAACCCATGTCGCACTTGGAAACGCTGGCCCATACCAAACCACAGCAGTTGGAGGACACATACCTTCAATACCTAGCATACCCTTAGGGGCTACTAGACCACTACATAATGCCACCATGAATAGTTATGTCCCAGTCACTATACCACACCCATCTACTAGTTTACCTTACATGGCTAGTCTGAACTTACCAGACTTAGCCAGGCTAACCAACGATCCTATCAGGCACAACCCTACATGGCCACCCATGCCTACAAAGCTCCCCTCGGACATACCCAAGTTTGAAGGAAAACCTGGGGAAGACCCTCAAAACCACATAATGTCTTTTCACCTATGGTGTTCATCTAACTCCATAGTGGATGACTCCATTCGTCTAAAAAACTGTTGCAATGAACGTTCACTGGCTCTGCAGCCAAGTGGTACATCGAACAACCACATGAGACCCACCATACTTTTACGTCTCTCGCCTCCACTTTCCTTCAGTTTTTTCAGCTACATGTACGCTACAATGCAGGAGTTGAAATACTGTTGTCTTGCAGACAAAACACAGCTACCCACATCACAGACCACATCCATGAGTGGCGCAAGCATCGTAGCCTCTGTAAGATTAAACTGGATGACCGTATATTTTTGGACTAGTTTCTTAAATCACTCCTACCCCTCATAGCAAAAGACGTAGCTTCCAAACAACCCCAGTCAGAGGAAGAGGCTATCCTAAAAGCTCAGCAATTCGACCTAATTTACGCCCAATCAGGCTATCTCTACACCATCATACCAGACGCCCCACGAGGCGATTCTTCACGTGGTGACGCGCAGGGGACATCACATGCTGCTGATGGTATTATTGGCCAAGCCACACCACACATTAAACCTTTTAGTATGGTGAGCATCATAAATGCCCCAGACCCCTCTAGGGCTACATCTAATTCTGGAGAGACAACTTCGTACGCTCCAACGAATCAGACTCATCACACTCATGGACCCTCTTGTCCACAACATTGCTATGGGCAAGCGCCATCGGCATATCTACCACCCACATACTATAACCAACCGGCTACCCATAACCCAATTTAGTTCCCGCCACAACCAATGTATTACCCACAGCAAGCTGCAACAGCTAACCCAACACCTCCAATAGCTCAGGGTTACCAACAACCCCAGCAGGTAGCTGGACCACCTCCAGCCCCACCAGCTTATTATTTACCGCAACCTGCTCCCGCACCTGCGGCACCCCAAAATCTTCCCACTGCTCAAGAGCAAGTGTACACACAACACAATCAGCCCCAACATCAAAACAACCAACGCAACCAGGGTGGACAACAAAACCGTGGAAGAGGACGTAACCGCGGCAACAACCAACAACATAATCAAGGTCCACCACCTCCCAATCCTCAAAATAACAATAATGTTGCTCCTCCCAACCAGAATCCGGATCGTCATCCCAAGCAGCCCAAAAAAAATAACCTAAGAACAAACCACCCATGTTCTATATGCGGGGTCTATGGCCACTACACACATGCTTGCCCACATTTGGAGCGAGCTCGACAACTCTGGATTAATGATGCCCATCGCCAAGGGCACGCGGCTCCTCAGGCGCCACCCAACCCCCCACCCCCTCAACAGCAACCTTTGGTCCTGCAAAACCCCCTACCAACCCAAGGCGTAGTGAACACTCAGCCGTTCGCTCCCCCTCAAGGCAACGCGCCCCCACAACAACAGATCACTTATGTCGCTCCTGATCAACCCATGTTTGACTCAGGTACCCACCACTTGTTAATGATGTCATCCGTTGATGTCAACATCCAAACCCGTCGAAACCAATATGGCTCCACCCCTGAAGCCCCTCCTGCCGACAAAAACACTAACGCTCATCCCACTGATCAAACGTTACGTATACCCCCGTTTACACTCGATGGCGCCTCTAAAGCACCTCGTTTCCCACTCCGTCGCATCAACAATAACCCCAATGCTCGCGCTGCGTCGAATTACAGCATTGTAGATGACTTAGCGCAGTCTCCCGCAGCCATGTCTGCTTTAGAAGTTTTAAAAAATTGTCCTTCACAGCGCAAGACTTTGCTCTTTGCCATTGGTGCTATTGACCCCAATGATTCACAACTAATGGCATTCGATTCGGACCAGTCTGAACCACGCCTGCCTTCCACTTTAGCATTCCAAGTTTCTGTTTCCGTTCGGAATCTTGTCATCCATCGGTGCATTATCGATGAAGGTGCCTCTACATGCGTTATGTCCACATTCGTTTGGCAGAAGTTGGGATCCCCTACTCTCCAGCAGTCCACCACTGCGTTGCGATCCTACGACGGCCGTTCGGCTCAACCCCAAGGTCTCTTAGCTAATGTCCCCGTCCAGCTAGCTGGTAAAACCGTGCTCATTGATATAGAAGTCATCAATGCCCAACTAGATTATAACCTCTTACTTAGCCGCAGCTACATATATGCCATGCGGGCGGTTGCCTCATCTGTTTTTCGTACCATGATGTTCCGCCATGACGGACGCGTGGTCAAGGTCGACCAACTCACCTATTACGATCCCAAGGCCCCCACTGCACCCGAAAATGTTCTCCCCATGGTTGAACAACCTGTTTGTGGTGCAACTACCTCGTGTGTTTCCTCCGTGGGACCCGGACTTTACTCCAACATGCCAATGACTTCTACAATCCAATCCATTCCACCCCCGTCACCAGCGCCCAAAGTATCTGACCTATGTACCCTGTCCCACAATACACAAACACTCAACAATCAACCGCCCTTGTTACCTAAACCACCATTGGTCCCTAGTCACATTGGTGTTACACCCATCCACACAATCCCCTTTCTATTCCCTCCCTCGGGGGTCGTAAGCGCTCCGGTTATGGTGCAACTACCTCGTGTGTTTCCTCCGTGGGACCCGGACTTTACTCCAACATGCCAATGACTTCTACATTCCAATCCATTCCACCCCCGTCACCAGCGCCCAAAGTATCTGACCTATGTACCCTGTCCCACAATACACAAACACTCAACAATCAACCGCCCTTGTTACCTAAACCACCATTGGTCCCTAGTCACATTGGTGTTACACCCATCCACACAATCCCCTTTCTATTCCCTCCCTCGGGGGTCGTAAGCGCTCCGGTTATGGCTACCCTTAGTCTCCCCGGGTTAACTTTGGGATTTACCCGTGTGGTATATTTCGCCTCCCGTTCCCCCGCCGACACCAAATGTCGTTCTACAACCGGTGCAACCCATTATCACTACTACTCAACCACCTCCCGGTGTCACTACCCCTTCATCTTCTACGAATCCCCCTCCTCTTATCAAGCCCACTGGAGGCAGAGGCCCACAACCATACACTGCGGTACCTCCTCCCAAAGTAGTTAAACCTCCCCCCATGTTTCGTGCTCCTCCTAAATGCTCATTGTGTGATGAGTTAGGCCATCCAACTCATCAATGTCCACAATTACCTGCATTACAAGAACACATGCAAATGCTCGACGACGATCCCAACATCCCGGTTGTCAAACTCGACCCAAACCCCAAGCCTCGTGATAAATCACTGCGTACCAACCACCCTTGTGCGATATGCGATATTTACGGCCATTACTCACATCACTGCCTCGATCTCCCAGATTACAGAGCAGCCTTGTACGAGATGAATAACGTCGACCTCAAGATATCCCCTCTTCTCATTGAGGAAATTCATCCCCCACCATCTTCCTCCTTGGAAGAAATTAACACCATTTACACGATTTCCACTGGATACCCCTCTGTCCGGTTGACCCCTTCCATTGATCCCTTTGACACACATATTCAACCCTTTCAAATCGACGAGGAAACCACATGTCCACAACATGGGGGCAGGCCCAAAACCTTGCCTACTCATAATCATCGTGATTCTCGTCGGAGATACTGGGGGCATCCACCCCACAAGAGGAATCCCTCATCATCATATCATCACTTCAGTATGCCACCACGGCCCACAACCTCATGGTACACCCCCCCTCCAGTAATTGGTCAATGCCCTCTTGATCCCTCTCTAAGACAACATCTACACCACATTGACACCTCTGAGTTAGGGGGCATAATAGATTACCTCGACCCCGGGATAAGGGGAATGATCAATCATTTTGAACCTTCCCCATCATCTCTATCTCAACACCTCCATGAGCCCATCGTTCTAACCAACACATATGTGATCCACAATCACAAACCCCATGCACATAGCATGGGGGCAGGTCATTAACCCTGCTGACTTCTTCACATGCGTGATCTCAACCATTTTATGAGGTCACATATCACTTGTATATTCGATTTGATTTGATACACCTAGTATTCTCCCCCCGCGGGTCATCATTTCTCCCCACCACTGCATCCTTGGCTAGGTGGGCTCACCTTTATTTGTAGGCATTTTTTAACCTAGTTATTTGCTTCGACCATTCCGGAGTCCTTATGACCTCCGTTTTTCGCACCATTTGCACCGCCGGATTCATATTTCCGCGCTCGTGATGATGCTTGAGATCATTTCTCGCTCTCACACCTAGATTTTTCGGGCATTTTTCCATGCCCCCTCGTCGCCTCGATTTGCGTGCCACATCGACCTTTCTCCGTTTTTTACGAGTCTTATATCGTCGGATTCAGTTTTCCGCACTTGTGATGACGCTTGAGATCATGTCTCGCTCTCACGCCCAGATTTTTCGAGCATTTTTTACCATGCCCCCTCGTTACCTCGGTTTGCGTGGCACATCGACCATCGTCCGATGTTGACGAGTGTTATATCGTCAGATTCAGTTTTCCGCACTCGTGATGATGCGTGAGATCATTTCTCACTCTCATCCCCTCATTTTTTGGGGATTTTTACCTTACCCATCCATCACCTCGGTTTGCGTGCCACATTGGCGGTTGCCCCTTTTTGACAATCTTTATGTCGCCGGATCCAGTATTCCGCACTCATGATGGTGCTTGAGACCTTTTCTCGCTCTCATGAATCCCTTTTTGTTCGGTATAATTTTACCCCTTTTTCGGGTCCAGCAATCCCTTTTACGAAAAAGACACTTAGGGAGTTTCTGTTAAGCTCTTTTCTGACTCCTAAAACAATGAAAAGATCGTCGAACAACCTTGCTTCCTTTCATGCTTCCTAAACGTATCTGAAAGGGCGTCTACCTGGTATAAGTTTACCCATTTTCCGGACCTTGTAGACTAATTACGAAAAAGGAATACTCTAGTCACATCGACTAGAAGAGTTCTCCATTTGCATCATTTTATGCTTTTTCGGGCCTTGGAGACTAACTTACGAAAAAGAACACCAATGGAGTCCACTTACCGCTTTCAGACTCTATAAACATGAAAGCGACCATGAGCAATCACCATCCTGGGCTCGTAAAAACCAACAGGACGGTACTCACAACCACTCTAGAGTCTTCTTATCATTTTCAAACTCCTTAAAAATGAAAGCACCCATGAGAACGAACAGTCCTAGGCTCACAAAATCCACAGGACAGTACCATTTCAAAGCACACTTTTATCCCTTCTTGGAGCTCATTAAAACTACGAAAAAAGACCCAATGGTGCTTCTCGGCGCCACAACAAATCACGTGTACTCATATGGCAGCTTCCCCATTTTGGTCGCCTTTGTTCAGAGTATTCCGCAGTATGTCACCCTGAGAATCCCTCAACAGCACCCATCAGCTCGTCCCCCCCCAGAGTTAATACATACCCGTCACTCCTTAAAAGCTATGATCCTCGCACCTACAAGTTAGTTCCCTACGCTGCCAGGTCAACCATGTCATCATGCTCTGAACAAAGGAAGTTTGAGTCTACCCACTATATGACCCCAATTACTTCCCATCCCCACAAGTATATCAGTCCTACCATCAGTACTACCACACTTCAGTTCTACACCTCGCGCTCCTATCAAGGAAACATAATTGCCTTGTTAGTTGCTGGTCTCCCTCTGTCGACGACAACCAAATTTATTCCAGAGGATAGACCTAGAGGTCCCTGTGTCTTGGACTCATCACCATTTATGATGAGTGCCTACGCATCATTTCGAGAGGAGTCCTCAGTACCTCTCCAAATGGTTGTTTCTCACATGATCGACTTCAACACCTTGATCGCATCGTTGATACTCGCACAGGATATTGGTCGGTCCAGTTATTTGTTCAAGACCCCGGATACCACCTGACTCTTCCACATTTGAGAGTCTACCTATGGAAACAACCAGTTACATTTTTTCTATAGATATCCGGGTTGCGCACGGCGACAGTATTCAAATGTACCCTAGTTTTTATACTCCCTCAAGTATACAGTTACATGTACATGTACTTCTCAGAGATTGCTCACAATCATTGAGCCCTTCCAGATGTTGGACACCTTCAGTTTCAACAGTTCATCAACCCTTTTGAGACCTTATTCAGAATGGTTGATGCTTTATTCCAGTGTATCAGTTATTGAGATCAGTCATGTTATGATCATGAGTACATCCCCAAATGATGTTCCCTCTGGACCATTATGATGTACCAGCAGAATTTTTATGTATTTTTCAAGTCCCCCTTTTTGGGACTAATTGTTATGTATATGTCTTGATACAAGCATGGGTATGCCCGCCTCGTCCATTATCAGAGATTATTCCTCATTCATATTGAGGCCATGTAATATTGTTTATTTTGCAGCTTCCAAGGGTCATGGATCCAGTCTCCAATCGGTCTCTTCTCTTCCCCAAACCCCAGAAAAAGAACAAAAGAACTATGATGTCTATCGGCCATACGATGAGCTCCTGCCCTCACACATCAGGGGGCAATTTGTTAACACCCAAAAAGTGCTCACTAACTCATTCCCTTATTCACATGACCCATTTGTCCACTTTTTCACCATTTGAGCCTCTAAAGCCACCAAAAGGTCACTAAAAGACCTTAATACACCCTTTTTCCACTCAAAATGAATATTTTTCCTCAAAAAACATAAAAAACCCTCAAAAAGGGTCCAGAATTCCCGAAAATATTAAAAAGGGAATAAAAATATTAAAAATATTCAAAAAATGAGGGAAAAAGTACCTAAACCATGTTGGTCAATACCATTGGTTTCCTCAAAACCATAATGGTATTCCCCACCACCAAAAACTATAAAAAGGTGGTAGGGGCTCCTCACTATCCATCCATCCATCATCCTATCCTCATGCTGTTAAAATCTTTCATGAGCTTTTGACCATTGTAGCTATCTTGGAGAAGGGACCTTTGGAGCTTGGAGCTACTCACCTTGGAAGTTGCTCAACAATCTTCACCATTTGGAGGTATCACCATTGCAAGCACTTGCTTGCCCCTATTCTTAATACAAAATCATTTCTTACATATTGTCAATTGTTTTTGCTTTCAATAATATTTCCATTGTTTGCTTATCTATTTCACATAGATCCATGGTTAATGTAGTTTAAATTAGTTTGTTATTTATTTCTATTGAAACTACTATCACTTGTTGATAGGTGCCCATTGCACTAAGCTTGGTTGCAAAACCAAGCAAACACGGAGCTTCTAATGCCCCATTTTTTTTGTAATATGAAGTAAATACTCTGTTCTTCATCTCCAAAAAGTTTCAGGTCGAAATTCCAAGTAGAAATGTGTAAATCTCATGTTTAATAAAAAACAGTGTCATTTCCCCAATACCTTGTTGTGAACCAATGTACTGCTGATGATTTCGAATGAATGGATGATCCTCTGATACATTTGTGATTAATACACTGCCATGGATGTATTTTACAAGTTTCATGTACTGTAATTGAGCATTGAAGTATTTTTACTCAGTTTAATTGCATTGGGAGAAGAATTAGTGTCATTCCCCCAAGGGTCGAATGGGTGATTTTTGCAGCTAAATGGGAGAGGGTTGGAACAAATATAATAATCAATTAATGGTGCACATGAGACATTAATAACATTCTTAATAAATTCCCTACCTCTGTTCATAAATTTGTGTGGGTTTGAAGGCATTTGGGAAGCCATTTTCAGTACTCACCCCAGGGGGATTTGAACCCAAAATTACTAGTAAAATTGCATACTTGGTCCAGAATCTTAAGAGAGTTTGCAGAGGTATTTTGGTGACCATATCTCATCCCTAAAAATCATATTCAAGTCCTAATATAATTCATACACCTTCTTGGAAGATTTGAAGGCATTTGGAATCAATTTGAGACCTATCATACACCTTCCTTGAAGATTTGAAGCAATTTGGAGTCAATTTGAGACCTAGAGACCAATACGAGTCAAAAGGAAATTACTAGTAAAGTTCCCTACATTGGCCAGCATTGAAAGAAGATTTGCATAAGTGTTTTAAAGGTCCAAAATCATCCCTAAAATACATATTTATGTTCTAACATCATCCATATACCGTCTCAGAAGATTTGGGAGCAATTGGAGCAATTTGAGGACCTAGAGCTCAAAACTAGTCAAAGGTCTAACTAGGGAAAAAAGTGAAAAATTGTCATTTTAATAAAATTCCTAACAAGGGACATTACAAAGAATCTTAAAGTTAGTTTACCGTGATTGTAGTGAAATGGACTTTACAATAAATAAAGTTATGTGATAACTTAAAATTGTATAAACTTAATTTTGTTAATGAAAATAAAGAATTGAATTCAAATCCTCATACTTAATAAAGTGACTTTCAACCAAGTGCGCTAATGCAAAATATATAAGAAAATATTGTTAAGATCCTAGTGGGCGCCCTTCACTAACATCTCGAGGTCTTGGTGTAACGATTCGTATCATTTGGTATCAGAGCCTCCACCCAGGTTCAAGTCACAAAGCGGGTGGCAATGTCGGCATTGCAGTGTTCGTCCAAGGCTCATACAGCTTAAAGGGTACACCACCGTACGGGCGCACATCCAGCCCAGAGTCTGGATTGTGAAGTATGGTGGGATGTTAAAATCCTAGTGGGCGGCCTTCACCAACATCTCGAGGTTTTGGTGTAACGGTTCGTATCAATTATATGGAGAGGTTTTTCTTTTAAATATTTTCCTCAAAGTGCACAATTACCCCCAAAACTCTTATGTTTTCTTATGTAACTCTTTAACACGACACACAAAAACAAGTAAAACTTTGAAACCCAAAATTTCCATGCTTGGGGCTTGGGGTTAGCTCTCGGTTACCTTACCCAAAAAATTGCATGTTTTCCTTTTGTTTATGGTTTGTCAAGAATGCATAAAGCATGGGAAAATAGAATACACAGAAAATAAAACATTTTTCGTTATGTTTCTGATTTTCTAATTTGCACATAACACTTGGAAAAGAGCATACAAAGACTAGAAAGGGAGCAAACCATGAATATAAACAAAAAAATCAAAATGAAATATTAAACAATATGAGATTTTTTAAATCATAATAAAAATGGTATACCTTTGGATCTGATAAAATGATTGTATATTGGGCAACTAAAAACCTTTACAAGTGAAAAGAAAAATTTTCCAACTAAAATCAATGCACGGAGCTCAACGGAACAACTCTTTCAGCCAAGAAATGCAAAAATAATAGCAAAATCCATAAATATGTTGACAATATATAGTGACACATATTCAAGACTGCAATCATCAATGGAAGTAGGTCTTCATATAAGCACTCTAATATTATGTTAGAAAATACATGGTATTTTCACATAGGTCAAACATCTTAAGCAAACGCTAACACAAAGATCAAAAATCAAAACACCAATGTATTACATGGTTAAAACCCTTAGACAATGAAACAGTGTTCGATCCTAGCCAATAAAGCCACTTGAGGAGATATATTAATGCAAAATGAAAATATTTTACATATAAGTGTCTCATGTAATTGATCATCAACAAATGACCCTTCATGTTATGTAAATAGAGATGATGGACCAATTGAATGCTAAGTCATTGATAAATATAGACATTAGTATCGAGGAGAAGATGAATCGTTGGATTATTTTATGTCTAGAACATATTGTGACCATATAATTACATATGTACAAATGCATACGATAGAAACACTATATATACCTAAACACACATTTAAAGACTAAGATGATATTAACTAACTCGTAAGTGTATAAATATCCTAACACATGCTTGACCAAAATATTGACCCATTTTTTAAGCACCCTAACTCCCATGAGACACAAAAAAATTCATAAGTTGAAAGTAGAGAAGGAGGAACCAAAGCATGAAAAATGTAACTCTAATAACCATTTTTCCTTGCAATTATTTAAAGTGTAATAAAAGGTCGATATGAACTCCTACAAGGTCAGGTATAGGCAATGACATTGAATCATTAGTTGCAACATTGAGAAGCCTAGTTTAGTGGTGCATAACATATGAGAGCATAAAATATATTTTACCAAACTCAAGCTAGGTCATGTGCATACTTGGTAGGAAAGATACACTAAGACTCTACTACTAGAGGGAGACCAACCAGTGACTAAGCTTAATTCCTAGTGTTACCCTATCATGTACAAAGAGGGGTAGAGGATTCAATAGCACTATTACCAATAGAGGAAATGACAGACTATGCAAGGGTGCATACAAAGTTCCAAAAGTAGGCCATTTAATTATGGATTTACCTCAAGGACAAATACATGATCATATTTAAGCACTTTAGTGGCTCTCATAATCATATAAAAAGGTAAGTTGTGATGTTCAAGCACAAGACCATATACGAGGTTTGTGTGGAGAGCTCATAAATTCAATCCTACAAGAAAAGTGAGCAGCTAAATGGTTCAAGGAAGTCAAACCATCAAAGACTTTCTAATAAGGGTGAAAAGAAGAAGTAGAAAGGGGAAACTAAGACTACTCACTTCATGCACACGTGTGCAACAACTCTTAAAACCACTGTGGCCATTGCATTGATAGTCACACTAGAGAAAAATGCGGGAATCTACATCTAGAGTGAAATCCTAAGAATCTCAAGTTTAAATAGTGTAAATAGAAGAATATTCTAGGTGTGGAAGCATGAAAGGTTATATAAAGTAGATCAAATGTGGAAGATAAAATGTTGTCCACACAACATTGGAAAAGTAGGTGAATGTGAGTATCCGCCACCATAAACAAGAGAATGAGACAATGAATTTCTCCATATCAAGATTCAAATAAACAATAACATGGTAGATTCTAATTTTTATCCTAGTTCACAAGGAATCCCCATTACAAGGAACCTGGTCAGTACATTGGTTGGCTAAGAGATGCATGATCAACCTCATCGGTAGCTTTTGGGGTAGATAAACAAAACATAGAATTAAAAGTTACCAAGAAATGTAAGATTTTTATATTAGTAAAGATTTTATTGATAAAATAGAAAACAATGTAATACCCCTTGATCTATGTGGTGTAATACTTGGTAGTGCTTATATGCATATGAGGGATGTAATGTAACTGCTATAGCATCTTTTGTCACACTTGTCCCATAGATGCTCAAGATGGTCTAATCTTATCCATTTTCCCATTTTTGTAGACTCCCTTGATCCCTTATGATCTATGAACAATACTTCATCTAAAAATCTTCTTAAAAACTAAGTTTTTCAAGTTACATGCACCCTATTACACTGCTAGACTGTGTATATGCATTTGTCCTTTGTCTAGCCCACATATATGTCTGTTCAAGGGTAAAAAATAAAAATAAGTTATTTTGCGGGAAAAGTTTTGATTTCGACTATTCCCACTTGTCCCAATCCCATAAGTAATTGTCTCCAATTTCCCTAATTACCTCCCTATCAGTGTAAAAGAGGCATAGGTGAAGTAAAAACAAGCATGGAGTATTGGAGATTATGTCCTCATGTTGTTCAATTGAAACTTCAATCTAAAGCCTCTTTTTATCCTGGTCTACAAAATCTCCTTTCCCATTTCTGGAACATGGTCTTTCTAGTCATTCTTGAGAGTTGTTATTGTGCTAGAGAATTGTAGGGATTCTCTTAAGCATATTTCCTAAGAAAGGAATCAGACTGGATGTTGAGTGTGCGAAGACTCGGGTGGAAGAACTCAGACATCAGTTTCAGAACAGTGCCTCGATGAGAATTAGATGGCATCTTTACATTTGTGTCTTATTTTTATTTATATATAAATGAACTCTCTTTCTGTCCATTTCAAGTGTTTAATAACAGTTTATAATTATTGAAATTTGGATGCATCATTCTGCAAATTTATTTGTAATTTCAATCTTTGCAACAGTAATTGATCTTTGTTCACTTTCATATTATCTCTTGGATATTTAATTGGGTGAGAAGATTGGATCAACTACAACCAAAGGGATTCTTCATCAAATTTAGATCCGGGTGAGAAGATTGGAGCAACTACAACCAAAGGGATTCTCGATCAAACGTTTAGATCCGGGTTAGTCAGTAATTAAACTACTTGTTCATTCAAAGTGTGTGTGTAAAGATTGTGAATTTGTTTTTGCATGAATGTTTGGGTTTTCTTTTATGGGTATTGCTCCGTGGTGATCCTGCCCAAAGATCAATAGGGTTGTAAATATTCATGAAACAATAACAACCCATTTTTGACAGTATGTAAAGATGTAACTATGTATATTTTGATGAAATGACTAGACGCCGAACATGAATGGTCTAGTGTGACAAAAATAATGTAAATATGTACATTTTACAATTAATATAAAAATCACAACTATTGCAAATTAAAAAGGACAAAGATGAGAAGGGGGGCTATGATTCCACAAGAGGGGAAAGTGAGAAGGGGGTTAAAGGGGGAGATGTTATAAGCTTAACTCATTGTCCATATTATTCATTTTTATCCTAAGTTTTATAAATCCTTCTTTATTAAAGTGCATTATCCATAACCTTGATTTAATTATCCTAAGCTTGGAGTTAGAAGGGGATAAGTGAACTATGTTAGAAAAACAAGATCGCAAAGCAATAATAATTAACAAGATGCAAATATAAAACACATAAAAACAATACAAGAGAGACACTAATATATGTGGTTCACCCAATATGGGCTACATCCACGGAGAAATTGGCAGTCATTTTATTATTATACCATCCAACAAATGAAGGGATACAACCTGCAACACATCCACTGCAACTTTCTCTTCACTCTCTCTCAATCTCTCTTACACAATCATAGAAATCTTTACAATACTACAATACACAACCATATTACAATGCCTTCATTTTAAAGAGGAATTAACATGGGAAAATGCTATGGAACACCCAATACGATGGTCCCGTAAATCACCCATTATTGACCAAGTTATGACTATGAAATTACAACATTTCACAAAGCATTTGTTTCTGAAATTTTCTCTACAGGAATGTTGCCCCCGAACCCCCGCCAAGGGGGGCTCCTAAAATGTATTCGTCACCCCCCTGGACCCCCCCATGGCCACTATATTGGGGGGAAAGCCCCCTGAAACCCCCCCGTCATGGGATGGGATCCAGACACGGTTGAAACATGTCCTCTGAATAAAAAAGATCAGGCTCCACAACCAACAATCTCCCACTTGGAGACTGATCACAGCAACTCCACCGTTGTTGCACTTGTTAAACTATGCTCTGAACCTACACTTGAAAAATTTCTCATATTTACCTTCATGCTTGAAGGCCAACTGAAACCGAGCAGGAACTCAGTTTCTCTCTGGTTACCACCTTTGTCAACATGTCTGCTTGATTCTCGCTAGTGTGTATATTTTCCAACTTCAATAGTTCATCTTCTAGAACAGATCATATGAAATGGTACTTGAGTTGTATATGTTTAGTCTTAGAATGGAAGGTTAAGTTATTTGCAAGATGAATGGCACTCTAGCTATCATTATACAACCTACTATTCTCCTGCTTCTTACCCAATTCCTCCATGAACCTCTGTAACCAAATCATATATTTACTAGCCTTTGTAACAGCAACATACTCCGCTTTCATTATTGAAAGTGTAGAAACCTTTTGCAGCTTTGAAATCTAAATTACTGATCGTTCCACCTACAATAAAGACATACCATGTGGTGCTCCTCCTGTTATCTTTATCACTTTCCATATATGAATCAACATATTCTTGTAGAATAGTGTTTGAACCTCCAAAACATAATGCATGAGTAGTAGTACCTCTCAAAACCCAAAGAATCCACAGTACTTCCTTCCAATGGTTTTTACCTGGATTTTTCATATACCTACTCACAACTCCCACTGTATGTGCAATATCTGGTCTTATGCACACCATGGCATACATCAAGCTGCCAACTACTGATGAATAGGGAACCCTAGACATGTAGTCTATCTCTTCTTGTGTCCTGGGACACATCTCCTTACTTAGTTTGAAATGGATAGCCAAAGGTATACTAACTAGTTTTTCATTATACATTCTAAACCGCTCCAACACCTTTTCTATGTACTCTGACCTTGAGACAATGTGAATTTGTGATTTTTCTTGTCTCTTCTTATTCTCATACCAAGGATTTTCTTTGCAGCACCCAAATCCTTCATCGCAAATGAATTAACTAACTTCCTTTTGAGCACATTTATACCCTACATGTTAAACCCTGCAACAAGCATGTCATCCACATACAATAACAAGATAATATATATTCCATTTTGCATCCTCTTGAAATAAACACAGTGATCAGAATGACATCTACTATAACCCTGTTCTGTCATGAACCTGTCAAATTTCAAATACCACTGCCTTGGAGCTTGCTTCAAGCCATCTAAGCTCTTCTTCAACCTACATACCAATATTTTTTTTCCCTTTGACCTCATACCCCTGTGGTTGTGGCATATAAATCGCTTCCTTCAAATCCCCGTGGAGAAATGATGTTTTTACATCTAACAGTTCAAGATACAAATCTTCTACCGCCACTAGAATTAAAATAGTTCTAATTGAAGTCATTTTAACAATAGGAGAAAATATTTCATCAAAATCTATACATTTATTTTGTGCAAACCCCTTTACAACAAGTCTAGCATTGTACTATTTATTGCTTCCATCTTCTTTCCTCAACCTGCAAACCCGTTTATTCTGTAATACTCTTTTACCTACAAGAAATTGAACCAAATCCCAAGTTTGATTTCTTACCAATGAGTCCATCTCCTCATTTATGCCTTGCTCCCACTTCTTTCTAGTTTCCACCTGCATTACTTCTTCATAACATTCTGATTCACCAGAGTCAGTCAACAATAAATAATACATTGAAAGAGAATATCATTCAGGGGGTCTACTTGACCTGGTATATCTTCAAAACACTTGCAGGAGTTTGAGGTTCCTGCTGTTGTTCTTGATTTTCCGTCATCTTTGGAACTTCATTTTCTTTGATTTCATCAAGCACTGTGTACTCTATGTTTTCATATTCATGTTTCTTTCCTTGGAACCAATCTTTATACATGACCTTTTCATTGAATACCACATCTCTACTTCTAATGATTTTGTTATTTTCATAATCCCATAAGCGATAACCAAAATCATCAACCCCGTATCCAATAGAGATACATTTCTTGGATTTAGCCTCAAGCTTTGTTTTATTTTCTTTAACAATATGGAAAAATGCTTCACAACCAAAAGTTCTCAGAATTGAGTAATTTACCTTTTTACCTGTCCATGCCTCTTCTGGAATACCACCATCCAAAACGCTTGAAGGTCCTCTATTTATTAAACAACAGTATCTCCAACATCTGACCAAAATTGTAAAGGAAACCTTGCATGCAATCTCATACACCTTGCACGCTCCATGATTGTTCTGTTAATATTTTCTAACAAACCATTTTCTTAAGGTGTTCTTGGGACAGTCTTCTCTCTATGAATCACATGGGTATGAACAGTAACTATCAAACTCTTTTCCGCAGTATTCACCTCCATTATCAAATCTGAGACGCTTCAACATTTTTTCTGTCTCATTCTCATCCAAAGCTTTCAATTTCTTAAAATTATCAAACACATTAGATTTTTGTCTAATGCAATAAACCCAAGTTTTTCTAGTTGCATCATCAATAAAAGTAACATAATAACGAGAAACACCAAGAGATTGTACCTGAGCCGGTCCCCATACATTTGTATGCACAAGCTCTAACTTTTCATTCTTCTTCTGTTTCCCAACCCTGAGAAATATGACTCTCTTTTGTTTTCCATAAACAAAGTTCTCATGGAATTCCAAACTTACCTGCTTCAGATCTGGTAGTAACTTCCTCGACTGGAGAATCAACATCCCCTTCTCACTCATGTGGCCAAGCCTGTGATGCCACAATGTTGTATATGTTCCTGTGGAAGCTAAAGAGATAGAACAATCAATATTATGAGGACATAAATATAACGTACATATCATATCTCATTTTGATATCACCATTGATCCTTAGTAATATTGCCCCACATTTCTTCAAACGTAGATAAACAGTCATAAGATTTCAGTGGATAAATATAACGTAAAACCCTACTACAAATCCGAATGTTAATAATATTAAGTCCATAAGATTGCAGAATGTGACCATCGGGAATATGAAGAAAAAACATAAGGATTCCCTTATTATTAATGATGGGCTTGAATACAAACCATTGTCTGCTAGACTAGAGGAAGAAACATCTAAAGAATTAGATTGTTTGGAAATTGTATCCCCTGGGGCACTTAGAGCATAGAAGCCCTTAGGCAATGTGCATTAATGATGATTATGTCTATGAATGTGAGGGGTTTGGGCAAGGATGAGAGGATTAGGGCCTTATCCAAACTCATAAGAGGTACTAACTCAAATATTCTCCTCTTACAAGAAAACATGTGTTCAGATTCTGTAGCCATTGCTACTATTGCAAACATCCTTCCTGGATGGGAGATTTTTTCCATCAGTGCTTCGAGATTGTCTGGTGGGTTATTAACATGTTGGAACCCTAGAACATTACAGTTTAGATCATATCGAACAAATTGGGGTTTATTATTGGAAGGAAGACTGTGTAATCTTTTTATAAATGTGTCTATTTTAAATGTTTATGGACCATATAAGTATAGAGATAAATTTTGGGATTCTTTATCTTCTTCTGGTTTACTTGACATGGATGACATTATCATTGCTGGTGATTTAAACTACACAACCTCCCCTACATAGATTTGGGGACTATCTGCTAGAATGGATGTGATGGTTGAGTATTTCACAAGATTGCTTGGGAGGTTTGACCTGGTTGATATTGTTCTTAATTTTCTTGAACCATCATGGTCAAATGGAAGATGTGGAAGGGAGGGGATACATAACATACTTGACAGGTTTATCATGAAATCCTCCCTTCTATAGAATTTTCAAATATATAGAACATGGGTAGAGAGAACTAAAATATCTGACTATTGGCTTATTGTCCTCCAATTAGATGGGGTTATTCCTAATTTAAAATACCCCTTTAAATTTAATAGTTCATGGCTGTTGAATGAGGACTTTTGTTCTCTAGTTAGGGGAACTTGGAAAGATTGGGATTCGGTTGAAGAGCTAAATCCAATGGGCATCATTGTTCAAAAGTTAAAAATTCTCAAAACGGTGGTCATCCAATGGTTCAAGGATAAAAAACAAAAGGTTGGGGAAGAATATAGTAGTATTGAAGATAAGATCAGGGAGCTACGTTTACAAAAATTTTATTATAACATATCAGAAGAAGAAAATATGTTAATAAAAGATTTAGAAAAGAAGAAGGATCAAATTCTAAAAAAGGAAGAGATGGATTGGCGCCTTAAGAGTAGGGCCTTGTGGATTGGTAGGAGATAATAACACTTTATTCTTTCACTCCTATGCTTCTCACAAAAGGAACATAAATGCTATATGGAATCTGATAAATTATGAGGGAGTTGTAGTAAAAGGTCAAACATAATTACAAAAAATGGCAAAAACGTATTTTGGTGATGTGTTCAAGGATTTTGGTAAATGCTCACTTCAAGCACAATTGAACATCATAAAAAAATTTCCAAAATTATTTGATGAATATGAAGGGTAAAATATGGGGAAGCATGTTACAATGGATGAGATTGAGGAGGCCCTGAAGCATTTTGATAAAGAAAAAAGTCTTGGCCCTAATGGATGAACTGTAGAAATTTTCCTCCATTTCTTTGATATAATGGGTGAAGACCTCCTTGCTATGGTGGAATATTCTAGAACTGAAGGTATTGTCTCAGGTGCACTCAATTGGGCATTTCTTACCTTAGTTCCTAAAAGCAATCAACCAAAGAACTTTGCAAAATTTATACCAATTGATCGGTGTGATATTACTTATAAAATACTTACAAAGATCATCTCCAGTCGAATTAAGCCCTTCCTGTCAAAACATATGTCATTAGAACAATTTGGTTTCCTACATGATAGGCAAATTTTGGATGTTATTGGTATTACATAGGAATTCATTCACTCTATCAAACAGAAGAAGTTGAAGGCTCTCTTCTTAAAGATGGATTGGGAAAAATCCTATGATAGAGTTCACTGGGTATATTTAAGATTGATACTTATCCAGATTTGACTTCCTCTCCTTGTTACAAACTGGATCATGGCTTGTGTATCATCGACACAATTTGTTGTTCTAGTAAATGGTGCACCCTCAGAATTCTTCAAAAGTACTAAAGGGATCATACAAGGTTGTCCTCTATCTCCACTTTTATTTTTGCTTATCATTGAAGGGTTAAGTAGGATTATACACAATGCAAAATATGAAGGCCAAAGTAAAGGGGTTAAAATTACTAATATTGTCTTTATTACATCTGCTTTTTGTAGATGATATTCTGATATTTAGTGTTGAGTCTTATGAGGAATGGAAATGCTTTATGGAGATTATCAATTTATTTTGTAATGCCTCAAGAATGAAGGTCAGTGTATTTTCTATGATGTATTTTCTTGAAGAGATCGAGCACAAGAGAAATTTGTGGGCCGAGTTTTTCCCCTATTTTGCTTATTTAATGAAGGAATTAAATTTATGGGTTACATCCTCAATCCCAGTAAGTATGGTAATCTAATTGTATTGGCTCATCTCTAATATTGAGAAAAGGGTGATATTTTGGTGCAATCAATGGCTCTCACGAGAAGGGAGACTTATTCTTATTAAATTAATCTTGGAAGCCATTCCTTTCTATTGGCACCTTATGGCATGCATTCCTAAAGGTATTCTTCATGGGATTCAAATAAATATGTTCAACTTTCTATGGAAGGATAGATGTGACTACCAAGGTTCTCACTTAGCTAACTACAAGGTCTTTGCTTCTCTGAAGAATGGCGGTGGTTGGGGGGTCAAAAATTATATATTTCAGTTCAATCAAGCACTTGTTTCTATATCATTGTGGATCTTCTTAACTTTGAATAGTATTTGGAGGAGGATATTGGTTACGAAGTATATTTATCTAGGTACTATAATTGATTGGATTAGAAGGCAAACCAAGTCCATCCAAATTGTTTCAAATCAATGGAAGGCAATGACCCTGGCATTCTTAGTTCTTGGTCACTATTTGGCTTGGAAGGTATGCCCTAGTCCAATGACAAGGGTGGGTGTTAATGCTATTATGGGTTGCAGAGCTAATATTTTTCTTCTCGATAGTTTAGTACATTTTTTTTCAAAAATAGGGCCAATGCACTTTGAACAAATTTAGCAATCCCTTTACTACATATATGTGGAGACAATGATGGATTCAAGAACATGAATTGGGATTCGATGGTGAGTGGGATTGGTGCTTGGGTAGGTTCTTATTAGAGTTACGAAAGGCTCACATCAAATTGAGTGAAGTGGAGGATGAACGTTTTTGGGATTACAATTGCTTTGGGGCACAATATTATGCTAAACTTCATTATTTGGCATTGAGTGATGGAGTGACCTAGGATACTTCTTGGTGTTGGAGGAAATTGTGCAAGGTGGAAACCCCCCCAAAGAGTATTCTCTTCCTATGTCTAATCTTGAATAGGTGAGTCCTTCCTTGGGACATATTACAACAAAGAAATAAGCAAGGTCCAAGTATATGTTTGTTAGGTAAATCTAGTGAGGAATCTAATGAACATATTTTCCTCCATTGTCATTATTCTCACCAAGCATGGAAGGAGATTGAGAAGCAAATTAAATTTGAAGCACTTGAGGGAAATGGATACTATGGTCGATTGGTTTTCTAGTTTTTTCACTCGACAGAACCTAAAATATTTTCGCTCAATCCCCTACTTGATCAGTTGGGGGATATGGTTGGCATGGAATGCTCATATTTTTTAGGAGAAACAAACCCCTGCTATCAAGGTTTCCACTCTAGTAGTTTCTTTGTTAAGGCATTATAAACAAGCCCCCGTTACCAAAACTGGTTGCTCCATTGGTGAGGTGGAAGTGAATAAGGATATAACATGGAATTTCTTCGATAGAGCCTTCCATGGGCCTGAGAATTGTTGTAGTCTTGGTTTCGTTATGCACTTCTCTAATGAGAACTATTTTATTGGTAAGGCTTGCTTGGGATTAGGGACAAATAACATGGGGGGAGTTCTATACTTTATTTTAATTATTGAAATTTGCAAAGAAGAAGGAGAATGCTTAGATTTAGGTATTTGGTGGTCTACAATGACAATTCAATGGATGAAGGGAGAGATTCAAGTCCATACTATAGGGATTCACCATTTTGTTGTGCACTTGAATGAAATCAGTGGCTTGTTCTAGTGGGTGAGTTATTCACATTTGTTTCATGAATTGGATACTTTTGCAGACTCCTTCTAAATAGGCTTTGCTTTTGGAACCTAACCATCTTTATATTGATGAGTACATGGAAGGACCCAAGGTCTCTAAAAGGATGTATGACATTTTATGATTATTGTCATCTATATTTTGATAAGCCCATTTGATCAACATTGTAAGTAGGCCTTCCTGATTTAGAACCTTTTGGGGGAGGGGATTCTTGTGGATAAAGATAGTACAATAGTGGATCACAAACTATATTTTCATCTATTATAAAATGGTGTGCTCAGGCACTTGAACATTGTGTTTTCTTTTCTTATCAGATAGAAAATATGTTTTTTCTTGGAAAAACGGATTAAAAGTTAGTGGGTGTGCTTAAACAACCACCTACCTATGAATTAGTAATAGAAGCATTTATTATATATATTATATCTAAAGCATTTGTATTTGGAAAATAGTGTTGGTTATAAAGTATATAAATTATAAGTTTACAAATTCAAAATGCAAAATTATATACGTCCTTAAAAAACTAAAGTCAAAATTTAGTGGTTTTGGTATCGACTATTATCCTCTCCACCCAAGTTCTATTCCCATAAGTATGATAGTAAATGAAACATATACTAGAAAAAAATATTAAAAATAAAATATGACAACATTAACTTCAAAATTATATTTTAAAATTAATTTATTAATCAATAAAATCTCAAATATGATAGTAAATGAAACAGGCATTCATTTACAAACATAGTAAATGAGCGAAGACCTTAAGCATAAGTCTTGTTCTCAAAATCATTCTAGAGCTAATAACATAAAGTGGGATTCAATTGGATTGGTCGGCGTGGAGTCTCTGGGTATGCCCAAAGATCTTCCGAGGGGAGTTCTATGAATGAATTAATGGTTAGTGACATGTCAATTCCAATTATTTCTAACTATCATTATTAGGAGTCTTGAAGGGAGGTTGCTCCAGAGGTGTTTGGCGATGTTGAGTTGTCTTCAACACAATTGGATTAATTGGAGACTTTATGGAAAGCTAAATATTATGTCATTAAGAAATCGGGTAAGAAATTTGAGTAGTTGAATCCCTTACCTTTGCATGTTGATATTAATTTTGTTCATGTAGCTCGTAGCACACATTCTAGTAGTTCCTGTCCTTCTAAAATTCACACTGAGTTGTGATGAGATATGGGGTCTCTCCACCTGGGAGGATTGATTAGCACATTACTTCATTAACAAATTTGATTCGGCAAGCTGGGTAGATTTAGAACCTATTTAGCTCAGGTTGATTTGGTGAAATAGCTGAGAGTTGGCTATGAGAGAATTTCAAAGATACTTCATAGATTTATTGTGCAATGAAATATTATACAAACATTGGAGTGATATTGGCCATGGGTTGGATGTATCCATTTTTCCGATCATTTTCTAATCTTCCTTGAATTAGGTGTTGGTGGAGATAAGCCTAGTGCCCCATTTAATTATAACTCGAGTTGGTCTGAGGAGGAATTATAATAGATTATTAAATCAAACTAAAAGAATGTTGAGGACTCTTTGGATGAAATTGTAGGTATATAGTTCACCAATGCTCTTCGAGCCCTCAAGGAAAAGGTTGCGATGTGGGCTCAATAGAGTCATCAAAAGAGGGATGATCAAATTCTCAAGGCCAAAATCAACTTGATCATAAATTTTCAGCCCTAAATGATGGAATTAGCAACAAGCAAACTCAGGAAATGATTATTGGCTTAGAGAACAAGAGCAACAAGCTATTGGCAGGGATAAATAAAATGACTAGAGGGTAAAGAGTTGAGCTCTTTTGATTGCATCAGGAAACAAGAATACTAAATTGTTTTATAACTTTGCTACACACATGCAGAATTGAAACTACATTTGGGATATGAAAGTTAGGGAGAGTCATCGTGTTCATGGTTTTTATGATCTAGCTAGATTGGGGGTTAACCATTTTCACTCTATTTAGAAAGAACCAAATCATTGCAATCAGGGGATATTATGAAGTTGGTGGCATTTATGGTTTGATGTCTAAGGATGACCTCTGTTCATTTCTACGCTCTTTCCAGAAGCACACGATCCCTAGATTAGACAGTTAATCGACTGAGTTTTTCATTGACTTCTTTGAGGTCATAGGCGATGACTTGTTAAAGGTTGTGGAGGAGGATAGAACATCAGGGATGATGCCTAGAAGTTTCAATACATCCTTCTTGGTAGTAATCCCTAAGGTGCACTGTCCCAATATTACATTTGATGATTTTAGACCCATTTCACTTTGTAACTATATATATAAAAGATAATCTCAAATGTGATAACAGTTCGTCTCAAGCCTCTTCTTTTCCACGGTTATCTCTCGTAGCAGTTTGGATTTCTAAGGGATAGGTTGCTACATGAGGCCATTGGATCAACCTATGAAGGTTTTTACTTGATCAGGGCTTCTCATATTCCCATTGTAGTCATTAAATTGGACTTTTCCAAAGCTTTTGATTGGGTTTCTTAGGTTTATTTGAGACTCTAATTTCTTTATGTTGGTTTTAACCTTGTTAATGTTGGGTTGTGTTACATCCTCCTTGTTTCTAGTGTAAATTAATGGTTTTGGTTCTCAGTTTTTTAAGCCTTCTAGGGGATTGAGACATGGGTTCCCTTTGTCCCCCTATCTCTTCATATTAGTCACCAAAGGATTGAGCAAGGCAATTATCTAGCTAGAAGACATAGGAAACTTCAAGGGGTCACTTTGGAGGGAAGCGAGCATTTGACACTTTTTTTGTGCTTTTTTTATTCGTTGATGATGTTCTATTATTATGCCTTTGTTATGAAAATACAATATAAAGATATTATTGGGCTCTTCAATCAAGTAAAAGGAATAGAATTAATATTGGTAATTCTGCGATGTATTTTCCTGAGTATATTGAGCACAAGAGAAATTTGTAGGTCGAGGATTTTCCCTACTCTTCCTATTTGATGAAGGAATTAAATGTGTGGGTTACACCCTCAATCCCAATAAGTTTGGTAAAGCTGATTAGTATTGGCTAATCTCTAAGATTTAGAAAAGGGTGAACTTTTGGTGCAATCGATGGCTCTCTCAAGGAGGGAGACTTATTCTTATTAAATCAATCTTGGAAGACATTTATGTCTTTTAGTACTTTATGGCATGCAATCCTATAGGTATGCTTGGCAAGATTCAAATAGATATGTTTCAACTTTCAATGGAAGGCTAGTTGCAACTACCAAGATTCTAAATTAACTAACTGGAAGGTCATTACTTCTCTGAAGAATTAGGGTGGTTGGGGGGTCAAAATATATTTTAGTTCAATCAAGGACTTGCTGCTAAATCATTATGGAACTTCTTTACTTGGGATAGTATTTGGGGGAGGATATTGTTATGAAGTATATTGCTCTGGGTTATATACTTGATTGGATTAGAAGGCGAACCAATTCCATCCAAAATGTTTTGAATCAGTGGAAGGCACTAACCTTGGCATTTTTTGTTCTTGGTCATTATTTTGCTTGGAAGGTAGGCTCTAGTACAATGACAGGGGTGGGTATCGATGCTATTATGGGTTGCAAAGATGATATTTTCTTCTTGAATATTTAGTCCAGTTTTTTCAAGAACGGGACCACTGCACTTTGAACAAATTTAGAAATCCCTTGACTACATATATGTGGAGACAAGGATGGCTTTAGGCCCATGAATTAGGAATGGATGGTGAGTGGGATTGGTGTTGGGGTAGGTTCTTATTGAAGTTATGAAAGGCTCACATCAGACTGACTGAAGTGGAGGACAAATATTTTTGGGCTTACAATTGATTTGGGGCAAAATATTATGCTAAACTAGGTCATTTGGCATTGAATGGTGGAGTTGCTGAGAATAATTCTCGGTGTTGGAGGAAATTGTGGATGCAGGAAACCCCCCAAAGAGTATTCTCTTTCGATGGTTGATCCTGAATAGGTGAGCCCTTACATGGGACGTTACAACGAAGAAATAAGAAGGGTCCAAGTATTTGTTTGTTAGGTTGAGTTAGTGAGGAATCTAATGAAACATCTTTTCCTCCACGGTCCTTATTCTCACCGAGCATGGAAGGAGATTGAGAAGCAATTAAATTTGAAGCACTTGCGGGAAATGGATACTATGATTGATTGCTTTTCTAGATTTTCCACCTGACGAAACCTAAAATATTTTCGCTTGATCCCCTACTTGATCAGTTGGGGGATATGGTTGGCATGGAATGCTCATATTTTTTAGGAGAAACAAAACCCTACTATCAAGGTTTCCACTCTAGTGCTTGCTTTGCTAAGGCATTATAAACAGGGCTCGATTACCAAAATTGGTCGCTCCATTTGTGAAGTGGAAGTACATAAATAAATAATATGGTATTTATTTGGCAGGGCTTGCCAAAGGCCCAATAATTATTGTAGCCTTGGGTTCTTTATGTTCTTCTCTAGTGCAAACTATTTCATTGGTAAGGATTGCTTGGGATTAGGGAGAAATAACATGCGGGAGTTCTATGCTTTATTTTATTTATTGAAATTTGCAAAGGAGAAGAGATTGCTTAGATTTAGGTATATGGTGGTCTACAATGACAATTCAGTGGATGAAGGGAGAGATTCAGGTCCATGCTATAGCACTTCACCATTTGGTTGTGCACTTGAAGGAAATCGGTGGCTTGTGTCAGTGGGTGAGTTATTCACATGTGTTTCATCAATTGAATACTTTTGCAAACTCTCTTTCTAAACAAGCTTTGCTTTTGGATCTGGGACATCTACACATTGATGAGTACATGGAAGAACCCAAGGTTTTAAAAGGGTATATGACCTTTTATGATTACTATCAACTACATTTTGATAAGCCCATTTAATCACTTCGGTGATCCCCACTTAGCTAAGTGGGATCAACACTGTAGGTCTCTTTGATTTAGAACCCTTTTTTAGGGGGTGGGAGGTGGGGAGAGGTGGTTCTTCTAGATAAAGATAATAATAGTGGATCACAAAGTATATTTTAGTCAATTATAAGATAGTGTGCTCACCACATGAAAATTGCATTTTCTTTTCTTCTCCAATAGAAACTATGTTTTTTCTTGGAAAAAAAAATAGAAGTCAATAGATGTGATTAAAAAATCACTTACCTAAGACTCACCTACATATGACTTAGTAATACTTATATAAAGCATTTTTTATGGAAAATAGTGTTGGTTATAAAATATATAAAATAGAAGTTTACAAATTCAAAATGAAAAATTATATACTTATGAAAATAACTTACATCAAAATTTATTTAGTTAGATTTAGCTTGAGTGGGTTTGGCAGTTTTGGCTTGGATTGTTATCCTCTCCACCCAAGTTCTATTCCGATAAATATGTTGAACTTTCAAGTATAATAATAAATGATAGAAACAAACCAAAAAAAACATATTAATAAGTAAAATATGATATCATGTGAAACTTTTATTTTTAAATAATTTATTAATCAAAAAGTCTAAACTATAATAATTTCCTAATAAACTCGCTGAATTATTCAGAGTCAAATTATTTATAAGACAACTAAATCAACAACTCCGAATAAAAGTTTGGCCATAACCAGCTAAAAACTATAAATGCTTCAAATATAAAATTCGTTATCACCTATACAGTAAAAACTTCCCATACAGCGATATGATTCAATTCCATAATCTGAGTTAGTACCATCCAAACCCACATATAAAACAAAAAGTACTGAAGCACGTTGTCAGAATATGATACCAACTGAGAAATGACTCCAAGAAGGCCGAGAGAAACCTTAGCAGCGTCCAGGTCTGGATGGGATTCATTGAAGCTCACAACACTCGCATTAACCGGAGGCCCAGGTACCACCAATCTCATGCCAACAACATACTCATGAACTGCACTTCCCTTCTTGAAGAGAGAGCTGCCATGAGCCCCGGTGCTGAGCAGCCCACCGATGGTAAGCCCCTCCCAATACGGCGAGTGAGGCAGAGCCAAGCTATGTTGGGCAGCAGCATCTATAAGCTCCCTCAGAGACGCTCCACTCTCCACAGTAATCGTCATGGACGCTTCGTCCACGCCAACAATGCGCTTCAGCTCCCGAGTGCTTATCAGAAGACCAGAGTCCCCTCCCGCACAGACCAGCTTGGGTATGGAGTGAGACCATCTGGTAACCACCCGCATCCTCTGTTTCTTCTTACTGACCTCCGCCACCGCCTCCAATACCTCTTCTTCGGACGAAGGAAATACCACCGCCCGGGCTCTGCAGGTCGCCCGGTCGGGGAAGATTCCATAAGCGTTGGTCACCGTGCAGTCGGTGGAATCGTTAAGGCTGCATTTTACAGGAGAAGCAGGTGAACTGCATGATATCCCATCCCTGTCGATCAGAAATATAAGTAGAATGGCCGGGTAAGGAAACCCCATTGTATAAGGTGTACCACACTTGATTGAATCCCTTCCCTTCTCTGGTTAAGTTCATCAACGAAGGAATTTTCAGAACGTGGAGTGGCGGTTTATGCCGTCTTTCTTTATACGTGGGAAGATTCGTACACTCTGCATAGAAACGCATGCGAAGATTCGCACACTCGGCAGAGAAACGAATGCGAGTAGTTGATGGGTGGGTTGAATTGTAATTCGTGTAAGGTTGTGGTTGCAGATTATGTGGTGGAGTCTGAAAAAGTGATGAAACGCAAGAATGGAATGGAAATAGTGGAGGAAGCACTCGATTGCACCCTTTTTTGTCAATATATCTGTAATTTTCCGATGGCATCACTCTGTCATATGATGCCAGTGCCAGTGAGGGAGCAGTATAAGGACTAATCAAAATCAAAGCTTCATTTTGACGATTTGGGTAGTTTTAAAATTAGGTATTTAATCTCATTCAGTGTAATTGCTGAAATTGCAGCATTGCTTAAATTACAATTTTTAGATCAAATTTAAACCGAAATTAATTAAAAAACAACCTAAAAAATAGAGCGTTTTAGTTTGTTTTATCCTTAATATTTATTAATGAAATTTCCCGAGAAAACTTGAATCTGACATCATGATCTCAGTTTCTGTGAATTACGAGACCGATTTAGTGAAAAAGCTTGCGCTCTGCTGTCATGGATTTTAATACAAGGCACTGAAGCAGGCTTGCTTCTCATATAAACTAAACCAGAAATAGAACTTGCACGTGTAAATGGTACAATCGAACGTGTAAAAGGTACATGGTTTTAAGGTGGAGGGGTGAGAGGTATTTTTGTTTTTAAATTGTGAGGATTGAAGTACAAGTTGAGAAATCACCTATCCACTCAATTTTGTTGAGGTAGTTTTTATTTCTACTTTTAAATATGAGTGGAAATCAATCAAACAAAAAACCAACCAAACATAATTTGAAAAAAATTGATAGAATTATTTTTTTTTAAGTAAAAAAGTTTGAAGGAATACATAACAAAAGCGAGAAAGTAATAATACAAATGCAGTTTTTAGGGAATATTGATTTGAAAATTTTCAATAATGGCATAGAATAAAGACTATTAGATTTTAACCTAGCCAATAGCAATGGAAAGATTGACAATGCAATTAGAAAGTAAATACATTGAGCATGTTAAAAAGCAATAATTAAAATAATCCAAGCATTAATAGAGGATAACAAAGAAGAACCAAACCAACATAGAAGAAGGTAAAGTATAACAACAGCAAATTTCAAAAGCATGCAATAAAAAGTAAGGTAAAGTATAACAACAAATTTCAAAAGCATGCATTAAAGAGTAAGGCAACTTATAACAACCTCAAATTTCAAAAAGCATGCATTAAAGAGTAAGGCAACTTATAACAACCTCAATTTTCAAAAGCATGCATTAATGAGTAGCCATTAGTATAATTTATTCAAAGCCTTATTTAATGGATAGGCATATGGCGTAACTAGTACGACATTCTTTATCATGATGACATCAACATCCATGTCCCTATTGTTCCACATTTTCTAATTTTGCAATGTATTTTCCTCAAGAGATTGAGCACAAGAGAAATTTGTGGGTCGAGGTTTTTCTTTACTCTACTTATTTGATGAAGGAATTAAATGTATGGATTGCACCTTCAACCTCAATTAAGTATAGTAAAGCTAATTGGTATTGGCTATCTCTAAGATTGAGAAAAGGGTGAACTTTTGGTGCAATCGATGGCTCTCTCAATGAGGGAGACTTGTTCTTAATAAATCAATCTTGGAGGACATCCTTATGGACACTTTATGGCACACATTTCTAAAGGTATTCTTGACTCGGGATTGAAATAAATATGTTTCAACTTTCTATGGAAGGATAGCTACGACTAGAAAGGTTCTCACTTAGCTAACTCGAAGGTCATTGCTTCTCTAAAGAATCAAGGTGTTTGGGGGGTCAAAAATATATTTTAGTTCAATTAAGCACTAGCTGCTAAATCATTGTGGAACTTTTTGACTTGGGATAGTCTTTGGAGGAGGATATTCTTATGAAGTATATTGCGCTGGGATTTATAATTGATTGGATTAGAAGGCGAGTTCCCAATTCCATCCAAAATCTTTCTAATTAGTGGAAGGAACTGACCTTGACATTCTTGGTTCTTGGTCATTATTTGGCTTGGAAGGTAGGTTTGGTACAATGATAGGGGTGGGTGTCGATGCCATTATGGGTTGCAAAGATGATATTTTTATTCCTTAAGATTTATTCCATTTTTTCAAGAACGAATTTACCAATCCCTTGCCTACATATATGTGGAGACAAGGACGGATTCATGCCCATGAATTAGGATTGGATGGTGAATGGGATTGGTGCTAGGGTAGGTTCTTATTAGAGTTACGAATGGCTCACATCAGACTGAGTCAAGAAGAGGATGAACTTTTTTGGGCTTACAATTGATTTGGGGCACAATATTATGCTAAACTAGGTTATTGAATTGAGGAGTGACTGAGGATACTTCTCGGTGTTGGAGGAAATTGTGGGAGGCAATCCCCCCAAAGAGTACTCTCTTCCTATGGTTGATCCTGAACAGGTGAGTCCTTATTTGGGATAGATTACAAAGAAGAAATAAGAAGGGTCCAAGTGCATGTTTGTTAGGTAGAGCTAGTGAGGAATCTAATGAAACATCTTTTCCTCCATTGTCCTTTTTCTCACCAAGTATGGAAGGAGATTGAAAAGCAATTAAATTTGAAGAACTTGTGGGAAATGGATACTATGGTCGATTGGTTTTCTAGTTTTTCCACCCGACGGAACATAAAAAGATTTTCGCTTGATCCCCTACTTGATTGGCTAGGGGAAATGGTTGGCATGGAATGCTCATATTTTTTAGGAGAAACAAACCCCTACTATCAAGGTTTCCATTCTAGTGTTTGCTTTGCTAAGGCATTAAGGCATTATAAACAGGCCCTGGTTACTAAAATTGGCCACTCCATTGGTGAGGTGGAAGTGAATAATGAAATAGCATGGAGTTTCTTGACGATGCTTGCCAAGGGCCCGAGAATTATTGTAGCCTTGGGTTTGTTATGTACTCTGATACAAACTATTTTATTGGTAAGGCTTGCTTGGGATTAGGAATAAATAACATGTGGGAGTTTTGTGCTTTATTTTATTTATTGAAATTTGCAAAGGAGAAGGAGATTGCTCAAATTTAGGTATATGGTCGTCTATAATGACAATTCAGTGGATAAAGGAGAGATTCAGGTCCATACTTTAGGGCTTTACCATTTGGCTATGCACTTGAAAGAAATCAATAGCTTGTGTCACTGGGTGAGTTATTCACATGTGTTTCATGAATTGAATACTTTTGCAAACTCTCTTTCTAAACAAGCTTTGCTTTTGGATCCCAAACATCTACATATTGATGAGTCCATGGAAGGACCCGAGGTTTTAAAAGGATGTACGACCTTTTATTATTACTATCAGCTATATTTTTATAAGCCCATTTGATTACTTAGTTGAATGGGATCAACACTATAGGTCGCTCTAAGCACCTTTTCTTGGGGGGTTAGGGGGATTCTTTTGTGTAAATATAATAATGGTGGATCACAAAGTATATTTTTGTGTGTGGTGAGCACATGAAAATTTCATTTTATTTTCTTCTCGAATATACGAGCACCTACCTATGACTTAGTAATAGAAGCATCTATTATATACTTCTATCTAAAGCATTTTTTATTTTCTTCTCGAATAGAAAATATGTTTTTTTCTTGGAAAAAAAATATTAAAAGTTATTGGATGTGCATAAACAATCACTTACCTAGGACTCACCTACCTATGACTTAGTAATAGAAGCATCTATTATATACTTCTATCTAAAGCATTTTTTTTATGGAAAATAGTGTTGGTTATAAAGTATATAAAATAAAAGTTTACAAATTCAAAATGCAAAATTATATCTTATAAAAGCAACTTACTTCAAACATCAAAATTTATTCCGCTAGATTTAGATTTTGGTTTTGGGATGGAGTGTTATCCTCCCTCCATCTACCCAAAGTTCTATTCCCAAGCTCCAAATATTGATAACACAACTAAAACAATAAATCCTTATTTTGGTTTTGGGATGGAGTGTTATCCTCTCTCCATCTACCCAAAGTCCTATTCCCAAGCTCCAAATATTGATAACACAACTAAAACAATAAGTCCTTCCAAAGTTCTATTCCCAAGCTCCAAATATTGATAACACAACTAAAACAATAAGTCCTTCGAATAAAAGTTTGGCCATAACCAGAAAAACACTATAAATACTTCAAATATAAAATTAGTCATCACCTATATGGTTAAAAGTTCCCATAGAGCGATATAATTCAATTCAATAATCTGACGCAGTAACATCTAAATTCACATATAAAACAAAAAGCACTGTAGCAAGTTATCAGAATATAGAATATGATACCTGAGAAATGACACCAAGAAGGCCGAGAGAAACCTTAGCAGCGTCCAGGTCTGAATGAGATTCATTGAAGATCACAACACTGGCGTAACCCGGAGGGGAAGGCACCACCAATCTGATACCAACAAGATACTCGTGAACTGCACTTCCCTTCTTGAAGAGAGAGCTGCCATGAGCCCCGGTGCTGAGCAGCCCGCCGACAGTAAGCCCCTCCCAATAGGGCGAGTGAGGCAGAGCCAAACTATGTTGGGCAGCAGCATCTATAGTCTCCCTCAGAGACGCTCCACTCTCCACAGTAATCGTCATGGACGCTTCGTCCACGCCAACAATGCGCTTCAGCTCCCGAGTACTTATCAGAAGACCAGAGTCCCCTCCCGCACAGACCAGCTTGGGTATGGAGTGAGACCATCTGGTAACCACCCGCATCTTCTGTTTCTTCTTACTGCCCTCCGCCACCGCCTCCAATACCTCTTCTTCGGACGAAGGAAATACCACCGCCCGGGCTCTGCAAGTCGCCCGGTCGGGGAAGATTCCATAAGCGTTGGTCACCGTGCAGTCGGTGGAATTGTTAAGCCTGCATTTTACAGGCGGAGGGGGTGAACTGCATGATATCCCATCTCTGTCGATCAGAAAAATAAGTAGAAAGGCCGGGTAAAGAAACCCCATCCTATAAGGTGTACCAGACTTGATTGAATCCCTTCCCTTCCCTTCCCTTCCCTTCTCTGGTTAAATTCATCAACGAAGGAATTTTCAGAATGTGGAGTGGCGGTTTATGCAGTCTTTCTTTATACGTGGGAAGATTCGTACACTCTGCAAAGAAACGCATGCGAAGATTCGCACACTCGGCAGAGAAACGCATGGGAGTGGTTAGTGGGTGGTTGAGTTGTAATTAGTGTAAGATTGTGGTTGCAGATTGTGCGGTGGAGATGAGGTGGTAGTCTGAAAAAGTTATGAAACGCAAGAATGGAATGGAAAGAGTGGCGGAAGCACTCGATTGTATCTGAGGAAACTTGAATCTGACATCATGATCTGAGAAATATGAGACCGATTTAGTGAAAAAGCTTGCGCTCTGCTGTCATGGATTTTAATACGAGGCACTGAGGCAGGCTTGCTTCTCATACAAACTAAACTAGAAATAGCCCTTGCACGTGTAAACGGTACAATCGGACGTGTAAAAGGTACATTAAGGTGGAGTGCTGAGAGGTTTTTTTATTTTTAAATTATGTGAGGATTGGAGTACAAGTTGAGAAATCACTGGTACACTAAATTTCGTCGAGTCATTTTTTTTTCCACTTTTAAATATAAGTGGAAATCAATGACTCTGGAAAAAACTAACAAAATATAATGGTGGTCCTGGGGACGGCGAAACTCTATGGGCACTGAAACTCTTCGTTTTGGGCGAAACTTTATGTGAAACGTTTTGGTTTATGGTGAAACTCGTTTCTCCATGATAAAATTTGGGGAAACTTCATGGTGTTCTATGGCAAAACTTGTTTTCCCGTGGGCGTCTAGCACGAAACTTCGGCGAACCTTCTCGGCGTCCCGCATGAAACTCCAAACCTCCAACAAACCTTTTAGGTGTCCAGATAATCATATATAATAATGATGAATCATGTAATGTGTTTGCATTATTAATTTATCAGATTTTAAATTACTTTGTATGATTGGACAATGATGAATGTAGTATTTAGTAATTTATTCATTTGCTTGAGATGAATTGTTATTGTTGGGATTTTTATTTTTCACATTTTTTATATTTTTATAATTTTTATGACCTCGACATGCCCCTCCCCCGAATTTTCCTAAAATTTGGGGGTGGTCTCCAAGCGTCCCGAATGTGAGTCTCCCAGCTGAAACACATTGAATAAATCTGAAAAAAAACTAACAAAATATAAAAGTTAATTTTTGTTTTTAAGTTAAAAAAAAAAAAGGCATATCAAAAATAAGAAAGGAAAAATAAAATAGGACTAAATATCCTAGAATAAGCACTATTAGATTTTAACTTAGCCATAAAAAGATTGGTATGCAAGTAAATACATGTGTATGTTACAAAACAATAATGACTATAAATATCTAACCATTAACAAAGAAGGAACCAAGCCATTGCCAAAGGTAAAGTATAACAATCTCAAATTTCAAAATCATGCAATAAAAAGTAGTGATTGGTATAATGTATTCAAAGCCTTATTCAATGGATGGACATATGTCATAACATGAACATCCATGTCGATATTGTCCTACATTTTCTATGTATTGTCTTAATTAATAAATGATGACAACATAGAGCACCTGAGTGGGTCTAATGGTTAAGAACATGTGCTATCTTCGAGGAGGTCATAGGTTCAAAACCGGCGGGGGGTAGGGTTTCTCATTGGCCCGTTGTGATAAGGCTCGATGGTTAGATGACCCTTGGGATAGAGGCTCTCCCCTGGGATAAAGGGTCTTGGGACGTCTCGGCCCCTGCTGAGTCACAAGTTTCTGGTATATCTGGCTTGCGGGTTGTTGGATATACCCTTGGGAGGTTGTTGTTCCCATGGTTAAAAAAACAATAAACGATGACAACATCAACGAGAAGAACGTCACAACAAAAACACCAACGCCAAATTATTTTAGTCAAGATGCGAGAACCCCCCTTGTGGGTTAGATTGTGGCGATTATGCATGCAGGAGTAGTAAAAAAAAATGCAACTATTGGCAATGCCTTAGTCTTTACTTGAAGGTTTTCATGGTTTCTACCATTATGTGCTTTACTTGCCTTGGATTGTTGTAAGAAGAGTGTAATGAGAAGAAGAGTTGTTGGTCAACATTTAGAATTCTAAACATTGAAATTGAGAGTAATAGACTTTGCAAACAAGTCCTTGAAAAAGAATACAAATTTCTATCTTATCAAATGAGGAGGTTACGAGATCAAATCATGAGCCAAACATTGTAGCAAATATTGTCCATGCATGACATCTCACACTTCACCTTTGTAGTCACATAATCCTATCAAATTGTCTAAAGGATTTGGATCATACACAAACAAGAGAGCCCATGGGATTCAAAACCATACATATAAATAACAAATCAAACACATTGGACCAACTACGATAGCGTCCACTCCTCCCTCTCAGCTCATCTCCTCATGAGATGCATCATAGGATTATTGAATGTCCTTAAATTTATCTGAAATTTTGATATCCATATTTTCCTACCATGATGGAGCGATAGCAATCCTCTATAGTTGTATGTGGGTTGGTGAAAAGTGGTGGTTAAGTCTCCATTTGTCACTAGTTCAAATCATATGGGCAGAGGTTGAGAATGGGAGCCATTCAAAACAGGACTAAGATGTGGGGTGTCCAAGGCAGACCTCATCTTCACACAATCCTGGTTTGATTACCTCTCATGGTGGGCAGATTGTTCTTTCATTCAAACTAAGGTTGGCCTCGAGCAAGGTTATAGACCCATTCTACTGGTGTGGGGGATTCCTTGTCCTAAAAAAAATGCTCTACAAAAGATTTTACAAACAAATTTATTTAAAAATTTACAAATACAAACAAAACAATATAATCCAACTTTATCATTTTTTACTTTTTTCTATTTTTTTTCTAAATAGATATGAAAATGAAAACTTCCAAAAAAATTATTCAACCCACTTTTATTAACTCAATTTTTTTTCAAAAGAAAAAAGATCATTCCTTGTTATTTATTAGGATGAATAAAAGAAACCAAAATATTTACAATTGTCCATGGGCAATCATTACCATACAAAAGACCTACCATCACCATATAATCTTGCATACCCATCAAATCCACCTGAGACAAAAACTTTTACAACTATTCAATGGCCCTGCCATACTAAAGACATATTATTGTTGAAACCCCACCTCCTGAGATATAGAAAATACAAACTTCGCTACAATTGTATACTTGACAATACTATCAATCATCAAATCCTACAGGATAAGGAAATTGAATCTTCATAAGTAAGAGAACCCTCCACATATTATTCACATATATGCAATAACACCTTTGGTTTACCAATTGCCATTTTTGAAAGATTGTCTCTTGAAGTATTGCAATTAACTAAACATGAACTCAATTTACCACTTATTTTTATAAATATTTTATTCAATACACTTTATCAATGGATGGACATATGCCATAACATCAACATCCATGTCCCTATTGTCCTACATTCTCTATGTATTCTCTTGATTAATAAACGATGACAACATCAACCAGATGAATGTCGCAACAAAAACACCAACGCCAAATTATTTTAGTCAAGATGCTAGAATCCCCCTTGTGGGTTAGATTGTGGCGATTATGCATCCAGTAGTAATAAAAAAAATGCAACTATTGGCAATGCCTTATTCTTTACATGAAGGTTTTCATGGTTTCTACCACTATGTGCTTCACCTGCTTTGGAGTGTTGGGGTCTCTTGTTATGTGAATAAAAATGAGATTGTTGTAAGAAAAGTGTAATGAGTAGAAGAGTTGTTGGTCAACACTTAGAATTCTAAACATTGAAATTGAGAGTAATAGTCTTTACAAACAAGTCATTGAAAAAAAATACAAATTTCTATCTTATCAGATGAGGAGGTTGTGAGATCAAATCATGAGCCAAACATTGTACCAAATATTGTTCATACATGACATCTCACACTTCACCTTTGTAGTCACATAATCCTATCAAATTGTCTAAAGGATTTGGATCATACACAAAAAAGAGAGCCCATGGGATTCAAAATCATACATATAAATAACAAATCAATCACATTGGACCAACTACGATAGCGTCCACTCCTCACCTCTCAACTCATATCCTCGTGAGACGCATCATAGCCTTATTGAATGTCCTTAAATTTATCCAAAATTTTGATATCCATATTTTCCTACCATGATGAAGCGATAGCAATCCTCTATAGTTGTAGGTGGGTTGGTGAAAAGCAGTGGTTGTCTCCATAGGTCACTAGTTCAAATCCTAGGGCAGAGGTTGAGAATGGGAGCCATTCAAAACGGGGCTGAGATGTGGGGTGTCCAAGGCAGACCTCATCTTCGCACAATCCTGGTTTGATTACCTCTCATGGTCGTCATATTGTTCTTTCATTCAAACTAAGGTTGGCCTCGACCAAGGTTATAGACCCATCCTACAGGTGCGGGGGATTCCTCGTCCTGAAAAAAAAAATGCTCTACAAGAGATTTGACAAAAAAAAATTTTAAAATTTAAAAAAACAAACAAAACAATATAATCCAACTTTATCATTTTTTACTTTTTTCTATTTTTTTCTAAATAAATATGAAAATGAAAACTTCCAAAAATTTTATTCAACTCACTCACTTTTACTAACTCAATTTAAAAAAAAAAAAAAAAATTGTTCCTTGTTATTTATTAAGATGAATAAAAGAAACCAAAATATTTACAATTGTTCATGGTCAATCATTACCATAAAAAAAAACTACGATCACCATATAATCTTGCATACCCTTCAAATCCACCCGAGACAAAAACTTTTACATCCATTCATTGGCTGTGCCATACTAAAGATATACTATTGTTGAAAACCCCACCTCCCGAGATACAAAAAATACAAACTTGGCTACAATTGTATACTTGACAATACTATCAATCATCAAATCCTACATGATAAGGAAATTGAATCTTCCCTCTGGTTTACCAATTACCATTTTTGAAAGATTGTCTCTTGAAGTATTGCAACTAACTAACTAAAAATTAATTCAATTTACCATTTATTTTTATAAATATTTTATTCAATACACTTTATTATAAATATTTATCTCAATTCAAAAAGAAAAAATTGTTTACTTGAAAGTCTCTCACTTGGGTGAAGTGGTCTTTGGTTTGAAAAATAATGATCCAAAGATATCTATTCTATCAAAATCACCTAGAGATCGCACCCCACATAGATCACACCCAACTATCAATTTGACTCGATTAACAAAAATTAACACATCTCAATTCAAATATTAAAATAAATTCCCATAAATATTTTACTAACCTATTTTTACTAACGCCAATGGCCACTCATGAACTATTAAACACACTTTTAATAACCCCATCCCATAAATACTTTATTGATCCGCTTTAACTATCCCCAAGTCCCTTCTTATTATACATTTCCGAATTCACTTCTTATGATATATTTCGGTAAATATTTTATTCAACCCACTTTTACTCGCACAATTACTAATCATTAACCCAACCCAATTCACCACTCATATATCTTAGGAAATATTTTATTCACCCCATTTTCGGTAACCCATTTCACCACTCGTTTTAAACCCCTCACGAAGCGGAGCTCCCCACTTTAACTAGCCTCTTAAATAATTCTCATAAATATTTTATTTCATGAAAAATGTTGTTAATTATAATTATTTTAATGAAATTTTTTGTTAATTATAATAGGTTTTTTTTAAATTGAATTGTGTGAAGCTTGTGAAACTTCGCAAATTTTAAGTAGACACTTCATTATCATTAGAAAATCAAAATAACAATAATTTAATTATTTAAATGTTGAACGTGATAACAATAAGATGATAAGAATTAATATTAATTTAAAAATATTTAAAAGAATGAGATTAGTTCAACATACTTTAAAAATATTAAAATAAACAAAAATAAAAATGAAAGTAATTAAACATTTCTTAAAAAAATGAGTTAACCATATTAAACCTCAAAGGGTATGGCTAAATATTATGAAAGGTAAGAATATTATAAAAGTAAGTGAATACAAAGGATTAAGGATTAATAATTGAATTGAAGATACACTCAAGGTGATTAGGTTATAGTATAAGAATATGATTGATTTGGAGAGAAGATAAGAAAATAAAAAAGCTAAGGATGAGTAGATACATATTGAAAAGAAATGATACTAAAGAAGTTATCAAAATGTTATAAGAATAAAAATCATTATTAAATCACTATTATCATCGAGTAAGGGAGATGGAATTAAAAGCATTTTAATAAAGGATAAAAATTAGTTCATTATTAAGCAACTATTATCAAGTAAGGGAGATGGAATTAAGAGCATTTTAATAAAGGATAAAAACTAGTTCACTATTAAACAACCATTATCGAGTAAGGGAGATAGAATTAAGAGCATTTTAACAAAGGATAAAAACTAGTTCATTCGAGGAAAAGGAAAGGAAAACTAGAACATCGTAGGAATAGAAAAGATGGGAGGTGGGGGCTTCTTTGATTATGTAAGATGAGTAGGGTGCTATGGTAGGATTTTGGTAAATGGTCAAAGTAAATGAGGTGTTTGGTATTATAGGAATGTTCATATATCACTGACTTGGTAATGTGGGTATGGAATGTATCATCTATATGCTCTTTGACGTGAATTTAGATTGATCTATCAGTTTTGACTGGTCAATGTAAGATTTGCCACGTGAACAAGGAAATTAGAAAAATCCTTGGGTGTACATAAGGTCAAATTTATTTGTAATGATTCTAAGTAATTTCTAAGAGAGTTTTCATGTTCTTGTTTGTTAATATCTTATAATAGTGATCAATAATACCATGAATGTAAGGTCATGAAATTAAGAGTTGGGAAGAGAGAGTGGATTAGGAGATTTGGATTCCAAATGGAGGGTAGAGTAAAAGGATTTGTTAATTTGGGAAATAGCTATTGGCTTGGAGAACATTAGTGAGGTGGGATTTTTCTTTGTTTAGAAGATGGGGAGTATAGATGATGATGATGATGATAATGATGATAGTTATTAACATCCATTGCAACCAACTTTGGTCTATTGAACCTTTAAAAGGTAAGGAGACACTTGGTTTTCTTTAGAATTTTATTTCTATGCCCAAAAATATTTAAGAGAAGCATTACTAAATTACCATAGTTGTGATGAGTTAAAAAGTTATGAAGGTTAGTATTGTTACTAGCAAATATTTATTAATTGCACTCCAATGTGCATGTATGCAAGGCATTATATGAGAAAGTGATATTCCTCTTCAACCCTTTTTGTGTCACAAAAATGACAGATTCTTTCTTCACATGACATTTTAGGAATTGTCCATCACCCTATGTCAATAAAGAGGTTGTGAGAGTTTGTTCTTATTATTAAGACAAAGAATGACTTAAAAAAGGATGGACCATGAGGTAATATGTCAAATGTGTCACCAACAAATTCAAACTAGCATTTAAACTTGAAATGCAAATTGTTAAAGCTAAATCATCAAAGTTTTTCATGAAAATGTTAACTAGAGTAGGGGATAAGTATGATCTTGTGATTGTGCCTTTAGTTGGTTCCTGGTATTTTCATTTGAAGGTAAAGAACATATATGTAAGACATATCTCAATAAGTTTTAAAAATTCAAGGTCAACCATCTTAAAAATGAAGTCGAAAATTAAATGAAAAACCTCAAGCATGAGGATTTTGGTGAATAAAAAATTACATCAAAACTTATTATAAGATCTTCTTTGGAGAATTTTCAAGAGATAAAAATGTGATACCCCCAAGACATTAGTATTTTATTTTGATTTAATATTTTGTGACAATATTTAAAAAAAACAATTATTTTTGCAAGAGTTATTTAAAAACTCAAAAACACTCACAAGAGGTGTGAGTGACACTTTGCACAACAAACTATCATTTTATTATTAATAAAAGAAAAAGACACTTGGATAATTCAGTTAAATGAGGGGACACCACCATGGCACATAGAACATGTGTAAAGCAAGTAAGGAATATTTCACCAATAAAATTCAATCTAAAAGCTCAACTACCAGACAAGATCTTAAATCACATGGATTGAAGGATTGATTGAGATTTGATTGGGATGGCACAAGACTTGGGAAAAAGCTATATATATTGGTGCACTGAGATAGCACGAGACGCCGTGTTGTGCATGGAGAAACTGTGTTGAGTGTTTATCTCTTTCATAAGTCCATCATCGAGCTTGTTACAGACTCTGAGAGAGAGTGGCGCATGGAAGTGTTACTTGGCGTTCTAATGCATGGTGGTGATCCAGCTCAGGCGTGGAGTTGGGATAATAATGGTGTTGCTCTCTCCTATGGTTGGGAGGAGTTGATTCTCCAGGTTGTCATTCGCATTGTTCTAAGTAAGTGTAAATTTTTATTATGAATAAATGAACTTATAATGGCAAGTACCATTGTAGTTATTTTCTAATATATGTATGTGTGTGTGTGAGTGAACCATGTTGGTATAGTTCGGGTTATGTACTAGGTTATATATATATATATGTTTGAAATTATAATGTAGACCTTATATGTGCATGTCTACGCTATGTTTTTCATCCCCTATGTTGGGCGAATTTCGTATCTTATTTTATATCTATATATTGTAAGCATGAGTAAAATATTTGAATACTCTCTTTTTATTTGAGGTACTCTGCTTGTAATAATGTTTATATATGCGAATCACTAAAGTGAATCTATATGTAATATGTTATCGAAATGTCTCGAACTTGGTTCCCTCCTCGTCCATCTTAGATTTCAAATTTTAAATACCTGATCTTAACTCTGTTTACTCTTATGCATGGAAATGTTATGATAGATCCGAAGGGAACCTTTGTAAAGAATATTATGTCCGATCTAGAGGGAAATTTTGTTTATATGTTTTTACATATTCGATTGAAAAGAACTCTGTGTATCCGATCCTTAAAATTTGTTTTCGACCCAAAGGGAAAAATTATGAAAACTTATTTATATATCGATTTAGGAGAAATATCTGTATATTTATATACAACAAAAGGTTCCATTCGATTCGGGAGGAACTTTGTATTTTCATTCAATATTGTTTGTTATCAAATACCTAATATGTACTCATTGTAGAAACGATTTTGGTAAGACAATGGATACGATCGGGTGAAAACGTGAAGCTGGGAAACGATTCCATGACAACGGAGTGAAAAAAAAAGAGGGCGCGCGGATGAACAGGGGAAAAAAAGTCAACCTCAAACTCTCGGCCTAGAGTTTTTTAAACTCTAGGCCAAGAGTTTTGAGAGTTCAAACTCTAGGTCGAGAGTTCAAAAAAACTCTAGGCCGAGAGTTTGAACCAATCTACGCGCTGTATTTTTAAAAGAACTCTCGGATGAGAGTTTGAAATAAACTCTCCGCCGAGAGTTTGGAAGACATTTACTCGCCCGAGAGTTTTCTGTCAACAATTCCAGCACCATTTCTGCAGAATTCATAAATGTGTCACTTTAATAAGGTCAGACCACTGCAAAACATGAGAATTACATGTCGGAGTTTAAACCAGTAGATTCATCATTCAATCTACTTTATAGTAATATAATGTTTTTTCAATTTCATTTAGGATTACTATTTTTTTCTATTTTTTTTACTAAACTTTATCATTAAAAAATTAAGTGACTGAAAAATCAGTCACAATGAAAATTCAATATCATCACAATGACGAAGCCAATTTTTTTTAAAAAAATACAAGGATGTTCCTTGAAGTGTCATCTTCAATGGGTTGGTTTTAGTTTGTTTTATAAGAGTAACATTTGAAAGAAAATGTGAAGACAAAAACATGTGTCGATAATGCACCATTTTCTGAACATACGTTGTTTCGATAAATAATAAAAAATAGTTCTCAAGTCTTAAAACACTCGAAATATAGTCCAGGATCAAGTTTAGTGTGTGTAGATTATGAGCATACAATTGTTTTCCCTAAAATGAATAACCATCTACCAAAAAACTGTCGTCAACACAGGTCACTTATTATCCATACCTAAAATTTTCAAGTATATGTCGTTGGTTGACAACAAATTTGTCCCGTGATATGTCCATAAAAAAAATTTAAAAAAAAAACGATTAGAAAGCTAATTCAATTTTGTAAAACCTTTGTGTTTACTTCAAGTTGAAATTCCTAAGGGAGATATGGGTTTGAAAAGGTCGAAGTTGAAAAACATAAAAATTAGCAGTTTTTTTTGTCAAAAACAAGCCAAAATTGTTTCCCAACTTCATGTTTTCACCCGATCTCTATATTTTTTTTATTTTACTTGCGTTAAATTAAAATCTGAGTTTAAAAGACTCTGCGAGTTTATCTACAAAGCTGAGCATTTTTCCATGTCGAGAGTAGATCTCAATTATCCAATTGGCATAGAATATTATAATATATAAGTGTATTGTTTTTGTTTTGTCGGACAAATATCTACGCAGGAAATCCTTGCTTTAATCTCTGTGGCAGAGAATCGTAGAGATCTTTGTTTTATCTTCCATGTAAATATCTCCTTGAAACACTAGTTATCTTTCGGTTTAAGATTGTGTAAATGCGATTTGAATGTTAAAACACAAGTTCTGATAATTTCGTTGCATTTGGATGTCTCCTTCATAATTATATCGCTTAATATGATGGTCAAATGTCTTATGAAATGTATGTAACATTACCATCTATTATTTTTCTCTTTTATTTGACTGGTTGTTGTCCAATCAAGGTGTACGCGGACTTCTTTGGTTTGTTTCTCGATCTGGTTTACAATGGTTCCATACCTAACAGTTCTTCTTGTTAATTACGCCAAACTTTTCACGCTTCTTGTGTTGGTTGCTCTGTTTATCTCTCTGATTGATTGATCGAGTAGCCGTTTTGTTTCGTGTTTGCTCTGTTCATCTCTCTGATTGATTGATCAAGTAGCAGTCTTGTTGCGTGTGATGATTCTTTCTTTTGACTGTCTGTTTTTGTGCCGACTATGTTTTCTTGATTCGGTTTGCAATGTTTCCATGCTTGGAAGCTCTTATGATTGGATCAGCTCACTCACTTAACGTTTTGACGATCGACCGAAGTTTGTTCTTCTCACTTGAATTTCACTACGCTTAAGATTGGCAGAACTTTTATGTCTTATTTGTAAATTCCGCCCCATTAAAAAAATTTGAATATTTTTTTAAGATTGGTTGGCATCCTTAGCGCGGTTCTCATTGTTGAATATTTTTCCGAGTGAAGAACTAAAAGTTCACACCTCATTCTATGAGGTAGCAAATTATAACCCACTGAGTTTGAACCATCGTCTTGCTCTTTTGTTTAGTTAAACCCGTTATGTGTGGTGGGTTGAGTTAAGATTATGACTAGACCTTCACACATTAACTATTTCACAACTGATATTAAATCATGGTTAATAACATTAAGAACTGTTTAAAATTATAAATGGGGATCCTTGATCGACTTACATGCCTTTATTTTCTTGGGAGTTTGTTATGTTTGTATTTTGAATAGTTGTGGAAAGCTGACTTTTAACTTTAGTAAGATATGTGCATATATATATATATTTATATAAATATATATATACTTGAGAAGGTTGGAAAGTGTGAAAAGAATATGAATATATATATATATATATATATATATTATGTGTTAAAAATATCATGGAATATAGGAAAGATATTTTGTTTGCATTATGTTCTAATGTATGCCTAGTCTCTTTTAAAATAAGAATGATTATTTAAGTATAAAAAGGATTGTCAAATTGTTACTTTAAGTTATGTGGTTGAAAGGAGTTCCCCTAAGTCGTAGGTTGGGAATGGTTGTTATGTATATCATGAAACATATATATATATATATCCACGAGTTTGTTATGTTCATAAATATTTCAAGACGTTTTAGATTATTATGAATAGAGTAAGTTATGGACCTTAAACCCATAGATAGAATATGCTCTATGAAAGAGAAAGGCATGGAAGTAACGAAAGTACAAAGTAGATTAATGGAGGATTAATTTAAAGTCAAAAAGAAAACTATACTAAATATCAGTTATATTTGGTATTAGAGAAGACTTAAAAGTTTTAAAATTTTCCAAATTTTAGTACATTGTGGTATCAGAGCTTAGATTACGACACTTGGCCTTATAGTGTCCATTTATTATGAGAAAACTAATGATTGTTGTATGTTGTTCTTCTTTTGTGTATAGAAGAATTTTGTTTTACTAAACTGCAGAAAGAAATGGTCGGAAAACGATCATACTAAATATCAGTTATACTTGGTATTAAAGAAGACTTAAAAGTTTTAAATTTTTTCAAATTTTAGTACATTTTGGGGTTGTTACATTGTGGTATCAGAGCTTAGATTACGACACTTGGCCTTATAGTGTCCATTTATTATGAGAAAACTAATGATTGTTGTGTGTTGTTCTTCTTTTGTGTATAGAAGAATTTTGTTTTACTAAATTGCAGAAAGAAATGGTCGGAAGACGATCCCCCACCCCACCTATTTGGGTTGAACTTAATGATGGGGATCAACCAAACAATAACAATGTTAATAATGAGATTTTACAAACAGTAAGAGACTTACAAATTGAACTTATGAACTTTAAAACTGAACATGAGAGGGTATTGAGAACCCAGGAAGACTTAAATGAAGCCTTACTGTCTAAACCGAATGAGATAACTAATGATAAAAATAAAAATAAACGTAAACAAGAAAACTCATCCTATGGTTGTCCTTCTAACAAAATCCCTATAACTAGTGAATCAAAATATTCTAGTAGTGACTCTATGGGTAGACGAAGGAAGAAGAGAAAATATAAAGATGAGATAACAAGAGAATTTAAAAAGATAAAGCCTCCTACCTTTGATGGTGAAGTTAAAATGGAGAAGAAGTTGAGGCTTGGCTATATGGGATGAAGAAGTACTTTACTATGTATAATTATTCCAACTTGATGAAGAGAAAAATGGCCATCATCAATCTAGTCAGGAAGGTTGAGATTTGGTGGCAGGACTTAAAAATAACAAAAAGAATAAATGATCGAAAAGTAAGTTAAAATTGGTTTAAAAAGGAATTTAAAAAGGAATACCTCTTAAAGTATTATTATGGGGGGAAGGCAAAGGAGTTTTATGAGTTAAGACTGGGATCAATGTCAATGTATGACTTTTGTACTAAATTGTTATCCTTGTTAAGATATGTGTCTTACATAAACGAAGAAAAACCTAAGATTCAGAGATTCCTAGGTTGCTTAACTAGCTTTTATAAAGACATATTAGAGTTTGATAACCCAAAAACTTTATATGAAGCAATGAGGAAGGCCAAATTAAGTTACGATCAGTTTAAAAGTAAACATGAAAATCCTTATAATTTCAAGAAAAATGAAGGGAATCATTTTAAAAGAAGAGAATTCAAACCCTTCAATAAACATAGGAATTTTCAGAGGAATACTTTTAAGGATAAACAACAACCAATAAGAACTAAGTATAAAGAAAATCTTTATACTTAGGGTTGTGGGCAGAGTCATTTCTATCGGGATTGTCCTCATAAGAAGGATAATTGAAGTATTCACACTATCCGAGAAGCAACCATTACAGTGATAGGGTTGTGGGCAGAGTCATTTCTATCGGGATTGTCCTCATAAGAAGGATAATTGAAGTATTCACACTATCCGAGAAGCAACCACAGTTGGAGAGGTTGTTCGGAACATACCAAAGATAAGCACAGCCTTGGATAATCATCAAGCGGATTATCAACCTTCCATGATCGAAGTTGATGGTAAGATATTTAACAAACCTATTTCTATATTAATTGATTGTGGATCTACTTTAAGTTACATATATCTTAAGTTAGTAGACTTATGTAAAATGAAGAAATATGATTTTGAAAAGTCGCAGTTAGTGCAATTAGCCACAAGATAATAAAAAATAAAGGTAACCAATTTTATTTCTAGTTGAGAAATTTATATTCAAGATTTGGTTACAAAAGTAGATTTGAACATTTTAGCATTAGGGTCATATGATATATTAATTGGCATGGATTGGTTAGAAAAGCATAGAGTTATATTGAATTGATTTGAGAAAAATTTCACTTGTATTAATGGAAATGGTGAAAATAGACTTGTTGAATGGATTCCTAAAAAAGTTCTTACTAGGAAAATATTTGCTTTGCAATTGAAAAAGTGTGCTAGGAAAGGATGTGGATTGTTTGTTGTGCATATCACTGGAAATAATGATGATAAAACCAAACCTAGTTTGGAAGATTTTCCTCTTTTAAATGAATTTAAAGATGTTTTTTCCAGAGAAGATACCTGGATTACCTCCAAGGAAGGATATTAACTTTACCATTAAGTTGGTACCAGGAGTAGTGCCTGCCTCAAAGGCTCCTTATAGAATGAATACACCTGAGTTGGTGGAATTAAAATTACAATTGCAAGAATTAATAGATAAGAAATATATAAGACCGACTGTGTCTCCGTGAGGAGCACCAGTTTTGTTTGTTAAAAAGAAAGATGGCACATTAAGACATTGTATTGATTACAGACAATTAAAAATAGATACCCTCCCCCCTGCATTAATGACATGTTTGACCAAGTACGGGGAGCAACAGTATTCTCTAAGATTGACTTGAGGTCTGGGTACCATCAAGTAAGAATTAAAGACGATGATGTTCATAAAACAACATTTAGAACTTGGTACTTGCATTACGAGTTCTTGGTTGTACCATTTCGCTTGACCAATGCTCCAACCACGTTCATGTGTTTAATGAACAGTGTTCTCCATAAATACTCAGATAATTTTGTAATAGTATGTATTGATGAAATCTTAATATACTCTAAGAATGAAGAAGAGCATGAAGAACATTTAAAGTTAGTCTTACAAACCTTAAAAGAACATAAAATTTATTCAAAGTTTAGTAAATGTGATTTCTTTCAAGATAAAATTCAATACCCAGGTCATGTAATATCTAGGGAAGGCATTTCTGTAGACTCGGATAAAATCAAGGCAATCACTAATTGGCTAGTTCCTAGGGACGTAACTGGGATTTGATCATTTATGGGAATCACAGGCTACTATCGAAGGTTCATTGAGGGGTTCTCCAGAATTGTTTACCCAATAACTTCACTTCAAAAGAAAGGAACTAAATTCATATGGTTTAATAAATGTCAATAAATCTTTAAAAAGCTTAAACACTTGTTGACCACCGCACCTATCCTAAGAATAACGGATCCATACAAGGACTTTGCTGTATGTACAGATGCCTGCTTAGAGGGATTAGGTGGTGTGTTACTACAAGAGGATTATGTAATAAGTTATGAGTCAAGAAAACTTAAAGAACATGAACATAACTATGCGACACATGACTTAGAATTAATTGTTATAATACATGTCTTAAGAATGTGGAGACATTACTTAATTGGAAAAAAATTTACTTTAATGTCTGATAACATAAGCTTAAAATATTATTTGATCAACAAATTTTAAATGCTCGCCAAGCAAGATGGTTATCCTTCTTGAGCGGGTATGCTTTTGATATTAAACACATTAAAGGCAGAGAGAATAAGGTGGCAGATGCCTTAAGTGAGAATGTCATTCCACATTGTTCGGCTACTTTTAGCAATTATAAGACAAATCTTAAATATTTAATAAAAGATGCAGCTAAAAATGACGAAGAATACTTAAAAATTAAAAAACAATTGGAAAAAGATGTTGATGGAAGTGAATCCTCATTTTACTCTATCAGCTCAAAAGATTTGCTAGTCTATAAAAATCAATTATATACCCCTAATTTTGAAGAAGTTAAGCAGTTAATCTTGAATAAGTTACATAAGAAACTGTATTCCGGACATTCAGGATATCAAAAGATGATAACAAAGTTAAGAAAAAACTATTTTTGGCCTAGCATGAATAATGATGCTGCAAATTACCTAGCTAGATGCGTTGAATGTCAACAAGTAAAAACCGAACATCAACATCCTGCCAAGTTACTTCAACCCTTGCCTATTCTAGAATGGAAATGGGAGATAATAAGCATGGAATTTATAACGGGGTTACCTAAAACAAGTAAACAACATGACTCAATAATGGTAGTTGTTGATAAGTTAAGTAAAGCCGCACACTTCATACCTGTGAAATCTACCTTTAAAGCAATTAACATAGCTGATATTTTTATGAAGAAAAAAAACCTGTTTGCATGGTATTCCGAATGTTGTGATTTCTGATAGAGATGCAAAATTTACAAGTAATTTTTGGAAGTCTTTGTTTAAAGGTCTAGATACTTAGCTGAATTTCAGTACTGCTTTTCATCCTCAGACGGATGGGCAAACTGGAAGAACTAACCAAGTGTTAGAAGACATGTTGTGAATGTATGTTATGGATAAACAAGGTAAATGGGAGGACTATTTACATTTAGTAGAATTTGCTTATAATAACGGATATCAAGCTTCATTAAAAATAATTCCATTTGAAGTATTGTATGGTCGAAAATGCCACACTCCTGTGTCTTGGGATAACCTTGTTGATAGGATTGTTCTAGGACCTAACATGTTAAAGGAGATGGAACAAATGGTGAAGGAAGTGCAACAAAACTTAAAAGTTTCTAAGGAATGACATGAGAGTTATGGGGATTTAAAAAGAACTCCAAGAGAGTTCAACATTGGAGATCATGTGTATCTAAAGGTAAAACCAAAGAAGAGTACCTTGAGCTTGGGAAGGTGCTCCAAGCTAGCGCCTAGGTATTGTGGGTCTTTCAAAGTGTTAGCTAAGATAGGGCCGGTAGCCCATCAACTTGCACTTCCCCCTACTATAAAAGTACAAAATGTATTTCATGTTTCTTTGTTAAAAAAAATGTGCATGATGCTACTCATGTAGTTGATTGGAATATAATTCAGGTAGAACCCCCAAGACATTAGTATTTTATTCTGATTTAATATTTTGTGACAATATTTATAAAAAAAAAAATTATTTTTGTAAGAGTTATTTAAAAACTCAAAACCACTCACAAGAGGTGTGAGTGACACTTTGCACAACAAACTATTATTTTATTATTCGTAAAAGAAAAAGACACTTGGAAAACTAAGTTAAATGAGGGGACACCACCATGGCATAGAAAACATGTGTAAAGCAAGCAAGGGATATTTTTACCAATCAAATCCAATATAAAAGCTCAACTACCAGACAAGATCCTAAATCGTAGGGATTGAAGGATTGATTGGGATGACACAAGACCTAGGCAAAAGCTATATATATTGGTGCATTGAGATAGCACGAGACGTTGTGTTGTGCATGGAGAAACTGTGTTGAGTGTTTCTCTCTTTCATAAGTCCATCATCGAGCTTGTTACGGACTCTGAGAGAGAGTGTCGTGTGGAAGTGTTGCTTAACATTCTAGTGCATGGTGGTGATTTAGCTCGGGGATGGAGTTGGGCTAACAGTGGTGTTTCTCTCTCCTATGGTTGGGAGGAGCTAATTCTCCAAGTTGTCATTCGCATTGTTCCAAGTAAGTGTAAATTTTTATTATGAACAAATGAATTTATAATGGCAAGTACCATTTTATTTATTTTATAATATGTGTGTGTGTGTGAACCATGTTGGTATAGTTCGGGTTATGTACTCTGTTATATATATATATATAGGTTTGAAATTATAATGTAGACCTTATATGTGCATGTCTACGCTTTGTTTTTCATCCCCTATGTTGGGTGAATTCCATATCTTATTTTATATTTGTATATTGCAAGCATGAGTAAAACATTTGAATACTCTGTTTTTATTTGAGGTACTCTGCTTGTAATAATGTTTATATATGCGAATGGCTGAAGTGAATCTATATGTAATATGTTATCAAAATGTCGCGAACTTGTTTCCTTCCTTGTCCATCTTAGATTTCAAATTTTAAAGCCCCGGTCTTAACTATGTTTACTTTTATGCATGGAAATGTTATGATAGATTCAGAGGGAACCTTTGTAAAGAATATTGTGCCTGATCTAGAGGGAAATTTTATTTATATGTTTTTACATATCAGATTGAAAAGAGCTCTATGTATCTGATCCTTAAAATGTTGTTTTCGACCCAGAGGGAAAATTCTGAAAACTTATTTATATATCGATTTAGGAGAAATCTCCGTATATTTATATACAACAAAAAGTTGCATTCGATACGGGAGGCACTTTGTATTTTCATTCAATATTGTTTGTTATCAAATACCTAGTATGTACTCATTGTAGAAATGATTTTGGTAAGACAATGGATACGATCTATGTATTTTTTTTCTTTTACTTGCGTACAATTAAAATTTGAGTTTAAAAGACTCTACGAGTTTATCTACAAAGCCGACCATTTTGCCATGTCAAGAGTAGATCTCGATTATCCAATTGGCATAGAAGATTATAATATATCAGTGTATTGTTTTTTGTTTTTTCAAACAAATATCTGCACAGGAAATCCTTGCTTTACTCTCTGTGGCAGAGAATTGTAGAGATCTCTATTTTAGCTTCCCTGTAAATATATCCTTGAAACTCCAGTTATCTTTCAATTTAAGATTGTGTAAATGCGATTTGAATGTTAAAATGCAAGTTCCGAGAATTTCGTTGCATTTGGCTTTCTCCTTCATAATTATATCGCTTAGTATGATGGTCAAATGTCTTATGAAATGTATGTGACGTTACCATCTATTCTTTTTCTCCTTTATTTGACCGGTTGTTGTCCAAGCAAGGTGTATGCCGACTCTGGTTTGTTTCTTGATCTGGTTTACAATGGTTCCATACCTAACAGTTCTTCTTGTTAATCACACCAAACTTTTCACGCTTCTTGTGTTGGTTGCTCTGTCTATCTCTCTAATTGATTGATCAAGTAGCCGTTTTGTTGCGTGTTTGCTCTTTCCATCTCTCCGATTGACTGATCAAGTAGCAATCTTGTTGCATGTGATGTTTCTTTCTTTTGACTGTTTGTTTTTGCACCAACTCTATTTTCTTGATTCGGTTTGCAATGTTTCCATGCTTGGCAACTCTTTTGATTGGACTGGATCACCCACTTAACGTTTTGACGGTCGACTAAAGTCTGTTCTTCTCACTTGAATTTCGCCACTCTTAAGATTGGCAGAACTTTTATGTCTTATTTGTAAAGTCCGGCCCATTAAAAAAAATTGAATATTTTTTTAAGACTGGTTGTCATCCTCAGGGTGGTTCTCATTGTTGAATATTTTTCCGAGTGAAGAACTAAAAGTTCGCACCTCATTCTATGAGGTAGCAAATTATAACCCACTGAGTTTGATCTGTCGGCTTACTCTTTTGTTCAGTTAAACCCGTTGTGTGTGGTGGGTCGAGTTAAAATTATGACTAGACCCTCACACATTAACTATTTCACAACCGATAATAAATCATGGTTAATAATATTAACCACTGTTTAAAATTATAAGTGGGGATTCTTGATAAACTTACATACCTTTATTTTCTTGGGAGTTTGTTATGTTTGTATTTTGAATAGTTGTGGAAAGTTGACTTTTAACTTTAGTAAGATATATATATATTAAAACTATCATGGAATGTAGGAAAGATATTTTGTTTGATTTTATGTTCTAATGTATGCCAACTCTCTTTTATAATAAGAATGATTATTTAAGTATGAAAATATTGTCAAATTATCACTTTAAGTTATGTGGTTGAAAGGAGTTCCCCTAAGTCGTAGGTTGGGAATGGTTGTTATGTATATCATGAAACATATATATATATATCCACGAGTTTGTTATGTTCATAAAGATTTTAAGACGTTTTAGATTATTATGAATAGAATAAGTTTTTTTTCATATGATAGTTAAACCGGCGCTCAATGGAAGGCGAGAACGCTGAATAGGACGGGGTCTCGGGGTCGATCCTGGGTGGGGACGGCCACAGCCGACCGCCCCAGCCACCCAACCATAACAGCGGCCCCAGTGAATAGAATAAGTTATGGACCTTAAACCCATAAATAGAATATGCTCTATGAAAGAGAAAGGCATGGAAATAATGAAAGTACAAAGTGCAAAGTCTTAAATTTTTCCAAATTTTAATATATTTTGGAATTGTTACACAAAATAGTTGTTTACGAAACATGTTTACAAAGTATGTAAAAGGTACAACACAGGTTGACCATTGGTATAATTGATAGAAAACATATAAAGCGAATGTTTACTCCACAAATACTATAGATCAAGATTTATTGGATAAAAACTCTTACAACGAGGCTACCAAATATCTAATCTAAAACACAGCTCGCCAACGGAAGTCTCTTCTCTTATTTGCCACGTGTCGAGACAAGCCTAGGACCTTGACAAGTGGCAAGGGATTTGCAAGCAGAAACCCGTGTTTCCCCTTACTACCAGTTTTGTCATTCTCTCCACCCTCGGAATCTGACGTGTTCACCTCGCTGTCTGACTCGTCGCTTCTGCTCTCCTCCCCCGTGCCATGACATGAAAACACCATATAAACGTTTTCTATGCTAAATTTAGATTGATTATAATTCCCATAAATTAGAACATTATCAACTCAGTGGCATGTATGCTATAGTTGGTTTCATTAATCATTTAATGCAAAAGGTGATATTAGTGTTCCATTTATAGGAGTCATGAATATTTTACGAGTGATGTGGGTTTGTTGTTTGTTGCTTTAATGAACAAAACCCTTGTGTATGGACAATTTCATAAAATTAATTATTCACTATAATTTGTATAAATTAAAGAGGCATCTTACATTTGAAATTATATATATTAAAACGTATCTTTGATGAAAAATTCTAATGGCAAAAAATCACTAATGAGACATATGGTGCTTTAATTTAGAAATTATGAAATAACCAATCAAACTCAATCAAACTCAGAAACATAAGGGACTAGAGTATATTGTTTAGTTTTTTTTAATTTTTAGCGGAAAAATTATCTTCTGTTATTCCGAAGGAATCAAGGAAAGCTAGTCAGTACATAGGGGCTCAACAAAAGCATAATGTCACTTACAAGAATTGAACTTAGGTGGGAGGATAACAATAATTCTTCCCAACCACCCAAGTTACATCCAATGGACAGTATATTGTTTAGCTTTATTCATTTAGTCGTTTATAGTTTTACAAAGCGTGCACTAAGAAATAATAAATTGAGTGTATGCAATTGGAAGGCAGGAAGAAATTATAAATAATGGTGACGCATGCAACTTGAAGGCTAAAAGAGATGATAAATAATAAATGCATGCAACTCGAGGTTTGAAAGATGCAAATATTCTATGAAACCTTATTATATTTATTGGGGACTATGATGTAATTAGGTGATGTGCTTTCAAGGAGGGGCATGTTGAGTGAGTTGACACCCATGTTCCTTATCAATTCATGTTGGATTAGCTCAAAATTGTCCTTGCTTTCCTCCTAATTTATGAATGGCTCTAGGGAGAAAAATGACTATGAGACTTGGCTAACCATGTTGAATGTATCATTGCAAGAAAAGGAGTAGTTGCCTAAAGAATGGTGCTATGGTGGAAAATTGAATGGTTGGTGTGATTGCTATCGTGTGGATACGCTCTTTGGTAATTACTTATAGTTGTCATTGCTAGGAAAATGTTGAAGTGTTGTGTTGGAACAAAGATGTTGTCATATGTGGAGAGAGAGAGCCTAGCATTCATAAACATGTCAAGAGTTGCCTAAAGAATGGTGCTATGGTGGAAAATTGAAAGGTTGGTGTGATTGCTATCGTGTGGATATGCTCTTTGGTAATTACTTATAGTTGTCATTGCTAGGAAAATGTTGAAGTGTTGAGTTGGGACAAAGATGTTGCCATATGTGGGGAGAGAGAGCCTAGCATTCATAAACATGTCAAGAATTGTAGTCCTTTTAAGAAGTGAAAACATGAGAGAAGTTTAACAAACTATGTGCATAGTAGATAGTGTATTGGTTGAGGGTGCAAACTGAATTGTTAAAGAAGTCCAATGTGCTCAAGAGCTAGATTGGTGTTCCCTTTGATTAATGATCTTGTGCAAGAAACCCTATGAGTGCCTGTGGTGAAATTGTGCCATCATGACAAAGAAAAAACTCTAATGGAATTATAGCATGAAGCTGATATAAGAGTGCATTTGGCAGTAAGATAGGTCTCACTACTAAAGAAGATGGTAACAAAGTTGAGATGGATTTGACTTCTTGGCCTAGGAGAGAATGAGGTAAGATCATCAAGGATAACTTGATGGTTATTGATTGATGCATGTGCAGATTTAGGGTGCAAGATGAGGGACATGATATAGGGGCAATCAGATGAGAGGGTAGTACGGTGTGAGTGCTTGATGTGACCCTAAAAAGCTAAGTGAGATTTATTGCAATTTTTTTCCACCGTGCTTTGGTAATGATGTGATAGACTTGCTACAAAAATAGAATGCATGAGAATTTGTGTATGGTAAGGACATTATTATCTAAGTTTGTAGTGATTTAGAACCTCTACTCATTTGTGTGATGATGTGCAAAACTTGTCATAGTGTTGAGGTGATAAGTATCAAATGAAGGTGGCATGTGTATGATCTTATGTGTTTCTCCAGAGTATAACCAAGAAAAACCCTATGATTATAGCATTTAATGGACATTGCATGTGTCGTAGGGCCCAATTAAGCACTAGTGTTGATGTGTATCCATGCTAGTGAAGTATAAATATGAAGTAAACGTGTATAGCCATGCTTGCGTTATGTTGAAGGGTGCAAAATGTATCTAGGAAGAATCATAGAAGTCATCCAAGGTGTAGTGTCAATGTGGACAAAATTTAGTTGAGTAGACATAACAATAAAATGTTAAGGTTTTGGTGGTGTTGTTGCTGTAGAAAGAAGTTTTGTAATGTTGTCTATATACCTATATTTTGAATTGTTGGAAAAGGTAGACTGTAATGAGATGAATCCCATCAATGATCAGGAACAATGGATAAAAGAACTATTGTCTGCAAGATTGTAGTGGTTGGTTGTTTGCTCTTGTGAATACCGCATGTTGTTATAAGAGGATTGTACAAAGAGTGATATAGTACAGGTGTCGTAGCTATCATTGTTGTACTGAGAGAAAAAGGAGAATTAGAGCATGAGGGTGTAAAAATTATATATGCATAGGTGCCAGTGGGTGTGTGGTAGAAAAAAAAAGTTGAGTTAAGATGGGTTGGGGATGTTGGGGATTTAGAAAGAAAGTATTAGAGTGAGAGCATGTTGGGGTAGATCGATGAGAATGTACTATATAGAGAGTCTTTAAGAGGGAAAGTGCAACTAGATGCGTTGGTTGGATGTGAGGTAAAACATAGAGATAAAGGTATTTGTGCAAGTTAACTTGTAGCATTACGAGGAAGAGTTATTGTATTAGAGGTGAGTTCATAGGTTTTTTCATCTTTAAAGAGTTTATAGGTATTATAGTGGACATTTAAAAAAATAATTTTGTTGTTTTTTATATGGTATGACCAAGAGTAAATCAAAGCAATCAAGGGAAGAGGCATCACATTTAACAATGTCTTGGAAACGCCCTATGGAAAAGGTGACTTAAAAATGTTGTTAATTAGAATATGAGGGTTGTCTTGTGGTACCCAACATAACCGATAAAGAGGGGTGAGGGGTGGTGGGAAATTGAAGATGGCCTAATAGGTGATGGGAAATGAGATTTTTTTTTGCTACCATTGTCAAGGAGTATGGTAGTGAGTTGGTCTTTGCTTTGACAGTTATGAGTAAAAAGGAGACTTGGAGAGGGGGGAGAAATTTCATTGGTCGTTAATAGTAGTGACGTTTCTACTATAATAGTGTTTGGAAGAGGATCTATTTCAAGTTGGTGAGAAGGATCAACATATTAGTGTGCCTTCGGATAATCAATAGATATCTCATCTGTGTATAGGGATTTAGATGTGGCTTATCAGTATAAGAATCTACAGTTTGTAGCCAAGTGGTTTGGAGTCATATGATAGTTGCACCAACATGTGAAATGAGAGGAGGAGGGTTCAAGATTACTGGGGTTAGCAAGGTGCATTATGTGAGGGGAATGGCGATTTGGAGAAGGGATAGGGTTAAGGTTAATGTAATGCCCCATATTTTTATTAGAAAACTAAGTAGCATGAAGACCTATCTTATTTTTTTTTTCTTATTATATGTTGGACTTAGCTCACTTGAGAACACTATATTTTTGGATTTATGAACCTACCTATGAGTGGCCATTATGTTTTGAGTTATCCCTTGTCTTATTAATGATGAAAGTTGTGTGATTTCCTTCCTATATGAAAAATAAAATATAAGGATAAGGTATGTGGATACCAATGCACATTATGATTAAATGAAGAAATGGATGTCATGCATATGACGGATAGATTAGCTTGTTTATATTTATTGAATGGTTGATAAATTGTTAATTACTTGGATACAATGAAAGATTATGCATGATCTTATGTTCTAGATGAGACTAACTCACAGGTTAGAGAGGCTAAGTAATAGCCAGGTACTTGTGATACTAAAGTTATCCTGATGTCGTAGACATCAACAGAGAAAGGTTAAGCTACGATACATTAATTCGTGGATTTATTTATTGGTTTGATACATTGCTATGATATGTGGTATAGTGCAAATTTATGCAAAAAACTATGTTGCCCAAACTGTGTTGAGTTTGGTGTTGTCATTGATGTCAAAGAGATTGTTGAACTTGGTAATGGCATTGAAGTCTTAAACCCAGTTTGAAGAAGTATATAGAAAATATGCACACAAGTCTCAACAAGCCCCACCAAACGTCAAAGAGATTGTTAAACTTGGTGATGGAATTGAAGTCTATTTGAAGAAGCATACAAAATAAGGTTGTACGTGCGCAAATCCCACCAAGTCATGGCAATCTAGTGCACAAGTCCCACCAAGTCATAGAACTCTCATGCGCAAGACCCACCAAGTCATGGAACTCTATCAACGCAAGATAAGGACAAGTGGTTGAATTACCGCGAAGTCAGTAAATATACAAAAGTTCACGCTAACGAAAGAATAAGAGGGGTGGTAAGCTTGACCGAGAAGAAATGAAGAAGGGGTATCACCGACTTAGAGAAACCCCAATTTGTGGACATATCAATTGAGTAAGATCAGTATAAATAAGAGAAATATTGGTGTGTGTTAAGATCAGCTTGGAGCAAAAGATGTAGCACTCTGAAATTGCAAGCTTCGGGGAACAGATGAAATGATCAGGGGAATCAATGACTGAATGACATGAGGAAGTGCACGAGATTACAAGACAAGGAGAAATGTAAGGAGCAGTCACGCATAAATATAAGGAGCGTTTGTGAAGAGCAAAAGGAGCATTTGTTTGAGGATCATTTGAACAAAAGGATACAAGGAAAGGTCGTGCAGAAAGAGATGGAAATGTGAAGTATAGTATGTTCAGCAGTTTGCTCAAAACAAAGGAAACAGATCAGAAAACGTAGAGTGAATTGTAACTGAGGAATACAACAACAAATCTATATCTGGGTGGTAGGATGGGGCAAGGACAAAATATTGGTGTCTTCCACAGGTTGGTTCTTGGTAGCTTAGGTGGGTACCTCACCACGCAAGTTGGTGCTTGTTGACTATGAGTTGGTGCTCATAAGAGGATTGGGGTCCTCAAAGGTTGGTTCCTGTAAAACAAGAAGTTGGTGCTTGCAAGGGATTGGTGTTCCTGTCTAATTGGTGTCAGTAAAATTAGTGAGTGGGTGCTCACATTTGTATTGGAGATTGGTGTCTCATAACATTGTTTGTAATAAGAAGGTTCTTTATATATAAGAGTTATCTACTTCTTCTTTGTGCCAGTGTTAATTGTATTCAAAATTAATTTTGGTACATTGTATATGTGTTAATGAATGATTACATGATATAACAAATGTTTGTAAGGATAAAAACTATGTGATATTGATTCACCCCCCCCTCTCAGTATCACTTGGGATCCAACAAACTGGTCCTTCGATGACACATCTATAAGAACAACAATAGCAACACAATGTGATTATTGATAAGGCATTGACCCTTGTTCCATTAGGAGGGGTGGAGGTATTTCCCACCATTTATCCTCTAAAACATGGAGTCATGGGAGGGTTGTGTTAAGCCACACTCCTTAAGTTGTGCGATGACGATTATTGATTTCCAATTGAGGAAGTTAGGTCAATGCTTGTACTTACGAGTTATTTATAAGGTTAGGCCAATATAGTTGATGCTCCATAATATTCTAGTAGAGGAATGGATATGAAGACTTACAACTTGTTGATTACTCTGAATATTCCCTATAAGAGGAAGACATTTTCATCTCCCCTCCTATGGTCTGGGCTCAATAGGTTGAAAAATACTTTGAGGGGGGTATAGTATATCTTTGATCTACCCACAACCCCTTTATTGGTTAAGAGGATAACCTTGGGCCTACTGACCTGTTAGGTTGATTATTGGTAAGGCTTGCCTGGAATTAGGGACAAATAACACAAAGGAGTTCTATGCTCTATTTTATTTATTGAAATTTGCAAAAGAGAAGGAGATTGTTGAAATTTAGGTATTTGGTGATTCTACAATGACAATTTAGTGGATGAAGGGAGAGATTAGAGATTCACGTCCACAGTATAGGGCTTCACCATCTAGTTGTGCACTTCAAAGTAAACAGTGGCTTATTCCAATGAGTGAGTTATTCACATGTATTTCATGAATTAAATACTTTTGCATACTATCTTCCTAAACAAGCTATGCTTTTGGAACTCGGTGATCTACATATTGATGTGTACAAGGAAGGACCCCAGGTCTCTACAAGGATGTATGACCTTTTATGATTATTGTAAGCTCTATTTTGATAAGGACATTTAATCGCTAAGATGAATGGCATGAACACTTAGATATGATTTAGAACCTTTTTTGGGGGGTATTCTTGTGGATAAAGATAATAATAGTGGAACAAAAACTATATTTTTGTGTGTCATAAGATGGTGTGCTCCAACACCTTAAGATTGTATTTTCTTTTGTTTTGGAAGAGAAAACATGTTTTTTTTCCAAAGGATTAAAAGTTATCGAGTGTGCTTAAACAATCACCTACCGATGACTCAGTAATACATGCATTTAATATATAAGCATATCTAATGCATTTTTATTGGCAATAGTGTTAGTTATAAAATATATGGAATATAAGTTTAGAAATTTTAAATGCAAAATTATATGCTTATGAAAAGCTGACCTCACAAGAATGGAAAGCTGACCTCTCACCAAATGCATGACCTTTCACACACATTCATTGTAATAGTTGCAACTTGCGGTGCGGGTAATTTTAAGAATGGAAAGCTGACCTCTCACCAAATGCATGACCTCACAAGAATGGAAAGCTGACCTCTCACACGCATTCATTGTGATAGTTGCAACTTGCGGTGCGGGTAATTTTAAGAATGGAAAGTTGACCTCTCACCAAGCGTTATGTTTGAACAAAAAGCTCTATGATACAGGAAAATGTAGTGCTCGTCCTCTCCAAATGCCCCGACAATGATGTGTTTCACGAGATGACTCAACCGCAGTTACATTAAAAAAATAGCACAAGATAGTTTTTAAAATAAGATTTGATGGAAAGATTTTCTTAATTAGTTAAGAGTTCTTTTTTTAAATAAGAAACAAGAAATAAGATAAGTATTTAACCAAAATGAAAATCAATAAATTATTTAAATAATTTAAATTTTTTAATAACAAAATTGACATACCTTTCAATAATTTAAATATCTGTGTAATTAAATACTCTAAATTGTCTTATCATAAATTCACATGATCCAATGAATTCACTTAACCTTAAACTACATCATTGGAAACTATCAAAATTATACTTTTTATATTTTTAATTTATATATGATAAAAAATACTTGTACTTGCACATGGTATAAAATATAAATACAGAAAAATCATTTTTTACAATTTTAGTCCATTTCAATAGTATTTTTTCATAATAATTTAATTTTTTAATATTAAAACTTCTCTATCATTAATCATTGTATTATTACTTTTAAAGACGGGCACTGTACTATTAGAGATTGATTTATTTAATGACTTCCACTGTACTATTATTAAAGATTGATTTATTTAATGACTTGCATTGTACTATTAGAGATTGATTTATTTATTATATTGGGTAATTTCTTTATTGTTTTTGGTGATGGAATATTTAGCCAATTTTACCATTAAACCAAATTAATGTTAAATCCAATTTAATCTATGCACAAATGAATAGTATAATCTAAATATTCTACGTTTTCAATTTTTTTCGAGCATACCTTATTTTGTTAGGACTCCCATTGGAAATATTATCTTTTCATTTTTCATTTTTGCTTGGCTTATTGCTATGGCTATTATCAAATTGCCCCTTTCAAAATGGGTTTATCATGTAACTAAATTCATGAGGTTGTTATGAGTTTTAGTGGGGTTTGTCTCTCATTTCTCGTTTGTTTGTTAACATGTATTTAAAAATATATATTACTAAGTTAATTATTGAAAAAAATTAAATTAACAATTATTAAAAAAAAATAGAATAGACATTGTAAAATAGCTATTGTGCAAAGTTATTATAATCATTTGTTGAAACATTATAATTATCTCAACATTGGTTTTGCATGCATGCACTCAATTCAAGCATCTTGCATGCATTCCATGGAGTGGTAGTTGAGTCTCCTAGCACCTAGTCCTTGTTTTTTGCCCCCTAGTGCTTCATTTTGTTCATCATTATGCGTTCTCATGCATGATTTTAGGAGTCAGTATAGTCAATTATGTGAATGCCTTGTTAATTGATTGTTAAAATTAGTCTCATTGCAACTGAGTGTTGGAACGGCTCTTTTGACCATTACAAGTCACTTATGCACCCCCTTGGAGACTCCTCCCCTAATTTCTGGCCCTAATGACTCAGCCAGTCCACCTTAGTTGACTATCCATTCAACATTAGTGGCCACTAGACCTTATTTAGCTGGCCCTCATGTCTTGTTTATAGTTTTTAGATATCATCTGTAATGTCTTGTTTATAGTTTTTAGATATCATCTGTAGGGTGAAGAAGTTTGGAAGACTTGGTTTACTTTATTTTGATAAGTCTATTTATGACTATCTGCTCGAGTTATGTACTATTTGATTCACCTAGAATATCAATAATATGTTTTTTCTGCTAAAACAAAAAAAAACAACAACTACTGTCCCTATTTATTTGTAGGACAAGGGATCAACAACTACTGCCCCCTATTTCTTTATAGGACAAGGGATCCCCTCTACGCAACAAGTTTATACCCTACCAACAAATCTATACCCTATCCCCTTTGGATTGGATTTGAACCTATGATCGCTTAAAAAAAACACATACACACTCTTAAGAGCTAGACCTATTCAAACTAAAACCCCAGAAAAATTTTCAGAATTAAAATTATTAATAACACAACTAAAAAACAATAAATCCTTCAAACAAAAATAAGTTTGGTCATAGCCAACAAAGACTATAAATGCTTCACATAAAAGAATGGTCATGAAATTGCCCATACAGCGATATAATTCAATTCAATAATCTGACTCAGTAACAGCCAAACTCCCCCATATAAAACTGAAAGTACTGAAGCAAGTTGTCAGAATATGATACCTGAGAAATGACTCCAAGAAGGCCGAGAGAAACCTTAGCAGCATTCAGGTCTGGATGCGATTCATTGAAGCTCACAACACTCGCATTACCCGGAGGCGAAGGTACCACCAATCTCATGCCAACAACATATTCATGAACTGCACTTCCCTTCTTCAAGAGCGAGCTGCCATGAGCCCCGGTGCTGAGCAGCCCTCCGATGGTAAGCCCCTCCCAATAGGGCGAGTGAGGCAGAGCCAAACTATGTTGGGCAGCAGCATCTATAAGCTCCCTCAGAGACGCTCCACTCTCCACAGTAATCGTCATGGACGCTTCGTCCACGCCAACAATGCGCTTCAGCTCCCGAGTGCTTATCACAAGACCGGAGTCCCCTCCGGCACAGACCAGCTTGGGTATGGAGTGAGACCATCTGGTAACCACCCGCATCTTCTGTTTCTTCTTGCTGCCCTCCGCCACCGCCTCCAATACCTCTTCTTCGGACGAAGGAAATACCACCGCCCAGGCTCTGCAGGTCGCCCGGTCGGGGAAGATTCCATAAGCATTGGTCACCGTGCAGGCGGTGGAATCGTTTAGCCTGCATTTTACAGGAGAAGCAGGTGAACTGCATGATATCCCATCTCTGTCGATCAGAAATGTAATGAGAATGGCGAGGGAAAGAAACCCCATCGGTAGGTATACGAGACTTAATTGAATCCCTTCCGTGGATAAGTTCATCGACGAAGGGATTTTCAGAATGTGGAATGGCGGTTTATGCATTGTTTGTATGTGGGAAGATTCGCACACTCCGCAGAGAAACGCATGCGAAGTTTCGCACACTCGGCAGAGAAACGTATGGGAGTAGTTGGTGGGTAGTTGAATTGTAATTCGTGTAAGATTGTTGTTGCATATTGTGCGGTGGAGTGGAACGCAAGAATGGAACGGAAATAATGGCCGAAACACGCCTGACGCCACTCTTTTCAATGTATCTGTAATTTTCTGTTTTCATCATCCTTTCATATGATGCCAGTGTGAATGTTTATGAATGAAATTTTCCGAGGAAGGGCGTATAACTTGAATCTGTTACATCATGATCTGAAAAATATGATACCGAGTTATTAGAAGGCGAACATTAAGAACATTACCGAGGCCAGTGTTACATCATGATCTGTAAAATATGATACCGAGTTATTACAAAGGCCAACATTGCTGTATAAGGGCTAACTAAAATGCCTTCGATTTGTCCGAATTTATCTAAGTTTTAATTGAGAGTGTTCAGATTGTAATTTGGGTGATCTGGATAGTTTTAAAATTGAGTAATGAATATAGAATAAGTAATATCGATTATTAAAATCCCAATAATACGAAAATAACAATTTTCAAAAAAAAATTTTAACTAATTTTTATCCCAAACTCACCAGAAAAAGGGAGCGTTTTGATTATCTTTTATCCTAAGCAGAACATTAATAACATTACCAAGACACGTGTAGGAGGGCAGTTGGTCGATGTTGTCATCGAATTGCTTTCTCACTTTTGCCTGAATGCCAGAAGTTTCACCATTAAAAATGGTTGCACTGCGTTGTCAAGTATTTATTGGATAAATCTAAACATTCGATGGTTTGTCTGGTAAGTTTTTTATTAGAATTTGGTGAATTGTTTTTTTATTATTATTAATTATATGTTGTTTAAATTATATTTTTATTCTTCTTAGATAGAGATATACTTTTCCTAAGTCAGATCTTTTTTACTTATATTAATTTTATTTTGAAACAAAAAATTTTATTATTTTTTACAATGTTTTGAATAATTTTTAATATTAAATATAATATTTTGAAAAATAAAAATAATTTTAACAATTTTTAAAATACAAAATTTTGATTTTTTAATTGGATGAGGACAACTTAGATAGAAGATAAATCAATGGAAGAAATTTTTATTTTTAAAATTTAAAAATAAATAAAAATAATTTATAAAACAAAAAACAATAAAAATGCCACCTATAACGTCTTGTTTGTCTTGAAAACACCACCCTATATTGCCTTGCTTTTCTATTTATTGTTGTCTAAGACATAGGTGCGGGCCGCGACATCTCCGGACATTCCTGGAGCTAAGGAGAGGCCCAAGCTCTTCAGAGCTGACCTGTCGGATGACATGTAATACCCCAATTTTGAACCCTTCGGAAATATTGGCTCTAATGTAAATATTGTAAACACACGATGTATGTTTCCCTAGCGTGGAGCTCAAGGCCAAGGCCCCGCTAGTTTATGCTCGGATTTTATTTAAAATAGACACGCTTGATATCTTGTTGCCCACGTGCTATTAAGCCATGGGATATTGTAAATTGATGTAAATATTTTTTGTTGAAATAAAATACCAAAAACTGGCTATGGAGGCAACGAATGAGAAGGGGCCACGTGTATCCACTAGGGAGTGGTGAGGGGGCTATGGGACTAAACCTTAGGCTGCCATTTGTCATTAGGAGAACCCATTGACTTCCCTAGGTGACATTAATGCTTGTTGTAAGAAGGTGGTTGATTTTTTAGCCCATGGCTTCAATGGAGCATGGGCAGCCCTGAAATTCGTATGGGTGGGCATGGGCTCTGATGGCTTGGGCAAGAAGTCACTCAACCTCATGGGAGGTTGCTTCATTCTCACCCCATTCCATTGTGAAACTACCTAGCATCATTCCCATCCAAAAACGAGAGCCAACAGGGAGGAAACCAGAAAATCGCGACCTTGAGAGAACCCAGTTTTTAAAAGACCAAAAACGTCCAGATTTGGCATGGGACAGGGAAATCCCATGGGGGATCCATTAGCATGAACCTTGGGGCGAATTTGGGAGCATTAGCTACCCCGAAATCAATGGGAAAACCCAGTTTTTACAGCTCAGAAAACGAGTGACGGATTTGAGTATTTGGTGAACAGAATGGTGAGAAATCAAATTGGGATTGACTATGCAGAGGTGGGGTGTGCTTGAAAAACCCAGTGAAGGCTAGGATCTCAAGGATCAGCAGCTGGACCTTTCTATGCCCATCCTGAAGAGCACTGGAGGGAAGAGTTGCCTGAGGGACTGTGTAACAGAGAAGGGGATCTTCCTTGTGTTGGATGTGGTAGGTAATGTGGGTGCCTAACTGTTGAGCTCACTTGAGATGCCTGTAGCTCTGTGGTTGAGCTCACTGGCTTAGCATTACCCTCCTCTATCTTCTTGGATGCTTGACCAGAACCATGGCTGTGAGTGAACCCAGCTAGTCCTCCTTAGTGGATACACAGCCCAGCTCGGGGGTGACCTCTCAGCTGAAAGAACACAAGCTGGACAGAGGTCTACGGTTGGGAGGAACGTTGCCCTTCCATAGCCAGTCGTTTGGACCATTACAGTTCAAGATAAGTATTTTGTGAATTAATTTATATACAGACTGTGTTTGCAATGCATTCAATCTGAAGGATTAATTATTCCTGTTAATGAAATGAAATGCATCATGTTTTATGCAGTGTGATAAATTGTCCATGCTTAATGAAATTTAGTAACTGTTACATGTATGAATGATATGGGTATGCTGAATGTATGAAGAAATAGTGTGCATACGTAATGACTAATTTCCGCTGTGTTTAAATTGAGATGAATCTGCATTTGGAAGTTTTAAATTGCATGCGTTATGAGCCAAATTATTGGGGCTAAGCCTGCCATAAGCCCGTGTGTTGTTAACGTTTCCTTCCTTGCACTTGATGATGGAAGGAGGTGTTACAGTTTGGTATCAGAGCTGCGTTGCAGCATTGGGCCTCTATGGGCCAAATCTGATAGAGTTTTTTTAAGTCTGTTTTGAAAAATGTTGTTTTAAGACTGTTTTTGAAATTTTTGGTTTTAAGACTGTTTTGGGAAGTCATCCCGAAACTGCGGAAAGGTTCCGCGAACCTTCCCGCAATTGCGGAAGAGTTCCGCGAACCTTCCCGCAATTGCAGAAGAGTTTGGCGAACCTTCCAGCAATTGCGGAAGGATTCAGCGAACTGCTCCGAAACAGCGGAGAAAAATTCGTTTTTGTGAAAAAATTTCTAAGTGTCGGCGTCGAACGGAAACTTTTTCGGAAGGAATTCTCTTCCGAAATTGCGGAAAGAATTCTCTTCCGAAATTTCGGAAGGATTCCGCGAATCGTTCCGCAACTGCGGAAGACTTCGGCGAATCGTTCCGAAATTGCGGAAACATTCCGCCAGTCGTTCCGCAAAAGCTTTCCGCAAAAACCGACAGAAAACCCCGGAAACAATCCGCGAACGGCTCCGAAGCTGCGGAAGCCTTCGCTGAATGGCTCCGCAATTGCGGGAGTGTTCGGCCAATCGCCCCGCCATTGCGGAAGCATTCGGCGAACTGCTCCGTAATTGCGGAAGCGTTCGGCGAACTGCTCCGCAATTGCGGAAGCCGTCGCCGAACCGCCCCGCCATTGCGGGAGCATTCAGCCAACCGGCCCGCAACTGCGGAAGCCTACCGCCAACCAGCCCGCAATTGCGGAAGGGTTCAGTCAACCGGCCCGCAACTGCGGAAGGCCACAGCGAACCGCCCCGCAATTCGGGAGTGTTCCGTAAATTGGCCCGCGACGGCGGCGCACACAGGAAAAAAAAAAAAAAAAAAAAAATTCTGTGGGGGAGCACCGGGGCTCAGAATGGGATGATTTCTGTGGGGCTCGGAGGCCATGAAAGAACCAGTGAAGACCCCGAGCCCATTACACTCCAATTTGACAGAAAAAGGGGAATAGTGACTTTTGAAGGATAGAGTCCCGAGGCTTGACAGAAGGTCGGTTTGAGCTGAAATTGATCAGGCGCGGCCATGAAGCAGGCACAATGTTAAGTTCCGAATCTTGGAACCAAACTCCAAAGGATGTGGAGTCGGGGTGAGCAAGAAGGCCAAAAAGCACTATTCCGGACCACTTTTTCGGGATTTTGAAAAGCTTGTGGGTAGTAAAAGTGACCCTAGATGTGGGAGTCAGAAATTTTACTGAACTAGACATTTCATATTCTCATTAAGACGGACAATTTCCGTTAAACGAAGATTTCCCAGAAATGCACCATTTGGGAGATAGCCATTTTTGGCCCAAAATTTGGGATTTTGAAAAAATGTGAAAAGTAAGAAGTAGTAAAACCCAGAAATTCATAAAAGATGAACGGTACATCAGAATTGAAATCAGTGAATTGTTAAGTGTTCCTTGTTATATGGACTAACTTTTCCCGATAGATAAGTTTTTGTGATTTCTCATAGATATTCTTCCACAGGTGGCTAAAGTTGGCCTTCGGGACCAAAATACAATTGTGTAAATGTGCAGAATTATTGGTAAAAGTTGTCATTTTTGAGACAACGTTGTTTCCACACACGATGTCGAAATGGAGCACGGGGACAGGCATTGGAAAGCTTGTCTATAAAGGAATAATGGAGTATGACGGGAATTTGAATTGGGTTATCAGACATCATAGATTATCAGGGCAGAAAAGTATCGGTGACTGTTTTGTCAAATTAATGACAATATGGGCAATTTTCAGAATTGCATGAATGGGCAAAAGAATTGAATAAGTAACAGCTATGTGAATTATTCCATGAGTTCTACTATGTTAAATGTTGATTGTTGTATATTCCTAGATGCATTTTTATGAGGTCTAACAAATATCATAATAATGCACAGTGTTTGCAGCTCATAAGGTTTATAATTGTAGCAGAGGTAAGATGGTGACCATTAATGATGCTCAAGATCCTTATGAACACGAAGAAGACGTTCTAGGAGAAAATGTACATGAAGGGAATGCGGAGACTGAATCCAATGGGAGAAGGGAGCAGGTGACTCCTCAAAATTTGGTTGAAACCATGGTGAGCTTCAATGAAAGATTGATGAAGGCTCAAGAAGAACAACACCAACTCAATGCTGCTATTTTGCAAAGCCTCACTGATATGCAGCATAAGATAAACCTTGGGTCCAACCCAAGCAATATGGGTGAAGAAGGAAGAGATGCAGGGAGTCATTCTAGAGGTCGTTCGAGGAGAAGGACTCCAAGCCCAAGGAAGAGTTCGGTGAGCAGAAAACATAAAGCATCTTCATCAAGGTCTTCTTCCAGCAGGTCGGGTGACTCCAAATGCTCTAGAAGAAGTCCAAGACATGCACCTAAGAGATTGGACGGAAGAAAGAGGTTCAAGGGTATCCCACAGGGAGAATTTAGGAAAGCAAGACCTCCCACATTTGATGGGGAAGGAAAGACAGGCCAAGAGGCAGAAGCATGGATTCTGGGAATGAAGAAATACTTCAGAATTCAAGACTACTCAGGAAATGAGAAAGCCAGAATTGCCATTTACAACTTAAATGGCAGAGCTTCCATTTGGTGGGACAATCTCTTGCAAGTGAAAAGAATTAACGAAAGAAGGATCAGCTGGGAAAGATTTAAGGGGTACTTCAAGGAGAAATACCTTTCTGCTAGGTATTATGACGGTAAGAGAAAAGAGTTTAATGAACTCAGGTTGGGACAAAAATCTATGGAAGAGCATGTCCACAAATTCTTGGAATTACTGAGGTATGTTGACTATATCAAAGATGAGAGAGTAAAAATCCAATGCTTTCTTGAGGCTCTACCTCAGAGTTTCATAGATCGTATTGAGTTTGTTAACCCACCAAGTTTGGATGAAGCCATTAGGATGGCAATGCACTGCTATGAGCAAAATAAAGGAAAAACAGAGGCTAACCCAGCATGGAAAGGAAAGCCAAGAGGGAAGTTTGACCAAAAGAAGGATGGCTTCAAGCCACCATTCAGAGGTCAGCCTAGAACCTTTCCACAAGGACAACAAGCAAGGAGTGGATTCAAACCAGCAGTGACAGCAGACAAAGCGTCAAAGGGACCACTTCAGTGTTGGGGATGTGGAGAAAACCACATGTTGAAGGATTGTCCACATCGGAAAAACAATGCTCGAAAGTTGAACAACCTGAAGGGAGTAACTACGGTGGAGGACATGGCAAGGGCAGCACCTCGGATTTATGCAGCGTTGGATAATCATCAAGCAGACCATCAGTCCTCAATGGTGGAAGTCGAAGGTAAGATTGCTACGCAATCTATTTCTGTTTTGATTGATCCAGGATCTACTCATAGTTATGTTTCTCCAAAAGTGGTTGAAGGTTGTTCTCTTAGAAAAATAAAGCATAATAAGTCTTGGCTAGTGCAACTAGCCACGGGAACCAAGAGAAAAGTAAGTGAAGTAGTGATGGAGTGCCCCATAGAATTGAATGGACTCCACACATATGCTGAATTGAATGTGTTACCATTAGGATCCTATGATGCATTAATTGGCATGGATTGGTTAGAAAAACATAGGGCCAAATTGGACTGTTATGAGAAAGCACTTGAGTGCATTGATGAAAAGGGAAGGCCAACATTGGTAAAAGGGATTCCCAAGCAAGTTTCAATAAGACAGATTTCAGCCCTGCAGTTGAAAAAGTTTTATAAGAAGGGTTGTCAATTATATGCAGTCCATATGCCGGATTCATTAGAGGACAAAGGGCCAAGACTAGAAGACTTCGGGATACTGCAAGAGTTCCAAGATGTGTTTCCGGATGAGGTACCAGGGTTGCCACCGACGAGAGATATTGATTTTACCATCGATCTTGTTCCGGGAGCAGCGCCGAATTCCAAAGCTCCTTATAGAATGAGTACACCGGAGTTGGTGGAATTGAAGATACAACTGCAAGAATTAATGGATAAAAGGTATATCAGGCCTAGTGTGTCCCCTTGGGGAGCACCGGTGTTATTTGTCAAGAAGAAGGATGGGACTTTAAGGCTGTGTATTGATTACAGGCAGCTCAATAAAGTGACAGTTAAGAACAAGTATCCATTACCAAGAATTGATGACTTGTTTGATCAGATGAAGGAAGCCAAATTATTTTCAAAGATTGACTTGAGGTCTGGCTACCATCAAGTGAGGATTAAAGAAGAAGACATTCACAAGACAGCTTTCAGAACTAGATATGGTCATTATGAGTTCACTGTGGTTCCATTTGGCCTTACCAACGCACCTGCCACATTCATGTGTCTCATGAATAGTGTATTCAGCAAATATTTGGACAAGTTTGTGATTGTGTTTTTAGATGACATTCTTGTCTATTCAAGAAATGAAGAAGAACATGAGGAGCATCTAAGAATGGTGTTGCAAGTTCTTAGAGAACATCAGTTGTATGCCAAGTTAAGCAAGTGTGAATTCTATCAAAAGAGGATCCAATATTTGGGTCACGTCATTTCAGAAGAAGGAATTGCAGTGGATCCAGAGAAGATTAATTCCATCATGGATTGGCCAACTCCAAGAAATGTTTCAGATGTTAGATCTTTTATGGGCCTTGCTGGTTACTACAGAAGGTTTATTGAAGGATTCTCCAGGATAGCGCATCCGATCACTTCATTGCAAAGGAAGAACATCAAATTTGTATGGTCTGAAAAATGTGAGAAAATTTTTCAGAAATTAAAGGAGTTACTTACTAGCGCTCCTGTTTTGAAGATAGCCGATCCAAGGAAGGATTTTGTAGTATGCACAGATGCTTGCATTGAAGGACTGGGTGGGGTTCTCATGCAAGAAGGAATTGTGATTTGCTATGAATCTAGGAAATTGAAAGAGCATGAAAAGAATTATGCCACACATGATTTAGAATTAGCAGCCATAGTGCATGCTCTTAAAATGTGGAGGCATTACTTGATGGGAAGAAGATTCGAGCTTAGGACAGACCACATGAGCTTGAAGTATTTGTTTGAGCAGCCAAACTTGAATGCTAGGTAAGCTAGATGGATGGAATTTCTATGTGAATTTGATTTTGAAATTAAACATGTAAAAGGGAAGGAGAATAAGGTTGCAGATGCTCCTAGCAGAAAATTTCATGTTTCAGCAGTAAGTATGTGCAAATCAGATTTGAAGACAAGAGTTCTTGAAGCCCAAAACGGTGACGAAACTTGCCTTCAAATTAAAGAGAAGTTGCAGCATGGTGAGGTGGATGAAAAGTGTGCAGGATATCAGCTGGGTGAAGACAGTATCCTCATCTACAAAGATAGGTTGTACATTCCAAATAATGCAGATTTGAAGAAACTAGTGATGGATGAAATACACCAAATGCCGTACTCTGGACACCCAGGGTATCAGAAGACTATAACAGCGGCAAGAAAGCAATACTTTTGGAATGGCATGAAGAAGGACATAGCTGAGTACATTGCTAGGTGTCAGAAGTGCCAACAAGTCAAGGCAGAACACCAACATCCAGCAGGGTTATTGCAGCCCTTACCCATTCCAGAATGGAAGTGGGAAGTGATCTCCATGGATTTCATAACAGGTCTGCCCATGACAGTGAGGAAGCATGATTCAATCATGGTTGTGGTGGATAAGCTATCAAAGGTAGCTCACTTTATTCCAGTGAAGTCCACTCACAAGGCTAGTGACATTGCGAACATCTTCATGAGAGAGATATTCAGATTGCATGGATTGCCTAAGGCAATAATTTCTGATCGTGACACAAAGTTCACCTCCAATTTCTGGAAGGGATTATTTCAGGAATTGGGAACTAAATTGAATTTCAGTACAGCTTACCATCCTCAAACGGACGGCCAAACCGAAAGGGTGAACCAAGTTCTTGAAGATATGCTGAGGATGTATGTGATGGACAAACCATCCAAGTGGGAAGATTATTTACACTTGGTTGAATTTGCGTATAATAATGGACACCATGCATCCTTGGGAATGAGTCCATTTGAAGCATTGTATGGCAGGGGATGCAGGACGCCATTGAATTGGGATGGCCCAGTGAACAAGGTGGTGCTTAGACCAGAGATGATCAAGGAAATGGAACAGGAAATTGTTAAGATCAGGCAGAATTTAAAGGCAGCCCAGGACAGGCAAAAGAGTTATGCAGATTTGAAAAGAGTACATAAGGAATTTCAGATTGGGGATCATGTTTATTTGAGAGTGAAACCAAGGAAGAGTTCCCTCAAGTTGGGGAGTTGTGCCAAGTTGTCACCAAGATATTGTGGGCCATTTGAAGTCCTTGATAGGATAGGGCCAGTTGCATATAGAATTGCATTGCCTGCTAGCATAAGAGCTCATAATGTTTTCCATGTGTCTTTGCTTAAAAAGTATGTACATGATCCTAATCATATGATTGATTGGAATGTGATACAGGTGGAACCCGAGGGAGAGTTCCAAGTAGAACCTATGCGCATCCTCGACAAGAAAGTCACAGTGCTCCGGAACAGAGCCATCGGACAGGTAAAGGTCCAATGGGAGCACCTTAGTCCCGACGAGGCTACATGGGAGCTAGAGGATGCCATGAGGGAGGCATTCCCATTTTTGTTCAGTTATGAGAACACCGGGGACGGTGTTGTCCTAAGGGGGAGGGGAATGTAATACCCCAATCTTGAACCCTTCGGAAATATTGGCTCTAATGTAAATATTGTAAACACACGATGTATGTTTCCCTAGCGTGGAGCTCAAGGCCAAGGCCCCGCTAGTTTATGCTCGGATTTTATTTAAAATAGACACGCTTGATATCTTGTTGCCCACGTGCTATTAAGCCATGGGATATTGTAAATTGATGTAAATATTTTTTGTTGAAATAAAATACCAAAAACTGGCTATGGAGGCAACGAATGAGAAGGGGCCACGTGTATCCACTAGGGAGTGGTGAGGGGGCTATGGGACTAAACCGTAGGCTGCCATTTGTCATTAGGAGAACCCATTGACTTCCCTAGGTGACATTAATGCTTGTTGTAAGAAGGTGGTTGATTTTTCAGCCCATGGCTTCAATGGAGCATGGGCAGCCCTGAAATTCGTATGGGTGGGCATGGGCTCTGATGGCTTGGGCAAGAAGTCACTCAACCTCATGGGAGGTTGCTTCATTCTCACCCCATTCCATTGTGAAACTACCTAGCATCATTCCCATCCAAAAACGAGAGCCAACAGGGAGGAAACCAGAAAATCGCGACCTTGAGAGAACCCAGTTTTAAAAGACCAAAAACGTCCAGATTTGGCATGGGACAGGGAAATCCCATGGGGGATCCATTAGCATGAACCTTGGGGCGAATTTGGGAGCATTAGCTACCCCGAAATCAATGGGAAAACCCAGTTTTTACAGCTCAGAAAACGAGTGACGGATTTGAGTATTTGGTGAACAGAATGGTGAGAAATCAAATTGGGATTGACTATGCAGAGGTGGGGTGTGCTTGAAAAACCCAGTGAAGGCTAGGATCTCAAGGATCAGCAGCTGGACCTTTCTATGCCCATCCTGAAGAGCACTGGAGGGAAGAGTTGCCTGAGGGACTGTGTAACAGAGAAGGGGATCTTCCTTGTGTTGGATGTGGTAGGTAATGTGGGTGCCTAACTGTTGAGCTCACTTGAGATGCCTGTAGCTCTGTGGTTGAGCTCACTGGCTTAGCATTACCCTCCTCTATCTTCTTGGATGCTTGACCAGAACCATGGTTGTGAGTGAACCCAGCTAGTCCTCCTTAGTGGATACACAGCCCAGCTCGGGGGTGACCTCTCAGCTGAAAGAACACAAGCTGGACAGAGGTCTACGGTTGGGAGGAACGTTGCCCTTCCATAGCCAGTCGTTTGGACCATTACAGTTCAAGATAAGTATTTTGTGAATTAATTTATATACAGACTGTGTTTGCAATGCATTCAATCTGAAGGATTAATTATTCCTGTTAATGAAATGAAATGCATCATGTTTTATGCAATGTGATAAATTGTCCATGCTTAATGAAATTTAGTAACTGTTACATGTATGAATGATATGGGTATGCTGAATGTATGAAGAAATAGTGTGCATACGTAATGACTAATTTCCGCTGTGTTTAAATTGAGATGAATCTGCATTTGGAAGTTTTAAATTGCATGCGTTATGAGCCAAATTATTGGGGCTAAGCCTGCCATAAGCCCGTGTGTTGTTAACGTTTCCTTCCTTGCACTTGATGATGGAAGGGGGTGTTACATGACAGCAGTTTTGACGATGGAATCGACGGTTGTGATGGCGTTTTCATCTTGCCTACCTACTCGTCATTGTGAAATCGCTATGATTCAGCTGCATCTCAGCTTTATATTTGTTGAATGTATAAATGGATTCAGCTTCTTCAAATTATTCAAAACATCAAAATTAAACAAATTTAAACATTGTTCTTTAAACATACAAGCAAGCTTGCATCTCATAAAAACTAAATCAACAATTACCCTTACACATGTAAAATGTACATGGTTATAAGGTAAAGAGGTAAAAATATTTCATTCTTAAATTATGTGGATTGAAATAGAAGTTGATTGAAGCAAAAGTTGAGAAATCATTGGACTATATGAAATTTTGTTCGAGCAATTTTTTTTTTCTTTAATCATTTATTACACCTTAGAAAATAAAAACATTTTTTTTTTAATTTTTTCTTTAAACATTTATTACACCTTACAAAATAAAAACAATATATATTGAACTTTGAAAATAAAAACAAAATATAATTATTGATTTAGAAAATTTTGATAAAATCATTTTGAAGTGAAAATATTTGGAAGGGAGAATGCATTGAATAAATACTATTATGAATATTTGGATGAAAACATGTATAATAATATAATTGTTTTTTGGATGTTGATTTGAAAATTTTCAATGATGACATAGAATAAAGACTTAGATTTCAATCTAGCTTTGGAGAGATTAGTAATGCTAAACAACAATAACAATTGAAAAACAACAATTACTAAAGGATAACAAAGAAATAATAAATTTATCACAAGGTAATGCATTTAACAACCTCAAATTTCAAGAGCATAAAGAGTAATGATTGGTGTAATATATTCACAACTTTATTTAATAGATGGTTGTATGGCATAACTAGTGTAGACATTCTCACACAACATCAACATCCATACTCCTATTGTTCCATGTTCCCTTTCTCTTCCTTCAACTAATAAATTATGACAACATCAACAAGAATGTCACAACCAAAATGTCGCCATGCATGTCATCTCTATTTCAAAGCAATATGTACATCGCATAAAAACATCATAAAAGGATGCAACAAGAATTTGGATCGAATGTAGAAAGAAGTTCCAACCATGTGAATGTTTATAGTATATTAGATTAGATTAGATTAGTCAAGGTGAGAGAACTCTCCCCGTGGATTAGACTGTGTTGGTTGTGCAGGAATGAGTAGTAAACAAAATGTAACTATTGGCAATGCCTTATTGCTTACATGAAGGGTTCTGAGGTTTCCATCATTATGTGTTTCACTTTCCTTGGAGTGTTGAGGTCTCTCACTATGTTGATGCAAACGAGATTGTTAGGAACCCATGTCTTTACTTTGTTAGTATCTTGTTGTTGGACGCATATGCTTTGTAAGACGTCCCATACTATTTGTCGATCCATAGTTTGTATTAGCCCATAGTATTGATCCATAGTATTGGACGCATATGCTTTGTAAGTCGTCCCGTAGTATTATATGTCCCATGGTATTGACCCATAGTATTGTCACATAGACTAGTATATAAGTTTATATTGATGCCAATGAAGGCACCGTGAAGTTATTTGTATTGAGCTTGCTCAAAGGAGGTTGCCCCCTTGAAGTGGCCTGCGATCAATAAAATATTTTGTGATCTCATATATTGTGCATTTTATTAATTAATTGTTGCAAGTTCCTCAAATCTAGTATCAGAGCACTTTCTTGGGCTCGTTCGCTGAAATTTCTGCCAATTTTTTTTTTTGCATCTGTTACAGGTTCGAATCTAGGAATAATTCCTATCCGCTTAACTGTGGGAAGTACTTGGGCATAAGCCCTAAAAATCATTATGAGGAGTACCACAGGAACCCCAAAGTAGCTGGCCCATTGAGAGGACCTACTAACGAAAATGGCAACGACCCCTACCTGATTGACTAGTTCCCACCCATGAGGTAAACCAAGAGCTGTCATTTGTGGAAAAGCGGTTATCGGTTTTACCTAAGCCGTGGAGTGAGGGGTACTGCCCCAATATGCAAGCCGTCAGACAACATTAATGGCTGAGTGAATCCTTTGAACCGTTAGAAAGCCGAGCATACGGGGTCCATATCTATTTTCAGCTGATAAATCGCAGATTTCCTCTGTCCAGAATTGTTGCCGATCACTTTCGTGCCATTTCATATCTATGTGTTGCTGATCCTGTCCGCGCCGTTTCAAATCCATCTGTTGTCGATCCCTTCCGCGTCGTTTCAGATCCATTTGTTGCCGATCCCTTCCGCGTCGTTGCAGATCTATTTGTTTTCGATCCCTTCCACGTCGTTGCAGATCCATTTCTGTTTTTTCGCCATATCTCCCTTGTTTTAACTCCGAAACTTCCCTGACACCCCTGCAATCCCATTTTGCATATTTCATTCTTGAGGACCCTATCCCAAATTCCACTTCCCAAAGCCAGAAATCCCACATTTGTCTATTTTTAGGGTTTTCCATAACTTCTTCAATTTTCACCCACTCACTTTCAAATTTTACCATAATGTTCATTTCCTATTTCTGCTTCTTTGTCCATTTCTGCCAAATTTTCTCATTCTTTCACCTCGCTTCTGAAATCCCCATTTTTTGCTTTCCTGTCCATTAGAAAGTGTCCAAAACCTCGTCAAACCCAAATTACCCATCCGAGTTTTTTCCAAATCCAAATTTTCCTTTGCTAAAACAGTTTTTTGTTTTTGTTTTTCTACTCATTCAAAAAAAAAAAAAAAATCCTAGTTATGGTTGTCACCCGTGCAGGAGCACAAATCATGGAGGAAGCACTTACAACCCTCAAAACCAAAATACAAGATCTGGATGAAACATTTCTCAGCCTCCATCTTTAGCATTCAACCATGAACAATAATTGACCGCCAGAATCTTCTACAGCCACTAGGTTCTCTTCTTCTAGCAATTTTCGTGGACCGGAGCTTGAATTTCCTCGCTTCAATGGTACTGATCTGATTGGATGGATATACCGGGCAGACAAATATTTCAGTATGCATAAGACTTTTGATGTCCACAAAGTTCCACTTACATCCTTTCATTTGGAACATGAAACCCTTCAATGGTACCGTTGGGACATCAGAGCTCATCACAAGCCAAACTGGATAGATCTTTGCCAACTCCTTTTTCAACAATTTGGTCCTAGTGCTTTTGATGACTTCACAGGAGCACTCACTAAACTTCGCCAAATTGGCACTGTGAGAGAGTATCAGACATAATTTGAGAAACTGACCAATCACACAAAAGGATTGTCTGATAAATTCTACAGGAGTTGTTTTATTAGTGGTCTCAAGGATGAAATCCGCTCAGAGGTTAAAATGTTCTGTCCCAACACAATGATGGAAGTCCTAGGGTTGGCTAAGTTGGCAGAGGACAAGATCGCAGCCCAACAAGGCTCCAAACCCACCTTTGTTCCCTTCAAAAATATGGGTTCCCAACGACCTCCCACCACGCCAGCTCCTCGACCAAATCCTATCAAGCATTTGTCTGAATCAGTGATGTGGGCACGCTGAGAAAAAGGGCTTTATTATAATTGTGATGACAAATTCACTCGGGGGCATAGATGTGTTGAGCAAAATCTCTATCTCTTGGATATGGATTCTCCGCCTGCCTTTGAACTTGGTGAAGACGCTCCAGATACAATAGATGATCAGGTCGACATTCAGCAGCCGCCTGTTGACCCCCCATATCAGGACGACCAACCAGAGATATCTCTCCATGCTTTATCTGGTGTCACCACCCCCCAAAAAATGCGGGTCAGGGGTTACTTCAAGAAGCTCCCTCTTACCATACTCATTGATTCTGGTAGCACTCATAACTTCATTGACCCTTGGATCGCCAAACAGGCTGATTGTTTTGTCCATCCTTGCTCCAACTTTGAAGTCATGGTTGCCAATGGGGGCACCTTACCTTGCAAGGGGAAGTGTCACAATGTGCGTATCTCTATGGAATATTATAACTTGCGTTCTGACATGTTTGCCTTGGCCTTAGGTGGATGTGATGTGGTTTTGGGTGTTCAATGGTTACGCACACTTGGACCCATCTTATGGTATTTTTCTAAACTTTGGATGTAGTTTTCACTCCATGGGAAAAAACACACATTTAAAGGCTTACAACCAAGGTCTCTCCACATCATCAGTTCAAATCGCCTGGAAAAGCTCCTTAAGAAGAATTCACATGGTGTTGTCGCTCAGCTCCATTCCGTTCAAATGCACCCATCAACGGTCTCCACTACTCCCTTGGATCTCCAACAAATTTTGGATAGATATGCAGGTGTCTTTGCTGAACCAGTGGGATTGCCGCCTTCAAGAGACCTTTCAGGTAAGAATTTAGGTGCCTCTACATTTGAGAAGGAAATGATGGCTATTTTGCATGCAGTACATACATGGCAGCCATACCTATTTGAGAATTCTTTCTGCCTCAAGACTGCTCACCAGAGTCTGCAATATTTCTTGGAACAACGGGTCTCCTCACCCGCACAACTGAAATGGGTTCGCCAACTCCTGGGTTATGCCTATGAGATCACTTACATGACGGGTTAGGACAATTTTGTGGTAGATGCTCTTTCTTGCACATTTGATTACCAAGTTTCTCTTTCATCTATTTCTATGCATGCTCCACATTGGTTGCAATCTATTCAACATGGCTATGTCAACGAATCCTCCTTATTTCAACTCATCCAATGGTTGGCCAACAACCCTTCTACTGTACCACATTACTCTTGGGATGGCACTTCCCTGAGATACAAGGGCCATCTCGTGCTTCACTAGAGCACAGATCTTCAACAGGCCATCTTCTCTGAAATCCATGCGTCTCCATTGGTCAGGCACTCCGAGTTCCTCCAAACGTATGAGCGGGCACAACATACCTTCTTTTGGTAGGGAATGAAAAGGACAATTTAACAGATGATGGCTGCATATGGTACTTTCCAGCTCCTTCTGGGATTGCTCGAACCCGTACCCATCCCTACACGGATCTAGACAGATATGTCTCTGGAATTCATTGAAGGGTTCCCTAAATCTGGAGGGCAGACTGACATTACCAATAAATGTTTGGAAACTTATCTTTGTTGCTTCACCTCCGAAGAACAATCTCAGTGGGTGAAATGGCTCCTTCTCGCTAAATGGTGGTACCCTACTGCATCTAAAATTACTCCATATGAAGCAATCTATGGCCAGGCACCGCCATTTCTTCTTCCATACACCCTCAATAGTGCACCAGTTCAGGAAATTGATACGGTTCTTTGAAACCACAATCAGATTCTTCGCATTTTGTAGGACACTCTTCACATGGCCATAATTTGAATGAAACAAGAAGCCAATCAACACCGTTCTGAGCGCACTTTTCAAGCAGTTGATATGGTTTTTCTTTGTCTACATCCTTCCAAGCAATCCTCCCTGACACTCAAAGAGAGTCCACTTCACTCTCTCTCTATCATAGAGGTATTCATTTAGTGGCACGACATGCAACCAGAGGATGCTACATGGGCACCACTCCTTTAGATTCAGTGTCAATTTCCACATCTAAAGCTTTGAAGACAAAGCTTTTTCTAAGGGAGAAGGGATGTTGGGAACGCATGTCTTTACTTTGTTAGTATATTGTTGTTGGACGCATATGCTTTGTAAGATGTCCCGTAGTATTTGTTGATCCATAGTTTGTATTAGCCCATAGTATTGATCCATAGTATTGGATGCATATGCTTTGTGAGTTAGATCTAGACTCTAACTCATAAAAAAAAACTAACGGCAAAATAGCTAAGTCAATAAGTAATAAACCCTAGGTAAGCGGTTGATCAGTCTTACCCATTGCAAGCAAATGAAATCGATTTTCTCAGTAAGGGAATCGCCCCTCCTCCTACATAGTTATCCCTCAAGAATACTCCATCAATCAATGAGAACGAACTACTACTACAACTTTAACAATAATGTTCGCTTCATGGAAGAGGAAATCTCTATTCTAGATAATTTCAGTACCGAATACTATACATCCAAATGTGTATATATTTTATGTAGAAATAGTTTACGGGTCTGTCCCTACGCTTGCATAATCGGGATTCACACACTCAATTTCCATTTATGGTTCAATTAACTCTAACTTCAACTGTTCCATTTCCTTAACATGACTGGAGCTCACATGAAAGCCAGTTGCATACTGTGCGTAGACAGTTAGTGTTGACACATGATGCAACCAACATCCGTGATCCCTCGGCGACCATCGAAACCTATCTGCTTTACAATTAACATTGCGGGAGTATAATTCTGGTTGTTGTAGTAATTATAGGATCCATGCCCTGCTTTACAGGATGTCATATGGTAATGCATAACTGTATAGATACTCAATGATATGTGCTTTATCTCCAGTTATTCTAGCGCACGGTTTGAAAAATGGCGGTTTGCAGAGTGGATTGTGTATTTGATTATTAAGTCGCCATGAAAAACCGTTACTATCTCAATAATTTAAATTTTAAATTTTATTGGCATCTCAGTGGAAACTGTTGTACATCCAAATCTAAAATTCATAAGCTCACTCCTCTTGTTAGTTCATAAATCTCATTAAATCAGTTGTAGCCTTGAATGAAGCCCAACATTTCACTGGCTGTGCGCATCTACCTGCTATTCAACATAAACGCTTTGCCAGGGTTGGAGACATCTGCCATTTGGCAGGAATTTGCTGCATCTCAACTTTGTACTTGTTAATGTATAAATGGATTTAACTTTCTCAAATTATTCAAAACATCAAAATTAAACAAATTTAAACATTGTTCTTTAAACATACAAGCAATCTTGCTTCTCATAAAAAACTAAATCAACAATTACCCTTACACATGTAAAAGGTACAAAATTGTAAAATGTACATGGTTATAAGGTAAAGAGGTAAAAATATTTCATTCTTAAATTATGTGGATTGAAATAGAAGTTGATTGAAGTAGAAGTTGAGAAATCATTGGACTATATGAAATTTTGTTCTAGCATTTTTTATTTTTTCTTTAAACATTTATTACACCTTAGAAAATAAAAACAATTTTATTTTTATTTTTTATTTAAACATTTATTACACCTTAGAAAATAAATTTTTTTTCTTTTTTTTTTCTTTAAACATTTATTACACCTTAGAAAATAAAACCAATATATATTGAACTTTGGAAAATAAAAACAAAATATAATTATTGATTTAGAAAATTTTGATAAAATCATTAAAAAACAACAATTACTAAAGGGTAACAAAGAAAGAACAAAGTTATCACAACGTAAATTAGTTAACAACCTCAAATTTCAAGAGCATAACGAGTAATGATTGGTGTAATATATTCACAACTTTATTTAATGGATGGTCGTATGGCATAACTAGTGTAGACATTCTTTACGCTCACACAACATCAACATCCATACTCCTATTGTTCCATTGTTCCATGTTCCCTTTCTCTTCCTTCGACTAATAAATTACGACAATATCAAAAACAAGAATGCCACAACCAAAATTCTACCATGCATATCATTTCTATTTCAAAGCAAGATGTACATCGCATAAAAACATTATAAAATGATGCAACAAGAATTTGGATCGAATGTAGAAAGAAGTTCCAACCATGTGAATGTTTATAGTATATTAGATAGATTATATTAATCAAGGTGCAAGAACTCTCCCCGTGGGTTAGACTGTGTTGGTTCTGCAGGAAGGATTAGTACACAAAATGTAACTATTGGCAATGTTGTATTGCTTACATGAAGGGTTATGTGGTTTTCACCATTATGTGCTTCACTTGCCTTGGAGTGTTGGCGTCTCTCACTATGTTGATACAAATATGATTGTTGTAAGAAGAGTGCATTGAGAAGAAGAGTTGTTGGTTGACACTTAGAATTCTAAACATTGAAATTAAAAACACTAATTGGAAGTGGAGAATGTGCGAGTATAGGCTCTAGCTAGAGAATTTGGTTAGTTGTGAGAAATGATAATTTTGTTGTCTTGTTTGTTTTCCTATGCCATGATGTGTATCATAATTTCAAATTGAGTTTAAAAATAAGTGTTAAAAGGTTTGGTGTTGGTTTTTTGGTTAGTGATCTAGTGGGTACATTGCAGTGTTGACTAGATTTGTAACGTATTGAGGAATTTAAAAAAAACACCAAGCTTGGGTATTTGTGGAAATTCCCTGTACACTGCACATGACATAACAACTTTCAATTTTTAGATATAATCGTTGGTGGACACATTGGGTTCTTATTTCAAACACATCTAAGAATATATGGAGCTAATTTATAATATGGCATTGGATTTTCCTTGGTGTCTTTCATCATTGACTTCACTTCAACAACCACATTTGGTCATTGTGGTTTCCCACAAATTCATGCTTTAAGCTCCTTCGCCAGATTCTCTTTCACAAAATGTTATGATTTTTTTGCCTCCTTAACAAGGCATAGTCATGGTTGCATTGCAACACATTCAGGGGCGTCTAAAGCCAAATCCTTTTCTTTTGGTAGTGCCTCTTCACTATGGCATCTGTGGCCACCTACATGCCCCATGATGTTGTCATTGTGGTTGTGAACAGTGATGATGACTGATAGAACTTAAACAAGATCTTTCATACAACTCCGCTCATATCATTATAGTCCTTATGGAATATATCTGGTCGTTTACTCACTTAACCCACAACAACAACAAAAATGTCTCTTATTAATAATTGATTTTGGATTCATTGTTATCACATATAATGGAATGATGAAAATTTGAACTGAGAGTACATTTCTAAGTCTTCCACACATATACATGAATTCAAATGCATGCATGATAACTTGCTTAAATAGAGATGTTACTAGTACATTAAAATTGATCATAAGTTTCTTATACATTTGACCTATATAGAATTTTTTTTATCCCTCCATGAAGGATATTTATTCTCAATTGGTAAGGAATGGAATTACAACTCTAAGCAAATCATATCAAAAAACCCACAAAGAAACCAAGAATTACAACTCTAAACAAATCAAATCAAAGAACCCACAAAGAACCCAAAGTGACCAAGACTATGCAAATTTCCATTGGCCAAAAAACATAGGATTGCACAAATCAATATTAAGCTCCTCCTCTAAACCAAATTAAGCCACTAGAATAGAGGTGATCTCATTTTGCACTTGGAAAATATGATGAGGATAAGAATACGTTGTAAAGGGTCAATCAAAGGATCATAATGTTGTCAAACCCCCCATTTTTCACAAAGTCAACCGTTCAATATAATAATAGTAATCAAATTTTCAATGTAAAGGGAATGGGCTCATAACTTTTCCAAGTTCAAATCATGGATAAACACATGATTGAACGAACAAACATGGCATCGGTTGTTGATATTAATAGTCTTTGCAAGCAAGCCATTGGAAAACATTACAAATTTCCATCTTATCCGATGAGGAGGTGGTTAGATCGGATCACGAGCAACATACTGCACCAAATATTATCCATACATGACACGTCACACTTCACCTTTGTAGACACATGATCCGATCAAATCATATAAAGAATTTGGATCATATATAGAGCGTCAATATTGTTGTAACTCTCAATGCATCGGTTCAGTTCTTACTATCTAAACCTATTAGAGGCAACAACAATTCTTGTAAATGTCCCACAACAACGATTTGCAATTCTATTAAGTGTCCCGCAACAACAATTTGCCATTCTTGTAAGTTAAATGTCTTGTACTTTATAAATGTGAACAACATAAATTACAAGTCCTTATGATTTGTCTTGCCTTCATATTTAGAAAGTGTCTCATGACATTGATTTTTGGTTTCGTTAGACAACGCAATGCGGTATGCAACAGGGTGTGCAATATGACATGCAAAGGGTGAAGGCGGTGCGAACAATGAAGGCGGTCGGGGATGGGAATGAAGGAGGTGGGCCATGGGAATAGGTGGTGGTAAAGGGGATGGACACAAAGCCTCAATGCTTCAAGTTCTATTGTTTGATGCTAGAGAACAAGGCAATCTACACTACAACTGTGGTGGCAGCGAAGACTATGGCGGTGACATTAAATGCATTTAGTAAATGCTTTCGTCTCCTTTTAAACCAAAGCGATGAAAAACTTAAAAAAACTCGATGAAAAACTTAAGAAAACTCGATGAAAAAACTTAGAAAAACTTGTGTATCGAAGGAAATCATCTAGCAATAACGCTTCAAGTTGAGAACCAATAGAATCATGCACAAATCAATTCTTAAACAATTAAGAAAAAAAAACAAACCAGGCAATATCATCCAACTTTTTATTTTATCTTTTCTTTTTTATATATTTTTTCTAACTATATATGAATTTTTCTTTTTATATATATATATTTTTCTATGAAAATAGAATTTGCAAATTTCTTATTTCAACTTTCTACTATCCAATTCACCTCTTATAATAAATTCTAATAAATATTTTATCCAACTCACTTTTATTACCTCAATTAACTAATCTTAATTATCCCATTTCATATTAAAAATGTTTAATATGATAAGGTTAGATGATAAAGCGATTTGGCTACTAAAGTCTAAGAAGGTGTACATACCCTACACCCCTCTAGATTAGAACCTATGATCTCTTAGGAGGAAACACATGTTCTTAACCATTAGGCCAACTAAAGATATACTTTTTCATGGGAAACATACACAACCAATACATGCATCAAATTGGTGTATGAGACCCCATTTTTTGCGGGACAAGGGAGCCCCCTCCACACAACGATTTGACAACTAAAGTCTACAGAGGTGTACATACCCTGCCATCCTTCGGATTTGAACTTGTGACCTCCTAGGAAGAACACATGTTCTCAACCGTAAGGCCCACTCAAGTTGTACAATTCTAAGAAAGACGAGTTAACAATATTAAACCTCAAGGGGTATGGGTAAAGATTATGACAATTAAGAATATTATAAAAATAAGTGAATACAAAGGATTAATAACTTAATTGAAAAAACATTAAAGGGGATTAGGTTACACGAATAAGAATATGATTGATTTATAGGAAGACCAAAAAATAAAAAGGCTAAATATGAGAAGATATGTATTGGAAAGAAAAAATGATACTAAAGAAATTATCAAGAAGCTATAAGAATAAAAAACACTATGAAAGAGGTATTATCAACCTGGGATATGGAATCAAGAATATTTTAACAAAGGATAAAAACTAGAACGCTGGAGGAAGACGAAAACTAGAACATCAAAGGAAGAGAAAAAAAGGCGGGGGGTGGTTAATCACCAAAATAGAAAATAGGGGAGGGGATAAATAAATGGCTATAGATGCAAATGATGGATGTTGGTTTTCCATGAATAGCTAAGTTTATAGCTATCTTCTTGGTTAAAATTGTTATGATGATTTGTAATTTCAAGGGCTTCCTTGATTATGTGAGATTCATAGTAGGGTATTGTGCTAGGATTTTGGCTTGGTAAAAGAAAATGAGGTGTTTGGTATTATAGGAATGCTCAGCTATAGATGACGATAATTTGGCTATGGAAAGTGTTAACTATATGCTCTTTGATGTGGGTTTGGATCGACCTATCAATTTGGTTGGTGTAGGATTTACCACGAGAACAAGGAATTTAGTGAACTCCTTGGGTGTGCATAGGGTAAAATTGATCTTTGATGATTCTAAATAATTTCTTTAGGGTTCTATGGGGTTTGAAAAGAGTTTTATGTTCTTCTTTGTTAAGATCTTACAATAGTAATCAATAATACCATGAATGTAAGGTCATGAAACTAAGGGTTGGGAATAGGAAGTGGATAAGAGGTTTTTGGATTCCAAATGGAGGGAAGAGTGAAATGCTTAGTTTGGGAAATAGAATAGCAATTGGCTCAGAAAGAATTAACGAGGTGGTATTTTTCTTTGTCTAGAAGGTGCGGAGTAGGGAACCATTAGGTTGACGAGTGATAAGAAAATCAAAGAATGAGATAGAGTTATCTTTTTTGGGTTTCAATGGTGAATTTAATGTGGGGGGATATGTTATTAAGGTGAAAAAATAATTAATTAAAAGAGGATTGGCCATAAATTTAGATAAAAAAGGTGTCACCAACAAACTGAAACTAGCATTTAGTCTTGAGATGAAAATGGTTAGTCTTGAGATGAAAATGGTTAAAGAATAAAGCATCAAAGTTTTTCATGAAAATATTATGATCCCTTTACAATGAGAAGCTCTCTCCTTTAAATAGTATGGAGAGAGGCCACAATACTAACCAATTTTTGAATGAGTGGCTAAGATTAAAAGATCAAAAGATCTAATCAATGGTTGAGATGAGCTCAACAATACAATACGTGGATCAACTCAATAATACAATATAATAATGGATAAATCATTCATAATAAGGGGGTCCCACCAAATGTCAATGATAAAACATAAGTAATAGCTCATGGTGGTCCAAGGGGTAATTTCTAACACTCTTAGTCAATCCCCATGGCACAATATCCAAAAGTAATCATGATAGACACCAAATCATGCCTCTCTAGGAAAGTCGTGAGCCTTAGGAGGCTCTAGAAAATCATATAAAATGCCATAAGTGATGGATGTGGATCCCGATGAAGCTGAAAATGCTGGAGAAGGTGTGGAAGACATCCCACTCATCATCACTAATCATCCCATACCAAAAATTTTCCTCAGTAACCCAAATTGAATTCCTCAGTAGCCATTTTCACCATTTCTGGACTGCCTCGGGAAATGTGAAACTCCCCAAACTGCCTCCTGGAGTGCCTGCGTTGTCAAGGTAAGCTCACCAATGTGTCTGTGAAGGGGGTAATATGGTAATAACAAGTGGTTGGACCACCCCCTCCATGTACAACGCCCTAGGTGAACCAATCAAATCTCATCACTGCTCTGACGGGGCCTTTGAGAGGCCAAAACTACACTAGGATAGCCAACTGAGGCTAAAAATCACTGTAACTGCCCAGAACTAAAAACAGATTGTCTCATTGGATTCAGAAGGTCCAAATCCATCTAAAGTGTGTACTCATACACCATATAGGCCTTTGCATGGTCAAAAATAAATACTCATCATATCCGACAGACTAAATAATAATAACTTGTAAAAGTGTTGAAAAGCACAAATCATCATCATAGGCCTAAAAACACTGCATAAAACCACCATGGTGACCTGTACCAGACCATATATCATCTATCTGTATCATCTAGGGTCTACCACCTCATGTCTTGTAGTTGACTTTTGGTCAAACTAGGTTTGACCAAGTCAACATGACCAAAATATAACTCAAATTGTCATCAAGCTGCTATAAGGTTTCAAAGGTTAAAACATGCTTTACAATCCATTCAAATAGCAATCATTACTGGTGATCTAAATCAAAATATATAAAGTCATTAATTATTATTATTACTCAGACTAGACTTTCAAGACCATACTCACTTCATAGTTGTGACCATTTTGCTAGTGAAGGATGAAGGCTTTGTACTGAAAAGGCTAGGCTAAAGGGAATCACTTACTGACTTAACACTGTGACACTTTGGAAATGGAAATGGAATACACACTACATCATATACTGAACAAGCAATAACATAGGGAATGATGGTGTCTCACAAATGGGTGAGTTGTTCAAAGAGTGTTTATTCGCCTCAGCAGATGCACACAATCCATAATACAAAAGAGGCCAGCAATCTTTTTGATATAGAGTTTAAGTTCCATTGCTTTTTGGGCCTATAATTTCCATAGCCTTTGATCTATGTGTGTTTATAAACACATTGGATAGATTTACATTCATTAGGCTTTTTGCTGCAGGTGTGTTTTTAAGGCGCTTGTTTACCTGAGCACTTCTAGGTGTGTCTTTAGATAGCTTGTTTACCTAGGTTTTTATATTTCACAATAGATATAACATTTGATATTTAATAGTGATTTTCATTTGGCTTGCCTTTCATTCATGTGTGTTGAGAAACACATTGCATGAATGGGCTTTCATACGAGATACAACATTTTATTTCCATACTTTGTATTCATGGCAGCACTAAAAGCTTCAGGTTTAGCCAACAACATCTTTAGTGACTAGGGGGACTTCATGAGGAAATCCAACTCACCAAAGGTAAGTTTTGTCACCAACTCAGAGCCAAGACACAATAAACAAGGAAGCTCACCCAATACGGAGGCTATAGTGGGGAAAGGTCCTCCATGCCACTAGTCAAGTAGTAAGTCAAGGTAATGAACAAATTGGGTAGGTAATGGATGGATGAAGACAATGAATAATGAGACCAACACTAGCAAGCCATAGTATGGTGGGAATGATCACCTCTAATCTCCCTAAGGAGGGTAAAACCGATGAGTATGGGACAAGAACTTCTAAGTCTGAGTAGGGACAAATATGATATATATATAAAAGTACAACCAGGTCCACATATCTATATGATCGCCAGATCATGATACTAAATGCTAAGATATGCTAAAAGAATGAACATAAAATCAATATAACCACAACACCATAATATACCTGCTGAGTCATATACCTAAATGCTCATCATATGAGCCATCACCTGTCCTCTGAAACTGTTGCTGTAACTGTGGGAAATACTGATTGCTCTGTACAAATGGCTAAATGGCTACATCGGTCATCTCTCTGAGTGTCCTGAAACTTTGTCATGGCATGGGGAATCAACACTGCTGTCCATAATCTGATAGTGATCCATACTAGATGCTCATCTCAGCATCTCAATGCAAGGGAACTGGATGAATAGTGTACTGGAATCAGAAAAATAATGTATGGTAGCCCGACTACTATATATGTGATAAAAGGACCCTTATAAGTGGAAAGGGAATTGCAAGCAAAAATCCTTGTGTCCTCTTACTGCTAGCCTTGTTGTTTTCTCCACCCTTGGAATCTAACATGTTCGCCTCACTCTCTTACTCATACCTTCTGCTCTTCCCCTCTGTGTCATTGAAATGAAAACACCATATAAACATTTAACTATAAAACTTATATGGAAGAATATAAAGGACATTATTAGTCCTTGTTGGAAGGCCCAAAGGGACTATTGTATTCAACTGGATTTAACTTCATATTATTTTGTATTTGACTTTGCATATGTCCTAAATTTTTTGACATAGATCGTAAATTTATTCATTAATTATTTCACTACATAATATTTACTTGGAATATCATTGGATGGAACATTGAAGCATTATTGTCAGGCCAACAGAAGAGATCCTGGGAAGAATGGTGATTGGTTAATGTTTTCTTAAACGCGGTTTGCTATGTGTTAGTGTCAAGGTTCAGGTAAGCTTTCACTACTAGCAAATATTTCAAGGTTCACCATCATTTTCCACCATTCATTGCACCACCCTTCACCATTCACCGCTCACCACCATTTTCCATCCAAATTTTTGTAACTATGTGCATATGCTTAACTAAATTATGTGCTACAATGTGTTGTTACTAGTGTTGCTACGTTCGTTGGGTTGCTTCAAATTTTTTCAGCTTTGGTGATTTCAGGTATGTACATAGTTAGTTATTTGCTTTACTTTGTTTAAACTGTCTCATTTTCCACCTACATAAGAACAAGTTCTTTCTGTTTCTACACAGAATTGTAAGTTGTTTCTTCTTGTATACTTTTCGCAATCAACACTTTGTTTGGATTCGGTTGGATTTCTTATCTTTCATTTCTTTAGATGATTTGATTATGTAGTTTAGTCACCTGGTTTCAATATATAAGACCATAAATGAAGAGACGAGTAATAGTAATAGTAAAAGGAAAAAACAAATCTAGTATTTAAAACCATAATGGAATATTATTCCAGTGTTAGTCATTTTTTCTTTATTTATGCATATTTATTGAGGCTACATGAGTTGCTGGAGCATGAAAAAAGTTGTTGCATCATATGAATTCATCTATCTAGTGATTACCTACAATGCCCATTTCCAGGGTTCAATCCTTGTCCTCGCCCCTTTGTCTATTGCCTTTGACTAATTTTGACTTGCGTCTACCTTTTCCTAGAAAAAATTCACAAAACAAATGGAATATATAAATATGTAAAGATAAGTAACTAAGAACTCTTCCAAATCAATTCAGAAAATGAAAACTTGTGAAAGATGGGTCCATACCATGCGATATTTAGAAGCACATGCCTCCAAATTTGGCCATATGATGTTGTAGAAACCCTGTACTGGAGTTCTTTTAGCCCCCCCTGAATTCCTCCACCCCTCAAAACTGAACTTTAGTCAATCAATTTTTCGGGTTCACCTAACCTTCACGCTCCTAGGAAACCACTAAATAGTCTCACATGACTAGTTATTCGTGTTGGTCACTATTATCACTCATGTAATATAAATCATAATTGACCTGGTCGAGCACTCAACCGATTATGAGGCCTACTGATTGATTTATCACTCAATTGATGTCTTTCTTAAGGGGACAACCATGCATCGTTAGATTAGATGGGTAAATCCTCCAAGTGGCCTGACCTCCTATGGTTCCACAACTGCCTCTTACCACATGCATATATAATTCAACATAGCCAAATTTTGGAACTAATTCAAGCATAGTAAGCTTGAAAAGTGTCACCACCCCTGATGTAAACCCATTTCCCAGCCCTCTCAAGTCAAGGGCATAAGGAAAGGATTTCCTTCAACGTTACCTGACAATGTTATGTTCATTATATTTCCTGCACTATTTTGACCACTATTTCCTCCTAACACCAATTGACTAGTATAAGAAAGAAAAATAGATTCAATAGAATTCACTATCTAAGTTGGAATGGGGTAACATTATATTCTATGATGTTAGCTGACATTGAGTACAAGGGCAGGGTAGTTGCATATGACATCTACAGAGGAGCTCCAATGTAAACTCCAACCGTCCCTCATTCTTTTTAGTATTGGAATTCTACCTAGCTTATCCTTTGCATTCTCACACATATCTTCTCCATCCCAACCAATGGAATTAGGATGCTAAGGAAATATTTTTTAGACACACATCGGTCATATTGTATTGCTAAGACATAAATAGATGTAGCATGCTTCTCACCAACATGGAAAGTGGTGGCAGATTCTATATGTTATGCCACACTCTATGGGCTACAACTCCTAAGCATAATCTGTAGTTAGTTTCACCTCTCAGTGAATTCCAACTTTAGTGTATGAATTTTTGGTCAAAGCATTAGCTCATCCCTAAAGCTTAGTAGTGAACCGAAGAAAGTAATGCAATGGAGACAAGTGAAAGTGGTGCCTAAGGTAGCAAGTCAACAAGATGGGAATGATCACGTCCACATTTCTAAGAAGGAAAAAACCAATGAGTATAAAGAAAGAGTTTCCAGTTGTTAATAATGCAATCATTCATAGAATCCATAGTAACCAATTTCATTTTAACATATATATACTACCAGATCATAATTACTATATTCCAATTCAAGCTATCAAAATGACTAAAACAAAAAGATAATAATACCAATGCACACCATATATATCCTGGGTCATATACCTGTATCTGTAATATGGACCAACTATAACCACTGGGAACACTGTTGTTGAAACTCTGAACACTGCCTTGTACCTGTATGGAATAAAAGGTCATCTCGGTCACCAAATATGAGGTCTTAAGGCTCAACCTTGGCATAATGCCTACTGCATGACTGATATAAGGCTGATATGATGTGTGGGTGATCTCAAATAACACTTCTCATCTTAGCTGATCTCACTAAATATGTGTAAAGGGAAAGCTAAAAAATATGCAGATATATTCTCTACAATCATGGTAGCCCAGCTACTATGGATGTGATAACAATACCCATTTTGTACCAATAATTTTTTTATTTTTGGGTCTTGGAACAAGTTCCCAGGTATGAATCTTTTCAATCTGATTTAATTTTTTCTTCATGGCTTTAACCCAGTGCTCATCAGTTTCGGATTCCTCAAAACCTTCTGGTTCTATTTGGGATAGTAAAGAAAAATGAACCTCTTTAGTCGTATCTCTTAAGCACCTTCTTCTAGTCGTTACACCGAAATTTTTATCTCCAATAATCAAATCCTCTAAATGATTCTTTTGAACATATCTGGAGGATGCTTTTGTATCATGTCTCCCTTCTTCTAAATCTCGTGGATATATCATTTCCCGTGATTCTCTTGTTTCTTCATTTTCTTCTTAGTCCTCATATAATTGCTCAAACACTGGTTGATTATCATCATCCTCTACTTTTCTATGCGTGAACACTTCATCTACCTTTACGTCTGGAATTTCTACCATATTTGTTAATCTTAAATTGTAGCACTTGTATTCTCTACTTCTTGTAGCATATCCAAGGAAGACTCCTTCATCAAATCTAGAGTCAAACTTTCCCAAGTTTTCATCGTTTCTCTTGATATAGCATTTGCTTCCAAATACCCTAAAGTGCTTGACAGTGGCTATCCTTCCCTTTCAGAGTTCATAAGGCATCGAGTTACTATTTTTCCTTATCTGGAATTTGTTAAGGATATGTATAGCCCGAGTCCAAAAAATATCTGATAACTGTCAATCGTTCAACATTGTTCTCGCCATTTCCTGCACAGTTCTGTTCTTCCTTTTTGCCACTCCATTTTACTGTGGTGTTCTGGAAGTTGAGAATTGTCTCTTGATTCCATGTTTTTCACACAATTTTTTGAATTTATTCAGCGTGCATTCACCTACAGTTTTAGATCTTAAATACGTAATCCTTAATTCAGTTTCATTCACAACTACTTCTTAAAAAACCTTCAAGCATTCAAATGTATTTGATTTTTCTTTAAGAAAGAACACCCATGTCATTCTAGTATAATCATCAATGAAAATCAGAAAGTAGGACTCACCATTTATCCCTTTGGTTCTCATTGGGTCGGAGAGATCAGTGTGCACTAGTTCCAAAGGTTTTGTTGTAGAGTACTCTTTTGTCTTAAAACTAACTCTTGTTTTCTTTCCATGCATGCAGTGCTTGCAGACCAAATTCAACGATTTTGTGATTCTTGGAATGTCTCTTACAACTTGTTTATTATTGATTCCAACCAAATTATCAAAATTGATATGACCCAATCTTCTGTGTAAGATCCAACTTTCATCTATTTGTCCCATGCAACATTTTTATTCCTTTCCGTCATCTAGAATATATACATTATTAGGGGTTATAGTGGTTGTTGCAACTAGTCTACCTGTATTCTTGTTTCTTATTTTGCATTTTTCTAAGTCAAAGGTAAGTGCATGCCCTTAATCACACATTTGGATTATGTTGAGGAGATTATGTTTCATGTTTTCAACCAGTAAGACATTCTCTGCTTTGTTCCTCCTATTCCCCAAGATTACTAATCCCTTACCTAGAATTTTGGCAAAGCTGTTATATCCTGTTAGGATATTCCTATACTCCATCCTAGTCCCACCAGTATTTTGATCCTTTACATTTTCAGTCATGCATGCACTTCTAGGGTTTGCATGCATTCTAGGGTTTGCATGCATCCCAGTCATCAGTCCAGCACCTAGCCCTCAGTTAACCATTCCCCAGGAGCTTCTCACTATTCAGTTTTAGCCCTCCAGTTGCTTAATGCGCCCTTCTTCCTTGATTTTAGGGAGCAACTCGCCCTTCTTCACCTACCAGTCCAGTTGTCTTCAGTTTATACTCAGTTACACCTACCAGACTTAGTTTGACTGATGGTTGACAGTTACTTGAGCATTGATGACTCCACTGATGATGATGAAGACTTCTAGTTGTGCTCCGATGATCATGAGGACACCTAGTTGTGCTCTGATGACACTCTATTGATCTTATGATCACTCTGAGAGGCTAATTCGAATTGCCACCTTAGGCATTCGAATCCTTTCTACCATTGTACTATTTATTTGTCCATATTGTGATTAATTAACTAGTGTGTGTGAAGTATTATTGCTTCTATCTGAGTTCTACTGTACCATATTATTTTGTTGCTCATTATATTGTATTGTTCACTCTTCTTCTATTTTCCTACTTAATCATAATTACTCTTGTGAGGTACACATCATCTCTTAGATCTGCTGTGAGGATTTTCACATATCCAAAATAGACACTGCCTCCTTTTTATTCCCTCTATTTTAGGAAACCATTTTTGTCCCTTGTCATGTGCTTAGAACAACCGCTATTAATATACTAGTGTCCCCTTTTATTTTGTGCATGTAAAGCTAGGATGCATTCTTCATGACAAAGTTGATTTTTCTGGAATTATGCAGACTCTATTCGGCTGGGGATGTTTTTTCGCTTCAACCAATAGCATAAGTGGAAGCTGATTTTTATAGTCATGACTATCATGATAGTGATTGTGACATTTATAGCACTCACTATCTAAGTTTAGGGGGCTGAACGGATTGAAATTTTCTTTTGGAGTTTCAAGTATTTTTCTAACATTGTTATGTCTGGGGTTGGCTTGATCACAAATTTTATTTCTTCTAGCATTTGCATGTGTGTGTGCTTTGCAGTTTATTTCCTTATGACCGAAATTATGACAAAAATAATACTTACCCAAAAATAGAGTTTGATACCTGGTTGGATGATTTCTTTTAATATACACAGATCCAGTTTCCATGTGGATTGAATCCCTGTTCTCCTCTTCAAACTTATGTTTTTTCTCTGGAATAGAAATTTTGAGCACATCAACATGATTCTTTGTTTCATAGACTAAGTTCAAACCATCATAGTCTAGTTTTGATAGAATATTGGTGTTGTTTCCGAACTTTTGTCCATGTTCCATCTGGATGTTGATCTTTTGTAATTCTTCTTTTAGAGAAGTGACCTCAACTTCTATCTTTTCACACTTTTCTTCTCTTAGTTTCAACTGCCTTGCAGTATCTGCTTCTAATTTGAATATTGATTCCTACAAATGTTTGTTTTTCTTCCTTGATTTCTTCAATTCTTCCAATGCACTGATCAACTCTCCTTCAAAATCTACTTCAACCATTCCTTCATCTTTTGCTCCCATATTTTTTAGATCCTTGTCGTTATCCATGAAGAGTTTTTCCTGTATGTCCATATCTGCACAATGATCTATCTTCTAAATGTTAAGTTGTTACTAAAGATACCCCCTCTAATACCAATTGTTGAAATCTTATTAATACTGAGATGGGGAGTGAATCAGTATTAGCGCAATTATGAAAAAATTTCACTTCTTATCAAACTTAAACAATAGTTATATTATGCATTCACCATAAACAATAACATTCATTCACATATGTGCAAAACACAAAACAAAAGTTTTTACGTGGAATCCCTAGTGGGAGAAAACCACGAAATGTTCTCTTATATTATAAAGATTACATTCATGGAAGCACCAACTTCCGAAGTTCTCCAACACCAACTAGAAGGAGGCACCAACCCCCTAGTTTTTCAGGCATTGACATGAAGGAAGCACCGACTCCCTGATTTACTAGCTTTGATTGGAAGGAGGAACCGACCCCCTATTCCTTTCCCCATCCTGCCACCCTGATATGATTGTAGAAGATACTTTTTTGTTGTTCTAATGATCCATGCACTCTTCAGATTAACTGCAATTCATTCCAATGTGCATACCTTCTGTACACTAAGATCTTGCAATCATTGAATTGTATCACATACTTCACTTCACTAGATCAACATTACCCATTGGATTTCATACTTCATAACCTTCTGCTATTTGTGCATTGTTTTGACATACCATTCTGTTTCTGCGCATCTACAAAATCAACTGATACTGCGAATCCTGTGTTGTGTTGTTTTTCTGAATTCTTGCATCTGTATAAGATAATTTACATCATTAAGTGCACCCTATGCTATGCTAAAATTCTGTCTTGGTGCATCTGTCTTAGATAATTTGTGAGTATCATCTGCGATTATTCCTTTCTGTTCTTACACACTTGTCTAAGATAAACCTTATCATACTACACATCTTCTTCTATGTTGCTCTTCTTTCATTGAGCATCTCTCTCAGATAAACCACTTCATATTTGTGCGCATCATCTGTTGTGTTGCATTTTGTGCATCTGGCTCTTCTGCTAGATTATGCTATTTCGATTCCATGAGCCATTGATATCTCAAAATTAGAAGCTTTCCAAATCAAAGTATTACAACTTTCGCATATTCAAGCTTAATTCAACTCTCCAACTTGGCTTCTTATTTATACTTGTCATGCACATACCGTGTGTCCACAAGTTGGTCATAGCATTCCTTCTTCCTTGCTTCACGATTAAGCTTAATTCACATTTCCTCCACTTGCCATGATTTACGCCACTGAGGTATCACACATTGTGGGTCTTGCGCATACTTGGTCCTTTGCATAGTACGTCTTGAACACTTTGGAAGTGTGGGGTATTGTGCCCTTGAAGTACCATCGCTTGTGGGTTTTGCACACTCGACTTGTCCGTCTACCACTTTGTTCTGGGACTCTTGCACGCTTCAACAACTTGTGTACTTCTTTCAATTGGTGGGTCTTGCGCATTTTCGGGACTTGCATACATGTCCAACCGCTACTTGCTCCCAAGCTCTTACGCACTCTTGAAACTTGTCCGACCAACTCTTTTGACTTTAACTTTGAAGTATCATGAGTAGATGGATTGGGACTTGCGCATGTACCTTATGTACTTCTTCAAATTGGATGTACTTCTAAATGTATTGGAAGTACTTCTTCAATTGGATTTCATATAATTCTTCAAAATGGAACATGGATGTTGAAACCTCTTTGCCATTAGTTGGCATCAATGACCACCAAAGTTCAATAAAGGTAAGCAGAGAATGATAAGAAACAAGATTCAGTTGGAATGCCCTAACATACTCATGCTTCAAGAGAAAAGATGAAATGGTACAAAGCTTCAAAAGGTGACACGATATGTGTGGAAGAATGCTCAAGTTATAACTATTGATGCTAGAGGAACAACCACGGGCCTTGCAATCCTCTAGGATCCTCTAGATATTAAATTGGAGAATTTTCTCACAACCCCATAACTATTTCGGTATCCTTCCTCATTTCGGGAATGGAGGAAACATTAGAACAAATTTGGGGTCTAAAATGGGCCTTATAAAATAATGTACCATGGATGAGAGTGCAATGAGTCAAATTTCTCAAACCAATAGATGCTAGGAACCCGTGTTAGCCCTTCTCTTTACTTTGTTAGTATATTGTTGTTGGACGCATATGCTTTATAAGTCGTCCCGTAGTATTATATGTTGATTCATAGTTTGTATTAGCCCATAGTATTGATCCATAGTATTGGACTCATATGCTTTGTAAGTCGTCTCGTAGTATTATATGTTCCATGGTATTGATCCATAGTATTGGCACCTAGACTTAGTATATAAGTTTGTGTTGAGGCTAATGAAGGCACCGTGAATTTATTTGTATTGAGCTTGATCAAATGAGGTTGCCCCCTCGATGTGGCTCGCGATCAATACAAATATTCTATGATCTGATATAACATGTATTTCGTCAATTAATTGTTGCAGGTTCCTCACATATGGTATCAGAGCACTTTCTTGGGCTCGTTGGGTGGAATTTCTGTCAATTTTTTTTCGCATCTGTATTTGTTCCTATCAATTGCAAGTTCGGATCTGGGAATAATCCCTATCCTCTTATTTGTGGGAATTACTTGGGCATAAGCCCTAAAACTCATTGTGAGGAGTGCCACAGGAACCCCGAAGTAGCTGGCCCATTGAGAGGACCTGCCAGTGAAAAGGGAAACGGCCCCTACTTAATTGACTAGTTCCCACCCATGAGGTAAACCAAGAGTTGTCATTTGTGGCAAATATGTTATCAGTTTTACCTAAGCCGTGGAGTGAGGGGTGTTTCCCCAATACCCAAGCCGTTAGACAACATTGGTGGCCAAGTGAATCCCCTGATCATTTAGGAATCCAAGCATACGTGGGGTCCATATATATTTCCAGCTAAGAAATCACAGATTACATCTTTCCAGAATTGTTGCCGATCACTTCCGCGTCGTTACAAATCCATTCTACAAAAAACAAAAAACAAAAAACTTGATTTTTCGCCCTATCTTCTTTGTCTTAATTTTGTTTCCATTGAAATTTCATTGACACCCTTGCAACCCTATTCTGCATATTTCATTCCTGAGGACCCTATCCCAAATTCCACTTCCTGAAGCCAGAAATTCCACATTTGTCTAGTTTTAGGGTTTGCCATAACTTCTTCGATTTTCACCCAATCGCCTTCAAATTTTGCCACAGTGTTCATTTCCTATTTCTGCTTCTTTGTCCCTCTTTGAAAAATTTTCTCATTCTTTCACCTCGCTTCTGAAATCTTCATTTTCTGCTTCCTTGTCCATTCTAAAGTGTCCAAAACCTAGTCAAACCCTAATTACCCATTAGATTTTTTCCCAAACCCAAATTTTCCTTTACTAAAGAAGCTTTTGTTTTTTTTTTATACCCATTCAAAAAAAAAAAATCTTGGTTATGGTTGTCACCCACGCAGGAGCACAAATCATGGATGAAGAACTTGTAGCCCTCAAAACCAAACTCTAAGACATGGATGAAAAATTTCTCATCCTCCATCTTCAGAATTCAACCATGAACAATAAACGACAGCCATAATCTTCTGCAGACACTGGGTTCTCTTCTTCCAGCAATTTTCGTAGGCCAAGCTTGATTTTGCTCGCTTCAATGGTAATGATCCGACTGGATGGATATACCAGGCAGAACAATATTTCAGTCTGCATAATACTTTTGATTTCCACAAAGTTCCACTTGTAGCCTTTCATTTGGAACAAGAAACCCTTCAATGGTACCGTTGGTACATCAAATCTTAGGACGAGCAAATTGGACAGACTTTTGCCAACTACTTTTGCAACAATTTGGTCCTAGTGCATTTGATGACTTAACACAGGAGCACTCACTAAACTTCACCAAATTGGAACTGTGAGAGAGTATCAGACATAATTTGAGAAACTGACCAATCACACAGAAGGATTGTCTGATGAGTTCTACAAGAGTTGTTTTTATCAGTGGTCTCAAGTATGAAATACGCTCAGAGGTTAAAATGTTATGTCCCAATACCATGATGGAAGTCCTAGGGTTTTCTAAGTTGGCGGAGGATAAGATCACATCCCAACAACGCTCCAAATCCACTTTTGTTCCATTCAGAAATATGGTTTCCCAACGACCTACCATGACGCCAACTCCTCGACCAACTCCTATCAAGCATTTGTCTGATGCAGAGATGCGAGCACGTAGAGAAAAAGGGCTTTGTTATAATTGTCATGAGAAATTCACTCGGGTACATAGATGTGTTGAGCAAAAGCTCTATCTCTTGGATGTGGATTCTCCGCCTGCCTATGAACTTAGTGAAGAATCTCCATATATAATAGTTGATCAGGTCGAAATTCAGCAGTTGCCTATTGACCCTCTGTCTCAAGATGAGTACCCAGAGATATCTCTCCATGCTTTAGCTGGAGTCACCACCCCACAAACAATGCGGGTCAGGGGTTACTTCAAGAAGATCCCTCTTACAATACTCATTGATTTTGGTAGCACTCACAACTTCATTGACCCTCGGATTATCAAACATGCTGATTGTTTTATCCATCCTTGCTCCAACTTTGAAGTCATGATTGCCAATGGGGGCACCTTAACTTGCAAGAGGAAGTGTTGCAATGTGTGTATCTCCATGGAAGATTATAACCTGTGCTCTGACATGTTTGCCTTGGCCTTAGGCAGATGTGATGTGGTTTTGTGTGCTCAATGGTTACGCACACTTGGCCCCATCTTATGGGATTTTGTTGAACTTTGAATGCAGTTTTCAGTCAATGGGAAAAACACACATTGACGGGCTTACAACCAGGATATCTCTGCATCATTAGTTCACATCGTCTGGAAAATATCCTTAAGAAGAATTCACATGGTGTCATCGCTCAACTCCATTCCATTCAGATGCACCCACCAACGGTCTCCACTACTCCTTTGGATCTACAACACATTTTGGATAGATATACAGGTGTCCTTGCTGAACCAGTGGGATTGTCGCCTTCAAGAGACCTTTCCAGTAAGAATTTAGCCACCTTTACATCTGAGAAGGAAATGATGGTTATTTTTCATGCAGTACAGAAGTGGCGACCATACCTATTAGAGAATTATTTATGCATCAAGATTGATCACCAGAGTCTGAAATATTTCCTGGAACAACGGGTCTCCTCCCAGCACAACTGAAATGGGTTTGAAAACTCATGGGTTATGCCTATGAGATCACTTACAAGAAGGGTAAGGAAAATCTGGTGGCAGATGCTCTTTCTCGCACATTTGATGACCAAGTTTCTCTTTCAGCTATTTCTATGCATGTTCCACATTGGTTTCAATCTGTTCAACATGGCTATGTTAATGACTCCCCATTATCTCAACTCATCCAACAGTTGGCAAACAACCCTTCTACTGTATCGCATTACTCTTGGGATGGTACTTCCCTGAGAAACAAGGGTCATCTTGTGCTTCCCCAGAGCACATATATTCCACAAGCTATCTTCTATGAACTCCATGCTTCGCCATTGACAGGGCACTCCGGGTTCCTCAAAACGTATGAGAGGGAACATCGTAACTTCTTTTGGCAGGAAATGAAAAGGAAAATTCAACAGATGGTGGTTGAATGTGATACTTGCCATCTCCTTCTGAGATTGTTCGAACCCTTGTCCATCCCTCTACGGATTTGGATAGATATTTCTATGGAATTCATTGTAGGGATCCCTAAATCTGGAGGGAAGACAGTGATTTTGGTTGTGGTTGCTCGCCTCTACAAATATAGTCAATTTTGTGCCCTGGACCAGTTGTTCCGTCCTCATGAAATCCCTTCTTCCATTATCTCAGCTCGCGATGCAACTTTCACCAGTCATTTTTGGACAGAACTCTTTCAACACACTGGCACCAAACTGCAGATGAGTTCAGGGTCTCACCCACACACAAATGGTATGACTGAAATCACCAATAAATTTTTGGAAACTTATCTTCGTTGCTTCACCTCCGAACAACAACCTCAATGGGAAAAGTGGCTCCCTCTCGCTGCATGGTGGTACAATACTGCATCTAAAATGACTCCATATGAAGCAATCTATGGTCAAACACCACCATTTCTTCTTCCATACACCCTTAGCAGTTCACTAGTTTAGGCAATTGACACGGTTCTTTGAAACCGCGATCAGATTCTTCGCATTTTGTAGGACAATATTCACATGGCAAGAATTCGAATGAAACAACAAGCCGATCAACACCGTTCTGAGTGCACTTTTCAAGCAGGTGATATGGTTTCTTTTTCGTCTACAGCCTTCCAAGCAATCCTCCCCAAAATTCAAAGGGTGTCGGCTTCTCTCTCGATCTATCACAAAGGTATTAATTCAATGGCACATAATGCAACCAAATGATGCTACATGGGAACCACTCCTTCAGATTCAACATCAATTTCTACATCTAAAGCTTTGAAGACAAAGCTTTTTCTAAGGGAGAGTGGATGTTAGGAACTTGTGTCAACCCTTCTCTTTATATTGTTAGTATATTGTTGTTGAAAGCATATGCTTTGTAAGTCATCCTGTAGTATTATATGTTGATCCATAGTTTGTATTAGCCCATAGTATTGGACGCATATGCTTTGTAAGTCATCCCGTAGTATTATATGTTCCATGGTATTGATCCATAGTATTGGCACCTAGACTTAGTATATAAGTTTGTGTTGAGGCCAATGAAGGCACCGTGAAGTTATTTGTATTGAGCTTGCTCAAAGAAGGTTGCCCCCTCGAAGTGGCCCGCGATCAATAAAAATATTCTGTGATATGATATATTGTGTATTTCATTAATTAATTGTTGCAGGTTCCTCACAATAGAATTTCAATATTTTGGTCAACCATTATGGTTGAGTTGAACCTATGAATTCAATGATGCTTATGTGTCATATTTTTATTTGACAATCTAACTCCATACAAAATATTATCAATCTGTGGTTGCGGCTAGAGATGACCGCTCCGAGGCTAAATATGATCACTATGTGGATGTGGCTAGAGATGACCGCTCTATGGCTAAATATCATCACTCTGTGGCTAAATATTCTCACATTGGTTAAGATTGTGAAAATTTCATCTCGAAATACAATAATTATACTTGGAATAACAAATATAGAATATTTTATATTATCACTACTTCCAAGTCCTTTAAAATATAAATCTCGCATTAATTAAAATGATAGTAGAGTAATTTTTAAATAATAAAAATGGTTATATAATTGATCTTTTAAAAATTAAAAATAAATAATATTTTAAAAAGTATCATAAATAAGAAAATATGAGAGAGAGAAAACAGAGTCTTTTGCTATTTTTGCGATACATTTCTCTCGTAAACTCAGAATTGGGCGACCTTGTTACCACTGAAAACCTCGCGACGAGTCCTACATCTTTCATGTTTTGAGTTTTCCGAGATTCTGCACCAATTCTGTAGTGGTCATTTTAGTACCAGGGTACTAAAATGACCGCTACGAAAAATTGGTGCAGAATCTCAGAAAACTTAAAACATGAATGTTGTAGGACTCGTCACGAGCTTTCCAATTTTACCAAGGTCGCCCAATTATGAGTTCGAGAGGAAAAGTTATCGCAAAAATAACAAAATATTATTTTCTCTCATATTTTCTTATTTATGATTTTTTTAAAATATTATTTATTTTTATTTTTAAAATATTAATTATATAATTGTTTTTATTATTTCAAAATTACTCCACTATCATTTTAATTAATGCGATATTTATATTTTAAAGGACTTAAAAGTAGTGATAACATATAATAAAATAAAAATAGTGATTGTTTATTTTGAGTATTATTGTAATTATATTTTTCATTATAAATTTAGTATTTTTTAAGTTTTAGATTTTATTAAATATATAAAAAGAAGTAATGGTACATCTATTAAATAAATTATAATATAAATTAATTTTTTTTACCACTATATCATTATTGTGTGTGCACAAGAATGTAAAACTTTCATTAATAGTTTCAACTTTCATCTCTTAACTCTACACTAACCCAACATACTTTTCAACTACCATTAATGAGATACTATACGTTGATCTTCACTAGATATCACTTTTAACTTAGTGTGACATGGCATATTTGTAGTGTGACATGGATTTTTATTAATATTTTCCTTAGGAGGCCCATTTTAGACCTCAAATTTGCTTTAGTGCAAGAATGATAACCAATGTGTATGGCTCATCCACTCCAGAGGAAAAATCAGGTTTCCTAAACTCTTTACAAAATTTAGGGACCATTCGGAGTACCCAAAGCTAGATCATATGGGAGATTTCAACCTTATCACCTCCCTCTTAGAGAAAAGAGTAGGCATCAGAAGGATTGATCTAGCTAGTGCCTTGTTCAAATATGTCATTTGTACCTTGAATCGGAATGGCATTGAAACAACCATGGCACACACACCTAGAATAATAGAAGGGGTGTCTCATAGTAGGTCGCATCCAAAAAAATCCTATCCGAAAATATCATTCTCAAGAACCTTTTCCTAGAGGCCATCATACTCCCCTGTGCAGGATCAAATCATTGGCAAATCTGTTTATCTATCAAGTTGGATGATTGTCCCAAAAACAGGCCCTTCTGTTTCGAGCAATTCTGGCTACAACACCGAAACTTTCAAGAAAATATCGCCCAATGGTTGGTGGAAATGGAAATGTAGAGGGGAATCAAAATGTATCAATTCTAGCAATGGTTTAAGCACTTCAAATAATGACTGAAGGCCTGGAATAAAGAGGTTTTCATAAACATATTTCAGGCCAAAAACATACTCGAAAAAGAAATGAAGCAACTTCAACAAAAAATTATCAAAGAAGGTTAGTCATACCAATCATTCTGGCCCGAAGAGGCTCTACAATCTCAATTGGATGCTCGGTATCGATATGAGGAAACCCTTTATAGGAAGAAGTGAAGAGTGTGAAGGATAAAAGATGGTGATCGGAACTCAAAATTCTTTCATAGATCCATGATCAATTAGTGCCATCACAACCATATAACATCTTTGTGGGATACTCGGGGAAATCTAGTGACGAGATATGTAGATATGGACCGGGAGTTGATTTCCTATTACCACTTTATTCTCTCGAAGCCTCTCAGAAATAGGGAACCAACAATACATCGAATTGTGAGTACCATCCCCAAGATGGTATCGATGGAACAAAATGAAAATTTGATGCGGCCCATCCCCTTTGAGGAGGTTGAACAAGCCATCATGGCTATGGAATAAGGTAAATCTCTTGGGCCAAATGGATTCACGATTGAATTTTTCCATGCTTGTTGGAATATCATCAAAACAAAAGTCTGGGAGGTGGTGGAGGAGTCCAAGAAAAGCGGGGGAGTTCTTCTTGCTCTAAATCCTACCTCTTAACCTTGATACCCAAGGAGGAAGGAGCGTGAATTCTCGGTACATTTTGTCCCATCTCTCCGTGTCATGTAATATTTAAAATAATCACCAAAGTCATTTCCAACTGCCTAAAACCATTTCTTCTGGAGCAAACTAGTTTCGTGGAAGGTCACTAGATTTTGGATTGAGTCATATTTACCCATGAAGTGGTGCAAATTCTGAAAAGTAAAAAAAATCCAAGATGAGAATCAAACTAGACCTCTCCAAGAAATTCAATGAATTAAGTTGGCACTATCTTGAAAGGACTCTTCTTGCTTTTGTATTTTTGGAAGGATGGACTAAATGGATCCTGGCACTTACCTCTTCCTTCTTCTCCATCCTCCTCAATGGCTCCCCCACTGCTGCTCTTTCTTCCTCTCGTGGAATAAGGAAAGGGGATCCCCTTTCCCCATTTTTATTTATTTTGTAGGTTGAATGGCTAGGCCATTCTGTCAAAGATGTAATTCGGTACGCGTCCATGAAAGGGCCCAATCTTGATGGTGAGGTTGCATCTAATCTACAATTTGTCGATGATACTATTATGCTATTTGGAACTCCTTTTTTCCATGAAGTTAGAACAATTAAATCTATCTTGTAGGATTTTATGAATGCCTCTAGAATTTATATAAACAAACATAAATCCTAGGTCTTCTTCTTCAATACCACCTTGAGGCTCCAGATTAGGATTGTGAGACAACTGGGATTCCAAAGAAGCTCCATCCTTTTGAACTATTTGGGAGCCCCTTTGATTGAAAAATCCTAAGGAAATCGGTCATCGGAAAATCTCCATTGAATATTGAGAAGAAATTGGATAGCTAGGTGTTTTGATCCTTCAATATGTCAGGGAGCCTAATTATGATCAAGTCGGTCCTTCAAGCAATGCATGTTTATATCTTCTCCATCCTAGCTTCCCCCAAATATATTCTAAAGGAAGTCCAGAATATGTAGCATAGGTTTCGTTGGGGGGGAACAAAGAAAAGCAAAAATGGACATTGGTGGCATGGCAAACAATCTGGAGGCCCAAACTGGAAGGAGCTCCGAGACTTTGATATCTGGTGATTCAAAATACTGCCCTAGGAGATAAGTTGTGGTGGAGGTGGCTTATAAAGAGACACTTTCCTCATGGGGAAAGCTATGGCATTGCAAGTATGTGATTGATATAGAGCTGAAGGATCTAATTTGACAAGAGGGATAACAACCAAAATCAATGATATGGAATGCTCCTTGGAGAACTTGAGATCTGGTACATAAGCATAGTTTTTGAGAAGTTTGTGATGGGAAAAGTTCCTTATTCTGGGAATATATGTGGAAACAAACCTCTCCCTTGTAATCATATACTAGGTGGTAGTATATATATGAAAAAATGACGTCAATGAAAAAAATTGCAATCCATTAATACTGGGAAGGATCGAGTACATTTTATCTCTTTAGAACTTGGCTGCCCTTGACCAATGGGGCCTTCAAGAGGACCTTCCCAGGAAAGAGAGCTTAGTAAAGAGCTCATCCAACTCAAAAAAAAAATAAATTGAAGGCCAATGTAACGTCATATGGGGTTTCCAATCGAGAGGAAACTTTAACATTAAAGAAGCGTACTCTCTCCTCATACAAAATGATGGAAGATACCATAGGAAGATCTAGAATCAAATCTAGACCCAAAATCTCTAGCCAAAATTTTCCACCTTCATATGGTTGGTGGCCAAAGGTCATTCTATTGAGACCAAATAAATAAAAGGGGATTCGAAGTCCCATCACGATTCCCCCTATGTATGGAAGAAGAAGAGTCTCTAAACCATCCCCTAAATATATGTCATTTTTCCTCCTCGATTTAGGATCTTGGAGATGTGGCTCTCTGTATTTTAGCTAGAACACAAAACTTCATCAAAGCAACCTTAGAAGCTTGGAGACCATCTTCTTCTTAAAAAATAATCCTGAATAGGATTTGGAAAATCCTTTCAGGATTCGCCCTTTGGGAAATATGGAAAGAAAGAAACTGCGGAATGTTTAAGGACTTTAGATGGAAATAATATCGAGTTTGGACATGCATCAAGAAGCAAATCACTAAAACAATTAATGTCGCTTCCTGGATGGAGGATGATCAAAGCTGTCTAGATTCAGGCAACCCCATTCTTGAAGCTTGGTTCCCCCAATGTAACCTCCCCCCCCCCCCCTACCCGCCTCCCTGTCCATCTCATATCTTAGAAGTTGGTCCCCGTTTGTTTCCTAAAACTCAGTTTCAATGGTGCGTCTAAAGCAAACCCTACCCCGATTGGGTCCAAGGGCATATTCTGTGATGAAATGGGAAATAATATATGGGTCATCACCAGTGGGATTGGAAGAGATAGAAACAATGCAACGGAGTTGCAAGCCTTCCTCCAAGGCCTCCTCATGGTATCCCATTAGAACTATATCAATATTATTCTCGAGGGAGACTCTCAAGTAGTCATCAATATGTTTAAAAAGCTTCAGCATGGGGAAACCATTCATAAGGTGTGCACCAATTGGAGACTCGAAGCAAAAATTGAAAATCTTGTTGAAGTCCTTCAAAACCTTAATCGTTGAGCCACCCTTACCCCTTCCCATGTTAGGAGGTTTTTCCAACAAGCTCACAAATCACTTATCCAACATAGGGGGTCTTCCTATTAGGTGACATGATTGACTTAGAGTGGTCGATTTTGGATGCGAGTGGTCGATTTTGGATGCTATGGATCTTTTTCAGATCTACAACTGTATCGGGTCACAAGATCTACATACCCAAAGGTGGGTATATCATAGTAGGACAATGGGAAATAGAGACGCTAAGACTCATGGTGCTTTCTCCACCACCCTCCCTTATCAGTGTTGATATGGGTGTCTCACACATGCACATGGTAATGAAGATTACGGGTGGGAGAATTGAAAAGTTGATGCAACGTCTGAACATGTACCTAGAGAGTAGTTAAATGCAACAGAAGGCACTGGAAACTTGTTTTAATCATAGTTAAAAAAAACATAGACGCAGACCTTGCCCGCGAGGAACACCCCTCAGTGACATCAAATGGCATTATGATGACATAGCAAAATTACAGATATGTAAAACAAAATTAGAATAAAAACACGTCCAATCGAGTGCTCCCTCCACTATTTCCATCGCATCCAGACTGCAGAATCTGCTTCGTTCAGCGCAACCACAAATGATAAGTCAACGACCCACCAAAACTGTTCGCATGCGCTTCCCTGCAGAGTGTGCGAATCTTCCCAGTCGGCCAGCCACCTCCATTCCAAATCCTGAAAAATTCCCGCATGACTATGATTCTTTCATGAATTCAAGAATTCATCAATCAAGTCTCGTATACCTAATCCGATGGGGTTTCTTTCCCTGCCCATTCTACTTATATTTTTGATCGACAGGGATGGGATATCATGCAGTTCACCTGCTTCTCCTGTAAAATGCAGCCTTAACGATTCCACCGACTGCACGGTGACCAACGCTTATGGAATCTTCCCCGACCGAGCGACCTGCAGAGCCCGGGCGGTGGTATTTCCTTCGTCCGAAGAAGAGGTATTGGAGGCGGTGGCCGAGGGCAGTAAGAAGAAACAGAAGATGCGGGTAGTTACCAGATGGTGTCACTCCATACCGAAGCTGGTCTGTGCGGGAGGGGACTCCGGTCTTGTGATAAGCACTCGGGAGCTAAAGCGCATTGTTGGCGTGGACGAAGCGTCCATGACGATTACTGTGGAGAGTGGAGCGTCTCTGAGGGAGCTTATAGATGCTGCTGCCCAACATAGTTTGGCTCTGCCTCACTCGCCCTATTGGGAGGGGCTTACTGTCGGCGGGCTGCTCAGCACCGGGGCTCATGGCAGCTCTCTCTTCAAGAAGGGAAGTGCAGTTCATGAGTATGTTGATGGAATGAGATTGGTGGTACCTTCGCCTCCTGGTGATGCAAGTGTTGTGAGCTTCAATGAATCCCATCCAGACCTGGATGCTGCTAAGGTTTCTCTCGGCCTCCTCGGAGTCATTTCTCAGGTATCAAATTCTCACAGCTTGCTTCAATATTTTTAGTTTCATATGGGAATTGGGGTGTTTTTTAGATGATTTGCCAAACTTTTTGAAGGCTATATGGTTTTGGTTGTGGTGTAAGTAATGTTAGTTGAGTGTGAATAATTTGAATAATTTTATAGTAATTATAAATTAGTATAGCTATTTAATTTGTGGATGGATTATGAATTAAGTGTTATGAACAAATTACTTGTTCTTTATGGGTAGTTGTACTAACTGTAGGTTATCTATGTATCAACTACTAGTTATCCATGCATAGCTAGCATATATATATATAAAATCAATATGTACAATACACTTGTCTCATCCTCGTGCAATCTAAGAAAAGCATAGACTCTAGTCTACCCCAAATCTCAAATAAAACACCTATTTGTATAATTAGTTTAAAAAGTTTAAGTTCTAGGTTTTTTAGGAGTTTTTAAATAGCTTAAAGAACAAGACAAAACACAAATTTTATAGTGAAATAAATAGTTAGAAAATTCCTAAAATGAAGTGAATAAAAAAAAATTGTATATTTGTGACAAAAAAGATGACAAACACTTTGTCTTAAAATGTTATTGGACAACCACATAAAATTTTAATTCAAAATATCTATTACTTTGATAAGTGAGAAGGTTTTTATTGTGACAAATTTTTTGGAATTGAGATCTAATGTGGGTATACCGAGGTCAGTTTAAGAGAAAGTGATTTTCATCCTCAAAGCTCATAGCCTCACGTAGATGACAAATCCTTTCAACCCACATTGTTTTAGGAATTGTCCAATGTCGTGTTTCACTATGGAGCTCATGAGAGTTATAAGTTATACAAACCTATCTAGCTTTTGATTTTGGATAATTCCAAAAAATAGTAGGCCAACAAAATTAGAACGTCTATATGCGAGTATCGGCATAAGCCATTTTAACTTTATTTAACAATAAGGATTCCAGCCAACTCAACAAACAACAATTGATTACATCCAGCCATCATACCGAACCGGATATAAACATCAGGAAAGGACATGGTTCCTATATATATATATATATATATATATATATATATATATCCAGTTTAGATCCCCGATGATAAGATTTGTTATCTGTTACCTGTAGCCCTTGTGAGTAGGCCCCTCCTTGTGGCACCTCTTGGTATGATGGTGGAATGAGAACCTGCTGCACTAACAACCTGTAGCCTAGGTAAATGAGGAGCCATATGGAATAGAGAGAGCTAGTGGAATTAGATCCGGGAAGCAACATGTTGTAAGGTGCACCTCTTTGGAACCTTCCTTTATCACACTCAGAAAAATTTATCATCTTTCTAATATTAAAAAATGACTAGTACTTTCTCTTAAAATGTCCTCACTACACCTAGATTAAATTTTAATTCAAAATAGTCATTACAATACAAATTTTTCAACCATTTAATTAATCAAAATTATGGTGGTTTAGAACTTTTTTTTCAACTTTTAAATAACAAAAATAAATTATAAAGGAAACCAACATTTCCTTACCTTTTTTAAAACAATCAACATCATAAATTAAAATCTAATATCATCCTTTCTATTATATTAGAAATTGAATGTTTTCATAGCATATCAACATTGTGTTTGATCTTCTAGATTGTCACTGTGTCATGATTTAAACACAATCGAAGCGTTTTAAATGGAGTGTATCAACATTGTGTTTGATCTTCTTAATTGTTATTGTGTCATGATTTAAATACTATCAATGCCTTTCCAGTGGACACTCCACCCATCTTCAAAATCAAATTAAAACTATTGTGAACATAGGTAAGAATGGTGAATTTAAATAGATTTAAAAGAAGAAATAGTTATTTGAAAATTAAGGGAAACAATTAGATTAAAAAAGAAAATTTATTAAATATCCCTTATCAAATTAAGGGTAACAATTAGGTAAAAAATATAATATTTTCAAATTTATATTAATATTAAAAATTCGTTATAATCAAATTCTACATTTTATTATTACATTAATTTTTCTTTTTATTTAATAATAAAAATTAATGTTTTTAAATTAATATTAAAAATTCATTTTGGTAAAATTCTACATTTTATTATTACATTTTTAATCTAATTCTTTCGTTTCCATTATTCATTTTCTTTCTCTTTGATATTTTAATAGAACTTTTAAATCTTCAATTAAATCATATAATAACTTATATAAATATTTTCTTTTAAATATTAAATTAATAATACTTCCTCGTAATTTTAAATTTCTAATCCTTATAATTAGGTTTTTTTATAATTTAATTATTGTTTAATTTGTATTTTTTAATCATTTTAATATTTCTTAAACAACCACTCTTTCATATTTAAAAACGGTAAGTTTTACATTACATCTAAACACATTAAATGATATAAGTATTAATCATGTATAATATGATTTCAATGGTTTAATTTGTTTTTTTAAATAATTTTATTATTCTTTAAAAAAAATTGAACATGTCTACTCTTTGCCAAGGTAATATATATTTTTCGTTCAAAAGTGAATATTATTAACTAATTTTTAATGTTATTTATTGTAAATTTTTGTAATATTTGTAAAAATATAATTATTAAAGTGAATTTTTGAAAATTTGAAAATACATTTTTTATTTTTAAAAAAAAAAGTTAAGTTCTTTTATTAGTGAAGTACACTTTAGATTTGTATAAATTCTTGAAATAATTTTATTATTATTTTTGGATATAATTTGTTTAAATATTAAATAAAAAAAATTAAAAAATTTAACATATCATCGAAAAAAAAATACATAAAACATTAAATATTATATTATTATTATTATTAATTTAAAAATGACATAGATTTTCACTCTACATAGTCAAACCTCTCCAATCTATACACTTCGTACCTTTTGTGTACACAAATATCAATTGTTCTATCATATTACTACCACATTATTTCCAAATGTACATCAACCTACATGCTTCATACCAACCACTGCTACAAATCCATATATTCGCTTCAAAATTTATACGTTGTCATAGTCGAGATGCCATTCACAACGAGTACATTTTTCCATTGCTTTTGTTTCTTTTCCATCAGGTCTTGTCTCTTGAACTTTAATTTTTTATTTTTTTTGGGCATTTCTATGTTAAAGAGGGCTTAGTTTATAAATCAAGTTTTTAAATAATTAAATAATAATAATTATTGTCTCTTAACATTTTTACCTTACCTTATCCTAAAAAGTTAGAAAGTTGTATATAACTTAAAATTTAAGTGTGTCGTAAAAAAAAGTCACCACCAAAATGGGTAATAATGGTGAAACACACACAAATGTTCATCATGATGAAGATGAAGCCAATATTGCTCTAGAAATTATGGATTAGATCGAGCAGTCACAAAATTTCTTTCAACTCGCATATATGTCAAGAAAACAAATAACCATGTCCACTAGGGTAATGACACCAACCTTGATTTGTCAGGTGCTTTGGCGACAAGTGATTGTTGCACATGCTCCTCCACCTAGCCTTAGAACTCCAGACACCTAGTTGAACGCAAATAAGATACAACAAAAATGAAAAGAAATGAAAATGACCCACATATAGCTTATATAGATAGGCACATATAGCTTGGTTGTTGCCCCAATTGTTGGGCCAACCACCAATTTATAAAGTCCATTGACTGTCATTGATTATTCCATTGGTATATAGATTTTGACAAACATCAAAACTGCCCAACTTAACATTTTAGTCGATTATCCTAACAATTCAACAAGCTACTTATAATTGAATAATGATAACACGTATAAAGTTCATTCAAATAACAGAGTTAAACATAAATGCTACCATCATTCATAGTCCTCATTGCATTTGATGGACAAAATATTCCTATAGTGAAGAATGTAGTTGTATATATAATTTCAATGGCTTCATTATCCAACTTGATGTCATTATTTCGTAGTTCTTGTCCAATTGCAGTTGATGACTATTGTTCTTTTTTTTATAGTGAATAGAGTTTAGTGGTGGTTTAATGTCTTCAACAATATAAGTTTCAATCTAGATTGTTTCCATTTTTCATGATTTTCCCTTACTTTGATGTCATAAAGTAAAACAACATCTCCATTGCTTGAGGCCATTGCTAGGCCTTTTGCTAATTTTTTTTGTTCATTTGATACAATCAATTCTCATTTTCTTTCGCTAGGTCCAATTTAAGTATTAAAATCTAGGAGTGCAATTGCCTCTTGTCCATATACAAACTTGGATGTTGTTTAATGAAACAACTTCTTATATGTAGTTTTGTATGTTGAAATTACTATAGGTACCATGTCACCCTAGTCACTCTCATTCACATCATAAGTATTTGCTAGTCCTTTAGGGATGAAGAGATATATGACAATATACTCATTAAAATGACGTCCCCTCTTATGTTATGCTGCACTATAATGCCAACTTAATTTATCGATGTTATCTATTGCACGCTACGCCACAACAATGCGCACTTCATCAACATGCACTATTGTGCCATCCATTGCCATGTCCAGTTCATCAACATTACCTAAAATGCAAAAATCCCTCCTGCCACCATTTGGTAGGGACTTAGATGCATCACAGCTTTCGCCCTTGTTTTAATTTATTTTTCATTGCATTGAGATTAACGTTGATGTGACAATAACAAAATATTAAATAAATTTTTATTTAATTTTAAATTTTACATATATTAAAGCTTTATTAATACATAAAGCTTTATTAAAACGAGTATTGATTCATTTTAAACCTTGATCTATCAAACATTAAGTGGGGTCAACTTTCTTTGAGTGTAAATTTTTTTTACCTCAAATTTTTTTAACATAACAAAATTCTAAACCCATTAAAATGTTTTCTAAGAAATTTATTATTTCTAATATACAAATAAAAAAACTAAATAAATTCATATTATTTAAAATGTTGTGATTTTATTCAATCTAATTCAATCATAATTTTATTTATCTTGTTTTAAAAAGTTTTTAAAAAATGATTCCAAACCAAGCATGTACTTTCCTAGTGACTATCATATCTTAACTAGGAGTAGAAAGATAAGCTCATCTAAATTTTGCTTTCATAGAATGTTTTGAGAGTAAGATTTGGAGAGAGGGTTGTGCCTACTGTAGATAGAGTGGAATGTAAAGATCATAAAACTCTCTAACACAAGTTTTAGGCAAATCCTAAAATTTTGGGGGATGAAAAAATTTGTCATCTTTATAATACTAAGAGGATTGAAGATGAAAATAATTTTCTCATAGAATGCCCAACATACACCCACATTAGAGCACAACTTCAAAATATTTTTTACAATATTGACCTTCCTAACATTTTAACTCATCACAACTATGGTGATATAGGAATGCTTCTCATAAAGCTTTTCTTAAATTTTTTTTTTTTATAAAGAAAATTGAGTAATTCCTTACCTTTTTTAAGGTGACCAAAGTTGGTCTCAATGGATGTTAATAACAATCATCATCATCATCATCAATTATGTTATCGTTATTGTTTTTTTAAGGTGGTAAAACTTATAATAACTCAATTGTCAAATCAACACTAAACATAATGAATAAACTAACTAACTAACTCAAAACAGTGATTCTGGAAATAAAAGCACACCAATTGAAATAACCCATTTGTGGTATTTAAGGGTACACACTTCCCAGGCTCATGTGAAAAGCCTTTGCGTCTTGAATTGTTAACTTATTTATTTACATCTAAAGAATATGTGCAAGGCTCGAAATCATTGCTAAAGTTAAGTGGATGTCAATCTAACTCTATACATGAAACTACAATGTTATATCTATTACACTTTCACCCCTTCCTATTAAAAAAAACATTAATTTTTTTTTTATATTAAAAAAAAGTAGTTTCAACATCTTCAGATTGCAGAATTCAAACATAATATAGATATGTAAGAAAATTGAATCCAATTATACATTAAGATTCCAATCAATATTAAAAAATAATTTAATCAAAATTCTCAAATTACTAATCATAAAAAAAATCCAAATCATATAATAATTTAAATTATAAAAATTACTTTATAATAATAATTAAATTCTATACAAAATTACATATGAATAATTAAATTCGTTTGGCTTTATATTTGGACTTGTGATAGGGTTTATCATATCTGTTCTTCTTATATCTGTGCTTAGATTTGTGGTGATAGGGCTTATCAAGATGGTATCTTGGTTTTGATGTGTAGAAACCCTTTTTCTTCTTCTTATGACACTTACAAGAAGAATCTAGATGTCCTCGGTTGTGTGCTCCACACCCCCAATCGGGCATTCCTGTAACATCTTTGCATAATGAAGCAGAATACATCTTCGGATGTCTCTTAAAATCTTTGCTCACTCTTTTCTCTAGGCAATGTTCTTGCCATGTTTCCATAATGTGAGCATGAAGTTGAGCAAGCGACAAGCTTCTCAACTCTACCTTTTTGTCTTTGAGTGCTTGCTCAAGAGCATCAGGTACATGACTTGGATAACTTCTAAGATAATGCTTTAGATATGCAGGGTTACCTGATTTCCCTGATGAAATTAGAAGCTTTTGCATATAACAAAAATAATCTTCACTCTTGCTTAAATCACATAAACGTGCAGACCTGAACAATGAAGCAAGGTGATCATAATCTTCTCCCTCTTCAGGGCCATAAAATTCTCTACCTAGGGCACTTAGAATTTTCTCATCTGCATCATCAGCAGCAAGCATTTCATTTCTTGTTTCCTGTGGCAACCATTGCCACCATTCATATGCTAGACCAGATAATCCTGCTATGAGCTGGGTTCCTGGCATTTGCCCTGTGAGATTTGGGTCCTGTTGTTTCTTATACAACGTCCACTGAGCAAGCATTTGGATTGCATTTCTAATATCTTCCCTAGATTGACATTGTATATTCAATACAGGTTGCTCAAGCATTTGGGAGATTATATCATTCATTGAATTGATACCGAAGTGGAACACTTTGGCAGGGGTGGCTGAAGCTGAGGTAGCATCTGGCATGTGTGTATCAAAGCGGGGAGGAGGCAACTGTCTTCTTTGGTTAGAGAATCCTTCATCATTTAATGCATTTAGACTAACCAAATATTTAGGATCTAAAGCAGGTTTGAAACTTTTGAATTCTTTGATCCATTCCTCAACATTCTCCCTAACTGCATCACTTTCACCAAAATCCCATTCTAGATTTTCATCTTTAGGCAACACACTGAACTGACCTAAAGAGTCACTCTTAGCATGTCCTTTTGGTGCAGCCTTCAAAACATGGTCTGGGACCACATACTGTTTTTTCTTAAGATTCTCTGTTTTACTCCAGAGATCTTCTAGGACAGCTAATCTTCGTTCAAGCTTTTGAGAAGCTTGTTCTATGGCAATTCGGATTTCTGTTGAATCATGAAGTAAGTGATCTAGCAGTTCTAGCTTTGTTTCTATTTTTACAAGATGCTCTTTTTGATTTGCACACTGCTTTTTTTGGATCAGAAGATCGCTAGCCATGTCGTCTAGATTTCTAACAGTGTGGACTTGTTGCAAATCGCCCCAATTTGCAAGCTTTATCTCTTCAGAAACAGTCTGGTCATGACTAGAAGATTTGCAAGGTAAGAATTCTCTTTTGGTCTGGCCATCTTGTGAGTATTGTCTAAAACCAACCTCAGGTAGATTCCTTCCAGGAACAAAATATTTTTGACTAGCATTTACTACATCTATACTTGAATTTTCATGAGGTAGGGAAAACATACCTAAGCGAGGTAAGACCGAAAACATACCTAGGGAAGGTAGTTTTTTTTGTTTCTGTTTCTGTTGGTGAATCAATTTTTGTTTAATTTTTTGGCATGCTTGATAAGCAGCATGTTGGCCTCTATATTCTAAGTCAGACAAACTAGAAGAAGAAATTTGTACAGAAGACTCATTTACTGGAGTAGAAAAAGAAAACTCATCTACAGAGGCTTTACTGGCTTGGTTGGAAAAGGCTTGTAGTCTCGCATTATTATAGGAGGAGATAGAAGCAAATTTTATCAATGGAGGATTGAATCTCTGTGTGGGCAAATCTTGGGGTACATGGAAGGAACTCGAAGCTTCATCAAAGACAAGAGGTTGATGGGTGAAAGAAGCAGCAACTCTTTCTCTATTCCTTAACTCAGAATATTTCATTTCCCAAGATTGAGGATAGTTGATACCAGTTCAATTGAAAGTAATAGGTGTGGCATTTTTGGATCGGGATTTCTCCATTTCCACCACGCTGGTGTCTGCAGAACTCTGATGGACATGAGTTCGCAACTAAGGAAGGGTATCATTTCCAAATCGAACATAGACTCCACCTTTAAGCTGGATTATGCGGGAACTAGTCTCCATGTCAAAGCCTTTCGGCAGGATATAAGCCTTTAACAGATTGTATATATGAGGGTCATCCAAGCTAACAGAAAACTTTGGATATACTGTGCCAAAAGCAGGACCATCATGAAGTGGTGCAGTGAAACCACCTATGACTGCATCTGAAAACTTACGATGACGAGTATCCACAATGCAACAGAGAGACGAAACAGCAAGATGCGGACGAACTAACGGACCAAGGCCAAGTTTGATAGCACCAAAGTGTGCATATTTATATTTTTGTTCTTTAGCCCAGTCTATTTGACATTTATCAAGTAAGTTTATATGTACAGGTTCTTGCTTATCAGTAAAAGAAACATCTATACTTGACACTCGGATATGGGTTGCGGCCGTGACATTCCACCATGGAAGACTGTATACTTCTTTGGGAAGTATTTGCTGTAATTGCCAATTTTTAGAAGGGTTATGATCAGAGATGGATATATAAGAAGAATCTGATGAAGAAGGATTGAATGAGGATTGCCTGCGTTTTGCAAGAGTTACTTCAGTATCATTATGAGAATCACATTCTAAATGTGTCTGCTCAATAGTATCCATTGAAGGGTCCATTTTTAAATGAGAGTGAGTGCAGATTCTAAATTAGTCTCCGGCAACTCTGTAGACTTACTCCCCTATCCCAACAGGCCTTACTGCTACTCTGACTTCGGATGACTCTTACACTCTCAATGACCCAACAATCCACTCAACGGTCATTTCCACCGCCTACAGAATACTATTGTAGAATGTTGATATTCAAATAACAAAACTGAACAATGAAATTGCAGCAGATTTAACAGAAAAGATATACCAGAATTGAAGTCTCTGGCTCTGATACCAATACGCTCCAGGATCTATCTTCAGCAATTCCACAAAACTTCAAAGCTTTATTATTCCATCATTAGCATCACATTACAGACTCATGTGTGGATCGGCTTCGGAGGGCGAATCTCATCACCACAAACACAAACTCAGACTGAGTGCCTAGACACAATGTCGCTGGCCCATTTACCGTTCAGAACTTCGCAGAGCGATGAACCTACTTGGAGGCTTCCTGAGGATCTAGTGATATGTCTACTAGCACACCTCACAGACTCGACATATTTTTATAGAGGTCGAACCTTGGTCTTTTGATGTTGTATTATACCACAAGGGCAATCAACAGAGCATACAACCTTAGGCTCTGGACAGACTCTCTATGACTTGCAAGCTTCCAACTACTAGAGCAACTTGGCTCTAGACTCCTAAGTTGCAGAGCTCTTAACTAGCTCGATGCACTAGACTCGAATGCCTAAATGAACTTCGGGACCTTTCTTTTATAGCACTCTAGCAGGTCATCCAGTTACCAAGAATAGGCACTAAGCAGTCAAAAGGAGGGAATCTGGGGTAATGGTGGGACCACACCATTATTATCTCGTCCCTTAAAGGCAGCGCCATATGGGGACCCGGATCGACAGACAAGACAAGTGGCTGACATAGAGGGCCTACCATAAAGCATTAAAATATTCGGGGAACGGCATCCCAACAAATAAAACTGTGGAGCTACTATTACCGACCCACCACGGCTTCAATTATTGAATGCAGGAAAATAAATATTTACATTTAATCTTCACCAGAACGGCAAACACAAAATAAATCCGGATTACCCAGAGGACCCAATGGCTGGCCGCCACAAGCACAATCAAAACCATCCTCTGCATAGAGGCATTCTTCTAACTCTCGTTGTTCAAGAAGAGAGTCAACATCTTGGGAATCATCAAGCACAGTAGTATCTTCTTTGTACTCAGGAGGAGGGTATAACCATGTGCTGAAGCACTGTTCAATATCTGATCCATGCAGGACTTCATTCTTCTCGCCAATAAATTCATTGGCAAACATAGACTCAACCCACAAGTCTAAAGGTAAAGTTCGTCGATGTATTTTTGTATCAAGACGGTTTCCTTTGCTGTCACATTTGATATACTTTGGGTGACGTGAACCGTGTGTTTTAGCGGACTATAACGGCCACCATGATGCTGTAACAAGAATTTAAACCATAAGTTATTTTGATCCGCTACCTGCATATCAGCTTCCATGTGCAATATAAAATTTGCATGGCAATCGGTCCAATCAAGTTTGGGGCAGAATTTATCCAAAAGGATTTCGGTCCAACCAGACCACTTCTTATTTCTGAGGTTTCCAGGCTCAGCACAAATGACTATTGACGTCTGTTCTCTGCAGAACTACAAAATCAAATTGTAGGATGTCCATGTGAGGTTTCCCTCACCAATGTCTACATACCATACCTGGCCATCCTTTTCATCATTGCAGTCAACCCACAACTCTCTGCATCTTCTGAGCTTCTCCTGAGCTTGGGAGAATCCTCGGAAAGCCGAATGCTCCCAGCGTTCCAAAATGTGCAGTTTATAGGGATTCATCTGTATCTGATTTATTAAATTCAAACTGAGATATTTCTCAGCTGCATGGCGATCTGCATAGTCCAGAAGCTCTCTTCTGTCACTGGGGGACAAAATTTCATCCCAAGGCTTCATAAACAATGCATTGCGGGGCTCGAACCTGACATAATCAGGCTCTGTATATGTTGCTGGTGCTGGGCCTTTGCCCTTATCTTCTTTCTGACCTGAGGAACTTGAACCAATAGAAAACATTTTCAAATTGACTGCTTCTTCTGGCTGCACAGTCTCACGAGTAAGCATGTCAGCAAGGAAATTAAGATAACCTGGCTTATAAATAATTTCATAATAAAAATTTGAAAGCCAGATAATCCATTTGAGAATTCGGTTACTATTTTCAGCCATCAAGTTTTCATTCTTAAAGATCCCTGGCATAATCTTTAAATCAGTTCTAATGATAAACTTAACAGGCTTTAAAAACAGAATGAAATGATTAACCGCTTTCTTCACAGCCAAAATCTTTTTATGACTACTCGGATAGTTAAGCTCAACAGCTTTGAAGGAACCAGATCCGTAGCCACATATGTTCTCTCTGCCATCAATCTTTTCTAACAGAACACCACCCCAGGTAGTGTTTGAAGCATCTGTCTCAATTATCAATTGACCATTACCCTGTGGCAGATGAAGGGCTGGTAACTCTTTAACTTTGGCCTTTATTGTTTGGACCGCCAATGTCATCTCATTTGACCAAGCAACAGGATTCTTTTTCAAATGCTGTTGCAGACAGTGGATGTCTATTGCTTGTCCTCTATAGAAGGGCCTTATGTAATTCAGACTTCCCAGAAATATCTGAAGCTGTGTCTTATCCAAAATCTTATCTGGAAAATGCTCAAACGATTGCAACACATGTTGCTGCAAAACAACTTGTCCCTTTTTTATATGAAAACCTAGGAAATCCATTTCTGTTTTTCCTATTTCCATCTTTGATTCAGACAGGACCAAACCATGTTTAAAAACAAGATCATGGAAAAACTGAAGATGCCTAAGATGATCTTGAAGACTCTTTGAGCAGATTAAAATATCATCAATAAAGACAACAAGCCAAGGGATGTCTCTGAAGATATCCTCCATCCTTTTCTGAAACTCGGATGGAGCATTATTAATTCCGAAAGGAAAAACCTTCCACTGATATTGTCCATGAGGGACAACAAAGGTAGTTTTGAAGCGATCTTTTGCTTCAATGCCTATTTGATAGAACCCAGATTTTAGATCGAACTTGCTGAACACAATGCAGCCTACAATCTTCTGCAGCAAGCTAGATTTATCAAGCAATGGGTATCTAACCTTTTGTAAGATAGCATTGAGAGGTTTGAAGTTGACTACCAGGCGAGGCTTTCCTCTCTTCTGTTCTGAGTGTTTGTTTACAACAAACGCTCTGCATGCCCACAGACTCTTAGATGGCTCAATCAAGCCTTTTTGAAATAGCTCCTGTATTTCTTTTGAAAAAAACTCCCTTTCAGAGGGACTCATTAACTGAGCTGAAGCTTTCATGGGTTTTATTTTCTGAAGTGGATCAAAGGGTAGAGAAACAAAATATTTCTCTCGAGTCCAAAATGCATTGGGACTCTCCGAACAGCGATCATTTTTATTTTTTTCTTTTATTGCTGCCAAGGCTTTATCTCCATGAATTTCTGCATATGCTATGCAGCGATCCATTTTATTTAAATTTACTGACTTGACAGGACTGACTGACTCAACGGGAATGGGATTGCACTTATTAACAAGACTAAAACTTAAAGGCAACTGGACTGACTTTCCCAAGACTGTACAAGAGAAAACCATTTTGTTTGTATCAATGGAAAATGGACTGACCTTTTGCAAAAACTCTGAACCTAATACACAATCTTCTTTTAAGACATCTAATCTAAACAAAGATAAATCACTCTTGACACCATATAGCTGTACAGGGAAATGCTTAACCTTTCCAGACAATGACACAGGGGAACCTTCAATGGCAGAGCCAAACTCTCGACTCTTTTCCCAATAAAATTGCGGAATGGCATTTCCTTTTGAAAGGTTAAACTGACAACCAGAATCAATTAAACATTGCACAGAATAAGCTTTGAACTCAGGTGGACAAAACTGTAAAGATATGAACAATTTGGGACCAAATAGAGCACCTAACAGATTAGTACTCTGAGACTGCGGAGACTATGGAGGAGTTGAAGAAGGTGACTCTTCTTTATTTTCAGGATTGAAACAGGCTCTTTCAATTTGTTTGGATAATTCCTCATCCGAGGATTGATCTTTCTCTAGAACCAAAGCAGATAGCATATTTTTCAAATCATCTATTTCTTTGATCATTACTTTAAGCTTATCTTGCTTTTCTCTAAGCTGGAGCCTTAAAATCTTTTCTTTGTCTCTTCTATGGGATTTCCTATCCTCATGGCTACAGGGATAATCGTGATAGATATCAGTAGGGATATAATAGGGAGACAGAGTGTGAGAAGAGATGGGCTTTTTACCTTTGTCAGGTTTCAATGATTTTTTGCAGTCTGGTCTTTTCTTCTCTTAATTCTGTTCTCTCATGGTGTTTGTACACGGGGATAAGAGAAAGCTGGAGATCAATGTCAGCAATATGTTTTTCTATTTAATGGGAGGAAGATCTAGATGGAGATCTGGAAAACATGTACAATGAGAAATCAAAGTCATGTAAGCTACTACACCCCCCTAAATGTGCATTCGAACTGGAATCAGACTCAGAGGACGAGTTGGATGAAGGAGGATCACATTTAGCTAAAACGGGAGGTTCAGAATCAGAATCTGTACAAGAATCAGAAGAATCATCATCAGGAAGATAAACTACTTCACCAGAGGGTTTGGGAGAATTTACAGTAACTTCAAATAAATCCCACCAAGCGGGATCCAAACCAGTACACAAAGCAGCAAACCGAGGTCTTGATTTCCTTTCTGGGCACTTTGCAGCCCAATGATCTGATTTCCCACAAATAAAACAGACATTTTTCTTCCCTTTCTCAGTCCGACGCTTCACATAATAACTTTTCAATATTCCATCGTAAATTGTATTCCCTTTTATCATAAAGCTTTTAGATACTTACCTTCTAATCTCTCCTTCAAAATATTCATTTAATGTAGTATATGCATTTATTTTACTCATTTTTTAATAATATTGAAGTTTTTTAAAACTAAGATTGTATTAAACTGAGAAAAAATTACATCACTAATAATATAGGTTTTTCCATGCGAATCCAAACCATAAAATAGAACAATATTTTATTAATTGCTTCAAAAAGATCATAAGCCATTCTAAAAACATTACTAGTAGCAATACAAAAATCTTGGATCAAATTTTGACATCTAAACACCAAAATAGGGTCATGAAATGGAACAATATTAAGAAACTATGTCATTATTAGAAAAATATTTTCCAGTGGTAGATTTGATAAGGTAGTCCATTTTCATGTTTAGCTCATCCATATATAGTAACAACTTGTTTCATTTCTTCTAGGTGTTTAATAATAGGACTTTTCCCAACATTGATTTTGTAGTCTAGTGAAGAGTCGGTGTCTTGTAAAATTTGGTGTCCCTGGTGCATGTGTTTCCAGATTCTCGAATCCATATATTCATCTTCTCTGCAATACCCTTGGGCATGGAAATTCTATTTAGCCTTCACCCAAGCTTCTGCTTGAACTAGTTGAGTTCCGATTTCTAGTGGAATTTCCTTGTAATATGTTTCCCCCATCACTTCCAATTGAGCATGAGTTTGCTCCCTACTATTGATTGCTCTCTTACTCTTCCTGGGTCTTTCTTTACCTGCCATGGAAAGAGGATTTGTGGTTTCCACACTTAAGAGAATGAAATCAATTGAGGTTATCCCACTGGCCAAGTAAATGGACTATGTGGAGGATACTTTGCTTTTTTCTTGCAAAAGGAAGCTATGCTCTTTGAAAGAGTGCCAAAAGGAGCCCCTAGAATGTGTTCAGAAGTAGGTGGTTTCCATCTAGAATGCATGCCACTGAGATGTACGACTTTCCTAGACAAAGGCAATACATTCATGTCACCCTCCATAAAAGATAGGACAAGGCTTAAGATTCCTTAACCTGCAATGCCCACCACCTCCTCGACGATCATCCTGGCTCATCATTGTTCTGCAAGATGGATCTAAATTGTTGTATAAGAGGTCAAGTACAAGCTCTATCTTCATCCTCGTAGTTGGCTACAACATGACCTTGTGTGATAAGATCATCAAATCTTGCAAATTGGTTAGATAGGAGGAGGTTTGTGAACCATCCCATCTTGTTCCCTTCCATATGCCCCATGCATGTGGTAGGTAATGTGGGTGCCCCTTCACTTGGCTATGTGGGGTGTTCTCAAAACTACCCCTCGGGCCTTTCCACCCCATCCATGGAAAATAATCATAAATCTTATTTAAATTAATTTTTTATTAAAAAATATTAAATTATTTTAATTCATATTTATTAATTCAAATTTATAATATTATTATATTAAAAATCTCATTCTATTTTAAAATTAATTATCCATTTACATTTTATAAATTTTAATTTTAATTAAATATTTATGTTTCATTAAATTCGTTTTATATTTTATTTATTATTTTTATGAAAATTTTCCTCCATAATTAATATTATAAAGTTATACTTCATAATTTTTAATCATTTCATGTACATCATCAACCTATTCAACTTTTTTATTAATATAACTTTACACTATGATCATCAATTTCTTTTTTATAATTTTAAATTTCTCATCATTTTATATAAAAATAAAATTATTGAATTAAACATTTTAACATTTTTATTTTTTAATAATTTTATTAAAATTTAAATAAACTAAACTTTCTATAACAGAAGGGGGTGCATCTTTCCAAAGAAGTGGTGGTATAAAGTCATATGGACGTGGAAAATACCACTGAAAATAAAATGTTTTCTTTGGTTTGTACTAATGGATAGATTGAAAACCTGAGACAATTTGAAAAAGAAAGGCCGGCATGGTCCTAGTAGATGTACACTTTGCAAAAATTGGACAGAAAATGCTACACATCTGTTCATGGAGTGCACTTTCACATTGTTCATTTGGGGTAAGGTTTGTAACTTTCTGAATATTAGCTTTGGAGATAGGGTGACTTTATAACCGGTTTAAGATATTGGCACAAAAACTGTGGAGATCATCTCACACTTCTAGTTTATATCTCCTGGGCAATTTGGAGAATGAGAAATAGGTGCATTTTTTATGGACAGGAGGCAAATGTAGATAGTGTCCTCACACTTGTCCTACATCATTATCTGCCATATAAACAATTGAAGAAAAAGTCCAAAATTAGGATTGGGTACTTTCAAACCAAGATTCAATGATCCTATTATCTTCTTTGATGGTGCAGCAGCTTTGGGACAGTGTGCATTAGGTGGAATATTTTTTAAATCAGGATCATTATTACACCTTTCGACTCAAATGTGGAAAGGGCACAAGTATGAAGGCTGAACTACTGGCATTGTGGGCATCAGTGAGACTGGCAAATCTATTTGGCTTCCCAAGAATTAAGTTATTCGGCAATTCCAGGGTAACTATTAAATGGGTATTGGGTGATTATAAGGTTAACATAATTGCATTGACTCAGTGGTGTTACAGGATAAAGGCAGAGCTGAAAATATATGTGGAATTTGATATCAAACCTATATATAGGGAACACAATCATGCAGCGGATATATTATCCAAACAAGCACTTACTGGAGATGACGGATATATTATCTGGGAGGAATATTTTGAAGAAGAGATTCTGGATAAGGGATCTCACTTTTTCCTAGATTAGCCAGAAGGATGTTATTTTTGGACAGATGTGGAAATTTGTCTTTTTGTATGGATATATCTATGTTTTTAAGAATATCCCTGAATGGTGAAATGTCCGTGTAACATCCCGAATTTTCATAAAAATTTAAAATTTTTCATAATAGCAATAACAACATTAATTTCGAGAATTTATAATTGCGGAAATAATAATTGCTGATTGTGACAGTAATAACTAAACAACTGTTAGTACTAAACATGATTTAAATTATGTTTAGAGGCATTATGATAGTGACGACTTAAAGACATTCTTAACAACTATGATTATGATAATTGAATGAACTAATAGATCAGAATTATGATGCGACACTTTTCATTGCAATGATAAGTATGATTGATGTAATAAATGAAATGACAGGTTAGAAAGGTGATATGACACTTTTTCCTTTGAGATGATACTGATAGTTTGCTTTTTTTTTTTTGCTGAACAAGGGTGTCCTATGAGGGACCTCGAAGCTTACTTAGCTGCAATGATAAAGCATTGAACCTGTTCTATGTGCAGACGACAGGTAAGAAGTTTCATGATTGCAATAAATTCCAGTCCGTGTAAAGTTCAATTCACCGTCGTAAATAAAAATAAAATGTTTAAAGACTGTTGCAACTATAAAAGCATACAGGTACGATTCACATGCTTACATTTATGCCTTCCAAGGTTCGTCTTGCAACTGAATAATAATCAAACTAAGTTAATTGTTGAAAAACATCAAGTTAGCAGCATCGTCACTGTAGTCGTCATTGTACTAGTTGGTTCTGTCGTTGTCATTGTCGTGATGATAACTGTCTTGTTGTTATCATTTGCATGGTAGTACCAAGTGGTAATTTCTCCATCATATCACATGATTCAATGTAAATAGGAAATCGAAGGAACTATTGTTTTATATTACCAAACTATTAATGATAGTTTATATACTTGAGAGCTGATTACAAAAAGATATTATTATACCTAATGAGTAGCTATATTAGCTCTTGTGGTTCATGTTTCCTATCTACCACTATACTATTTGACTCTTTATGAAACAATGTAATTTGGCCTAGAGACTATATACATATAGCAATTATGTAAATAATCACAATATATATATAAATATAAATAAAAGTTAAAATAAAACAAAACATGGATTTATATTGCGTAGCCAAAGCTTGGACTATATAAGTGTTTATCTATTTGATAACCCAATGTATCGTAGATACAATGGTGAGATCAAATTAAATTTTGATTGAAATGTCAACGATTTGAAACATAATGAAATCTATACTATAACGAAATGTTTGCAAAACATTACAAACATTGTAATATACCGAAATGATAGCAATATATTGCAAACATTATAACGATATATTTGCATAAACATTACAAATACTATAACGTATGCAAACATAAAAAAAATTGATATATTAACAAAGTGTCCTGTATAGTTTACTATCATGTCGAAAGTACTGACATGCATTAAACTTGATATTTGACAGAGTTAAAGGTTCATTTAAAAGCGTAGGCCTCAAGCTGTTGTGGAGATCCCGTATCGATCCTACATTAAACACTTGGTACTTACCCCAGCTGACTTGGATTTCCAGCGATCCACGTAATACGAATTTGATGTATTAGCTTCTGTACTTGTCGCTGTGTATGGATGATACACCTTCGAACTGAACATTGATCGTTCCTCCGTGTGCCATAGTGGCATTGTCAACTGGTAATGAAGAGTGGGCAATTAATGTCGACGTTGTTTGTCCCAATGTTAACTTCGCTGGCATCGTTGTGACCGTCGATGGTGATGAGTCCAAACCGTCGGATTGTAACCCTAACTTCCACTGTGGGTTTTTGGTTTTTGAACTTGGGAAGTTGTTCAATGTGCTATTGTTACAGTCTGTGTGGCCGACAGGTTGCCGAAAATTTTGATGGAAGGTTTTGAAAGGGATTCGACCCCAAGACCTGTAGATAGGGTTGAGTTGCATGCTCTAAACCACTGTAATGTCGTTGTAGTTTTGAGATCTGAGTCTCTGGTTCGGAGTGTTAAAGTGTTAAGGGTTTCAAGCTTTTTGTTATGTATTGAAAGTGATACGCCATGCTGTAGAGTGATAGGAGTTCCCTCATCTCATTTAAAGCAGAGGCCTCATCGTCTTTCTAGTGAATGCCAAGAACTCAGCCACAGGATTGCGAAGGTAAGTGCCCTAGATGGAAAATGATGATTCTTTGCTTTGCAATTCAACTTTCAGTTTTAAATTGTATCAGTAATCTATTCCAAGTTGTTTGTTTGTCAGTTGCAAGGTTTGAAGAAAATCTTGAGTAAGGGTTTGGAAAATGGAAACCGCGTGCTTCTACTCTGGTAAGCTTCGGGTCTTCCAAAACCCTCGTAGTGCTCTTCATCTGTGGTTGAAGTGGTTTCAAAATATGAGTAACGGGCCTTGCCAAGACTCGTCGTTACTCTGTCGTTGTTGATGGTTGAAGATCTTTCGAAGCATACTTGTTATTTTACGATTGTCTCTCGTTCGTTTGAATGATACTTGGTTTCTATACTATGTCGTCGACTGGAGTTGTAGCACATCGATGCTAAATGTTTTGGACTCTTTCCACTGTTAAAAAACTTGGGAAAAGCCCTGTATGATTTTGTTTGCAAACATGTTGTAAATTATCGTTCTGAGAACCACAACTTCGTTGGTTAAGTTATGAAGAAGCTGCCGTGGGCTTGTTCACTGTGTAAATGATAATTCTCTTCTCAGTAATGAAAATGTATGCTAAATATTTTGTGTAGATGTCTATTTTGTTTGACTTGATACTGTAGGCTAAAGTCGTGTTTCTTGAGCTAGACTAGGGTTTAAGAATGTCGTCGATGTTGATAACTATGTAGAGTAAAATGACGAAACGTTTTTCAATTTTGTTTGCAGAGGAAACAATTAGGGCCTTACCCTAATTTGTGTTTTGTTTGAATATAAAGTAAAAGTTTGAAGAAGAAAATCTAAACAGGATTTATGGTGTCGACTAGGGTTCGATCCAAGGTCTATGTAGAATGTAATTTTTTCTGTTGTAAATATGATGAAAGTGGAAATCTGAACCTAACTAGGGTTTTGATACGAGGTTCAAAATTACAAATGACACTTACAGTTTTAGCAGATCTAAAAGAATGGAATAAATAATAATGGAAAATAAAGATGTTTATAAAGTTTCTATTATTTATTAGAAGAATAATCAATACAATGCTTATAATAGGAAAATGGAAACAATGTATGTGTACACTGTAGAAAATGTGAAGTCTGTAAGATACTGTTGTTTGCAGCTTGATAAAATGAATGCATTTATTTAATTGCATCTATCCTTTTCATAATGCAGACTTAATATAATATACATAAATATAAATTTAACTATTTACTATGTATATAGTAATGTTAAGTATATTGCAATGTGATTGTACAGGAATTAAACAATGTTTATTTTTCAAGAAATAAAAGAGCATTCTGCAATAGATTATATATTATACAGGAATTATTACTATTATTAACTATAGGGTAGAAAATGAAGCAAAACTCGAATACTGTAATTAACTGTCGAATCAATGGCTATATGCCTATCTTTTCATCTATACTTAATCTGCATCTCTATACTAGAGTACGATGCATAGAACAACATGTGGAAAAATATAGAGGTTGGTTTATCAATTCTAAATCATCATTTAAACTTTAACTTTCAGACTGTAAATAAATCTAGGATGAATTTCTTTTTGAAAAACAAAAAACAGTAAACGCTAACTATACAAAACTAAATTACTAGCTGAGATAAAATAAAAAATTTGTAGAACCTGGATAAATCTGTAGGGTAACAAATAGCCCAAGAAGACTGTTCCACCCAACCAATTCCTGAAAACGGTCAAGTATTGTCTTAGGACCCCCGAGCCTGTTCACTGAACCACTAGGAGGAAGAAACTTAGGAAGTAGCACTTCTTCTTGCAGTAGCAAATAACTTTTGTATCTCTAATAACTATTAGTCCAATAGACTTGCACCAGCACCTCTGGTTCTTCTCGGCAATATGGAGACTTAGGATTACACTCACCACTAGCCTCCCTATTCGAATCTCTCAGTGATCACCTGATGCACATGAGGAAAATATTCTGCAGAAATATTGATCAAGAGCTGCCTGCTCAATTCGAATTTGCCTTTATAGGCTGCCTAGGCCTTTTCAGATGTTACTGGGTCATTAAATGAGCTTCTTGCTCACTCCCTCCACCTGGGGGATAATGGCCTATTTTTAGGGGTAGTTGTCCCATAACCAACAGCTAGTGGTGTGATGCAAATGTTGCCATTTGTCCCATACCTTCCAACAGCTTCCATTCCTCCTAGTGGGTTAGTGAACACTCATTTAACAGTCCTCTTGGGTGTTTGTCTCCTAATTAATTTATTTAAATAATAATATTCTGTAATTACATTCATCCATGATCAAAACTGATCATAATTACAAAACTTTGTAATTAAATTTAACATAAAGTATTTTGCAAATAAAATAGCAATTTTCAGAAATTTGGGTAGGTGACAGTCCAGGTTGTTATGTCATGACATGTAGCGCATGGTTAGATTGTATAGTGATATGTGCTTATCTATTGAATGATCCATCATGTACTATTTATTTCACTATGAATACAAATAGTATGCTTTTTTCCGCTGGAAAAAAACAGAAGGGATTTTGTCGCATGTTGCATCTACTCTCTAAAATATAATGCAAATTGATTTAAGATTATTTTTTCCATGAAAAAAAGTTATACGTGCTATTAATTTAATTAAAATATAAAGTATATTCCTGAAAAATACATATTTTAGCAATAAGCCTCTTAAAGGCTAGCTAATTCATACAAAAATCCATCTACCCAAGGTGCTTACTGGCCTCATTTAACACATGAAACAAACTTATACAATAGCATAACCAGCGAGCTGTGCAATATTACACAACAAAAAAAAACCTATTAAAAGGAAAAACTAAAGATTTGAACCAAAAATTGGAGAAATATACTAGAATGTAGAAAAAGAGTCCCCGGAAACCACTGGCATGTGTTGAAGTTCTTCAAAACAAAGAGAACCTTTCGCCTTTCACCAGAGATAAGTCCTCTGATAGAATATCCGGTTGGGAAATAAATTCCCTATAAACATGTGAAAACTGAAAATCCATGAATCCTTCCTAAAGAGATTGATTTCTCCATTTCCATCATCCTAAGTTTAAAACCATGAGTCTAGTCCTTCCAAAATCCCAGTCTATGATTGTTTTGGAATCCCCTAAAACCATCCCTATAAACATGTGAAAACTGAAAATCCATGAATCCTTCCTAAAGAGATTGATTTCTCCATTTCCATCATCCTAAGTTTAAAACCATGAGTCTAGTCCTTCCAAAATCCCAGTCTATGATTGTTTTGGAATCCCCTAAAACCATCAAGTGAGAGACTCCTTAAAAAGAATCGAAGAACAACAGGCCCCTGAAGGCAATAAGCTCCGCTCTGGTATTTGAGCCACAACCACCCACAGGGTCTTCACTCAATGAAACTATGTATTAGCACCTTCGTTCATGGCATATTAAAGAATATCCCTAATTTAACTAGATATTGATAAATACCTACCAAATCCTTTTGTTGAACTCCTCTCTCCCACTACATATTTCCAATTAAAAACCATATTTTTATGAGATATTCTCTATTTTTACTAGAACCCCCTTTTTATACCCACATAATACCTATAAAAACCCCATACCCTACCCCTGCTACCCCTGCCCCCAATACCTACAATATATAGATTTATTTTTCACAATTAAAAAACCCCCTTTATGAATGAACATGATAAGATATTAGTCATCAAGGTGAATCCCTTGGTCAACCACCCCCCAATTTTGTTGGGAATATTATATTATTTGCATGTAAATCTACTGGCAAACTAGTTGATTGGTACAAGTCAACTAGATTCAGAGGCGACAGACAATGGAAGTTTGGTCAACCGATCAACCGGAATAGTTGTTTGGTTGAAGGAAAACGACTATTTGATAAAAAGTAAATGGAATGGCCGAAAGCACAATGGGCAATTGACCAAATTTAACCCAGTCAAGTCGACTGCAACAAAATAACTAAAAGATGTGAAGACGTTGTGGATTGTAATTAATGAGTAGTTGGTTGTATTGCATTTATAAATAAGATGTAATGGCTATGCATGATGTAAGATAAGTAGTATGTAGCATGATCATGTAATGAAGTGTGATTTGTGGTCTATCTAGTCACAGTTGTAAACACCTATTTTTAAGTGTTTGTTGAATAGATGACCGAAAGTTCACTGGTTTGCTGGTTTTCCTCCAGGAGAAAGGTTTCCAAGCTAATTTACGTGTAATGTGTTGATATGTTGTGTATGCCATCGTCTTAATAATGTTTAATTGTGTTTGACTCCATGAATCAATTTGCAAACCTATTGTAATCAGTATAAGAACCGATAGATGGCATCAGAGCTATATTTGGTTGTAGTGGGATGCCTTTGTAGCTGAGAGTTTGGCTTGATCTTGATATGGGGAACACTAGTTATAGTGGGATATTTTCGGAAACATTGATTCATTGTTAGAATTCCTAACACATTGAGGTCAGAAATTGAAAAGTTTAATTGACAAAATTTCGAGCTTTGGAAGCTTAAGATGGATGATCCCCCTATAGATTGAGAACAATGGATTGTAGTCGATCCAAGAACAACTTTGATTGGTATGTCAAAGGAAGAATGACAATTGACAGAATGGAAAGGAGTACAATTTGACTCTATCTGGCAGTTTCTATATCGTTGAATGTCTTAGAAGAAGGAACTGCAAAGAATCTACGGGAAAAGTTGGGGAACTTGTACAAGTCAAAATCTGTAGTTAAAAAATTGTTTCTTAGGAAGAAGTTATATCTTGTAAGGATGGGTGAAGGTGACTCAATTACAGAGTTCCTAAATGCTTTCAACAATGATATCAATCAGTTGCTGTCTATAGGTATTAAAATCAACGAGGAGGAGAAATGTATCAGCCTGTTGTGTTCATTGCATGATCCCTGGGATAGCTTGGTCATTGCTTGGAACCAATAGTACCACATTGAAGATAGATCATGTGGTCACATCTATTTTGTCATAAGATATGAGACAAAAGAACATGGAAGGAGTGACCCACTAATCAATAGAAAAGATCTACTAGTCTAGCATTTTATCCATGCAGTAAACAAAAATAATGTAAGAAATAAGAGACGAGAAAAATACACCATATATATGTGGTAAAACCCCAAATGGGGAGATATCCATGGGAATGTTTTGTCTTCTTTATACCTAAAAAATATCCAATTTTACAAGAGAGCTCCACCCCACATATGCTCCACAGTTTTACAATACAAAGATATGCAATATCACAAGATGTGCCGAAAGGCTATCCTTTACCTCTATTATATACCAAGAGATATTGGAAGAACTACATCCAAAAATACACATGGGATAATTGATTTTCCATTTCTTTATATAATGCATAGGGACACTCTTGGGGTCCATGCTAAACTCAATTAATAAAAATGTGCATCTTCACAAGTAGATTTGAATTAAAGCTAACATTTTTTTTTTCTTTTACGGAAAACATAGATTCATAATCTACACAATATCATTGCAAAAAATTATAAGTTGATCTAACATAAAATCAACTCTACCATGATTATCAACCTCAAATCTAATGATATACAATTATTTATTTAAATAACGGAAATAAACACATAACAATACCGACCTTTTAAATCCTAGCGAAGTTGCCAAAAGTTGTTGAAGATCCGTCATAAGATCATTTTTCAATTTTTCAATCAAGAATGGTCCACCAGATTCCACCCTATCATACCCATGGGTACTCTCCTTCCCATGGGACCCCGAGATACAATGGGGCTAACGAATTGAAAGCTATCAAACAAATTCAGTATGCAAGCTATTGTTGCGAGGCTCCCAACCCCTCTCGTACCGAAGTGATCAAGACCCTCTCATAGTCACCAAAAAAGTGCTGTAGAACCTCTGTCGCCTAGTACTAGGGTAAAAAATATAAGAGTCATATTCCCTCTCCATCTCTTTATAAATTTTTGAGAACCCATCATGCATCCATGCATTCATTTTCGAATTATTTTAATTTCTTATTCACCCACCCAGTTTCAGTTCTCTTTGGTTTTTTAATTGTTTTATTTTAACTGAGATTTACTTTAGTTGAGTCCCTTGATTTGCTCATTTAAAGATTTCTTCAATCTTTTTAATTTTCCTTTTACAATTTGTTATTTTACTCACTTTTCATTTTTCACAAATTCTTAATTAAAAATTAATTACTTTGATATTTCATTCTCATAAAATTAACAAAATTATATTTCTAAATATTTTAGAAATATTCTTATTTCTCCCCATTAATAATTTAATTTGATGGTTGTTCTTTTCTTTTCGGTAGGGATATCAAGGGTACCATGCTTTGTGCATACCCTTCAGATACTCCCCCTTTGGTGGGTACTTGGTGTGACAACTTAGACATTGTTAACTTAGTTCAGTTGACCCTATTGAGGTACTAGTGGTTCCTTGGGAATAAGGTCGTATCATTATTGCGCACGCCCCTGTAAATTCCTCGTGAGTGACCAAATACGTGGACTATCCTCACAGAAACATGTATCTAATGAGCAAGAGCCTCTCTTTCCATTTCCCAACTCTTCGCGTGGACACTGCTAGAATTACATCATATCTCAGTTCAACTCCGTTACCTGATGTGGACCAATTGGCAATTGTAATCCAACACCTATACGTAAACATCGCACACATAAAATATTTTAAAGAAAATTCATAATATAGCATATATACCAAATGGACATCACCTGTCAATGATACCCAAATTAATCTGGAGTCAACTCGGTATTGACACCATCATTGCGTCACATGTACATGTCTTTCTTGTCACATTTGATAACTCATCATATTACATGCTATCCAAAATATAATTATATGCATTTCATAATTTCACATTATAAAATTTCAATCATCACTGAACACTATCATCTAAACATTCGATCAACATTGAAACCATCAGAATAACACAACAGTGATCATAACATGGTCTAATAATATATAGTTTTCAAACAACTTTCTGTAATAGTCAGAGTACCAATTCCACACATGGGCAGGTAATTCGAAGTGAGTGCCCTCAAATAATAGAAAAACATAAAAATTCTAGGTTGAATCCACACATAACCAAGTCATTCGAAACCGAATGCCCTCAAATAATACTGTCGCGACAGAGTCAATGTCAATTGTCCAAACGGAGCAATACATAATGAATGGTAATAGGAGCCTATTATTCCATGATGCATGTGGGATAACTCCTTTTACATAATATGTTATTTATGCCTTGCAATGCTAGATAAGACATCTTACGACATCATACTAGACATCATTACACATGCAATATTAAACTTACACATTGCAACAGTGTGACTATGAAGTGATCCACTCGGGTACTTTCCTACAATTCACATAAGATTCTTGAGATATAGATCCAATTGAATGGATTTATTCCTCAAATATACAATGGACTCTTGTAACTACTTACATGCCTTTACTAGAGATATTGAATTCTTTGGTCCTCTTCATACCCAATAAGGTAAAACTGGGGCTTGAAGATGTTTTTAAATACCTTCCACTTAGTTAATAGTAGGTTTTGGTAAGTTTTTGCATGACCTTCTAATTTGGCTCTGGTAAAATGTATTTTATACTATTTTTGTACATTATCACACTAAAATACACTTCCAACTAGTACGGCCAATTATTCAACTTAAATTTCATTGCTACCTCACTTTCGTAGGACATGGTCTTGATCTTTATTTCCACTTTAAATAAGGTTGCGTTGCAACACATACATGTCGACCTGCATTTCCATGCATGAATGAAACGAATTTGTGTTTCACATTAATATGGCATGCCATTTGCTATAAATGTGTGAAAGTTGTAAGCATGAAGAGCTGCATAAAATAGAAACATTAATGCTGGAACATGTTTTCCAGAATTCCAAATAAACCAAACATGCTTTCAAGAATATCACTAATTTGAAAGCATACTGCAATTATTCACGAGGTGAGAAATGTTTGATTTATATCAATTGTACTTTGCAGAATTCCAAAGAAACCAAACAAACTTCTTCCATTTCAACATTAAAGACTATTCTGTAAATCTTAAGCAACCACACATCATGTTGTCACTACAGTTTTGGGAAGAACAATGCTTGTAGTTGGAAATTATGCATCCTTATAATTTGAACTAAAGTTATGATGAAATTATTCACTAGTGAATGTGGGTGTGTGATCACAACAACACATGAAGGTTTCCCTTGCATTTCCACTTCACTTTTAGTAGACAATGCCTCTACCATTTACCATGCAAAAGGATGCCAACTAGTGGAGATAGCCATCCATTAGATTCTTCCAAGTATAATTTTAAGTAGCATTTTTTAGCAACCTATCATCGATCATTAAGCCAACAAGTATTAATATTGGTATAAAATGATGATGGTGGTAGCCCCCGATAAAATGCCCATTACATGGTTAATCTCTAATGACTTTTTTAGGATTAGTGGTTACCTAACTTTATGCAAAGGCCAAATCATGTTTATGTGAGAAGTCTACTACACAAAAATTGGTAGAAGGAAAATTGATAGTTGGGCAGAGTACTCATTATCACACGTTTTATCACCCTCTGTAGATTGGGAGAGGGTGAAATTTAACCAACACATTGCAATACTGCATGGACCAAATAAATACATGGTGACCAACATAAAAATTCTAGGGTAAATCCACACATAGCCAGGTCATTCGAAACCGAATTCCCTCAAATATTATTGTTGTAGCAGAGTCAAAGTCAATTGTCCAAACGAGGCACTACATACACCCACACTTCAAGAAATGTCATCCCAAAGTTCTAGAATAGATAGGGCAATTTGTCCATGCATCTCCAATGTGTCTTCTTAGGTCATGTAATTGAGACTATAACTATCCCACTGGACCTTAACCTAATCGTCTAATCGACGTCAAAGTTGTCGAGTCCACCGCTTCAAAATATGAATCGGCTAAGCCACCAAGGCTCCCTCATTCAAAATCTAAAAATGAATCAAGTTGACAACATGAGATGGATTTGACATGTAATGTCACAAAATATAAACATGAAAAACATCATGCATCTGAATCAGTGATGATGGAAAGGAAGATGGTAAGCAACCGGTCCCAATCACTCACGGATATCAAATGGTCCCCCAAACTGTAGCAATAATTTGACCCCCTTTCCAAATTTTATAGAGCTTTTATGTGACCTCACCCACAAGAACACTCTATCCCCAAACTCATAGTTCTTGTCTGTTTGATGTGTATCAGCATAACTTTTAGGTTTGTCTTTGGCATCCTTCATTCATGCATAGATGGATTGCATCTGCTCATCCATCTCCTGGATCAACTCTGGACCCATAAGGACTCTGTCCTCAAGACGATCCCAACTCAAGGGTTTCCAGAAAGGCCTATTGTTGAGAAACTAAAATGGTGCCATCTATATCAAGCTATGCCAATTGTTGTTGTAAGCGAATTCTACCAATAGTATGTATTCCTCCCAACGAATATGCTTGTCCATCACATGCATGCGCAACATGTCCTCTAAACCCTAGTTAACCCTTTATGTTTGACCATTCGTTTTCGAATGGTATGCGGTGCTAAAGTTCAGTTGTGTGCCCAATGCTTCCAGGAAACTTGTCTAGAATATCTCAGTAAATATTGACCCCCTGTAAAAAATGATCTTCTGAGATATGCCATGCAATTGCACTACCTTGTTCATGAATACCCATGCTACCTCAAGCGCTTGATAAGTAAACTTGAATGGAATAAAGTGTCTTCTCTTGGCCAATGTGTCCACGACAACAAATATGGAATCGTGCCTCCTGGAGGCCATTAGAAATCCAACAATAAAGTCCATCAACATCACCTCCCATTTTGACTCTAGGATGGCGTGAGACTGTAATGATCCTGCTGGATGGTGATGCTCAGCCTTCGAAAGACTTTTCAAGTCATATCATGCATGGGTCGTCATAGTCTCATCGATCCCTGTCATGAAGACTAGCCATCATGTCATTTAGGCTTCACCATGTCAGGTGGTTAACATCATTATGTTTAGCTCATCGTGTTGATCGCTTCCATACTTCGTTTTCCAAATTCCAAGTCTATTTTACCCTCTCGACAGTTTGTCAAAGTCTCGACAAAAAGAGCCTTTTGGTGTCTTGTCAGTTAAAATTTATGAATTTCCTGTCATTTAGTAAATTCACCAATGCATCCATCCACTCAACTTCCCATCATGGCTATGTAGGAAAAGTTTAAAATATTCCTGATCTTGGTTCCTTTATCCTAGTGCATTTCCCGCACCATTCGAATTTATATTATTGATAAAGTCTCTATATGTTGTCTTAACCTAGATCAATGATTTCGTTTACTTTTTGTCCCTTTATTTAGGAGTCATTTTTGCACTCTCACCTTGTATCCACACTATAATACATAACACTCACAATGACCTACTCTCATGGTCATTCATTATACATTTATAAGATTATATCATCCTATCTTATCTCTATTATCACATGAACTTTTAGATGAATCAACAAACTCTTCATGTGATACCATAAATGAAAACATTATCATGCCGCTAACTATTATGCCAAGCATAGTATATATAAACCAGATTGCCCTCAAATAATTAAATATGTAGATTGTTGCAATAACTCAGTTGAACGTATTCAACAAAGTTACTTCTGTGGTAATAAAGTGTGGCCAAAGAGTCATTCATTGTTTGAAATTACACATATTATATTCAGGCATAGTTAGCCAGTCGATAAAATTAACTCTGAAAGAAAGACCATACGTAGTTAAATAAAATATATTAATTGTATTTCCTGAATCTTACCACCGGACTAATCTTATGATAGCAACATATAACAATGAAGAAAAACTTCCGAAAATAATACTAACACAAATTAGGATGGCTTCATCCTACAGCTTCACACATGGCTTATACAAATTTATAAATAATAACAAGAGAAACGACTCCACCATACAACTTAGGAGACAAACGGAATACGGTCACGGATCAAAACTGGAGTGTACTAGATTTACGTTCTTGCTGCCATCTTTTATCATGAAGCAGATCAACAAAACTGTTATCAAGAATGTAATGTGTTTTAGATGTAACCTTCAAAGGATCGGTTGATCAATTTGGGTGCCAGTTTTGCACAATTCTACGATTTTCTAAAACTTTATATTGTTAAAATTAAAATTTCATTTATGCCTATTTTCTCAATAGAGCATCTAACAGTGGTATCAGAGCAGTTGTTAATCTAGTTCCCGTGTTAAGGTTTTGCCATTGCCTGCCAATATTCTTTGCATAGCTCCTGCCAACTGTTTGCACTATCCACTCTTGTCAGATCTGTATTCTGTTATTCAAACCTGGCTGAGAAAAGGAAATGTAGCTGTGCAAACCCAATTCTGGCATATACTCTCTGGATGTGAGAGACGTTTCTCTGCTCTCAGACCAGATTTGCTATCTTTTCCCTCTCCTTCCAGTAGTACGTTTCTGCACTCTCTGCATAGACGTTTTTGGAATCAGAGTACAATCTCTGAGAACTTCTACGAGTGCAACCTTTACATTTCTCTACAGTGAACAGTCAACCCTCAGCTACCAACGTTTCTTTTGTGACAACAAAATCAGAGCATCTCAGGCTCATGTGGAGCCCTATGGTCTGTACTCTTTGATTCCCTATTTTTGACATGCTGTCTATCTGTCCTTTGCCTAGTTTGCGGCATATTCTACCTCGAACCCTAATTTGAGTTGTATTAGACCATGTTTTTGTCAAAATTCCTCTTGCTGCATACACTCAGGTCATAATTTCAAAAACATTTATGTCACTCCCATACCTACCCACCGTCAGACCTGCATTCTGTCACTGTCTTCATTGCGTGCTCATACCTGTTGTAAGCACGAATTCTAAGGAAGCATGAGAGTCAAGTTAGCATTCAAACTCACTCAAGCCTCATGTAGAAAGGATTACGGCTCAATGTTCTACCAAGTGGAGATCAAAAATACATTTTTATTATTTGAATCTTGGCGTCTGCATTGAAGTTTAGAAGCTTACTCCCTAGTTTGATGTGAATTCAAGGAAAAAGCACACGGCGCAGCCAAGAGAATTGAACTGCCCAGCTAGTAGCCAGTGACAACCTTTTTTTTTGTTATAACATTCACACAAGTAAATACAAGTAAATATGGAGAAGATGTGCTACTTGCAATATTCAACATTTTTAAGAATGAAACATAAAACTATAGACTTATATATTTATCATAGTAAACTGCACAACCAATACATGGAAATGAGTTTTCACTTGATCTTTTACTTTCAGAGAACTTGAGCTCTTGATACAATCTTCGACCACTTTCTTTCACTTTTGCTCTGCGCAATTTCTCTCATACACACCTTTCTCTGAGTTTCAACTATGAGCTTCTACTTATAAAGTTTCATAACAACCGACTTAAGATTACAGGATTGCATTAAACACTACAATTAATTCTTAGCAGACTCTGCACAGTGACACAAAAAGACTCACAGGGTGACTGACAGAGCCTGCCCAGTTAGATACATGATCAACTCTTAATTACATTTCTCCAACATGAATGTGGAGGGCCGGAGAGATTTTCTGCAAAGGATATTATAGGGATACAAGATGGTTCTGTGAGAATGTGTTCGAGTTCATAATGCGTCAATTTGTATACATTATCGTGAAGATATCTCGTGCGTACATCCACAGTATCTAATGCATTGGAGCTACGTTTTGTAAAATGTCCTGTGGAGAATCTCGGTGCATTGAAGTGTTGACTGGCAGTTGTGTTGGTGAAGAGCCTAGTGGTTGGCGTGAGACTCCCTCAGATTTATTTCTTCGATGGTGAATGCAACAACTCCCATAGGATATCCTCTATCTTCGTTTCCACCATAATCATCTCTGAAATCGTGATTCTCCACAAGATAAGTCAAGTGATCGGTAAGCTTTTGAATAATGTTTACTGTTGCTGCATTGAGTAGGCTCTCCCCTCTCTCATCTCCTTTGTGTCTGCTGCGACCATGGTGAAGAGAGCACCGTGAAGAAACTACAGCAATGTGATCACTGTTTCTTATGACCTCCGCATCTCTACAATATGATAGTGGTGTATCATCTGTGAGCATTGTGTGTGAAGGAACTTCAGATCTTGATGAGATCAACGAGTGGATGGGAAAGTTCGTAAATGAGCGGAGTGACAATATTTTATTATATTAAACTATAAATCTAATACCTTTTCCTACCATTAATTTTAACATTGAAAAATAAATTATTTCCTTGACCGCAGCACCTTTTAAAAAATTAAAAAATAAATTATCTCGTTGCTCACAGCACCTTTTAAATCAAAATAGCCTGTGCATTTTTATTTTTTTTTACAGAAATAGGGAAAGAATTTATATTATAAAAAGGCTGTGCATAGCAATTTTTTACAAAATTGAGCAAAGTCTGAGCTCAGAAGTAATCTGCAAAGAAGTAATTTGCAAAGAGCATACCAAAATATGTGTCAGCATAGATCTATAGCAATTCGTAAATTGTTGCCTAGTATATACCATAACAATAACAAAGGGGATAGACCCATAACAAACTGGAAATTTAACAAAATACAGAAAAACATTCAGACAAGTAGACGAGAACCATCCTAACTAATCCTGGAACTCTTGCTGCCATATACAGGTTGCTAGGCAGATGCTTCTTCCATTGATCTCACATCTTCAGCTAGAGAATCTTGACAGTGGCTGCATTGGGACATTTTAGCCACCTTCAAGATTTCCTCTTTTATAATATTCACAAAACCCATCAACTATATCAGGTTTCTCTCCAAATCGTCAATGGGCGAATCCTAGCAGGTTAGCTGCTGAGAGATATATCTCATGTAGTCGACGGACTCCTTGTGAGCTTTGATTCCAACACAGACGGCCTCATACACCTTACAAAGATGATTTTTAAAGTCTTCTACACTTGACTTTAGAAAGGCCATTCCTTCTGCAAAGCCGACCGTTGGTCTCCGATCCGAGTGTTGAATGCTTTAGGTTTCCGACTGAACACAATTCTTCGGCGTCGAACCACCTTCCGAAGCCCGGTCTTCCTCACAAACGATGAGGGAAAGACATTCGAAATGCTCCATGAAGCGCATAGACAAACTGTCCACAAAGACACTATCGTCACCACCCACAGGATTACACAGACCCTAGAGGCTCTCGGCAGGAGCCAAAATGTCTTCAGCCTCGTCAGAATTCGACAGGGCAATTCTTATCAAAATAACTATTTGGAGTGCTTAGATCTCAATTTCCACTATCTGAATAGTGTTAAAATTGGGCAATTAGTCTAGAACAAGCATTCCGGATTGCAAAAATTACAAAATTGAAAAAATAACAATTTCCAACAAGAAATTTAACTGGTTTTTATCCCAAAATCTCGAAAAAACGGAGCATTTTGGTTTGTCTTTTATCCTACGATGTTTGAGCTTAATCTCTCGAGGAAATAGGATTCTCCCACAGAGCACACAATAAATGCATGATTATAGACACCACCAGTGAAAAGACATGCAATGGCAGTGCCATGTGAAGACCCACACATCCCAGCTCAAGGCGAGACTAAGGACAACTCCATACACTTAATGCTCCAACGAACCATTCCACCTCTAATTTGACCCACTACACCAAAATGTTTAGGGGGTGCACTTATATTTTTGGCTGCCATCTCCATATTTCACAATTCCAAGAGCAAGGTTGACACCTTGGTTTGCTAGCACATCAGCTTGCAAAAGACGTCTCAGGAGGATTATTTAAGTGAACAATTCTTCTATATATTATTTTGTATCGGGGAGCATCTTTAACATATCCAATGGTGGAGGAGGGCTAACGATTCTACTTCATTGTTGGATTTCTTTCTCGAACCCCACTCAAAGGAGTTAACTATTTTCCCTCCAGAGTAAAAAATAATCCTCTTACATCTCTCTTCCCTAATTTCTTACTTAAATATGAGGGTCAAAAGAGATACACTACTAAGGTGGTTAACCAACAACAATTGTTGTTATATTTAAAGGATGGTTAACCAACAACAATTGTTGTTATATTTAAAGGATGGTTAACCAACAACAATTGTTGCCATATTTATAGTAATAGCTATTACAATTTTCTTTATTATGTATATTAGATTGCACAAGGATGAAACATGTACTGTTTGTCTAAAAAAATATAAAAAATAACTAGTAACTAATGCATGGATAACCGATAGTTTGTAGTTGACAACCTTTTAACACACATAAAGAATAAGTAATAGATTTAATTTATTAATGACACTTAACTTATAATCTATTAATAAATATACAAAAAAAAATACTTCCTTTAAAATCGTAAAGAATTAAAGAATTATTTTACTAAAGAATTATTTCACAAGAGGGAATGTAGCCGCACAGCAGTTATATTTCTTTTTAGAAAATGTCTCTGTATACAGCACTGTTCTAAAGAATTTAGAATAAAGGTTTTTATTTTCACTTGTATAAAAATGCATATTTATATCTCAAGAAAACTACGACGTTGGTTTCTGAGTGCAGGTGACGCTGAAGCTGCAACCCATGTTTAAGCGCTCCATAACAAACATAAAGATGAACGACACGTATTTAGAGGACAATATAGTTGACTTTGCAGGAATGGCACATGAATTCGCAGACTTCACATGGTTTCCTGGGCAGCGCGAGGTAATCTACAGAGTGGACGATCGCGTTTCAGTTGATGAACCAGGAAACGGGATCAACGACTTCATCGGCTTTCGCCCCGCTTTGACAGCAGGCCTAGCCATAGCTCGTTCAACGGGTACGTTATAAAAGAACCCAACGGTCAAAAGTTACAGCAGGTTTGTAACTTCAAGAATTTGTTCAAGAAAATTCCAAGTTAGAATGAATCTGAGCTCTTATTTCCATGTATTTATGATACTATGGATTTTGGCTGTCTTCAGAGGAGCTCCAAGAAGATACAAAGGATGCCAAGGGGAAGTGCATCACAGCCAAGGTTCAAGTTGGGGTCATTTTAAGGCTGGCTTCAGGTTTTAAAAACAACGGTCTATTCTTCACAAAGTATCCTGTGATAGGTTATCAGAACAATCTGCAGGCCTCTGGATCATGCCTGAAATCTGCAGAAGATGTCTTGCTCACAGCCTGTGCATGGGATCCTCGCATCAAAGGCGAATTCTTCCATCAGACAACCATTGCCATTGGTCTTTCCAAGATCAAAGATTTCATTACCGACATTAAGAAGCTTCGGGACCTGAGCCCCAGCAGTCTGTGTGGAATCGAGCTCTACAGTGGCATTCTGATGCGTTTTGTGAAAGCTTCCACTGCATATTTAGGTTTAGACGAGGATTCTGTGGACCTGGATATCACTTATTACCGTTCTCGAGATCCCATGACTCCCAGGCTGAACGAAGATGTGTTGGAAGAGATTGAGCAGATGGGTTTGTTCAAATATGGAGGTACTCCTCACTGGGGCAAGAACCGAAATATTGCATTTCTGGGAGTCATGGACAAGTTTAGTAAAGCCCAGGATTTCTTCAAAGCCAAAACAAAATACGATCCTGCGGAATTGATGTCGAATGAGTGGACAGATTCAATGATGGGAAGAGGGCAGGATGGGTTGGTTATAGTGAAGGATGGATGTGCTTTGGAAGGGCTGTGTGTGTGCTCTGAGGACAGACACTGTGCTCCTCAAAAGGGTTATTTCTGTAGAGCAGGAAGAGTCTACCCAGATGCTAGGGTTTGTAGATATGAAGGATAGGAAAGCATGAAGGATAGAAAAAAGAGTTTAAGATTCTTAATTAATTTTTAGTCTAGTTTCATGATTTTGTTATTTTTATATAGATAAGTGTTTATATCTTTTTATGATTTGGTATTTTTATATAGATAAGTGTTTATATCTTAGAATTTGGGGTGGATTAACATTTATTCTTTTCTTAGATTGTAGAAGGATTAGACAAGTATACTGTCTAGATTGAACAAGTAATAGATAACTTATTAGTGACACTTAATTTATGAATTATCCATTTTCAGCAACCATAAATTAAGTGGTTATGCTAATTAGAACTTAAATAAATAATGTTACCACTTTATGTGTTAGTGATTATATTCATTACTTAACTAGTATTAATTAGAGATCTTTAGATTTTACTTATCTTGTAGAGGTTAATTCATTTTATTAGTTTTTTTAATTTTATTGATAATGTTTATTTAATTATTTTTTAATTTAATTTAGTGTTAATTTAGTTTGCATCCTTACATTATTTTATAATTTAATTTGTACTTTAATTTAATTTATAGTTTAATTTGTAAATCAATTTATTATCACTTAATATGTGCTATACATCTAAGACTCAAGAGTTATATACATGTAAGACTTATAATGGATCCATGTACATATACATCTAAGAGTTATGATTTTTTGTGTTGTTGATAACAAATCATCTAGAATTTATTAAAAGCTCCCTTCTTATATTTTATTACTAGATAAAACTATTGCAAAAATGTTGAATCCATTTAAGATTACTTCTTTGTTGGTCCTTCCTTTGAGTCTCGAAGTAATCCATATGTAGGTAATCGATATGGATAATGGTGCCTTTCTTTGAGTCTCGAAGTAATCCATATGTAGGTAATCAATATGGATAATGGTGTCTTTCTTTGAGTCTCGAAGTAATCCATATGCAGGTAATCAATATGGATAATGGTGCTTTAATAAATAGTGTTTCCACCTATTGACTTCTCGTAAATGCATAGATTTCCTTTTCATAATATCCTAGTTGAATAATATTCCATGTAATATCTTTAAAATATTATAGATAACCCTTCCTCTTTAATTAACATTAAACCCATAGCATATCCAGTAGCATCTCTTTCCACTTCAATTGGCTTCAACAATTCAGGTAATGATAGGCATGTTTATGATTAACTAATCTTCTATTTGAATTCTTCTATGTTAACTCTAACCCCACTAAGAGGTATTACCACTACTTGTTACAACATGAACTAATGCTCTCATAGTTGAAAATGATGTTATGGAATTTCATATATATTGGACAATTCCCACAAATCTTCTATCTCTAATGAAATTTGTAAGAGTGGTCCACTTAAGGATGGGTCTAATTTTATAGAATCAATCTTTAACTCACTTCCACCAATCACCTACCTTGGGTAACTCAGGAATCCTTGCAAAAATCACACTTCTATATATTTTCTAACCATAAGTGTTGTCTTGGTGTCTCAAATGTCTTATTTATATGTATAACTTGTGGCTCCAAAGTAGAGCCAAAGATCAAAATGTCACTCAACGATCCTATGAAATATAAGTTTACAAATGGGTCCAACATACCATTCATTATATTGATTAAAATAGTAGGTGGATTAGTCGAACCAAAATTCATTACTAACCATTCATACATGTCTTTCCTTTCCTTGAAAACTATTCATACATGTCTTTCCTTTCCTTGAAAACTATATTTTGAGTGTCTTTTTTCTTGATATGAACTTGATGATATCTAGACTTTAGATCCAACTTGATGAAGCCCCTGACATCTTGTAGATAATTCAACAAGTCATGGATATAGGGAAATGGGTAATGATTCTTGAGAGTGATATTGCTTAGATATTTGTAGCCAACACACATTCTTCAAATTCCATCCTTCTTTGGTATCAAACTACTAGGTGAACTGTAGGGTGACATACTTGGCCTTATGAATTCTATCTCCAAATATTTCTGCATTTGTTTCTTCATCTCATCTATGTCTAACATGAAGTGCATGTGTAGTCCTATATTTGGTAAAGGAGAATCAAACAATAATTGTACCTCATGCTTCAATTGCCTCTTAGGTGTCATACATTTATGATCTTGGAACACTTCTTTATATGATTATAAAATATTGTTTATATGATGCTTTCATGCCTTCATACATCCTTCCAAGGATTCCTTCACAACCTCCAATTCAATGGCTTTCTTGTTATGTCTCGATAAAATAAGCGCATACTTCTTACTTGTGTCGATCAATATCTTAGCTTGGTGGGAAATCAATAGATGTCTCTTATACTTCCCCTTATATGCATTGATGATCAAATATTTACCATTCATGACCAAACAATATTGGTTTCTCTTCTCCCAAAAGTTTCATTCTCCCATATACATATAGGGACTACCAAACACTAGACTACACGCATCGAGGGCACTACATCAACTTCTACATCATCAGTACAATTTAAGTAATAGAAAATGTAAACTTACACTTATTTGTTATAACTTTTAACTATTCATCCTTATTCACATGTCCCAAAGGGCGTGGACAAGGGTGATAATGCATCTCTATGACAATCTTACTTACCACATCCTCTATAATGAGGTTGTCCTCTAAAAAGAATCAAATATAAAATTTACCTTGTTCTTCTTGATCTACATCTTGTTCTATATGGTTCAACATTCTCATCTCCTTTTCCTCTTTGTCATGGAGGATATTCAACTTCACCTCCTTAATTCTACATTATTGCATTGACAATTTTGTTTGCTATGTATCGTATGCTTTCTATCTCCTTTCCCTATTCTGCACCTAGAATATTCCTCTTCTTCTACTGCTCCCACTTGTGGTTGTTGGGATTTAGCTATGGAGGTAGTTTCGAGCATTTTTCTTTTCTATGACTATCATTGTTGTAATCATCAAAACAATTTTTATATCCCTTATATGCATGTGAAATGGTGACATTAATCTTATTTTTCTTCTCCACTTTCTTATTTTCATCCTTGTTGGAAGCTCCTTTCTCTCCTAACTGCCTCCAAACATTTGATTGCCCCATGTTGTTTTCAAATTCATTATATTGGTCTTGTATGTAAGTGTCATCTATGGTCTTTGGATTGAATATAACTATTTTCCTTCTTGTGTGTCTATTAAGGCCACTTCTAGTTATTTGTTTACTATTTACATGAGGTTCTTGGGATATATATCCCATTGAATGGATTGCTTCTTGAACTATATAGTGCATTCTTGTAACTACTTCCATGCCTCTACCAATACTAGAGACATTAAATTATTTGGTCCTAATAATAACCAATACTTGGTAAAACTGGGGCTTGATGATGTTTTTAACTACCTCCCATTCAGTTACTTGTATCTCTCGGTAAGTCTATGCATGACATTATAATTTGACTCTAGTAAAATATATTTTCTACTCCTTTTACACACTATGCACAATAAAATAGCTTCAAACTAGTACAACCAATGATTCAAGTTAACTTACATTGCTAGCTCACTTTTTTAGGACATGGTCTCAATATTTAAAATTCCACTTTAAAAAAGTGTTATGGACCATAGTTATTACAGTTTCCTTTTTCAATATTTTTTCTTCCTTCTCTTCCCTTATATCTTCTAGTTTTTTATAAGAATCATATTTTATTTGAAAATGGGGCGATATTTTTCTCAAGATAAGCCATGCGTAAGGCCATATACTCAAAATGTTGAATACTTGAGGTTCCAACGTTGAAATATTATTTCCACATGATAAAAAGGTTTTCCCTATGCTCATCCACCATACCTAAGCCTTGCATTTGTTTTTCTTCTCGTGTTAATATTAAGATTCACATGGTGTTTCTGTAATGTCCCTTATTAGGAATTTTATTAAAATGGCAATTTTTCACTTTTTCTCCCTAGTTCGACCTTTGACTAGTTTTGATCTCTAGGTCCCAAATTTGCCCCAAATGATCCCAAATCTTCTGAGAAGGTATATGAATGATATTAGAACATAAATATGTGTTTCAGGGATGCCTTTGGACCTTTAAAATACTTCTGCAAATCCTCTTTCAATTATGATCAATGTAGGTAACTTTACTAGTGATTTTCCTTTGACTAGTATTGGCCTCTAGGTCTCAAATTGACTCCAAATGCCTTCAAATATCCAAGGAAGGTGTATGAATGATATTAGAACTTGAATATGATGTTTATGGATGACATATGTCCACCAAAAGACCTCTGCAAACTCTCTTTATATTCTGGACCGATTATGCAATTTTACTAGTGATTTGGGGTTCAAATCCCCCTGGGGTAAGTACTGAAAATGGCTTCCCAAATGCCTCCAAACCCACTCAAATTTATGAACAGAGGTATGTAATGTGTTAATTATTTTATTAAATTTTCATATGCACCATTAATGGATTATTACAACTATTCTCACCCTCCCCCATTCAACTGCAAAAATCCCCAATTCGACCCTTGGGGAAATGGCACTATTTCACCTCCCAATACAACTAAACTGAGTAAAAATGCTTCAAATGCTCAAGTACAGTACATGAAACTTGTAGAAGACATCCATGGCAATATATTGATCACAAATATATCAGAGAATCATCCATTCATTCAAAATCATCATCAATACATTGGTTCACAACAAGGTAGTGGGGAAATGGCATTGTTCTTCCATTAAAAATGAGATTTATACATTTCTACTTGGAATTTCGACCTGAAACTTTTTGGAGATGAAGAACAGAGTATTTGATTCATATTAAAAAATAAATGGGGCATTAAAAGCTTCCCCAAAGATTACAATAGCTCACCAAAAACGCCCTCCCTCAAGGATCAAGAATATGCCATCGAAACTGGAAATTGTTGAAGGAGTGAGCTGCAATAGAAGAAACCATGAGCTGCCCTGTAGCTTACACCTGCAAATAAAGACTCCATTAAAGCTCCAAATGAAAGGTCTGAATGGCCTTTCCAATTACCAACTTGGATGGGAATCTTTCACCCTCGAAATTGGCTAAGGTAAGAAACTAGTCATCCACTAGCTCTCCCTCTTCACAAATGCAATTGCAAATTCTACAAATGATCAAAAGCTGGTTTCATTCTTTGTTATTGACATTTATAAAGTTCTAATGTCCTCCATGGGTCGAATTCCTTCCAAGAGACTCATGCCAACTCAAGTTGGGAAGAGATTCCAAAGAACGCCACTTGTACAACAATTCCTAGTTTCCCACTTCCACCAAATCACATGTGGAAGCATCTTAGCTGCCCTAACACCCTTGAGCGCCCTCTTGGAGTCTATGTTTAGCCCTGACATGTCATTTATGTCATATGTCAGCCTTCAGGTCTGATTTGTGTCATAGGTGTCATAGCATCTTCATCATTGTTGTCATAGAGCTAGGGAATCTAGCCCAAGTGTCTCACTAACTCCAAATTGCCTCTTCCTCTTCCATGGGAGCTACTCTTCCTCTATATTTCGACCTTGGATGAGTCATGCCATGAATAATACCTTTTGGACTCCCCCAAGTATGTTACCATTCACCTTGAATTCTAATTGGTGAGAGAATGATGCCAAGTGTAGTGGGGAATTCTAGCCATATGTGGGTCCCACTTCCTCCATGTGTCTTCATGATCAAATGCCACTTTGATTTTCACTTGTATATATTTATTTAGATCCTTTATTAAATATTTATGCCACTCTAATGTTCAAACATCATTTATTATCTCCATTATTCCAAATCCCAAAGCTTCCACCCCAAACCTAGGAAACTAGTAATTTTCTTCCTTGGCAATTATTTGACCTTTAACATCAATTTTACAAACTCTAATGAATATGGCCAATGTGATTAGGCCATTGTGACCCAATTCCAAATTTGGGACATGCAGTTTCCTTCCCACAAATCTATATTTTTTGGGGATAGGTAATCATATATTACACTTAAACCATAAAAATAACTTTGATACTAATTAGATCTATAAACCACCTTAAATATCCTAATGGTTTCCTACTTAAAAGAGATATTAAACAAATCACTACTATAACACACATGTTAAACTGCACAACCTTGTTTTTGTCTTTTTAATGATCTAATAAAAGATATCAAACACAACCCATATAATTTAACCATTGTGAAAAAAAAAACATAAGTACAATACTAACTACATACAATGTAATGCCATGCACATAATATGTATTTTGGAGAATTTACCCAATGTGGGTAAAATTTCCAACAAAATTGATCACTATGCCCTTTTTCTTAATCACATTCAAGAAAAAGGAAAATATTTGAGATTGTAAAGATTTGTAGAAATATAATACACTATGGTCTACTATAGTCCCAACATAACGATATTTCTTGTTTTCTCTATGCCTCTCTTAACATATGTTTCCATAGAACTTCAAACCACTGCAATTGGAGTTAATTCCCTTTCCATCCTTTTGGATAGGGTTTCAACACCTCGTTAGGTTTAGGTTTTTGGAATCTCATAATGTTTCTAGAAGTTTCTAATGACATGGATTCTTTGTGGACGTGTGGGAAATAACTGGATTGTTAGCTTGATGGCGGCGTAACTTTTGCACATAAATAAGGAAAACAACCCACTATTAGAAATCCCTTGTATGGTAGAATAAAACAATGATTTACAAAAAAATTATGTACTTACACTATGGAATTCCACTTTTAAGACCCCAAAATAAAGTTATAATTTTGGTTTATTAGTAAAGTTTTAAGACACAACTCAAAGTACCCAAATTTTTAAAGGTACCAATATTGTGACCTCCATACAAAAGCAACTCTATAAACCCATTTTGAATAAAAATTATAATTTATAATTATATTAATTTTTTTCTAAATATAATATATCATATATGTAAAATAAATTGAAAATAAAAAATATATATCATACATGTAAAATTATGGAAGGACTAAGAACTCAGCAGTTGTTGAGCACTCTCAAAAAAGTAATCACCAGATATGCATAGAAGACACAAAGGTAATCGTGATTGAGGAACATTATAATAGAAGGCCGATTCGAGAGGCTATCGAGATTGAGAAGAACCCAAAAAACTTTAATAGAGATGCTGGTTTAATTTTGAGCGCAGCATGGAAACCAATTATACACAACCTAAGGAATAAAAAACATCCATAAATAGCCAGAAATATTATTCTTGAGCCGACATTGACTACACTATAATATTAATAATTGGATTTCTGGCCTATTTATAATAATCCTAAGCAGCTAATTCCATCGAGACACTCTCACTCCTAAAGATGGACCCAACTCCGAGGTCCGAAACGTACGTAAAGTACACCTTACCACGCACAAGTCCTCCACACATGTCTCCAACAATAAAAATTACATCAACATAATTTTATTTCAGCCATGTTTATTAAACATTGATAATTTGAGCTGTTTGATAGATCCCTAGTTTTGGTTCTCTATAGGGAAAGTGATGTTAGCCCATTTGGAAAAGTATAAGGGATTTTAAGGAATCCTCCAAATAATAATATGGGAAATACTCTTTACATAGAGTTAAGAAAATGTTAATGTCCTCATGAGCATAAAGGTGTAGATTTTCAAATTGTTCATTCAGGAAATAGCAATAGAATACTACTAGCATATAGCCACTTAACTTGTGGTGAGTGAATATCAATAGGCCATAAGTTAAGTGTCATAAATAATTAATAAGTTATTTGTTGGGGAGGGTAGCAATCATTTCTCCCAACCATCGTAGCATAATTCGAGTAGAATACGGATACAAATACGATTCCATATGGAAAAAATAATACGTATTGAAAAAATCTAGTACGAATAAAATATGGAAGTAGGATTCTTACATATAATATGTACGTAGACATTTATATGATAAAATCAAACATATAATTAAAAAACAAAAATATAAAATCTCAATTGCCTCGGATATGGGGAGTTTGAGAGACGGAAAGTAGTTATTAATAATTATTTTAATAAGAAAGCATAAAATTGAATGGTATTTATGTTTTATAGTGTTTAAACAATTAAAGTTTCATTTTTTTAAAATTGGTTTTGAAAACTTAATTTATATAATAAAATTAAACATATAATTAAAAAACATAAATATAAAATCTCAACAACCTGGGATATGGCTAGTGTGAGAGACTGCAATTAGTTATTAATATTTATTTTAATAAGAAAGTATAAAAACGAATGGTATTTTTGTTTTTTAGTGTTGAAATAATTAAAATTTGTTTTATTTTTAAAACCAAGAAATTAAATAATATTAATTGAATAATAATAAATATAATAATTAAATATAACGGTTAACCATGGTTCACTATGGTTGACCATGCTTGAATTTGGTTGACCATGGTTGACTTTGGTTGATCATGGTTGACAATAGTTGAACATCGTTGACTTTGTATGTTCATGGTTGACTATGGTTGAACATAGTTGACCATAGTAGACTTTGGTTGAATATGGTTGACCATAGTTGACTTTGGTTGACCTTAGTTGACTTTCGGTAACGATGTTTTATTATAGTCAACCATGGTTGACTTTGCTTTACCATGGTTGGTTTTTGTTAACTATGGTTGTCCATGGTTGACTTTGGTTGACCATTGCTAACAATAGCTAACTTTGGTCAACCATGGTTGACTTTGGTTGACCATCGCTGACAATGGCTAACTTTGGTCAACCATGGTTGACCATGATTTACTTTGATTAATTATGGTTGACTTTGGTTGACCATGGGTTATTATGGTTAGCTATGGTTGACCATGGTTGATCATGGTCAATTGTGCTTGACTATGGTTGACAATGGTCAACCATTGGCTTACTATAGTAGAGAATGGTTAACCATGGTTGTCCATGGAGTATTATGTTTGACCATGGTTGACTTTGGTTGACCATGGTTGACTTTCGACAACCATCATTGACTTTTGTTCATGATGGTTGACTTCAGTTGAACATGGTTACCTTTAGTTGGCCTCATGGTTGACTATGATTGACTTTGGACGACCAAAGTTGAGTTTGGTTGACTTTTGGTTGACTTTGTTGAATTTTGGTTGACCTTGGTTAATCATGGTTGAATTTGGATGGCCATGGCTGGCTTTAGTTGACTTAGTTTGAATATGGTTGACCATGGTTAACCATAGTTAATCATGGTTGAATTTGGTTGACTTTGACTAACCAAAGTTGACTTTAGTTAACCAAAGTTGACATTCGTTGACCAAAGTTAAGCATGGTTAACATTGGTAGACTTTGCTTAACCATGTATGAATTTTGGTAGATCATGGTTGACTTGGTTAACAATGGTTGATTGTGGTTGACCATTGTTGAGTATAGTTGATTTTTGGTTGGCTTTGGTCAACCATGGTTGACCATGCTTGAATTTGGTTGACCATGGTTAACTATGGTTGACTTTGGTTGATCATGGTTGACAATAGTTGAATATTGTTGGCGTTGGATGTTCATGGTTGACTATGGTATTACCCCTACACGAATATTGGACGTATTCGAATTTGTTCTAAATTTCAGTACATGAAATGTCAATACCGTGGAATTATGCTACTATGCTCCCAACCACCTAAGCTATATCCAAAAGTGATGTCGTTCACTTGCTTTAAAATGATTTTATGTTTATGGAGAGCTGAATTTGGATCATTAATATGGCCATAAATGATCTCAACTAGTAAATTGTAACTGAATGGACTAATTTCTTATTCTTATATGTAATTTTTGCAAGCGATGCTTGTCGTAATCGCACACAAGATTAATTTTCAATGTTCATTGTTATTCCTGGATAATTGGAAAGCATTATGCTACCACAGATTAGTCCATGATAGCCTGGGCCCTACACAAGCCCCAGTTCCATATCAACAATTTACAGATCCTCCATTGCCATCAACAAATAAGTCTACTTTTTCTGCTTTAGGTCGCGAGCAAATGTTTTCACCAATTCATGGAGGTTTTGACCCCAGTAGTGCTTGTCATTCCAGGCAATCTCTGTAGTTGGCAGCTCTTCTAATTAGACTCTTTGTGTTTTTTTTGAATTTTAATTAAACCCGTTATTTTGTACTAGCCTTGATATATACCGTTCGCTTGATTTTTATGTTTTTTTGGGGACTTTTCGTTTTCCTTATCTGTACCCAAGCAGTTTCTTTTCATTTAATATTTGATCATTGTGTTTACCTATTACTATTTGTAACACCTAATTTTCATTATGAAATTTATTGATAAATGTGTTAAAAAATACATATATTTGAAACCATTTATTTGCACCAGTGTTGTAAAGTTTATTTTATCATAGAATATGGGTTTTTGATTTTCAATTTACGTAAATTTGTTCATTACCTATTTTATTTTTTAAAATATTTTTAAATATTGCAAGATTTTTTAATTTTTCGATATACCTGGTCTCGAATCTTCCCTAACAGCACTCGTGGCATTCAACAATTTACCATCGTAGCGTCAAACATTAAATTAAAGAAAATATAAAATTATTTATTTTTAAAATTGTATTTCAATGAATGTGGAGTGAGTATCTAGATTTGTACGCAATCGTTCTAAACTTTTTTGGCCTATGCGCTCCCTAAAAACGGAATGCGCGTGCTTCAACTAGCGAGTGGAGATCGAATTTGGTGGGAAAATTGGTGTAGTTAAGATTTATAGGGAAATTGGCTATGGATTTAGCAGATTTAGCATATAGAGGATATCATGTAGATGCATTATTCACTTTTTTTTTTATAAAATATTTTATTGCAATGATTTTGAAATGCTAGTCTAAAATTCAAACTTTTATTTGAAAAATCTAAATATAAAATTTGATGCAAATTTAGAAATAAATTCTAATATAAATTTGGAAAATTTTAAACAAAACTCCCAAGGCAATGCTTGGCATATGTATGGAAAAATTGAAGTAAGTCTTATTAAAAATGGTCATTGGGAAGATAATTTTAGGGTTGAAGACCCATTTCATCGCTCAAGCAAAATTTTAGCTGAAATTATTGATAGAATTACCCATGCGAATAAGGCATGGAATTATTGATAGAATTACCCATGCGAATAAGGCGTTGTACACTATAACCTTGTAGAGAGAGAATATTCAAAAGGTTTGGGGCATGAAGAAATTAAAAAAGAGTATATTTATATTGTTAGGGGGAATCTACTCTAACTTCCTAAGTAGATAGATAAGATGCTATGTATTGAGCTCATCTTTATTGAATAAGATTCATGAAGTAGATGTAGTGTGAAAATCAATAATTGAAAGAAGACTTATTAGAAGGTTCCCCCTATTAGAAAGTTCCTAAGAGGTTAGAGAAATTATTTAAAGAAGTAGATGCAATGTAATGAGATGTCTAGTGAAGCATATTGCAATTGGAGCTCTCCTCACTTGGAGTTTTCCCCCTCGAAGAGACAAGCGAACATGAGTGGATTCCTTCTATAAGAGGATCAAATGTCAGGTATTTCCCTACCTTTAATGGTATTGATATTTTTAAAATAAATGAATTTTTCTATCATATTCATTGGATATCTTATGGGTGTTTGCATATTCAGATCAAAGGTACATGATAAATGGTATCAGAAAGTGTTGAGGAAACACTTTTCTAAGGGAGCAGAGAGTTAGGTACCTAAAGCCCCTTGTCATGTCCCCTCCCGTCGATCCAACACAAGGAAGGGAACATGACACTAAAAGTTTAGGCTTTTACATAAACTCAACCCCATTCATTAGATTCATACAAATAAAACAAATGTGTGCAGATGTAAATCAAGCAAGCATGCACAACGGAATAAAACATCATCCACACACACATTTCATATGCATTTAGCATATCAATAATAACCATCAAATTAAAACATTTCAGAAGTAAATACACATAGAGAATACTTATCTTCATTGTGCAATTGTCCCAAACAACTAGCTATGTCGCTGCAACGTTCCACCCAACCGTAGGTCTCTTCCCAGCCTGTATTCTTTCAGCACTCAGAGACCACCCCTGAGTTGGGAATGATTTCTACAAGGAAAGGGGACTCTCAAGCTCAGCACAGCCCAAGCAAACATCACATCTAAGCCAAGCAAGTCCGCAGCTGGGTTTATCAGGCTAAATCTGAACCCTCTTCATTTATGGATGCTTGCACTCAAGCTCAAGTCAAAACAATGGATACCCATAACCCATACCCCAACATACTCTATCTACACACAGCAAGCACAATCATTGGGCATGGATACACATCTTTAACAATGAAATTTACAAACAAAATGGCCATGGGCTCCCCCCTAGATCGTGGGCACACAAAAAACGGACTGTGGAAAGGGGAATTCAACCACAAGGAGAAAAACTGATTTCTACCACAGGTTATAAGCATTCCAATGGCCAAAATGGCCTCAATGAAACCCCAAATCGAGCTCCCTTCCTCCCAGCACCTCCGCAACACCAAAAACGCCCTCTTCCCAGCTAGAAAACAAGGAAAACACAGGAAAAACGTAGAGGAAAACACCCAGGTAGCTCCAAACTCGTGAGAGAGAAAAACTGATGGGCGAAGAATGGCTTGGGGTGTTGATGTATTTGTGACTCCGAAAGATATTCACTTGTATATTGTATTTGTACTTTATTGTATCCCCAACGGAGATGTATTATTCCTTCGATTGGATGTGTCATCATTTGTATTTGCAAGTGTCGCAAGTTATATTGTAAGTGTCGTAACTTATATTTGATGGGTTATTAAACCACCTTGGTGGGGTCAGCCCTGTATGAGTCATGTGGGTTAAAGGGTTATTAGACCACCCTAGTGGGGTCGGCCCAGTCAACATTATGTTAAGTGGTTAAGTTGGGGCTGACCTAGTTAGAGTTAAAAGTCAGGTCAAGGTAAAGTATAAATAGAGAGTGTGACTCTCTCATTTAACACATTCACTCATTCACTCACTTCGCATTAGCGAGAGAGAGGAGGAGTAGCTACTGCAGACATTTATATTTTGGGGATTCATCTTGGTGATCTTTGTATTGGTGCTTATTCTATCTCTGAGGAAGTTGCAGATTTTTCACCTTCTCGATTTTCCTAGGTGAAATGCTTTGTGTCTCTTGTCTCTTGTCTCTCATGTTTGATATATTGTACATGTTGTTCTCTCAATTAAGATCCTAGATCATATTGAATTAAATGATGAAAAAATTAACATGGTATCAGAGCTAGCCTGAAGGAAGGCATTGTATGGCATTTATGACACTTGTTGCACTTGCAACAAATTGGAAGCTAGGGCTTGATATAGCAAAAACCAGTCATCGTGACACTTTCGCTATAAATCAGTTTTGGCGAAGGTTCAAGATCTGAAACTTTTACAGGTCGAAAATAACATCCCCATGAACTTTGTATCCGAAGCACAACATATGATTTGCTGTAGTTTATGTTTTATGATCCGTACAATTTAGGGTTTCTGCCTCTTCCATATCTCAGTCATAAACAAGTGACCTAGGAAAAAAGGTCACAACTTGGGCTAGGAAGCTCCAAATGAAATTTTGTAAAAAGTGTCAGTAAGGGAACGGACTGTAGTTTCACAAGTCCGCTTTTCAGAGGCCAAAGTTGAAACAGTGACACATGGAACTCCGTACAAGTTCGCTATATTGTTTCATCCCATAAACAGGTCATGTTACGACATTTGGCATATCTCTCTCTCAGAGAATCCATTTGAGATCAGACCTATGGAATTGGAAAGCTGACAAGTCAGGATACCACAGGCCGAAGTTTCAGACCCTTTGGATCCGAAATTTAAGAGATGCACCAGAAACAATAAGGCACATATTTCTGTGAAATAGAATTGGATTCTGAGCATTCTCATTTTTGGCTTGTCACTGCTGCGGGAAATTAGGGCTTTTGACAGAAGTGGAATTTTGGAGTGATCTCAGCATAATATTTCTCTCCTCAACAAAATCAAAATTTAGAGACCAAGATCAAAGTTTTTGGTTGGGTAGAACCTCGAGATCTATCAAACCCTAGTTCAGGATTTTGACCAGAAAACCAGAATTTGACAAAAGCTGCAGATCCGAAAATTCAAAGTCAATTTTGAGGAGTTAAATTTTGGAGATTTAAATATTGAAGCATACCGGCTTGATCAGCTCAGCAAGGCACATCTTTTCATCCAATCAGAAGTTTGAAATTCAAAGTTTGAATTTTTAGGGTTTCTCTGACAAACCCTAATCCAGCTCCAGATCCAGTTTCAGCAAATCAAAGTGGATTGGGTTAATCCTAGAAGAGAATGAATTGGACACCTGCATAAGTTAAGAAGTTCCAGTTTCAGTGGGAGATGAGGTTAAGGCCTTACATAAGAAGACTACAAGAAATCCCGACAAGTATGACTTGAGGAGATACAGGTATGTTTTGAAATCTGTTCATGATTAAGTTTATGATATGTTTGTCTTCATATTATTGAGGTTAGTACAATCTTGATTAATTTTAGACTTGTATTATCACCTTAGTAAAAGTATGAATGCATTTGAATGATAGAAGACATTCATTGATTAGGGTTATGACACTTATGATTGTACTAATGCATTGTGGTGTTGTACGAGGATGATGTTGTCCACTAACATGAAGGGTACATCGAGAAAGACAAATCAAGTTCTAGATCAAGAACATATGACCATGGTGACATGAAGACAAAGACTCATCCATAGTCATGGATCACATAGAATCTCTACTTACGAATTATGTATAACTTGGTTCTACAATTGTTAACTTATGAGATATGCAAGTTGCTAGCACAAGGTCTCTAAGAGAATAAAGAAGACATTGTTTGGGTATGTTAGACAAGCATGATAATCCATGTATGTTTTCCTATATCGAGTTAGAATCCTACCTTGTGTTAGGATCTCATATAAGTATACTTTTATGATTGATAATGATTATTCATGAAGTTATAAGTTTGAATAATCATGGGTTTATACATATTATGCTCCTTACTTTGATTGATGATATGACAAACCAGAAGAGTCCTATGGTCAAATAAAAATATGCATGAGTAAAATAAGTCCTCCTTGAAACCTTGAATACTAACACCTGTGTATGAAATGATCATGACCATACATGTTTAATATTATATAGAATCATAATGTTTTGATAGTATTGAGATTATACTAATGAATGTATGATTATGTATGAGATCTTGAGGATGACACTAGTGCACACTTAAGCATGCATAGTGGATATAAGTTCAAGGACAGATAATCCAGGAAGCAAATATCAAGAGGGAGCACACTCTAGTAGTTCCTGCAAGGAAGCAAAGATTGAGAGGGAGTCCACCCAACAACCAAACAAAGATAAGTATTTGAACTGTCATTTCTTGTATATATGATTACTTAAATGATGTTGTTCAGTCATGTTCCTAGATTTAGGATGTATATTATGCATATTAGAAAATTTGCATTAATGAACAAGATACTACTAATATGCAAGTAATGGGTAAGTGGCCTATGGTACTGTACAACATTCCATTGCTAATTATCTAGAATGAAACCTTTTTGCTGACATGTTGGGAGTTGTGCACACTCTTAACAAATGTTCTGGTAGAGATGGAAGGCATCTAGAAAGTTACCATGTGAATACGAGATATGGATGAATGTTGTATTGAAGCATTGGCTAAGATAATTGCATGACTGTGTGACATATGTCCTCATGTGTAAGATTTTGTTCTGAAAACTATGAGATGTTTATAATCATGCAATTGAAATTTGACTTGTAGGAAAGATCGTGTACAATCACCTACAAAAGGACAATGACATTTGTTCCAGCAACGAAGTTCAAGAAAACTACCTATTGAAGATATTGAAGAATCTGAAGTTCCCAGGATCAAGGATGCAGTAATGGAAGGATGTCATGATCAAACAATACCAGCCGATCATGAAGAATGATGTTTGGGATGTGGTCCCGAGACCAGAAGGGAAGTCTATTGTGACTTCCAAGTGGATCTATAATATCAAGCATGCTGCAGATGGCAACATAGAGAAATACAAGGCAAGGTTTGTAGCTTCTCCTAGAAAGAAGGGATAGATTATGAAGATACCTTTTCACCTGTAGCCAGATACACTTCCATCAAAACAGAACTTGCTCTGGCTGCAGTGATGAAGTGGAAGATACACCAGATGGATGTCAAGACAACTTTCTTGAATGGTGTAGTCGAAGAGGAAGTGTATGTAGAGCAGCCACTCAGTTTTGAGACACATGATAGGGAGTCATATGTGTGCAGATTGAAGAAAGCCTTATATGGCTTGAAGCAAGCACCCAGGACATGGTACGGAAGGATAGACAGCTTCTTGACCAGTTTGGGCTTTACCAAGAGTAAAGTAGATTCCAACCTTTACTACAAGGTTGAGGAAGGAAATCCAGTGATACTCCTACTGTATGTGGATGACCTGTTTGTGACAGGTGACGATAGGTTGATTTCCGACACGAAGAGGAAGCTTGCTGCCAAGTTCGAGATGAAGGACTTGGGTATGATGCATTACTTTCTAGGTATGAAGATGTGGCAGAGTGCAGATGGAATATTCCTTGGACAAGGGAAGTATGCAGTGGAGATCCTGAAGCCGTTGAGGATGATGGACTGCAAGGCCATGGCCACACATATGGAAACAAACCTGAAGTTATTGAGTGATGATTCATCAGAGTAGGTTGATACCATGATGTATCATCAGATGATTGGGTCCTTGATGTACCTGACGATCATGAGACCAGATATTTGCTTTGCATTGAACACATTGAGCCAGTTCCTGACGGATTCTAGACATGTTCACCTGATTGTTGTAAAGCATATTCTGAGGTACCTGAAGGGTACTGTTGGCTGCTTTCTTGGGTAGACCCGGGTTTTAATGAAGCGCAGCAACAAAACCCCTTGGCGCACTGGCCCTCTCGGCAACGAGCTGCGCGGCAGCTCGAGGTCTCACCCGAAGTGGCTATGGGGGGGTTAAGGAATCAGGTTTCCTTAACCGGGGTGACGCGGAGATAGCTCTTCCTTGAATGGCTCCTGCGAAATCGGCGGTCGGACCTTCCCGCAGGCCGCTCGGCGCAGCTGCGTGGATCCCTTCCTTGGCAGGTCTACTGCGTAGTTTCTTCTCTCTAACGCAGCAGGCAACTATTCCTTGGGTCGACGCGCTAAACACTTTCTCGCCCTTCGCATCTAGCGCAGTAACGCAGTCTGCTCTCGCCGCAGCGACCGTGCGTTACTACCTCTTTAGTACTTAAGACACTTATAGTTATCAAGGGATCTTTCCAACTCGCTCAAACAGTCACAAAGATAAGACAGAAGTCTTGCATACACAACTAATGAACTCGAAATAGTTATCATTCACACAAACATTATAACAAGAAGATATAAGTGAAGCTCATCTCCTCGAGGAAAACCACGTCCTCAGGAGTTTTATATTAACCAGAAAATGATAGAGTTATACAATATGCTGCGCACACAGCTGCAGCCTTAGAACTTACAGGAAACTCCACGCACACAGCTGGGAGCCCTTCTCTCAAGCTTGTCTCCTCTCTATGGAGATTACAAAGGCACAGACGTCGACTCAGACTGTCTGGCAACTCAGGGATTAGCTCCTCGGCTATCCGATTTCCTCTCTCTAGTTCTACACACCGGGTAGAAAATACAGTGAAGGATAATCAACACATGATCTATCCCCTTAGACTGGCTCTCTAACAGTCTAGCATCTAACTCTCTAACTCTCCAAAAGGAAGGAACTGAAGGAAGGGAGGAAGAACCCTCTACCCATTACAATGATTCATCTATATAGGTAGCCATGACGGTCACACCTTTACAAAAATGTGGGCCTTTCCCAACAGTGATTCCCAAAAACCCTAACCACACACATGGCTAGGTGTACTGTAGGCGCCGCTTGCAGTCACGTCGCCGCTTCCTGCAGGCTCCATGAATTCCGGCGCAGATTGTGGGTATGGGCGATCGTCCTTCGCCTTCAATGCTCTGGTCCGTTGCTCCTCCTTGATCCGAGCAACCATAACTTCTGTACTAAGCCTTTAAATGAGGGTAGCTGAGCCCTCTACTCCATCGCCTTATTTATTATGGTAGCTGAGCCACCTTCATTCTTCGATGACGTGCGCGCGAGCTCCGCAATTTCCGGTCCGTGATCTGCGCTGAGATCATCCATCTGGCACCGTACTGCGCACCGTCTCCTTCTTACCCAAAACTTAGTGCTTGTCCCAAAATTAGCACTTTCCTTCCATACTCGTGCTTTTTCCCAAGATTCGCAGCTTTTATTATAGCTGCGACCTTGGCCCCAACAGGTACAGTTGATTATGGGCTCAAGTATGATGCGAATCAAAAGTTAGATCTAGAGGGTTATGTTGATTCAGATTGGACAGGCAATGCTGCAGATAGGAAGAGCACTTCGGGGTGCTGCTTCAGTATGGGATAAGGTGTGATCTCTTGGTTTAGCAGGAAGCAATCCCACGTAGCACTGAGTATAGCCAAAGCAGAGTATGTCACAGCTTGTTCGACCAGTTGTGTGGCAGTATGGCTTAGGAAGCTACTGTCTGATTTATTTGATCTCCAGTTGGATGCTACCTGTATCTTCTGTGACAACCAAAGTTGTGTGAAGTTGTCTGAGAAACTAGTGTTCCATGACAGGTCGAAGCACATCGAGATCACGTATCACTATATCAGGGATATGGTGTAGAGAGGAGCAGTGAAGCTCCTGAATGTTGTGACAGATGAGCAGATTGCAGATGTATTGACCAAGCCAAAGTGAAGTTTGAGTACTTCAGAGAGAAGCTTGGTGTACTTCAGATCGAGATTCCTTCCAAGGGGAAGTGATGTGTCCAAAAGACACATATGCACATGGGATTTTCCGACATGGTTGTAGATGTGTTCTCCCATGGTCGTGATGTAATTGCCGAGCTTTTCCGACATGGTTGTAGATGTGTTCTCCAATGGTCATGATGTAATTGCTGAGCCATTCTCACATGGTGGTAGATGTGTTCTCCCATGGTGCAGATGTAAGGGCTGGAGCTATTCTCACATGGTGGTAGATCTGTTCTCCCATGGTGTAGATGTAAGGGCTGAAGCCATTTTTCACATGGTGGTAGATGTGTTCTCCCATGGTGAAAAAGTAAGGGCTGGAACCTTCCCCGAATGGTGGTAGATGTGTTCTCCCATTTCGGTGGTGTAAGTGTTGTATGGTGTGCATCTGGGCTGTGCTCTGTGGACGATGCTATGATTATCAGGATGATCATGTGGTGATGATGAGCATCAGGATGATGAGCATCAGGATGATGCTCCATATGATATGCATCAGGACGATGATATGATGATGATCAGGATGATCATGTGATGATGAGAATCAGGACGATGCTACAGATGATATGCATTGGGACGATGCTATGATGATCAGGATGATCATGTGATGATGATGAGCATCAGGACGATGCTCCATATGATATGCATCAGGATGATGTTGTGTATATGATCAGGGGGATCATGTGATAATGATGTGCATCATAATGATGTACTATATGATGACGATCAGTATGATCATGAGTATTAGGTTGATACTCTGTGGCCGTGGATAGATTGTGCAGGTAGCATAGAAAAGATCCTGGGAGATCCAATAGTTTGAGCTCGGATGCTCTTTCAAGTTTTTTCTACAGGTAGCATAGAAAAGATCCTAGGAGATCCGATAGTTTGAGCTCGGATGCTCTTTCAAGGTTTTGCTACAGGAGGCATGTAATCAGTCCTGAACATCTGATTGTTTGAGCTCGGATGCTCTTTAGAGATCTTGCAGGTTGCAAGACACTCTTTTAAGGTTTTTCCTGACCACATGTAAAAGATCCTGGGAGATCCGATAGGTTGAGCGGTGTGCTCGTAAAAGTCTTGGGATGCTCTTTCGAGGTTTTGTGGTGGCCACATGTAAAAGATCCTGGGAGATCCGATGGGTTGAGCTATGTGCTCATAAAAGTCCTAGGATGCTCTTTCGAGGTTTTATTGACGCACATTCCACAAGATGGACAAAGATGTTGAAGACCTACAGAAGGCTAGGCCTACAACTAGCATGAAAAAGGGATGGCTCTGTAGAACTTCCTATGAAGAGAAGAATTGAGAGATAGCACCAGTGATTGAGATGAGGAATACAACAACAGTGACGATGATCCAGCTCCAGAATTGAAGACTTGTGCCGATATGTATTGATGACCTGTGTCAAGAGAATACCTTCCTAGTTAAGAGGGAGTGTTGATGTATTTGTAACTTTGAAAGATATTCACTTGTATATTGTATTTGTACTTTATTGTATCCCCAACAGAGATGTATTATTCCTTTGATTGTAAGTGTCGTCATTTGTACTTGCAAGTGTCGCAAGTTATATTGTAAGTGTCGTAACTTATATTTGATGGGTTATTAGACCACCTTGGTGGGGTCGGCCCTGTATGAGTCATGTGGGTTAAAGGGTTATTAGACCACCCTAGTGGGGTCGGCCCAGTCAACATAATGTTAAGTGGTTAAGTTGGGGCCGAACTAGTTAGAGTTAAAAGTCAGGTCAAGGTAAAGTATAAATAGAGAGTGTGATTCGCTCATTTAACACATTCACTCATTCACTTACTTCTCATTAGTGAGAGAGAGGAGGAGTGCGCACAAGTGGAGGAGGAGTAGTTGTTGCAGACATTTATCTTTTGGGGATTCATCTTGGTGATCTTTGTATTGGTTCTTATTCTATCTCTGAGGAAGTTGCGGGGTTTTTCACCTTCTTGGTTTTCCCCGATTAAATGCTTTGTGTCTCTTGTCTCTTGTCTCTTATGTTTGATATGCTGTACATGTTTTTCTCTCAATTAAGATCCTAGATCATATTGAATTAAATGATGAAAAAATAACATGGGGAACAATTTCCTGGCTCTTTTATTGCCCAAGAAGTCAAAAAACCAATTTCCGTGAAGGGTGGCTTGCCCATACCCGAATTTGGACAGCCATACCTCTCCATTCCCCAAGGCATTAACTACTTCAACCAACTCTTGGGAGAAATGAATGATTGGATACAAAAGTCAAAATGGGTAGTTGAGGGTTTTATGGGTTCTCTCATTGACACTTGGATTGAATTGATTGGCTCCAAGGGTTTGAATATTTCCCTCCCAATTCCTTGTAAAAACCATGTCTCCATTTCTTGTTGCATTGTAGAGCTCGTTGTGGGTATTTTATTAAAATGCATATTTACATGATTTTCGCAATTCCATTGTGCTTGGCTAGCACGTAAACCATATGCATCACTAAATCGATTGCGGGGCCTTAGCCTTGAGGTCCTCACCATGATTTTTATAACAATTACATCATTTACATTTTAATGCAATGGTGTCAAAATCGAGATATTACACCCCTAAGTAGATAGATAGGATAATATATATTGAGGTCATCTCTATTAAATAAGGCCCGTGAGAATATGTAGTGTGAAAAACAATAAGTGTAAGAAGACTTATTAAAATGTTCCACCCAATGTTTTAAAATTTGGAACTAGGAGTTGAACCAGTCGAGGGTCAACTCGAACCGAAACCAGAACCGACAATGAACCAGAGCGGTTTGGTTTCAATGACTTGGACTATTAAAAAACACATAAAATTTTACAATTTTAATGAAAAATATATATATTTAACATTCCAAGCCATGATTTCAAACCATTAGAGACATAATATGCAAAGTCTACTCATGTACATACCATGTAAGGGTGAATATATCAAAATGACACCAAGTGCGATACATATCTAAAGTTTTGAACCAAAATTGAAAATACTTGATCATATCAAAATCATTGCCTATATTGGGATCGTATTCGTCAATAACACCATGTCCCCCCCTCCACTAGGCTATATCCCTTGCCTCTACCTCAACTCTCGAAGTTGATCCTCTAAGGACATTAGTCAATACACTACATTTTTTATGAAACTTCCTATTCCAAGTGTTAAAATAAGGTAGAAAAAAATTTCCATGCTTAATAAGTGATTTTTCATGACTAAAGGGTACATTTTTATTAAGGTCATGATAGAGGAGTTCATCAACTTCACCAATCAAGCATCAACACCATTGACATCAAGGCACATAGAGAGTTTGATGTGCTTGATTAAATTCCAATCCTTTACCCTCATACATGATAGAATATAGTGGAAATGTTGTAATATTGAAATCCTTAAAACTATTAAGTTTGTTGAATTCTGAATGGGATCTAAAATTCTTATTTTTGCATATGAAGTCTAATAAGGTTGGAACCACTCTCAAACATCTTGAAACAATTAATGGTAATGTTAAAAATTTAAGTAAAAGGAAGGAGAGTGAAATATAAAGATAATGTCATTTTTACATTAAGAATTTAACATTACCATTTTAATATTACTCACTTCAATTTCACTACGGCGGGAGTTGCACATAGACCAAATCGGTCGGTTTTTTACGAATTCGCGTAGTTCATGTCAGTGCATTACCAAACCGACCGTCAAACATCGACTCGGCCGGTTCAATACCGAACTGGCCTCCATGTCGAGTTTTCTACCGGTTCGATGTTGTTGAAGGTTAGACTGGTCAACTTGGCTGGTTCCTATTCCAAGTTGACTGGATTTTAAAACACTAGTTCCACCTACTAAAAAGTTCATTCTCTAAAACGTTCATGGGAGGTTAGATAGAAATTATATAAATAAGTAGAAGCAATGTAATGAGATGTCTCCTGAAGCATATTGTAATTGGGTCTCTATTCAATTGGAAGTTGCCCCCTCGAAGAGGCAAGTACTGAACATGAGTGGATTCCTTCCATAAAAGGATGAAATGTAAAGTGTTTTCCTACCCTAGGAGTTTTTTTTATCAAAAACAAATTGAGAATATTTGTCATCTTTGTAACTACATATTTGGATCTAAGGTACATAACAAGTGGTGTAAGAGCACTTTTGAAGGCCCAAAAGAGAGAATTCATTTTCAAAGAAAAAAGAGGGTCATGCCATTTAGATCTATTTATGACTATATTTCAGTAGATTTTTTAGAAAATTATTGTACATTTGTATTCTCCTCGTAAAAATACACGATTTTAGAAGAAAACAAATTCGCTTTAATTGGATTTTGGATGAAGGAGATATTGTAGTTTGAAATCTATTTTTTTAAAGGGATTTTTGGGGACAGACATGGGTTTTGTAGAGGAGATAAATTTTGGTATAGTTCTTAGATTTCCACCATATCAACACCATTTGATAGAGAGTTTATGGGGCTTTAATTTGACATATTATAGGATATATTTTTTTTATCAATATTGAGTGTGCTAAAACCATTATAAAATTTCTTCCTCAAATCCTCCTAGAATTGAAGGATGGGCGCAATGTGATGGAACATGCCATTGGAGAATCAAATGTTTGTGATAAAAAAATTATAGTATATGTATGCAAGTTGTGAAGATGTGAAGAAGGGATCCCACAAATTCAAGGAGAGTTGTGTTCTTCGTTATATGTATCCCATCATCTAGAGAGAGTATACTAGTGTAATAGTGAAATAGATGCTTGGTATGATTTAGATATTGACTATGATGTGTCTTTCACCTTCCATTTAATGACAGTACTCCCCCATTGTGTAGAGAATACCATCGAAGGGATCCTGGAGAAGGTTATGACTACTAGTTTTCAAATTGCATATTCTCCATTGGTAGTATTCCCTCCATGTCCTCATATGACCTTTTGCAGTTACATGGTTGGTTTTTTGGATATGGATGGATCTATAAATTTGGATCCACATAACCATGTTAGGGAGCATTGTTTCTAATAGGTGTTGAGCTTAGTTATCTACAATGAAGATTCAACATGATCACTTTGACATGGGACTTGGGTTTATGGATAAGCTCCTTGGTTTATTTTGGTGTGGTAGTTAGTATTTGCACATGGGACACTACCTTCTTTAGCATTGTTATTAGCATTCATACATGAGACCTAGGTTTATGGTGGATCTTCTTGGACAAATTTAGTATGGTGGCTAGTAATTTTGCATGGGACCCTAGTTCCCTAGCTTACTTCAGCATTGTGGTTAACACTCATTCATGGGACTCTAGTTCCCTAGCTTACTTCAGCATTGTGATTAACACTCATCTGAAAGACATTGGTTTATGGTTGTACCTCCTCACATCAAATGTTGAGGGAAACACTTTTCTAGGCATGTGGAGTGTTAGGGTCTTACCCCAACCCCCTTAAGTAGATAGATAAGATACTATGCATTGATGCCATCTCTAGTAAATAAGGCCCATAAAGTAGATGTAGTGTGAAAAACAATAATGGTAAGAATACTTACTAAAAGGTTCTACCTACTAGAAAGTTAATAGGAGGTTAAATATAAATTATTAAAGAAGTAGAAACAATGTAATGAGATGTCCTGTGAAGAATATTGTATTTGGATCTCTACTTAGTTGGAGGTTCCCCCTTGAATAGGCTAGAGTGATATGTTCTTGTACTATTCCATATTTCTCCCATTTCATCATGATTTGGAAATTATAAAGTAGGAAACTAGCGCATGTGTACCAACTTTCACACTTTTAACAAGTCGACGATCAAAGATAAATATCCAATTGTAGTCATTGACAACCTGTTGGATGGTTCTCACAATACACCCTTCTATAGTAAAATTGATCTTAATTTTGATTATCACCAAATTCATATGAAAGATGTACATATTCCTAATACTATATTCTACACACATGTAAGAAATTATGCTTTTGTGGTGATTACCTTTGATCGTTGCAATGCGCCATCCACTTTTTGAAGCCTCATGAACAAGATTTTTTGGCTCTTTTTGTATAACTTTGAGCTTGTCTTGTTTGATGATATCTTGTAGCACCCCTATTAAGCTCTACATGTTTTTCATATCGTGGTGAAGCATTTCTTGAGTGGGTAGAGTGTTAAGTTAATCTTGACTTGGTTATAGAGTAATTAATATAACCTTGATTTGGTCATTAATGGGTTTATTGTTGGTGGTTTACAGGCCCATGGTTTTGGGTAACCCATGGTATTAGTATGTGATGAAGCCTATTTAAATGCTTGAGTAACTCCATTGTGAAATTCCCTAAGTAATCGGTGTTGAATGGAATGGCCATGGCTTGTTCGTCGTATTCACCAAGGGTAATGAAATATATCTTTTGAAGATTTTTTTTTCTAGTAAAAGGATTGGCCATGGCTTGGTTGGATTGGCCGTCAGATTGATTAGGTAATGAAAAATATATTTTGAAGGTTGTTTTTTCTAGTAAAGGATTGGCCATTATTATGTGCATGTTGATTATTGTTTGTTTTTAACTATCCTACATGGATTTTTAAATCACAGGTAGATGTGGAAGCCTTAGAATAACCGCCAATTCAAATTTCAAGGTATAAGCATGTATTATTTTTCATTTCCAAAGAAAAAAAACATTATATTCAAGAATACAATATACATATTTTTCTTGGAGGCCGAAGGACGTTTGCACCAGCCGGTAAAGGAGGCTAGCCGTGGTTCCCATCCCCGGATCTTGAGGGCTGCGGTCGGATTGGAAGAGATTCTTTTTTCTGGTTTGTGGATTTCGTGGATTGGATGGGTTTCTTGCTCATTGTTTACAGGGTTTGCTGCCTTTTCTGGGAGCTGCTCACATTATAGTCACTGTCTTCATGCTCGCTGCAAGGAGCTCTGTCATATCCCTCTTTATTGAGGCTGGACTGCCTTTGCTGCTGGGAGGTAGGCGGTTGTGTACGGGAGTGGTGCATGAGGAGAGGAGGCAGATCCTGGGAGCTGTGGATCTCTTCACTGGTTTTTTTTTTATCTTTTTTGGGCATTTGAGGGTTTGTTCCCGAACCATGGGAATGTAAATATGTGACAATGTAGGGATCTGATCCTATTACATGTGCAGAATGTAATTTTGTTCATCTTTTTGAAATAAAATTACAGACTTTTTCCAAGGAAAAAATTCTCCGAGGAAAAAAACAATATACATATTTTTGTTGGCTACAACTCTGTCAAAACAAGAGGACCGGTTCCTATCTCCCAAAACCATACAAAACCCCCACCAAAAGATAACCTCCAAAGCTATCTTTTATCGATGTTATAGACCTTTCAAAAACTATGGAGGATAGCAACTCTATGCCTTTATATTATAAACTATACAGAAATACAAAACTAGTGGATCAAATACTTCAGAGCATAAACATGAAACAAACTACAATCACGACATGGCTTAAACATCATATCATTGCATGAGGAGACACTCCATGTCATTACCTAGGAATCCTTCAAAGAATTAATATTCTGCAAAAGACCCCCCTGAAGAAGAAAATATTACCTAGATTACTCATCATCCTATTTATTTAATTCCCTGTACACATGGGTGAAATATGTCCATTCAAACTTTTCCAAATAAGTTTTAACGGTCTCCATAAGAAGGCATAACCTTAATATTTACACATTATTACACTTATTTTCCTAGTCTATAACTAGTTTTGAATTTCCAATGATATGGTGTTTCTTTGTAACACCTTTCTTCCTCGCATAGGTCAAAAGCATCCAAAGAGTTGCAAATTCTACCTTCAAATTAGATCCTCTTCTTGTAGCATACCTTAAGTGGAAATAATGGGAGGAATTTAGAAATAAAACAACATCTACAACACAGGTGATCGGATGGCCTTGGATAGCCCCATCGAAGAAGCCCCATGGAATTTTTAGATCCAAGGATGGCATACACACCACTTTTTCAAACCAATTGATATGGAAAATCTTTGAGGCTTCCAACCAAGTAATCCATAAGCCAATCCTGAACACATTCCAGTAGTCTTGATTTATTCAAACTTGACTTTGGCATCAATTTTTTAGCAATAAGGTTCAAGGCTTCCTTTAAAAACTAACATTGAATTGTCAAATGAAAGACCATCTTAGCTTCAAGTTTGTATAAATCACAACTGTTTGGTCCAACCCAAACTCTCTTTAAGTCGTTCTCCCAAGTAAGTAATGTTAAATTTAACAATTTTAATAGTAACAAACTGTAAATAAAATAGTGCAAAGATAGCTAGCAGTAAACACACATCCACAAAATTTGAACACAATATTTTTCACGGGGAAACCTTTTAAGGACAAAAACCCCAAAGCAATTAATAATAATTTATCTCCTAAATGAGATGACTGAGTTTGTACCATAATAGGCTAGGAACAAGCCTTTTCAACAAATCAGAATTTTTTCATTGATCAAGAAGAACACTGATGAAGACAAGCTTCCTGTACAAGTCTGCTATGTCATCAAACTGTCTTCATACCATCTTCCTGTTCATTACTGATTTATGATGTATACCCTATTGAGGGTGTCGTGACCTGTCCAAGCCTTTTCCAGGACTGCCGATACCTGTTCAAGCATTTTTCAGAGCTGTCGTGACCTACTGTAGGTTGTCGGTGCCCTAATGGGGCTGTCGAGTGCACAATCCCAAAATAATTCGGGTGGTAGCTTTAGACCAGCAAAAATATTTGGAGCTTGACTTCTTCAAGGAATAGGAACCAACAGAAAAACAATCACCCAAGAGCTGATCTAAAGGAGCAGAGCAGATGTATGCTAAATCGATGGGATAAAATAAGAAGTTTTCTTTCTTATTTATAGTGAACCAAGTGGCAAAAATAATTTCATCAAGTGGAGCCGACCTGAGACTTTATATCCTTTTAATTTCATTTGAGGCCAACCTATGATCATGTAAATTTTTATTTTTTATTTTTCTTCAAATGGTGGGTACATGGACCAAGTCAAGTTAAGATTGGGTTTCATGGTTCTTCAAGTGATTCCTAATAAGTCATCCAGGTGTTCTTCAAGGTTTTCAATGATCTATTCATGTCCACTCCAAGTGCATCATCATAAGGAGAATTATTAATTGCTTTTACTTCACCCTCATTGCTGCCACCAAGATCAAGTGCTAGGTATTTCCACAAGGGTTGCTCAGTCCCTTGAGAAGGTTCCATAGCCCATAGATCAAGGAAAGGAGTACACCACTTGCCTAGACCTAGTCTAGGGCTTATAGTGAAATCCTGGTAACTGACCAGGTGCCTCCATTCGCCCAAAGAATGGCTCTTAGCCCCAGGCTGAGATTCCAGTCCCAGACTGGATCAATATCCTGGTAACTGACCAGGTGCCTCCATTCTCCCAGAGAATGGCTCTTAGCCCCAGGCTGAGCTTCCAGTCCCAAACTGGATCAATATCCTGGTATCTAGCAAGGTGCCTCCATTCTCCCAGAGAATGGCACTCGATGCTGCTCAGAAAATCAACACTCCCTCTCAGCGAGAGGGTCATTCTCTGCAATACCAAGCTTGTCTCGAAAGTGCACAAGCTTTGTCAATGACAGAGGCTTGGTCAATATGTTAGCAACCTGTTCGTCTGTACGGATGTATTGGGGCTTCATGGTACCTCGCTGTACCATATCTTTGATGAAGTGATACTTCATCTCAATGTGCTTTGACTTGACGTGAAATACAAGGTTCTCTGAAAGCTTAATGCAACTCTGATTATTGCAATGAATAATAGTTGGCTCAAGCTTTCCACCAAACAGGTCAGAGAGAAGCTTTCTAAGCCAAGCTGCTTCTTTGCAGGCATCACTGGAAGCAATATACTCAGCTTCAGCTGTGCTATGAGCTATGGAACCCTATTTTCTACTGGACCAAGAGATCATGGCTGATCCCAAACTGAAACAGTACCCTGATGTGCTTTTTCGGTCCACCGCACTGCCATCCCAATCGGAGTCAGCATATCCAAGTAGCATTACTCTACTGTTAGAGGTATATCTGAGCCCATAAGTAATAGTACCTTGCAAATATATGAGCACATGTTTGGCAGCTATCCAGTGTATGTGCTTTGGATCGGACATGAATTGACTCAATGCATTTAGTGCATAACAAATATCTGGTCTTGTATGCACTAGATACATCAAAGATCCAATAAGTTGACGATACTAAGTAGGATCCATTGCCTTTGAAGAAGTAGCTGAGTCACGTAACTTCTTGAGGTTTGATGTCATGGGAACACTCATGGGTTTGTAGTCATGCATCCCAAACCTCTGCAAGATATCGACTGTATACTTCCCTTGAGATAGGAAGATTTCATCTGGCTTCTGCCAGACCTCGAAACCAAGAAAATAGTGCATGAGTCCTAGATCTTTCATCTCAAATTCTGAAGTAAGCTCCCTTTTGCACTAAGCTATCAGTTGCTCCTCTCCAGTAAGTAACAAGTCATCCACATATAGGACTAGGATCAAGACATGGTTCTGAACAACCTTAAAGTAAAGGTTGGAATCAACAGTACTCTTGGAGAATCCCAATCTGTGAAGGTAACCATCAATCTTAGCATACCAGACCCTTGGGGCCTGTTTGAGTCCATACAAATCTTTCTTTAGCTTGCACGGGTGAGACTTCATTTCATGAGTCACAAAACCTTCAGGTTTCTCAATGTAGACCTCTTCTTCAACTTCTCCATTAAGAAAAGCTGTCTTTACATCCATTTGATGGAGTTTCCATCCAAATACAACAGCGAGGGAGATAATGGTCCTGATGGTGGTATACCTGGCAATAGGAGCAAATGTTTCATCATAGTCTATTCCTTCCTTTTGTGAGAAACCACGTGCCACAAATCTTGCCTTATATTTCTCAATGCTGCCATCAACAGCATGCTTGATTTTGTAGAGCCATTTGGAAGTCACCACAGACTTCCCTTTTGGTCTAGGAACAAGTTCCCACACATCATTTTTCATAATGGAATTATATTCTTCTATCATGGCATCAATCCATACCTGATGAGTTTCTGCTTCTTTGAATGTAGAAGGTTCTGCATCAATGAGCTTACTCATAAGACCTGAGTACTTCTGGGGCTTCTTGCTTTCTCTGAATGTCCCAGAAGGAGATTTATGCTTCTCTGCTTCTTGCAATGTCTCTCAAAACCAAGCAGGTCTTCTCTTGGAAGGAGGAGCCTCAAGTAGTTCTTCAGCTGGTCTATCTGGAATTTGAGGCTCATCTTCTTCCTCCCTCTGAATCTCCGAATAAGGAGAGTCTGGAATGTCAGAAAGAGATTCTTCTGTATCTTTTGGAAGCTCTTTGGAGTGGTAGAAAACAACTTCCTCATGAAATATCACATCTCTACTGACTTCAATGTATCTTTGACCAGGAACATATATGTGGTAGGCTTTTGAATTTCCATTGTACCCAACAAATGTGCCTTTCTTTCCGGAAGGCTCCAGCTTTAATCTCTTTTCTTTTGGCACATGGATGTAGACTGGAGTGCCAAAGATCCTCATGTGGTCAACTGCAAGTTTCTTACCTGTAATGACTTCTTTTGGAGTCTTTTCTCCCAAAATGGCATGAGGACTTCTGTTTTGAATGTAGACAGTAGTACCAGCAGCCTCAGCCCACAGAGACAAAGGAAGATCTAGATCACACAACATGTCTTTAGCAGCCTCACAGACTATTTTGTTCTTCCTTTCTGCAACCCCATTCTGTTGGGAGTTGTAAGGTACAGTCAACTCCTTCTTGATTCCAGCTTCTTGGCAAAAGTCATCAAAATCATTAGATTCAAACTCACCTCCATTGTCTGACCTTAAGATACAGATGTGTCTTTCTGTCTGATTTTCAATTAGCACCTTGAACTCCTTGAACTTATCAAAAGTTTCATTTTTAGCCTTTAGAAAGTAAATCCAAGATTTATGAGAGTAATCATCAATGAACAATACATAGTATAAACAACCACTTAAAGAAGGTGAAGACATGGATCCACAAATGTCAAAATGAATCAAGTCTAAAATCCCTTTTGATCTGCTGTTACTCTTTGAAAAAAACTTCTTGGTATTTTTACCAAGGGCACAACCTTTGCAAATACCACTATGTTCATTATAAAACTCAGGCATACCTGTAACCATCTTTTGAAGACCAGGGAGAGCTATTTAATGAAGGTTCCCAAACCTTCGGTGCCATAACTCACAAGGGTTGATTGTACTGTGAACCAATGTTTGAGTAGAATGCCCAGATGCCTTGTAAAGGCCTCCCTCTCGAACCCCAATCAATTCTGCTACACTCAACCTTTCATTCTTTGACCACAGTAGAACCTTTTTGTCCATGAATATAACTCTGTAGCCTTTATCTTCCAAGCCAGCAACTGAAAGGAGATTCTTCTTCAGGCCTGGAACATATAGTATGTCTTCGTGCAACATGGTCCCTGAATCAAGTTGAAATGAAATTGAGCCCACTCCATCAATTTTGTAGGTGGAGTCATCTCCAAGTTCTACTTGAGTGGCAAACTTCTTCTTTCTGTAGCTTGTAAGAACTTCATGGGAACCAGTCATATGTTTTGAGGCTCCACTATCCACCAACCAAGAATTTGAACTGTTGGTGATGGATCCTGCTAGAGCAGAAATCAAGTAGTATTCTCTTCTTGACTCTTCTTTCTTGGAAGACTAGCATTCTTCTTCTTCTTTGGTTCTTCTTCTTTAGCTGTAGATGCTTGGAAAATTCTTTTGAACCTTCTCTGTGGCTGTCTACAGTCTCTAGCATAATGCCCCTTTTTGTGACAGTTAAAACATTCAATTTGTGACATATCAATTTGCTTACCTTGTTGCATCTTCTCTTTCTTCTTGGGAGGGAAGGGTTTCTTGAACTTCTTCTTAGTCTTGGCTGTTAGTGCAAGATTCCCTTCCTTAGGACCCCTAGCTCTGCTTTGAACTCTGCCTTCTTCTTCCAAACAGTCATGCCAAAGTCTCTCAAAATCTGGCTGAGTCTCACGTCCACTTACAGAAGCCAAGAAATTTTCCCAAGAATTTGGAAGGCCATCAAAGACAATTTGTACAAGGTCATCATCGTCTATTGTAACCCAAATAGCAGAAAGTTGATCTCTTACCTAAGCAATGTTCGTGAAGAAGGAGGCTACTCCTTCATATTTTTCCATCTTCAATGTACGAAGTCTATTTTGCAAGACTCTCTTTTGACTGGGTGATTTCTTCTCGTACAGATTTGTCAAAGTGTCAAAATACTCCTTGGTTGTCTTCAGTGGTGTTATGGCAGGAATTATGGTCTCCTTGACTGAGTCATAGATAATCCTTCTTGCCTTGGCTTGCTTCTTCTTGAACACTGCCCTTCCTGCATTTGATGTGGGCTCTTCTACAACATTGATGACCAAGTCATCAAGGTCATTCTTCCAAGGTGTCCATAAGCCTTGCTTTCCATGAATTGAAATTTGTTGATCCCTCAAGCCTGTCCTCTGGCCTGAAAGTGGCAGAAGAAGCTATCTCTGATCCGCTAAGGGTCTGCTATCTCAGTTTGTATTGTCCCAAGGTCTATGGAAAGGTACAATCACCTACTCAAATGTTGTATACTTCACAAGCAGATCTCTGATACCATGTTAAATTTAACAATTTTAACAGTAACAAACTATAAATAAAATAGTGCAGAGATAGCTAGCAGTAAACGCACATCCACAAAATTTGAACACAATATTTTTCACGGGGAAACTTTTTAAGGACAAAAACCCCAAAGCAATTAATAATAATTTATCTCCTAAATGAGATGACTGAGTTTGTACAATAATAGGCTAAGAACAAGCCTTTTCAACAAATCAGAATTTGTTTCATTAATCAAGAAGAACACTGATGAAGACCAGCTTCCTGTACAAGTCTACTCTGTCATCAAACTGCCCTCATACCATCTTCCTGTTCATTATTGATTTCTGATGTATACCCTACTGAGGGTGTTGTGACCTGTCCAAGCCTTTTCCAGGACTGCTGATACCTATTCAAGCCTTTTTCAGAGCTGCAGTGACTTGCTGTAGGTTATGGGTGCCCTAATGGGGCTGCCAAGTGCACAAGAAGATCCCAAAAGAAATCGGGTGGCAGCTTTAGACCAGCAAAAAGATTTGGAGCTTGACTTCTTCAAGGAATAGGAATCAACAGAAAAACAATCACCCAAGAGCTGATCTAAAGGAGGAGAGCAGATGTATGCTAAATCGATGGGATAAAATAAGAAGTTTTCTTTCTTATTTATAGTGAACCAAGTGGCAAAAATAATTTCATCAAGTGGAGCCGACCTGAGACTTTATATCCTTTTAATTTCATTTGAGGCCGACCTATGATCATATAATTTTTTATTTTTTATTTTTCTTCAAATGGTGGGTACATGGACCAAGTCAAGTTAAGCATGGGTTTCATGGTTCTTCAAGTGATTCACAATAAGTTATCCAGGTGTTCTTCAAGGTTTTCAATGATCTATTCATATCCACTCCAAGTGCATCATCATAAGGAGAATTATTAATTGCTTTTACATCACCCTCCTTGTTGCCACCAAGATCAAGTGCTAGGTATTTCCACAAGGGTTGATCAGTCCCTTGAGAAGGTTCCATAGCCCATATATTAAGGAAAGGAGTAAACCACTTGCCTAGACCTAGTCTAGGGCTTATAGTGAAATCCTGGTAATTGACCAGGTGCCTCCATTCTCCCAAAGAATGGCTCTCAGCCCCAGGTTGAGCTTTCAGTCCCAGACTGGATCATATCCTGGTAACTAACCAGGTGCCTCCATTCTCCCAGAGAATGGCTTTCAGCCCTAGGCTGAGGTTCTAGTCCCAGACTGGATCAATATCCTGGTATTTGACTAGGTGCCTCCATTCTCCCAGAGAATGGCACTCGATGCTGCTCAGAAAATCAGCAAGTAGCTTATTGCTTAATGCTAACCATAAGACTATTTTGGTTTTTAGTAAGCCATAAATTTTCCATAGATAATTCTCGCACCATTCTTTTTCTCCTACAAAATCAGCTTCCATTTTTGTGTTGTAACCTAATTTCACCTTGAAATACCCGATGAAGTATTCTTCAACTAGCACAACTTGTCCTCCTGATCAATTAATTTGATGAAGCCCAATCTTAACTTGGAAACAAACCTTTTCCATTCCTTTGCCCGAGGACCTGTCAAACCAGCCTCCTCCACTACCTTCCATCCTTGGCTTCCTATGCCACTCCTATCCTGAGAGTTGGCACTGAATAAAGATAAAATCACTTGATCACACAACAAACTGAAAAGACCTTTAGAAAGTTTGAGACCTTTGTCAGCACCAAGTCAAGAATATTCCCCGATATGCACATTTTTTCCATTACGTATATGCTAGATAGACTAATTCCCTAAGAAGGGAAAATCTTCCACATGAGATTTCCACACATGGATCTATCCATAGAATACTTCCTCTCCACATGAAACCAATTCTCCATAGAGAGACCCCCAAGGTACTCGAACTTCATTATTATCCCCCACAGAGATTCATTATAAATCAACCACCAAAGACTTTTTCCTGCTAGGGAGGAAGTGAATAGATGAATATTCTTCACTCCCTATCCCCTTAACTTTTGCATCTTAGCAATAGTTGACCATTTCACCAAATGAATACTAGTCAAATCCTTCCTTCTTGACCAAAGAAAATGAAAGTACTTCTTTCGAATCTTTGTCAAAATGCCTTTGACACCTTAGCAATCGAAAGGCAATAAACATGGATACTTCGAAGAAGTGATTTAAAAAGAACCAAGCGATCTCCTCGTGACAACCATCTATTAACCTAGAGGCAAATCCTATTCTCTATCTTGTTATACAACCATAGCTAGTCCTTGAAACTATATTTATTGGGGTTCAACTAGAAATCAAGATACTTAAAACCCTTATTGAAATCGCATTTGGAGATACAATTTAAGAGGATACATGACTTTGAGAGGTTTAACTCCATTCCAGTTTCCTTAAGTAGATGTTTAGAAACTCCTTAAGAGTCCTAAACACATGAACTAAACCTTATCCAAAGAGTAAGACATCATCCACATACAAAAGATGGGAAATAGAAACAAAGAGCATGATCTTTATTCATTTTAACCTTCCTTGATGACAAGCCTCCTTAATAAGCACACTTAAGATTTGTGCGACAAAAAGAAATAAAAAAGGTGACAATGAAAATCCTTGACAAAGGTCACAAGAAGACTTGAAAATGGGGGAGGGTGAGCCATTAATTAGGAGCACAAAAGCGACCGAATGAACATAACACATGATCCAATAACCATGGAAAAGTTCATACCTAGCTAGAACAAAATCAACATCAAATAATCCCAATTAACTTTATCTTAAACATAAATTTCATAGTCAACTAAAGCAAAATCAACATCAAATAATCCCAATTAACTTTATCTTAAGCTTTGGCATGGTCTATCATAAGATCAATGGTTGGTAGCTTTGAGAGCTTTAATGAATGAAAAGATTCTTGGGTAATGGAAACCGCATCATGAATTTGGTGATTATGAATAAAATTGAATTGTTCCTCTAAAATCACATTAGTTAACAGATTTTTCACTTTGGAAATCAATTTAGAAATTACCTTGTAAATCATATTGCATGGATTGGATAATAGACTAAATAAGAGAAAGTAAAGTGTCATTTTGATGCTAGATTCTTGTTATACACAACTTAAATATATTAAAATCATGATATGGTAGAGTTTTAAGCCTACAAAGCTATCTAACATTGATACAAATCGTTACACCAAAACCCCGAGGTGTTAGTGAAGGCCGCCCACTAGGATCTTAAAATCCTACCACGCTCTGCAGTCCAGACTCTGGACTGGATGTGTGCCTGTACAGTGGTGTCCCCTTTGAGCCATACGAGCCCCGGACGAACACTGCAATGCCAACGTTGCCACCCGCTCTGTGACTCGACCTAGATAGAGGCTCTGATACCAAATGATAGGAACTGTTACACCAAAACCCCGAGGTGTTAGTGAAGGCCGCCCACTAAGATCTTAACAAACATGACATATTATCACTAAATTAGTAATAGGGTCACTACTTTTATGGCATTCTCATGGACATAAGAATTATGGTATGTCAAGTGTAATAGGTGTGAGGGGGTTTCTCTTTCATCCTAGAGGAAAACAAATATTATCTTTTGCAATATTATCTTTTACATGTGACTAAGAGACACCACTAATAACCAAGCTGAAGGGCTCGTGTTGCTACAGGGAATTAAAACAATCAAACACATGCAAATAAAAAAGACTATAGTCTATGAGTTAACCGTCATTATCAAGCATATGATTGATGCTCCAACCCCAAGAGATGCGAGCTTAGCAAAATCAATCACACGGATTCAAATTCATAGTAGTGATAGAAGTACCTACTTTCAAATTCATCCAACACGTTAAATCTCTAAACAAGTGGCCAGCCCCCGAACCCCCGCCATTATATTACCAGCTGTACTGTGTCTTGACACATTCTTCATTATCTCAACTCCTATACGGGATTCAGGGGATGAAGTACTAATTTTGATATTACCAGCTGTCGTGGGTAGCTATTTTTGACAGTCATTTTGTTGAGAGCACGGTAATCGGTAACAACCAGCGATTTTTGACAGTCAAACTCACTTTGTAATCGGTAAGAAGACTCCTTTTTAGGAATGATGAAAGCTGGGAAGCACAGGGGAGGAGCTAGGCTGTATATATATGGCCAGAATTCAATAAAGCTTGAAGCTGTCGCTCTATCTCAGCAGCTTCATGAGGGGCTAAACGGAATTCCGGCTGGAGCATTTGGAAGAGAAGCCCCCCCCGGGACGAGATCAATACACCAGCTTAACCGGGCGAACCACACAGAGCGAGAGGCATTTGTGAGCTGGCATGGCCCAGGCCTCAGAGCTGACAAAAGACGTTACGTTTCTATTATTCTTCCATTTGCTGCCAAAAAACGTTTCTTTCATTCCCATTATTTTCTAAAATCTGGCAAATCATTCATTGCATGTCTCTTCCACTACCATTATAAGAGGAAGTAGAGAAGAGGAGGTCTTTTTGTCTTGTATTTGCATTGCACATATATAGATACAGTAACACACCATACATTTATTCATCTATCCATCTCGCCTCTGTCACCCTGCAACCTGCATTTGCCATCAACTCAATGATGGCGTTGGATCGCAGTGCTAAAGTTCTGGTGGTATCGATATTTGCGCTCCTTTGCTTCGCACAATGGACTTCTGCTCAGAGGCCTGCTGGATGGAAAACTCTCAGCGGTAGGCTTTTCGTTTTTCTTCTTTGTCGTTGCATCATTACAATTCTCTTGTCATTAAAGTAATAGTTATTTTGTTGTTGTAGTTGTGTTGCTACAGCTTTCTGAGTTGAATTTCTATAAATTATCTTGCCTGAAATTTGAATGTTTTAGTTCTGATAGATTGATATACATTGGTGAGAATTTACCACTGCTTCCTGTCTGAGAAATCTAGATCCTGCCCCGGCCAAAAAATTAGAGAGTCTCTGTTAAAAACATGTCATATTTCTGTACAATGGAACTTATATTTGTTTTGTGATTCACATTTTGCCTTCACTTCAGCAAGAAATCTTTCTCCCACCACCTCTCTGTATCACCCCCTTTTAATTTTACTTTGTGCTTTCCATTCAACACCAATTTGTATAATGAAACCGATATTTGTTTGTGATTCACATTTGAAGCCTACATAACAAGTTCAAATTGCATGGATCCTCATAATTCCATAATTCCAAAAGTAGGTTAATTACTAAATTATTGTTATAATCAGTATAGATCTATCTTAAATTCGTATCTATCAAGCATTGAGCATCGAAAGGGATCCAATTTCTTGAGGTGTATTTCTTTTTTTAAATTTAAATTCAAGAAATTTGATCTCTCTTGATTGATAAATCCGGGTTTAAGTTTTAAGTTTTTATATACAGATTACAACATCTCCCCCATACTAGACCCATACTAGACTGTAGAACATCTAGTTTCACTAGATGCAATAACAATGTATATAAACAACAAATTGCTGTTATTTTTATGAAATTATTGGCTCTGGCATTCAATTTTTTTCATTTGCAATATACATATAATTCGTTCATAGGATTCTTAATACTATGTAAACTTCTAGGTTGCTTTTATGAATGGCAGTTATTTGACTAGTCTGAAGCTCGTAAGAACTGATCTACGATTTGTCGTTGGTTTGTTTTCTGGCATCTATTTATGCAGGCAAAGCACCCCTGGTCATTGCTCACGGTGGATTATCGGGCCTTGTACCTGACCAAACGCAAGTTGCTTATCAACTGGCAGTTAATAACAGTTTGGTTGACACTGTAATGTTCTGTGACTTGCAGTTAACAAAAGATGGGAAAGGCATATGCCGGACGGATATAAGATTAGATAACAGTACAAACATACAAGAAATTTTCCCAAATAAGAGTAATTCTTATGTTCTCAATGGCAATAAAGTGTCTGGATATTTTTCTATTGACTTCCCCGCTGGACAGCTCGTGGGCATTGATGGCGGTGTTGCAGGTGAGCTCCAAGGACAGAGCAGGTTATGATTTTGTTTTAGATACAATAGTCTTTTATGGCTGCATATTGTTTATTTTGTTCCAGGTTAACACATGTCTGTTTGCTTAGTATCAAATTGCCTAGAGCTTGATAGAAACTTGTACATACTCCCTTTTGTGAAAGGACCTTTGCTTGTGTCTTTCTGGCAACCCATAGAGTTAAATACTTAAGCATTATGTCAATGGCATATGCAATGATATGCTTGTGTTTTGGCTTGTTGTAGAAATTTGGTTGGAGCCAAGTCTCTTAACCTATGAGTGACATAGCATGGCAATACCGTTCTGCTCATTGAATGTGCAGAACAGTTGCCTATATTAAGTACTGTGATCTTTGATAGCTAGAGAGTCAATAACTGATGTTGATTTAGTCTGATGAATCCTTTAATTTCATAGTGCAATTGTTTCGTTTTGTTGTATTTGGATAGTAAAAAGGAGTGTCACTCTTACATTTGTTTTTTTGGCAGCAAAACAAATGTTTACCTCCCGCCCCTTTCAATTTGACAATCTTTATCCTGTGCTTGCACCAAATGGACTAGCTGAACTTCAACCTCAACCGTCTGCAATTTGGTTGAATGTACAGGTAATTTGGTTGAAGTAAGATTCTTTAGTGGGCAGTAAGCTTTGACTGATTTCTTGCATTTATATACTTTATTTTGATCCTTTTCATGCATTTTGGATTCTTATATTTTTCTTCATATATGTGACAGTACCCATCATTTTTTGAAGAGCACAACCTAAGCATGTCATCATATCTGTTATCTCTATCAAAATCTTTAAAAGTGGATTACATTTCTTCGACTGAAATTGGGTTTTTACAAGCCATAGCACCACAACTTACAAAAACCAAGACAAAGATAATACTGAGGATCCTGGGCAAAGAAGATACCGACCCATCAATAAATCAAACATATGGTTCCTTTTTAAACAATTTAACATTTGTGAAGACATTTGCTGATGGAATCTTAGTTCACAAGGATTACATTTGGCCTACTGGTACAAACTTATATTTACAGTCTCCTACAAGTCTCGTACAAGATGCACACTCTGCTGGGCTGGAGATATTTGCTGCTAATTTTGCCAATGATGAGTTTGGCATGAGCTACAATTACAGCTATGATCCAGTAAAGGAATATCTACAATTTGTGGACAACGGGGACTTTGCAGTTGATGGCGTCCTAACCGATTTCCCTGTAACAGCATCGGAGGCAATAGGTACAGTTTTCTTGCTAAATATCTCTGGTGTAATGAATGCTATGTAACCTACTCAAACTTATGAGAAATTTACAATAGTGAATGATGATAAACAAACTAATCAATCTCATAAAAAATTGAGGTGAGTAAATAACGTTCATATGCGATGTGTGGATTTTGGATACATGGTTAACCTCGATGCAGAAGCCCACCTGTGTATATATATATAAAAAAATTCTTTGTTGCATTGAAATTCTTATCACCATAAACTAATTGGGTTTCTGGGGATTAATGACAATACAGCTTGCTATGCCTTGAACAACGTTAATTCATCCTCCAATACAGGTGCACAGTTCAATTCATATCTACTTCCCTGCTACTTATTCATTGCTTACCTCTGAGTTTTTAAGCTCTGTCATAAGGTTTCTATAGATAATTGGGAGTACTCTACATTGGCAATTAACATTCAATGTGCTGAAACTTGTGGTTCCAGGAAACCCATTAATCATTTCTCACAACGGAGCTAGTGGTGACTACCCAGGATGTACTGATATGGCCTATAAGGCTGCCATAAGAGATGGAGCTGACTACATTGACTGCTCTGTTCAGATGACAAAAGATGGTGTTCCTTTCTGCAGGGAATCGCCAAATCTTCTCAATGGCACAAATATCATATCAAATTCACTGTTTTATCCATCTCGCATATCGACGCTACCAGGCATTGAAGAAAGTGACTCTGGCATCTTTACGTTGGATCTCACATGGAGGGAAATCCAAAGCTTGCAGCGTAAGTCTGGTTTCCATCAAGCTGGCTGAAGCAGGGAAAATTAGATAAAATATCTCCCTAATTCACCTTTTAATCTTGGAATATTTGAGTAGGGAGGTTTCATATTCTATATGACAATTTTGAGATGCCATAGTATATTTGATTTCTTTAATTTTCGTGTGGGAATAGCATGAAACCTAGATCTTCAATAGTTATTAAATTAGGATACCATATAAGGTTAAGTATAGCTTTTTATTAAACATTGATAGGTTCTGGTTTTAGCTTTTTAATAATGAACTAGTTCTGGTTCTCTAGAGGGCAACTGATGTAACACTGTGAAGTGAATTTCTTGTGCTGTACAGCAAGCATTTCTAGCCCATTTGGAAAAGTACAAGGGCTTCTAAGGAATCCTGCAAATAATAATGTAGGGAAGTACTTGACCTTGTCCTCTTTTCTGGAATTTGCAAAGAGTCAAGAAAATGTTAATGTCCTCATTAGCATAAAGGTACAGATCTTCAAACTGCTTAGCAATCTGAAAAGTTTCATTCATTTAAAATAGCTCAGGAAATAGCACCAGTATACTATAAACCAAGTTTACATCCCAGACTGTTTATTTTTACAGTATGCCAGAACCATAGCATCGGCACGGAAGATCAATATCATAGAGCCTACCATTTCAGCTCTAAATATGAGTGGCTACAAGAACATGGCTGATAGGATCATGATAAAATCTGATGACAGTGCTGTGCTGAAGGAGTTCAAGCAACGGACACAATTTAAGCTTGTTTATGAAGTGGACGAAGCTCTTGTCAGGATTTCAGATTCAACCATCAAGGAGATCAAAGAATTTAGCGACACCATAACATTAAAAAGAAATTTGGTTTTCTCGGATTCTAATTCTTTTCTTTCAGGAAGCACAGATATTCTCCAGCAAATGCACCTTCATAACATGTCAGTTTTTATCTCTTTTCTCAAAAATGAATTTTTGTCTTTAGCCTTCGATTATCTCTCAGATCCAACATTGGAAATCAACTCCTTTGTACACTTGGCCAAAGTAGATGGGCTCATCACAGATTTTCCAGCAACGGCAAAAGCATATCTGGGTAAGAGTCATTGTTTTCATTTTTTTATTTATATTGTATTTCCTCCTTACACCATTTTAAATGGTTTTGTGTTTATGTAGGTTTGAATTTGGATCATTAATATGTTCATAAATGATCTCAACCATTAAATTGTAACTGAATGAACTAATTTCTTGTTCTCATATGTACTTGCAGGCAACACTTGTCGTAATCGCACACAAAATCAAATTCAAAATGAATATTCAATGTTCCTTGTTATCCCTGGAGAATTAGAAAGCTTAATGGTACCACAGATTAGTCCACAGCCTGCACAGGCCCCAGTTCCATATCTGCAATTTACAGATCCTCCATTGCCATCAACAAATAAGTCTACTTTTTCTGCTTTAGCTCCAGAGCAAGTATTTTCACCAATTCATGGAGGTTCTGACCCCAGTACTGCTTGTCATTCCAGGCAATCTCTGTTGTTGGTAGATCTTCTAATTGGACTCTTTGTGTTACTTTTGAATTTTAATTAAGACCATTATTTTGTATCAGCCTTGATATATACTGTTGGCTAGTTTTTGATGTTTTTGGGGGAATTTTCATTTTTCTTATCTGCACCCAAGCAGTTTCTTTTCAATTAATATTTGATCATTGTATTTACCTACTAGTATTTGTAACACCTATTTTTCAATATGAAATTGATTGATAAATGTGTTAAAAATTATTATTATTTTTTAAAAATATTCGAAACAATTTATTTCCAGCAGAGCGTCGTAAAGTTTCTTTTATCTTCGAATATGGGTTTTGGATTTCTTGTAACATTTGCATATCTGATAGTGATCCCATCCACTTAATTAATGCTTATCATGAATATTGTAAGTGTCCATATTTCTTCCATATACCTCAGATCTATAGATACATCCTTTTAGTTGTTTTATAAATGAAATAGTGAGCTGTGCCATTCTATGTGTTGATCACAGGGCTAAGTTAGGTGGGTCTACAAGGGCAATGTAATTATCTCCACAACTGACAGACCAAAGCCAACAGTCCCAACTCCCTTACCTTTAAGATCATGGACTCGCAAATAGCTTTCTGGCAACTTGCTACTTTTTGCAATGAAAAGTGTTTTTCCATACAGTATAGGGGGTACCAGGTCAAAAGTACTAAAATAATGTTGTACTTGATTGTGAAACTGTTATGCCTCTCTCTTGTTTTTAATGAATTTTGTTAGAGAATTCAACAGAGGCTCTAATCCTGGCAGTATTTGACTAAAAAGTAAGTGGTGGGGTCCTTGTGGAAGTCTGGAAGTTTAATACTTTCTTGTAATCATACCCAAGCCTAGAGGGTTGTATGATATATTATGTTGTATTCCAAGTGAGCCACATAAAGCCTTTAGCTCCATTTGATCTTTGCCCATACTCAACGAGGAAAATTTCACCTGTACAAGACTTTAAAGAAAATCCCATACCTTAACGCAAGGCAGCGATCTCATTTAGAACAAAGAGAAAGGCTCTCAAACTAAAATCAAACCACAAGTCTAATGAAAAATCAAACCAGAAGTCTAATCGAGATAGAAAACAAAATACATAAGGAAATAAAACTATGTTTCAAGACTCAAAGCATAATGAGAATGGTACATAAGTGTCTATTAAGAGCTATATTCTAGTTATTTGGTTGTGCTTTACTCCCCTCGTGTTCTAAATGTATGAGTAGCATATTAATGCATTTAATATATTGAATCTATTAAGAAGTGTCTATTAAGAGCTATATTCTAGTTATTTGGTTGTGCTTTACTCTCCTCTTGTTCTAAATGTATGAGTAGCATATTAATGCATTCAATATATTGAATTTATTAATATTCTAGTTATTTGGTTGTGCTTTACTCTCCTCTTGTTCTAAATGTATGAGTAGCATATTAATGCATTCAATATATTGAATTTATTAAGCATGCAGTATGGTAGAGCCATATATATCTGAAAATTCTTGTTTGACCTTATTTCTTATTTGTTGTAGTAACTATGTTTTGGTTGGATATCATTACTAGTTAGTTTCTTGAACTCCTAATGCCTTAAATCCTTCATATCGTTGCCAACAAGTAATAATCTTTATATGATTGATATTATAATTACTTATAAGATTGATCTTTAAATAAAAAGATTTATGATTTCTTTATAATATGCTAAAAATAAAATGGCTGTACTTGAATGAAATCTCAACTCACAATTTGATTTTTAATTTTGTAACTTTATATTGAAATGAAAGATATGTTACACTTACCCTTAATGCCATCCAAGAGATTGATTTCTACAAATCCTTGCTATCAACAATTATCCTAGCCTCTCTTTATCACATGGGAATAATGTAATGAGTTTCATCCATAATATATAGCATAAAAAATATTCAAATTCTGGTTTCCTCCATACAATATAAGATAAAAAATGTTCTTTGCTTAGGAAGTACACTCTTCATATTAATACCAATTAATATAGTGATTTTTAAACATAGCCTACCTTAATACCAATTAATGTAGTGAGGTTGTGAACTCCTATGATGGCAAAACATTACAGTTCACAAAAGCTTTCACAATCTATTGATCATAATTAATCACAATTCTAACATAAAAACAATACCCAACAAAATCCCTAAAATAATTTAGTTAAAGAATAAATAAATAAATAAAAATTAGGTTTTCATTAACAAAGACAAACCATTAATTTTTAATGGTCAAGTTAGCAATTAAGTGGATTCTTGTTTCATTATTTTCTTTCAGACATCTCCACTTGGTTGTACTTAAATTTGAAATGATAAAAGTTTATGCTTTTCAACATAATAAACGTTACCTATAAATAACCAATTTTTTTCATTCATTTAAATGCATATTGTTTCAAATTGTCGATTAATCGCATCAACATATGAAAAGAATTTTGGTTGTCGAAGGGGTTGTATTAACTTGTAGGATCTACTCGATGATTTTGTGATGAGAACCTTTAAAAAATAAGAACCCTTTAAAAAAAATCATGTCGTCGTGTATGTGACACTCATATACTCATGCTCAAAATCCTATAGGTTATATTATGTAATTTATCAATGTAAATATCATTCCTGAAATCATTCTTTAAGTGACATTCAAATGGGTGTTGAAAATTGACGGGAAAATGAAATCAATTCACCACGAACTTGAAGTCTTTCTTCCTGGTTTAGCCTTTAATATTTAATAGCCTCATTTTCAAGGGAATTGTACTAGATTTTCATGATGATTAATCCTAGGTGATCAAAAATACTTTCTGTCAATGATTTCTCTATATATTACTCTTCCATTGTGAGTGTCTAGTTCCCAATCAAAACTTCACTTTTGGAAATTTTAATCAATTTAATCTAACCAAAAGTGGGTTTAGCATGAGATTTTGACACCACTACATGTGTGATGAATTGCATAAGCTAACTGATGATATTATGCATAATATCACACAATATTTGAATTGCCATGCCTAAACCAATCTAATTGACTTCATCAAACCTCTATAAAATAATAATAATAATAATAAAATCCATAACTTCTCTTCATTATCACTATTTTATATATATATATATATATGGGCTGATGCACAATCATGGACTCCTTTAAAGACACTTTAGATGCCACATAATACTGAAAAAACCTGGAACCTCTGACTTTAGGTGACAATTAGGGGTACTTCCGTAACAGCTTTGAAGATGCAGTAAAAAGACAAAAGATAGGTAATTGAATCAGCTTTCATAATATATAACATTTATCTACAAAAAATTTGTGTAAATGATTATCAAATTAGTTTCCGTTAAATTGGGTTTTCAAATTTTCAGCACATCATAACATATATGTTTGTGCGGGTGGAGCACTTATTGAGGTAAATGATGTCCATTTTGGATAAAATCTTGCAGACATATAAAGGACATATGGGTCTAGTGCAACACTATTTTTTCAAAAATTTTCATGAATTATTTTATTATTATTATTAATTATTGAAGTCAGAAAACCTTGAAATTAAAACGTTATGTGTGGGTACAACACTTTAGGGGCAAAATTTAATGAAATCATTGATTTTTATATATGAGATTGTAGAGCTCAGTCTCCTCTAGTGCACCATATAGTTTTCTTGGGAAATGGTGAAGGCAATCAAAAGTTATATAAAAACGAATCGATGTATGTATTTTCGAAAACTGAAGTGTGTCATTTAGAAAATTAATAATAAATAAATAAAACATACATTTTTATGAAAAAATTACATATTCAGAATTGTTAGATTGTACTGTACAATATTCTATATTTTCATAAAAAAATATTGAGTTTTTCATAGCAAAACACGCCATTGAAACTGAGCATATTGATAGAGTTCAAAAATACAGGCAATGGCCCTGGTTTTTTTGTTCTAGCCAATAGGTTCGGCAGTCCGAAGCTATTTCCGAACATCATCCCAAGCCTTGTTCCCGCCTAGTTTTTAAATTTTAAATTAACGCATATGCGTTATAACGGATATGCGGTTTAGACTTGTTCTAATCACATATGTGATATAACAGATATGCGTTTTGGTTTAGTACAAAAGAGTAAATAGAGAATAAAGATTATTAGATAAAAGAGTGGCATAAAGATTATTCTTTTGAAATGTAAGATAGCATCCCATCATGGTTAATATAACATTGTTTAACATGACAAATGGGTTCGCTATGCATCTATTGATTGATGTTATTGATGAGAACCAACATATCTTTGCACTTATTTTGTTAATCAAATTTTCTTTGATATTAGTGTAGTTAAATGACTTCAAGTAGGGTTTTTTTTATTTAATGACAAATTTATTATATAACTTAATAATGCTCTACTTGAGTTGATGATGATTATGGTTGTTATTAACGTCCATTGAGACCAATTTTGATCTATCAAACCTTTAAAAAGGTAAGGAGTCACTTGGTTTTCTTTAGAATTATATTTCTGTGCTCGAAACTTTTAAGAGAAACATTCATAAATCACCATAGTTTTGATGAGTTGAAATGTTAGGAAGGTTGGTATTGTAACAAATATTTTGAATTTGGGATGAAATGTGGGTGTACACATGACATTTTAATGTGATTTGTTTCTATATGATCTTTAATAGTTTAATCACATTACACTATTGATTCAAAAACAAAAACTCATTTAACTAGAAATTTTTCAACAAATGATTTAACTAGAAATCTTGATGATTGATCCTCTCACTCACTCCATACCTCACTTTCTCCCCCTACCTCCTCTCTCCCCCCATAATTCCTTCTCTCTTTCTCCACCCCCTTCTCTCTCACACACATCCACACACCCTCTAAAACAATTCCTTTGTTGCCCCTTCCTCCCTCCCTCCATGTGTTCCATCCTATCCCTCACTCCATCCCTCACTTTCTCCCCTTACCTCCTCTCTCCACCTTCAAGCCTTCATCCCTCCTTCATCTCTCCATATTTCTCTCCTTTCCTTAATATCCATGATCTCTCCCCCCCCCCCCCCCTCTCTCTCTCTCTCACACACACACACACACACAATCTCTCATCTCTATCCCTCGGTGTAACCATCCTTGACCATCCTTCATTTCCCTAAATCCCTACTCTCTCATTGTTATTATACCACTCTCTCACCCTCTAACCATCCCTCCATCCATAATTCTCTCTCTCTCTCTCTCTCTCTCTCTCTCTCTGACTCTCCCCCTCCCTCCCATGATTCCCTCTACAACTTCGTCTCCCTCCTTTGACTCCCCCCACACCTCTTTTAGCTTTTAATCAATGTAATGTTGGGGCATGAGCCACTCCATAGATCGCCTGGATGGAATCTTTGGCTCGTCTAAATTGTATTATAAGGCGATAAGGGTGACATTATAGGGTTTTGGATGGTAGGGATGGGTCTCTGGAAATTGACCATAGTCATGGAAGAAAAGATGGTCCAATGAGTCTCTAAATCAACACACATGCACTATAGATGGAATATTTGGCCTTTAGTGGGATCTGGGTGTCATTATGAGGTTTTATGCACTAAGGATGGGTCTCAGGGTCTTAACCATGGTAATGGGACAAAAGTGTAATAGAAACAAGTCTTAAACCACTACACATGCCCTTTAAAGGGGATATTTAGCCTTAATATGGGATATATGTGCCATTAGACTATTTTATGCATTGAAGATTGTTCTCGAGGCATTGACCATGGTCATATAGGAACCATTACGAATATTTCCAGACAAAACATAGTTTTGAAGACACTGTACCATGGTCCAAGGATAAATCCAATCTTCTAGGGATTAAATTATGTTTTCATGGTTCATGGTTAAATGAGGTTTCAATAGTTGATATGCACTAAATCGCATATGCAATATAACGAATATCCGATATATCGCATATGCGATTTAGTGATCACGTTTTTAACAAAGCATATATATGCATATAGTTCATAAAAGCATAAAAAGCATAAAAAGCGTAAAAAGCATATAGTTCATATCACATATGCGATATAATGCATATGCGTTAAAACGGAAATGCGTTATATCGCATATGCGATATTTGTTTAATAAATAATCTTGGGTTGCGTGCTATGGGCCATTTTTATTGTACAGGAAAAGACATAATTCTTCTGAAACCCGCGCAAACCATACTGTTCAACCTGCAATTTAATTATTTATTACACAGATCCATAGGGTTTGTACAATTTTGGGTGGATTTCAATGGGGAATCCATGTAATAGAGTTTGAAAGTTAGCGAGGAAGATGCTTACACCCGAAGAAGCTGAAATTAAAAAAGAAAAGAAGAGGGAACATTCAAGAAATCGTCGGCATTCATTGGATGAGCAAATACTTCCCATTCCCGCTGAACAGATACCTAGCGAAGAGGCTGAGGAAGATATTGCAACTTTAATGCAAGCTGGTTATAATCAAGATGAAAATTTTGCTCCATTATTAACTGGACAACCCTCTGTAGAGCTCAATCATTATGTTCTTGACGAGACTCTGCAACAACCATGCCAGGTGGTTCAATCTCCTAATCGAAGATGTCATCCTGCAGTGGATGTAAACGTCTCTCCAACATTTCAAACGACAAGAAATCTCGCATCAAAACGAAAGAGAACTCCTAAACACATACAAGTGGACGAGAGCGAATTGACTTCCATGGAAGGTAAGGTGGCTAAATGCACAATCATTCGTCATTGTTCTCAAATAATGAAACAATATTTTGAACCAAAATCTGAAGCCGGTAAATGTCAATTGTTTTTAGCTTTTATTAAATCTAGAAGTATGGCAAATGTTAGAAAAACTTTAGGCATAAGAACATTGAAGAATACTTAATCAAGTAATCACATTGTTAAATCTCTTGTTACTGCATTCACATCAATTGGTAAAAAAACTCGTTCAAAAGACTGTAATGTGGCTCGCCGCGTATTGGCTGAATCAATTGTATCTAGATCCACAAGACAACGTCATTTACTTAAATGCACATCAGAAATTGTCCCTTTACATCCAAAGACTCTTAAAAAATATTCAGTAAAAAGAGACAAACTTGATGTAGAGGGACAAATGGATACATTATGGGCATTTAGCGGTAGGTTGCCCCACAAAGACATGAAGTTGGTCAAAGCAGTGAAGGGACTAGTGCACACTTTTTGGCACGATAACACTAGGCCTTCTTCTAACACAAAGGATGTGTTAAAACGCTGTAGGGGTTCCATGAACAATGAAGGGCATGTTAAACATTACTTTGACATGACACAAACTCAACTGTTCGAGATGTTTAAAGTTTCCCACATAGAGCTAAGGCTTGGGTAAAGATCTTTTGAAAAATACAAGCCTTGGTAAGTTAGAATAAATAGAATCCGGAACACTTGTTGCTGTAGATACCACATAGAGTTTGATCTATATTATCATACATTTGTACATATACGTCGTTTTTTGCACCCTAACCATGTGCAGGAATGCTCAAGTACAGTACCGCCAATGTCATCTAGAGATTTCATCCATAGCATAATGTGTCCGAGGCAAGATGGGCAGACCCATTACTTAAAACAATGTGTAGAGGGTTCTTGCAACAATTGTGGTGGGCTATCTTTATGGTCCGATTGCATCCATGAGAGTGAAGATCAAGCATTTGGTAATGCAATTGTCGAGAAGCAGAACTTTTAGTATGAGACATATCAGCTACGTGATGGGAAAGAAAGCAAGAAGATTAAATTGGTGACTTCACAGGTGACAATATACACGAAACATGTTCATTTAACTGAGTGTACATTGTTTATATGTTGTTTTATAACATTGTTTTAAATATTGATGTATATTTTAATATTCATGTAAATATTTTTATGTTGTTTTATAACATTGTTTATTTTTTCCCACCAGGTGCAAGTATGTGATTTTATTCCAGAGTTCCATGGAAAGATCCAATAGTACATTCAGCATGTCGATATGGCACGGTGGCAAGATGAGCAATTCAAAATGTGCCGGGACACCTTCCCTCTTGGAACAATACTATCAGTGGTTGACTTTGCGGAAAATTACACCCTACAACCACAAAATGAAATACAAAGTCAATACTATCACTCAGAGCAGGTGAGCATAATGGTCCATATCACTTATCGACATGGGCCAGATAGCAATGAAGAGAAACGTGTGATATTGAAAGAGAGTCACTTTTACATCAGTGACGACCGGACCTATGACATCCATTACGTGCAACATTGCTTCAGTTGTTCTATGATCATGTGATAGCTATGGATATACCATTTTATTGTCATTTGATTTGGTCAAATGGTTGTGCTGGACAGTTCAAGAATGCATGTGCATTTCAATGGTTGTGTTTGTTGCACATAAAATACAAGGTGCCACATACATGGAACTACTTTGAAATAGGTCATGGCAAAGGAGAGCACGATGGTGCTGGTGCATGCATAAAAACTGCCCTTCGAAGGGAAGAGATGAAGTTTACAGGTGCTTGCCTTCGAGACGCTTCATCTATAGTCGAATGGTGTGCATATGTGATGGGAGAACAAGCAACAAGGAAACACCTAGTGTGGAGAATATTCTGGGAGGTGAAAGATGTGGACCGATCCCAAACACATCGGGTGAACAAAGTGCATGGAACTCGAGGTTTTCATTCAATTAGAAGCTCAAACAACTCGGCCCTACAAATTTGGACAAGATTGAAGGCTTGCTTTAGCAGTTCCTGTAGCATAGATGAATGGGATGATTGTGAGTATATAGATACAATTGATACATGGGATCGAGTGACACTTAGCACTGATTTCAAGGGGGTTAATGAAATATACCATTTGGAAGATGATCAGACGTATATTTCTGCAGACTATGATCACATATTGGATCTCATACAAGCAAGTACAAAAAAGTAAATTAGTAGTACCTAAATCAATAAAAGCCCTTACATTGAAATAAATTTTATTTATGTTACATGCAAGACCTTTTTTAATATTTATGTATTTTTAACCTTTTTCAATTTCCTTTCACAGGTCAGATATATGCAGTGGTTGCCCCAAAAAATAATGAATGGGGTTCTGACTATTGGTTGGCACATTGCTTAGAGGGGAAATAAACCCTTCTCGAACCTGTTACAGATGAAGAAAATATTGAATACCCAACTGGCTCGATGGTTATAAAAGGGGAGTACCTGACACTAGCAGCACAACAAAAAAGGAAGGGTGGGTATGTATATCGGGATTATAAACCAGGAGCTATTGTATACCACTTCACCAACCTGGTAGTTGGTATAAACATCAAGTTGCGCACAATTTCAAAAAAAAAAAGTCACATGTACAATACTTGCTACCTCATTTAGAGCATGAGAGATTGATGGACATCATCGGCAGCAAAGATGATCTAGATGGCCTACTCGAGTGAGTGCATTGTCAAGTATTATTGGACAAGTTATAAACACGATCCTATAACCTCAGGTGAGTTGTCTATAAATAATGTTTGCACATTTTCCTTATTTTCTTACGAGAGTACTAATGTTTAGCCTTTCCTGTGCCTAGGATACAAACACTATTTATGGCACATTGGAGGCACCAAGAACAATCGGTGTCTTTAGACACCACCAAATACAAATCGAAAAATAACATGCTCTCAAGTCAAGTTTATCTTCATCATCTTCGTATTCCAAAAGTTCTCTTGTATGTCAAGTTTATGAATATTTATGCCAATTTTTACATATGACCAATAAACCTTAAAACTAGCAATTATCAACAAGTATGATAGTTCTCTTCTAACTTCTTTCAATACCTCATTTTGTTTCTATATCTTAGTCATGCATGCATGTGAAATTCATGTATATGGCATCTTAGTATTATGCAGTGTCTAGTTCATGAAACCCTAGTTGGTTTGTAATTTGTAAGTGTAGCTTAGGCATATTCTTGTTGGATTATACGTTGGTACAAGAATAATATAGCTTGTGATCTCTAGACACATAGTGTTGTCTTAATGCTGCAACATGTTTTGTGGAGTTGACCCAACAATGAGAGATTGCATTGATGGAAACTGAGCAAAACCCTAGTTTACGAAATGAACACACAATGAAGTCACTGGGCCATGGAAACACGGAGGAGAGGCTACCTAGAGGTAATCGCATGCCAGGAGAGCAATGGAATCGATGGTTCGTCGATCCGACCTCCAGTTGCCGAGTTATGTCGAGTTGCAAGTCGCATGAAAATGCTGTTCAGGGACACTTGGTGACTTTCTGTCCAGGAGTGAAATAGCAAATGGAGTGGCAATATTGCATGTTGTTGGCTCCTGGTAGTGTGTATGGGCAATGCCGACGTGGGACCGCTTCCAACACTGGCTCAGTGGAGTGTTTTGTGGAGTTGACCCAACAATGCGAGATTGCATTGATGGAAACTGAGCAAAACCCTAGTTTACGAAATGAATGCACAATGAAGTCACTAGGCCATGGAAACATGGAGGAGAGGCTACCTAGAGGTAATCACATGATAGGAGAGCAACGGAATCGATGGTTCATCGATCCGACCTCCGGTTGCCGAGTTATGTCAAGTTGCAAGTTGCATGAAAATGCCATTCAGGGACACTTGGTGACTTTCTGTCCGGGAGCAAAATAACAAATGGAGTGGCAAGATTGCATGCCATTGGCTCCTGGTAGTGTGTATGGGCAATGCCGACGTGGGACCATTGCCAACACTGGCTCAGTGGAGTGTTTTGCGGAGTTGACCCAACAATGCGAGATTGCATTGATGGAAACTGAGCAAAACCCTAGTTTACCAAATGAATGCACAATGAAGTCACTGGGCCATGGAAACACAGAGGAGAGGCTACATAGAGGTAATCACATGCCAAGAGAGCAACGAAATCAACGGTTCGTCGATCTGACCTCCGGTTGCTGAGTTATGTCGAGTTGCAAGTCACATGAAAATGCCGTTCAGGGACACTTGGTGACTTTCTGTCCGGGAGCAAAATAACAAATGGAGCGGCAAGATTGCATGCCGTTGGCTCCTGGTAGTGTGTATGGGAAATGCCGATGTGGGACCACTGCCAACACTGGCTTAGTGGAGTGTTTTGTGGAGTTGACCCAACAATGCGAGATTGCATTGATGGAAATTGAGCAAAACCCTAGTTTACGAAATGAATGCACAATGAAGTCACTGGGACATGGAAACATGGAGGAGAGGCTACCTAGAGGTAATTGCATGCCAGGAGAGCAACGGAATTGACGGTTCATCGATCCGACCTTCGGTTTCCGAGTTATGTCGAGTTGCAAGTCGCATGAAAATGTTGTTCAGGGACACTTGGTGACTTTCTGTCCAGGAGCGAAATAACAATTGGAGTAGCAAGATTGCATGCTGTTGGCTCCTGGTAGTGTGTATGGGCAATGCCAACGTGGGACCGCTACCAACACTGGCTCAGTGGAGTGTTTTGTGGAGTTGACCCCATAATGCAAGATTGCATTGATGGAAATTGAACAAAACCCTAGTTTACGAAATGAATGCACAATGAAGTCACTGGGCCATGGAAACACGGAGAAGAGGCTACCTAGAGGTAATCGCATGCCAGGAGAGCAACGGAATCAATGGTTCATCGATTCGACCTCCGGTTGCCGAGTTATGTCGAGTTGCAAGTTGCATGAAAATGTTGTTCAGGGACACTTGGTGACTTTCTGTCCGGGAGAAAAATAACAAATGGAGTGGCAAGATTGCATGCCGTTGGCTATCGGTAGTGTGTATGGGCTTGTAGAGTATGTTCATGTTCCTTATCATTTCCTATCAATTTAGCTATAAAACATTCTCACTTTCCTCCAACGATGTAGGTTATGTAGACCATCCATGATTATCTGTGGCTAAACCAAATGTGAAACATGAGGTTGTAGACATAGAACTAGGGATAATGCACACTACGGAGCTAAGTTAGATAAAGTGCCAATGTGTATTCCATGCCTCGTGGTATAAATGAATGTGTCCAAGGGGAAGACAATGACTACAAGGAATGTGTTTTTGTTCTATATATGCCCTAGGAAAAACCTTAGGGGTGAAGTTTAACCCATGGGCTAATTTTAGCAAATGATTAATTGTTGAGAGCTTCATTCTAAATCCTGCTTGGCCCGTGGCCCATTTTTTCTCTTCCACTCAATTGCTTATTTTTCTTTCCACGACCCCCCAATGATATTGGAAAATATTCAGTTGATCACAATGGTTCTATAGTTTTCTAGGTTCTCTTTTTATCCTCCTTGAAATATGGGGAAAATAAGTCTTGTCATCTAGCCTTCTAGGAAACCTTCCACAAGCATCTAGTGGATTATGGCTGTGATGTTCTGGCTATACATTTCTTGCTTCCATTTCACGTGCTTTGCTTGGAGCCCAAACATGTATTTTTCCTTTCTTAGTGCTGGCCTCTTAAAGTGGAATAATTTTAAACGATGTCTTGCATACACTTTTGTTCTTGCATATGGTAGTTAGTGTTTCACTGGACTCCACAAAACTGACCTGCTATTAAAATTATAAGCTAGTTTAATGTTGGCTCACTAACATTTAATGTGACCTTTATTACAAACATTTATTTGAGCATTATCGCTCCTACATGTTTAAAATTATAAGCATGTGTGAAAAGCAAAAGGTAATGATGTTATTTTAACATGTAAAATTAATCTGGGTTAGATCTTAAGCTGAAGATCTATCCTCTTTTGGGTACATATTTCTGAAACAATTATGTAATATAAATACATGTTATTGTGTTGTACATGATCATTAGATTGAATTGAGGTTCTTCCTTCTTCTGGGGGTCTTGTTTTGCTTGCTCTTTTAAATCAATATATTTAATGTTTTTATATTAATGGGAAGCACATGACAATAAGGTGCCCAAATTCAACCTTTTAAGTTGAACTGGAGAATTTTGATTCATTTTCTATTCAAAAGATTTTTAGTCTTGCAATTCTGATTGGATAGGATTATTAAAATTAGCTATGAAATAGTTGGCAGTTATCTCATTTGTGGAAGCAACAATATCATGACTAATATATTTCCACTTTTAATCTTCTTATGAACTTTTCTGTCTCAGTTTATATGTTGAGATGCGAGTTTTGTCCTATTTCAGGAGGATAGATTGCAAACATTCAAATTTCCAAGGCCAGTTTTGTGCATTGGGGGAATATTGCAGATTGAATTGCTGGGTAGAGTTCAGAAGCAAGAAATGGATGGGTTATATTATATATGGTGAGTAATCAAGTTGAAGGATTGTGTCTCTTGTCATTTCATTATAGTTAGGAATTGATATGAGCAATTGAATTTGCTAGGCTTGATGTGCCTTTGAGATCCATATTATTTTTTTTAATGTAAATCTCTATTGAAATCAGAGTGTTGGATTGGCCGTTTCTGAGAAGTGACTAACTCAAAATGCATTGGATTCTCTTCTTTATTTTATATTGTCTATATAGTTAATATTGCTTGCTTAAAATATTTGGAATTGGTTTTGCAGTGTGTGCCATGTTCAAGTTGTTGGAAGACTTGATGGGAATTTGAAAATGAAGTAGAAGACTGTAATCTTTTATTAAAGAGAACAACACAAGTACATAGCATATATCAGAACTGAAATTAGGGTCTAGAAAATGACTGTTATGACAACAGCAATATTCCCAGCATGAGAGTGAATAGGACAAGGCACAACAACACCCTTACAAATGATGATGACCGCTCTAAATATTTCCTCAAGAAGCCTCAAATAAAAATTTGTTTATTAGAAGACAATGGTTGTATTATTGGACCCAACCTAGTTGATAAGGTGAATCCTGTGGGGTAGTAGGAAGTTGTAAGCACGATTAAAAAAGGTCTAAGAGATGAGGTTCTTTTGGATTCCATTTCTAAGGACTAGAGTGGCTACTTGGTATTTGATTTAATAGTTGTGAGTAAAAATGAGTGCTAGAGTTGAGTGGGACTAGGAATGTATCATCAATAGTAAGGATGGGTTAGTTGTAGTATGATTGTTAAGATAAACAAGTTTAGGAGGTGAAGAAGGTTTAGGAGAGGAAGGGGCTATGAAAAGCAATGATGGGTTAGTTTGCAATGCCAACTCTTCTCCAACAAACACAAAGCCATAAACCTAAAAACATATTCAAGCATATATCTGCAAGGCATATAATACACATGTCTCCATCCCATATCAAGTCAACCATATATAGGTAAATATGAACGTTGCCTTATATTATAGATGTACATGTATATAATGTTTTCAAAAATGGCATGCCATGGCCATAATACAAAATTGTGGATCATACTGTACATTTGTGTGTACATACAAACAAAACGGTACATGTACATGTATTCCCCCTATACATGGATTCTATATGTACCCCCCCTATACATGATTTCTATTTATCCCCCTTTTCACTGCCAATGTCAGTGGCTAATGAGAAGTCTACCTTTCTTTTGCAGCTGCTCGATGGCGTTCCCCAATGATCCGCAGGAGGACACATTCTCAATATCAGAGACTGCACACAAACCAAAATTTGTTACAAGTTAGTTTACCAAGCTATACAAATAAATACCACATGATGTACATTTGTTCAAATTCCAAGCAAATATAACATTTTTACTTACCATGCGCATGTAAGTGCTCGGCATTGAAACTGCATGTACTTAGGTGGGGGGGGCGTGCAGGGTCATCAGTGGCCCCAATTGGGTGCTCTTCAGGCACCAATAGCTCAGTGGATGCCTGCATAAAGTAAAATACATGGTCAATGTCAATGTTAGCAAATACAAAGAAAACAAGACATATATACTACATGACCTTACAAGGATGTACAAGGACCTTTTCAAAGAAAGAGAGATATGTACACATGTACCTGGTAGGGGGGGGAGAGGTGGGTCACCAACAATGTCGATTTGGTGCTCTTCAAGCACCACTGCATCACTAGATGCCCGCGTAAAGTAACATATGGACCAATGTCAGCAAATACAAAGAAAATGAGACTGTATATATATATGTACTATGTATGGACGTACAATGACATTTTCAAAGAAAGATATCCACATACACGTACCTGGGGGGGGAGAGGTGGGTCACCAACAACGTCGATTTGGTGCTCTTCAAGCACCACTGCGTCACTAGATACCTGCATAAAGTAACATATGGACCAATGTCAACAAATACAAATAAAATGAGACTGTATATATATATGTACTATGTATGGATGTACAATGACCTTTTCAAAGAAAGAGCTCCACATACACGTACCTGGGGGGGGGAGAGGTGGGTCACCAACAACGTCGATTTGGTGCTCTTCAAGCACCATTGCATCACTAGATGCTTTCATAAGGTAACATATATATGTCAATGTCAGCAAATACAAAGATCTAACAAGACTACATATATATACTACATGGATGGAAAATGGCTTTTTCAAAGAAAGCGAGACATGTACACGTACCTGGGTGGGAGGAAGAGGGTCACCGGTGGGTGGAATACTAAACATTGGCCCTACTAGACGGTAAAAAAAACCTGACCATAACCAGGCTACGTAACAAAACATACAGATACAATTAGAAAATTTCTTTAAATAATTAAACGCATATACATGTTTCAAATCATTAAAAGCATATAATTAAAAGCATGTATTGAAAAGAATACCTCAGTCTGGGAATCTTCCTCTACATGGGAGGGACTGACCTGGGATTCCACAAACTCATTGTGCCCACCTTGCATAAAACATATTGTATCGAGTTTAAGATGTATTTAATGTTGCAGTCTCTAAATTATAAATATGTAAATTACTCGATGACAAATTAAAAATAAAGTTCTTACAGCTAATGGTGAAGCACCAAAATCATATGCAGCATTGACCGCTGCATCAATGGCATCAACATCAATGACCAGATTACGTGAATTTGGGGTGTCATTGGACACCAACTGTATATTTGTTCACGTAAAATGTCAGATAATTATTCAAATATAAATAAATTACTAAACAATTGAAAACTGTGATATAAAACAAAATTTATATACTATGTAAAGAATGAATGTTACTTACATATTGGAGTAATCCATCGCCCCGAAACTCTGAAGCAGGCCCATAGAATATGCTTCGACATGATGTGCAAGGGTGTGGAATAACCCGATGCTCTGAAGACTCCGTGTCACCGGTGCGATGTGTAGCTCTGGTTTGGTCTGGGGAACTAAAAGGTGGATCCTGACTATGAGATCGTCCAAACCCAGATGGGCCAGCCTCGGAAGTGCCAACCCCTTGGCCTACATTGCCTTAGATGGCAGTCCCATGCCGAAGCAATGTATCAGCCAAATCTAATAAGGACTCCTGCGTATCATCAAGAACTGGACCGGCTACAGGATATAACCAAGGGGGGTTTGGTGTGTGTGGAGGGCATCGCACATGGTTAGGATCGGTCCTAGCTCCTTCTCTATATTGGGGCATCCCATGACCCACACCCTGGAACTCTAAAATGTCAAAATAGTTAACATGTTTCCCTAGGATAAATTCTGCATACAGCTTCCTAAGGAAATAAAACGGGATGTCTCTATTCCCGTGAGGGTCTTCATCGAAGACCATGTACCAACGATCCATCCAATTGGATTTAATATTTGGTTCCACGCACCAGTCTATGGAAATGTGAGGTCGACTGGTGGGTGGAACCAATCCGGTGCTGGGGTCCCAGAATAAGGAAAACAATTGGTCTTTGGTTATTTTTAATTTTTTGACATCTTTGTAGCTCAACCCAGTGGAATTGTAATACCCCAATTTTGAACCCTTAGGCAATTTTGGCTCTAATGTAAATATTGTAAATACGCGATGTATGTTTCCCTAGCGTGGAGCTCAAGGCCAAGGCCCCGCTAGTTTATGCTCGGATTTTATTTAAGTAGACACGCTTGATATTTTGTTACCCACGTGCTATTAAGCCATGGGATATTGTAAATTGATGTAAATATTTAATGTTGAAATAAAATACCAAAAACTGGCTATGGAGGCAACGAATGAGAAGGGGACATGTGTATCCACTAGGGAGTGGTGAGGGGGCTATGGGATTAAACCCTAGGCTGCCATTTGTCATTATGAGAACCCATTGACTTCCCTAGGTGACATTAATGCCTGCTGTAAGGAGGTGGTTGAGATTTCAGCCCATGGCTTCAATGGGAGCATGGGCAGCCCTGAAATTCGTATGGGTGGGCATGGGCTCTGATTGCTTGGGTAAGAAGTCACTCAACCTCATGGGAGGTTGCTTCATTCTCACCCCAGTCCATGGTGAAACTATCTAGCATCATTCCCATCCAAAAAAAAAAAAAAACGAGTGCCAGCAGTGAGGGAAAACCAGAAATCGCGACCTTGAGAGAACCCAGTTTTTGAAAGACCAAAAACGTCCAGATTTGGCAGGGGACAAGGAAATCCAATGGGGAATCCATTAGCATGAACCTTGGGGCGAATTTGGGAGCATTAGCTACCCCGAAATCAATGGGAAAACCCAGTTTTTGCAGCTCAGAAAACGAGTGACGGATTTGAGTATTTGGTGAGCAGAATGGTGAGAAATCAAGTGGGGATTGACTATGCAGAGGTTGGGTATGCTTGATAAACCCTGTGAAGGCTAGGATCTCAAGGGTCAGCAGCTGGACCTTTCTATGCCCATCCTGAAGAGCACTGGAGGGAAGAGTTGCCTGAGGGACTGTGTAACAGAGAAGGGGATCTTCCTTGTGTTGGATGTGGTAGGTAATGTGGGTGCCTGGCTGTTGAGCCCACTTGAGATGCCTGTAGCTCTGTGGTTGAGCTCACTGGCTTAGCATTACCCTCCTCTATCTGCTTGGATGCTTGACTGAAACCATGCCTATGAGTGAACCCAGCTAGTCCTCCTTAGTGGATACACAGCCCAGCTCGGGGGTGACCTCTCAGCTGAAAGAACACAAGCTGGACAGAGGTCTACGGTTGGGAGGAACGTTTCCCTTCCATAGCCAGTTGTTGGACGTCAACTTCTCAAGATAAGTGTTCTGTGGATTATAAATTGTTCCATTTTGTGTTCTGCAATATGTTAAATTGCCCATGTGTAATGAAATGAATTAATTATAGAATCCATGCATGGCATATGAATGCGCTCGGGTCTCTGTAGGTTGAATCATTCTCTGCTGTGATTGATATGATTGCAATTACTGTCTGTTTGAGTGCTTGTTAGCATGTTCATTCCGCTGTGTTTTATATGGAAACGAATTTGCATATAGACGTTTTAAAATGTTAGGAATTTATGGGCAAAAATTATTGGGGCTAAGTCTCCGATAAGCCCGTGTGTTGATTAACGTTTCCTTCCTTGCATTGGATGATGGAAGGGGGCGTTACAGTTTGGTATCAGAGCTGCGTTGCAGCATTGGGCCTCTATGGGCCAAATCTGATAGAGTTTTCTTAAGTCTGTTTTGAAAAAAAAGTTGTTTTAAGACTGTTTTTGAAATTTTTGGTTTAAGACTGTTTCGGAAGGAATTCCCGAATGCCTTCCGAAACAGCGGAAGCATTCGGCGAATCGTTCCGAAATTTCGGAAGCGTTCCGAGAATTTTTCCGAAAATTTGCGAAGGGAAGTTTTTCGGAAGGAATTCTCTTCCGAAATTGCGGAAGGAATTCTCTTCCGAAATTGCGGAAGCAATTCTCTTCCGAAATTTCGGAAGGATTCCGCGAACCGCTCCGAAACAGCGGAAGAATTCAGTGAACCGCTCCGAAACAGCGGAGAAAAATTCGTTTTTGTGAAAAAAAAAATAAAATTTTTTTAAGTGTCGGCGTCGAACGGAAACTTTTTCGGAAGGAATTCTCTTCCGAAATTGCGGAAGGAATTCTCTTCCGAAATTGCGGAAGACTTCGGCGAATCGTTCCGCAACGGCGGAAGACTTCGCCGAATCGTTCCGAAATTGCGGAAGACTTCGGCGAATCGTTCCGAAACGGCGGAAGACTTCGCCGAATCGTTCCGCAACGGCGGAAGACTTCGCCGAATCGTTCCGCAACGGCGGAAGACTTCGCCGAATCGTTCCGCAACGGCGGAAGACTTCGGCGAATGGTTCCGAAACGGCGGAAGGATTCCGCGAAGGGCTTCGAAATCGCAGGAGGATTCGGGAAAGTCTTCCGAAACGGCGGAAGCCTTCGCCGAATGGCTCCGCAGTTGCGGGAGAATTCAGCGAATTGCTCCGCCATTGCGGAAGCGTTCGCTGAACTGCTCCGCATTGCGGAAGCATTCGGTGAACCGCCCCGCAGTTGCGGGAGCGTTCGCTGAACCGGCCCGAAAAAAAAAAAAAAAAAAAAAAAAAAAAAAAAAAAAAAAAAAAAAAAAAAAAAAAAAAAAAAAAAAAAAAAAAAAAAAAAAAAAAAAGAAGAAGAAGAAAGAAAAAAAAAAAGGGGAATAGGGGGAGCACCGGGGCTCGGAATGGGATGATTTCTGTGGGGCTCGGAGGCCATTGACGGGGGCCATGAAAGAACCAGTGAAGACCCCGAGCCCATTACACTCCAATTTGACAGAAAAAGGGGAATAATGACTTTTGAAGGATAGAGTCCCGAGGCTTGACAGAAGGTCGGTTTGAGCTGAAATTGATCAGGCGCGGCCATGAAGCAGGCACAATGTTAAGTTCCGAATCTTGGAACCAAACTCCAAAGGATGTGGAGTCGGGGTGAGCAAGAAGGCCAAAAAGCACTGTTCCGGGCCACTTTTTCGGGATTTTGAAAAGCTTGTGGGCAACAAAAGTGACCCTAGATGTGGGATTCAGAAATTTTGCTGAACTAGACATTTCATATTCTCATTAACACAGACAACTTCCGTTAGACGAAGATTTTCCAGAAATGCACCGTTTGGGAGATAGCCGTTTTTGGCCCAAAATTTGGAATTTTGGAAAAATGTGAAAAGTAAGAAGTAGTAAAACCCAGAAATTCATAAAAGATGAACGGTACATCAGAATTGAAATCCGTGAATTGCTGAGTGTTCCTTGTTATATGGACTAACTTCGCCCGATAGATAAGTTTTTGTGGTTCTGCATAGATTTTCTTCCACAGGTGGCTGAAGTTGACCTTCGGGACCAAAACACAACTGTGTAAACTGTGCAGAATTATTGGTAAGAGTTGTCATTTTTGAAACAACGCTGTTTCCACACCCGATGTCGGAATGGAGCACGGGGACAGGCATTGGAAAGCTTGTCTAGCAAGGAATAATGTAGTATGACCGGAATTTGAATTGGGTTATCAGACATCATATATTATCAGGGCAGAAAAGTGCCGGTGACTGTTTTGTCAAATTAATGGCAATATGGGCAATTTTCAGAATTGCATGAATGGGCAAAAGAATTGAATAAGTAACAGCTATGTTGATTATTCCATGAGTTAATTATGTTAAATGTTGATTGTTGTATATTCCTAGATGCATTTTTATGAGGTCTAACAAATATCATAATAATGCACAGTGTTTGCAGCTCATAAAGTTTATAATTGTAGCAGAGGTAAGATGGTGACCATTAATGATGCTCAAGATCCTTATGAACACGAAGAAGACGTTCTAGGAGAAAATGTGCATGAAGGGAATGCGGAGACTGAATCCAATGGGAGAAGGGAGCAGGTGACTCCTCAAAATTTGGTTGAAACCATGGTGAGCTTCAATGAAAGATTGATGAAGGCTCAAGAAGAACAACACCAACTCAATGCTGCTATTTTGCAAAGCCTCACTGATATGCAGCATAAGATAAACCTTGGGTCCAACCCAAGCCATATGGGTGAAGAAGGAAGAGATGCAGGGAGTCATTCTAGAGGTCGTTCGAGGAGAAGGACTCCAAGCCCAAGGAAGAATTCGGTGAGCAGAAAACATAAAGCATCTTCATCAAGGTCTTCTTCCAGCAGGTCGGGTGACTCCAAATGTTCTAGGAGAAGTCCAGGACATGCACCTAAGAGATTGGACGGAAGAAAGAGGTTCAAGGGTATCCCACAGGGAGAATTTAGGAAGGCAAGACCTCCCACATTTGATGGGGAAGGAAAGGCAGGTCAAGAGGCAGAAGCATGGCTTCTGGGAATGAAGAAATATTTCAGAATTCAAGACTACTCAGGAAATGAGAAAGCCAGAATTGCCATTTACAACTTAAATGGCAGAGCTTCCATTTGGTGGGACAATTTCTTGCAAGTGAAAAGAATTAACGAAAGAAGGATCAGTTGGGAAAGATTTAAGGGGTACTTCAAGGAGAAATACCTTTCTGCTAGGTATTATGACGGTAAGAGAAAAGAGTTTAATGAACTTAGGTTGGGACAAAAATCTATGGAAGAGCATGTCCACAAATTCTTGGAATTACTGAGGTATGTTGACTATATCAAAGATGAGAGAGTAAAAATCCAATGCTTTCTTGGGGGTCTACCTCAGAGTTTCAGGGATCGTATTGAGTTTGTTAATCCACCAAGTTTGGATGAAGCCATTAGGATGGCAATGCACTGCTATGAGCAAAATAAAGGAAGAACAGAGGCTAACCCAGCATGGAAAGGAAATCCAAGAGGGAAGTTTGATCAGAAGAAGGATGGATTCAAGCCACCATTCAGAGGTCAGCCTAAGACCTTTCCACAGGGGCAACAAGCAAGGAGTGGATTCAAACCAGCAGTGGCAGTAGACAAAGCATCAAAGGGACCACTTCAGTGTTGGGGATGTGGAGAAAACCACATGTTGAAGGATTGTCCACATCGGAAAAACAATGCTCGAAAGTTGAACAACCTGAAGGGAGTAGCTACGGTAGAGGACATGGCAAGGGCAGCACCTCGGATTTATGCAGCGTTGGATAATCACCAAGCAGACCATCAGTCATCAGTGGTGGAAGTCGAAGGTAAGATTGCTACGCAATCTATTTCTGTTTTGATTGATCCAGGATCTACTCATAGTTATGTTTCTCCAAAAGTGGTTGAAGGCTGTTCTCTTAGAAAAATAGAGCATACTAAGTCTTGGCTAGTGCAACTAGCCACGGGAACCAAGAGAAAAGTAAGTGAGGTAGTGATGGAGTGTCCCATAGAATTGAATGGACTCCACACATATGCTGAATTGAATGTGTTACCATTAGGATCCTATGATGCATTAATTGGCATGGATTGGTTAGAAAAACATAGAGCTAAATTGGACTGTTATGAGAAAGCACTTGAGTGCATTGATGAAAAGGGAAGGCCCACATTGGTAAAAGGGATTCCCAAGCAAGTTTCAATAAGACAGATTTCAGCCCTGCAGTTGAAAAAGTTTTATAAGAAGGGTTGTCAACTATATGCAGTCCATATGCCAGATTCATTGGAGGACAAAGGGCCAAGACTAGAAGACTTCAGGATATTGCAAGAGTTCCAAGATGTGTTTCCGGATGAGGTACCAGGGTTGCCACCGATGAGAGATATTGATTTTACCATCGATCTTGTTCCAGGGGCAGCGCCGAATTCCAAAGCTCCTTATAGAATGAGTACACCGGAATTGGTGGAATTGAAGATACAGCTGCAGGAATTAATAGATAAAGGGTATATCAGGCCTAGTGTGTCTCCTTGGGGAGCACCGGTGTTATTTGTCAAGAAGAAAGATGGGACTTTAAGGCTGTGTATTGATTACAGGCAGCTCAATAAAGTGACAGTTAAGAACAAGTATCCATTACCAAGAATTGATGACTTGTTTGATCAAATGAAGGAAGCCAAATTATTTTCAAAGATTGACTTGAGGTCTGGCTACCATCAAGTGAGGATTAAAGAAGAAGACATTCACAAGACGGCTTTCAGAACTAGATATGGTCATTATGAGTTCACTGTGGTTCCATTCGGCCTTACCAACGCGCCTGCCACATTCATGTGTCTCATGAATAGTGTATTCAGCAAATATTTGGATAAGTTTGTGATTGTGTTTTTAGACGACATTCTGGTCTATTCAAGAAATGAAGAAGAACACGAGGAGCATCTAAGAATGGTGTTGCAAGTTCTTAGAGAACATCAGCTGTATGCCAAGTTAAGCAAGTGTGAATTCTATCAAAAGAGGATCCAATATTTGGGTCACGTCATTTCAGAGGAAGGAATTGCAGTGGATCCAGAGAAGATTAATTCCATCATGGATTGGCCAACTCCAAGAAATGTTTCAGATGTTAGATCTTTTATGGGCCTTGCTGGTTACTACAGAAGGTTTATTGAAGGATTCTCCAGGATAGCGCATCCGATCACTTCATTGCAAAGGAAGAACATCAAATTTGTATGGTCTGAAAAATGTGAGAAAAGTTTTCAGAAATTAAAGGAGTTACTTACTAGCGCTCCTGTTTTGAAGATAGCCGATCCAAGGAAGGATTTTGTAGTATGCACAGATGCTTGCATTGAAGGACTGGGTGGGGTTCTCATGCAGGAAGGAATTGTGATTTGCTATGAATCTAGGAAATTGAAAGAGCATGAAAAGAATTATGCCACACATGATTTAGAATTAGCAGCCATAGTGCATGCTCTTAAAATGTGGAGGCATTACTTGATGGGAAGAAGATTCGAGCTTAGGACAGACCACATGAGCTTGAAGTATTTGTTTGAGCAGCCGAACTTGAATGCTAGGCAAGCTAGATGGATGGAATTTCTGTGTGAATTTGATTTTGAAATTAAACATGTAAAAGGGAAGGAGAATAAGGTTGCAGATGCTCTTAGCAGAAAATTTCATGTTTCAGCAGTAAGTATGTGCAAATCAGATTTGAAGACAAGAGTTCTTGAAGCCCAAAACGGTGACGAAAATTGCCTTCAAATTAAAGAGAAGTTGCAGCATGGTGATGTGGATGAAAAGTATGCAGGATATCAGCTGGGTGAAGACAGTATCCTCATCTACAAAGATAGGTTGTACATTCCAAATAATGCAGATTTGAAGAAACTAGTGATGGATGAAATACACCAAATGCCGTACTCTGGACATCCAGGATATCAGAAGACTATAACAGCGGCAAGAAAGCAATACTTTTGGAATGGCATGAAGAAGGACATAGCTGAGTACATTGCTAGGTGTCAGAAGTGCCAACAAGTCAAGGCAGAACACCAACATCCAGCAGGGTTATTGCAGCCCTTACCCATTCCGGAATGGAAGTGGGAAGTGATCTCCATGGATTTTATAACAGGTCTGCCCATGACAGTGAAAAAGCATGATTCAATTATGGTTGTGGTGGATAAGCTATCAAAGGTAGCTCACTTTATTCCAGTAAAGTCCACTCACAAGGCTAGTGACATTGCGAACATCTTCATGAGAGAGATATTCAGATTGCATGGATTGCCTAAGGCAATAATTTCTGATCGTGACACAAAGTTCACCTCCAATTTATGGAAGGGATTATTTCAGGAATTGGGAACTAAATTGAATTTCAGTACAGCTTACCATCCTCAAACGGACGGCCAAACCGAGAGGGTGAACCAGGTCCTTGAAGACATGCTGAGAATGTATGTGATGGATAAACCATCCAAGTGGGAAGATTATCTACACTTGGTTGAATTTGCATACAATAATGGACACCATGCATCCCTGGGAATGAGTCCATTTGAAGCATTGTATGGCAGGGGATGCAGGACACCAGTGAATTGGGACGGCCCAGTGAACAGGGTAGTGCTTGGACCAGAGATGATCAAGGAAATGGAACAGGAAATTGTTAAGATCAGGCAGAATTTAAAGGCAGCTCAGGACAGGCAAAAGAGTTATGCAGATTTGAAAAGAGTACATAAGGAATTTCAGATTGGGGATCATGTTTATTTGAGAGTGAAACCAAGGAAGAGTTCCCTCAAGTTGGGGAGTTGTGCCAAGTTGTCGCCCAGATATTGTGGTCCATTTGAAGTCCTTGATAGGATAGGGCCAGTTGCATATAGAATTGCATTGCCTGCTAGCATAAGAGCTCATAATGTTTTCCATGTATCTTTGCTTAAGAAGTATGTACATGATCCTAATCATATGATTGATTGGAATGTGATACAGGTGGAACCCGAGGGAGAGTTCCAAGTAGAACCTATGCGCATCCTCGACAAGAAATTCACAGTGCTCCGGAACAGAGCCATCGGGCAGGTAAAGGTCCAATGGGAGCACCTTAGTCCCGACGAGGCTACATGGGAGCTAGAGGATGCCATGAGGGAGGCATTCCCATTTTTGTTCAGTTTTGAGAACACCGAGGACGGTGTTGTTCTAAGGGGGAGGGGAATGTAATACCCCAATTTTGAACCCTTAGGCAATTTTGGCTCTAATGTAAATATTGTAAATACGCGATGTATGTTTCCCTGGCGTGGAGCTCAAGGCCAAGGCCCCGCTAGTTTATGCTCGGATTTTATTTAAGTAGACACGCTTGATATTTTGTTACCCACGTGCTATTAAGCCATGGGATATTGTAAATTGATGTAAATATTTAATGTTGAAATAAAATACCAAAAACTGGCTATGGAGGCAACGAATGAGAAGGGGACATGTGTATCCACTAGGGAGTGGTGAGGGGGCTATGGGATTAAACCCTAGGCTGCCATTTGTCATTATGAGAACCCATTGACTTCCCTAGGTGACATTAATGCCTGCTGTAAGGAGGTGGTTGAGATTTCAGCCCATGGCTTCAATGGGAGCATGGGCAGCCCTGAAATTCGTATGGGTGGGCATGGGCTCTGATTGCTTGGGTAAGAAGTCACTCAACCTCATGGGAGGTTGCTTCATTCTCACCCCAGTCCATGGTGAAACTATCTAGCATCATTCCCATCCAAAAAAAAAAAAAACGAGTGCCAGCAGTGAGGGAAAACCAGAAATCGCGACCTTGAGAGAACCCAGTTTTTGAAAGACCAAAAACGTCCAGATTTGGCAGGGGACAAGGAAATCCAATGGGGAATCCATTAGCATGAACCTTGGGGCAAATTTGGGAGCATTAGCTACCCCGAAATCAATGGGAAAACCCAGTTTTTGCAGCTCAGAAAACGAGTGACGGATTTGAGTATTTGGTGAGCAGAATGGTGAGAAATCAAGTGGGGATTGACTATGCAGAGGTTGGGTATGCTTGATAAACCCTGTGAAGGCTAGGATCTCAAGGGTCAGCAGCTGGACCTTTCTATGCCCATCCTGAAGAGCACTGGAGGGAAGAGTTGCCTGAGGGACTGTGTAACAGAGAAGGGGATCTTCCTTGTGTTGGATGTGGTAGGTAATGTGGGTGCGTGGCTGTTGAGCCCACTTGAGATGCCTGTAGCTCTGTGGTTGAGCTCACTGGCTTAGCATTACCCTCCTCTATCTGCTTGGATGCTTGACTGAAACCATGCCTATGAGTGAACCCAGCTAGTCCTCCTTAGTGGATACACAGCCCAGCTCGGGGGTGACCTCTCAGCTGAAAGAACACAAGCTGGACAGAGGTCTACGGTTGGGAGGAACGTTGCCCTTCCATAGCCAGTTGTTGGACGTCAACTTCTCAAGATAAGTGTTCTGTGGATTATAAATTGTTCCATTTTGTGTTCTGCAATATGTTAAATTGCCCATGTGTAATGAAATGAATTAATTATAGAATCCATGCATGGCATATGAATGCGCTCGGGTCTCTGTAGGTTGAATCATTCTCTGCTGTGATTGATATGATTGCAATTACTGTCTGTTTGAGTGCTTGTTAGCATGTTCATTCCGCTGTGTTTTATATGGAAACGAATTTGCATATAGACGTTTTAAAATGTTAGGAATTTATGGGCAAAAATTATTGGGGCTAAGTCTCCGATAAGCCCGTGTGTTGATTAACGTTTCCTTCCTTGCATTGGATGATGGAAGGGGGCGTTACAGGAATAGTATTGCCTCTGGGAATATTTGTACGAGCTAATGTTGTACAGTGCTCCCTAGGCATTGGAAATTGTATTTGTTATGAAGTCTAAGGCCTCTGCTAAAGATTGTCTTAGTGCGCCCCCCCAAAGAGTGAGCTAAGGCATCTCAGTGAACCCAAACGAGCCAAAATCTCAAAATTACGGTCGTGTTCCTCCTCCATTGGTGGGTTTGTGTCTGGATTTTGGTTTGGGTTTGGGTTTGTGTCTTGATTTTGGTTTGGGTTTGGGTTTGTGTCTGAGTTTCTGCTCTCTGTTAAGAACAAAACAGTTCAATTTCAAAATTTAATTAATCAATTTCATTGTTTGTTTTTTAATACATGTAACAAATTTTATTAAATTGGTTTAAAAAAAAACAAAAACTAGTTTAAATTAACAAACACAATAACTAAAAATTCAAAACAAATTAACAAACTAGTAAATTTCTTGCCACCCACCTTCCATTTTTGCCGAATTGTGAAATGGCTTGCCTCCTCCTTCTCTCAAATGCAAATCGACATGTGTGTTTTTTTGCCTTCTCGATATCGCTGGTCCTTCACTGTGTAAATTGGGAAAATGAGGCCGCGGGCACTGTGATATATATATATATTTGCATTCCAAATCGCACATGCGATATATCACAAGTGCGTTTTTTAACTTTATAAATGAAATTGCGTTTTTAAATCCTAAATATAAATGAAATTGCATTTTTTAACTGTGTTTTATTTTTTTTTGCATTGCAAATCGCACTTGCGATATATCGCAAGTGTGTTATGTAACTCTATTAATCCTAAATATATAATATGAATGAATATGAGGCCGCGCGGACACTCTGTTTTATTTATTTATTTATTTTTTTGCATTATAAATCGCACTTGCGATATATCGCAAGTGCGTTTTGTAACTCTATTAATCCTTTAAGATATATATGAAAGAAAATGAGGCCGCGGTCACTCTATTATATATATATATATATATATATATATATATATATTTGCATTACAAATCGCACTTGCGATATATTGCGAGTGTGATATACCGATTGTAAGATATATCGCAACTGCGTTTTTTAACTCTATTAATCCTTTTTATATGAATGAATAAGTGATTGGGGATTTCCTTGGACTATTAATCCTCTATGTATGAATGAATAAATGATTGGGGATTTCATTGGACCAAGGACGAGGGAGACAAGGGCACATTGAATTCTACAAATCCTTAATTAGTATGTCGAAATCCCATCATTTGGACCTTGATTTTTGCCAATGTATAAGGATTTTCACCCCTTTCTCCTTGACTAGGGAGGGAAAATTACAACTTTGTCACTCCTTGCAAGCCTACTAGGGAGTGATAATTACAACATTTTCACGAGCTATGTCTTGCCTTAGGGGAGCGATAATCATGTTTGCACCATTTGAGCCTGGACATCAAGTGAGGCCCTGCATAGCCACCTAGGGATTTCTTTTGCTTGCGATTACAACACTCAACCACTTGAGCTAACCCTCTCGGATTTTGTGTCACAATTTCTCCTTTGCCATTAATGGTATTTATATACTATAAATTTATGGAGCCCCTTTTATCTTCCAATGGTTTACCAAACAATCAACATCCTCATATAAAATTATACTAGATATAGAGTAATTCGAGGAATGCTCTTCTCCTTCATGTTAATTATCGTATGCTTGTGTAGAATACATAATTAATCAAAATAAAGTTTCATTGAAGAAAAGAACTCAAAATACCTTGGGATGTGTATTATAAATTAGTAATGTTCATTATAAGTATTGATTAGAAAACATCATTACCAAAATGTGTTATTTTATCTCCATGGAGTTTATTTGTAATTGAATTACCATATTTGTAGTCATCAAATATATTTTCATAAAGAGATCATGTGAGTAATGAGATAAAGACAGAGAATAGTTTTTTTCAAATGTCTAATTTTATATCTTTGTAGGATAGGGGCAAATAGGTTTGAAGGGAGAAAAGGTAATGGTAGAAGAGAGGAAGTGGGTTGCTTATTTTTATGATCTATAATAAGAGATATTAGCCTCCATTTTAATAACTTTAGTTGATATAGTGGGTGCATGGATGGGTGACATGGTGTGGTTGGATGAGCAACGAGGGAGTTATATGGAGAAGGTTATGATAGAAGACATCAAAGGAAGAAAAAAAATTAGAGGAGAAGATATCGAAACAAGAAATCAATTTAGTGCACAAATTGTACATGTGACATTAGTTGTAGAAGAGATCCACGGTGCCTTAAACAGAAGGATAACATCTCAAATAAAAACAGATATAAGATAAGAAAATCAATGTTTCAAATCATCTCTAGTATTCGCATCTAGAGAACAAACAAAGTTTGTATATGGTCCCTTCTCTCGTAAATCAATTGAATCTCTCTAACTACACCTTTGCAAGTAAAATTATATGCATAGAGACCAAAAAATTAGTACAATAAATGAAACTCTAATCATTCAAACAAATGGAGAAAAAAAACAATAAACACAAATGATGGTGAAATAAGAAGACCATATGAATCGAACCCTAGTTCGACTACAACTTTGAAATATGGAAGAGATATGGAGGGATTCAATCCTTCTAGAGGAATGAGAGGAATTGGGAATACATATACCATTATAGATCATGATTCTTGCTCAGCTCTTTCCATTTATTGATATGACGTGTATCTTACTACTACTTCCTGAATACAGCATTGGTAATGCTTATACTTGCTAACAGAGCCTGCTTTATAAGTAATTAACTCTATATTTTATAACCTGCTCCTTACTGACTAGAGCTGGCATATCTTAATCTGAGTAATAATAGAATCATTTTCTTACATGCGATGAGAATCCCCTCCTAAGCATTATAAAAGAGTTAATTTATTATACGAAACCCTTTTATTAATAAATGACCTGGAGGGACTTTCCTGAGGTACGAGGGGAAGGACAATTTAACTAGAGAACATTATACATTTTACTAATAAATCCAATTTTATAGTCACATATCATCGAGGAACATAGGGTGACCATGTAAAGTTGTCATGATGGGACTTTCTTACAAAAAGGCTAGTTATAGTGATCAGAGAGTAGGATGAGTTGAGGAGCCATATGGATGTAGAAGAAAGGTGGGTTACTAAGTTTAGATAGAGCATTGATATTACCATGCCCACTACAAAATAAAATTTAAGATAATCATTGTGAAAGAAAATAAAATTTAAGATGATCCACATGATCAAAATCGCAGTTTCATTTTAACGCAAGTGGGATATATTGCACTTGCGATACAACGAAAGTGGGATATATCACACTTGCGATTTGTGACTATTAAAAAACGCATGTCCGATTTATCACATATGCTATATGGGCTAACTAAGCTTAGCCTCGGTTTTCGGCTCGGGTTTGTCCGAACCTAGCCACAATAACACATATGCGTTATGGATTTCCGTTTCGGAGGTGCGTTTTTTATTTCTATAGTGGCACTAAAAAGTGGAACCAACTTCGTGCGAGCGCCCATATATATATATATATATATATATATATATTTTAAGATAGTAGCTTGAATGTGTATTAGGATTTGAATGAAATAGATGACAATAATATTTCTCATACAAACCAAGTTTTCTACAAAATAGTTCTTGCATTTCTTACTTAAGCCAAAGTCACTGTTCTTTTAATCTCCATGCTTAAAGTTGCCTTGCCTTTGGCTTTCTCTAATCTTTTGTTGACAAAATTTTTACCTTTCCTTATCCTTAAGCTTATATAAAGGCATGCTTACAATTGCCCTCTTCATCATAGCACTTATTCATTTTTCTTATGCCCGCAAAGGCATGTATACAATTTCCCTCATTATAACCCTCAATGGTTTTCCCTAGTTGAGTGGTTGTAATAGGTTTCATCTTATAATAATGAGTTGTATAAATCCACCTGTCTTATAATAATTATTCAAGAAAAACAAAATCTATAAAATAAATAGATAAATAATATTAAGAACATGGAAAACAAATCACAATTTACCTTTTGACTAAATTAGTATTTGGAGTGAATGGGCGACATTTACCTCAAAGATATCTTAGACACATACTTGCCTTAATGGTATTCCAGTAGGAGGTATAGTTGTTAGAAATTCCTCTTAGTTTTAATGGTGAATTAGATAATAAACCTTGATTTTTGGCAAAGTCCAAAATTTGTCATTTAGAGGCTTCTAAGCTAAGTCACATGGTCCATGTTCGAATTTGGTAGTAATAACATTTGCCTGGAAATGAAGTGGTATTGATCTATATACATAAAAATGGGTGTAGAGTAGGGAGTACAAGTTGGACCCTTGATAACAGTGATTAGTGCAGGGTTGTGTCTACACTAGTTCAACTATTTTACTAAGACATGGTGAGTTTCCATATTAGCAAATGAAAGGATTATCACAAGTTTCTAAAGATCTATATTCATTCATCAAAACTCATTAATATCTAAAGCCACATGAGAATTAAATTCATACATGATAAGCAAAATTCAAACTCATAGATGGTATAAACTTGAATCCATTCATATTAGAACAATGAAGAAATACATCCTTACCATGGACCTAGGTGTGAATCCCTCCTCCATTGCCATGAACTTCCCTTCCTTCACCCTTGCTTTTGAAGAATTTGAGCTCTTTATCCTCCTTCAGAATCTCTCCAGCATGTTTTTGCTCTTCCTTTGTGTACTTTATAATGCCCCCTATGCCTTTCTTATATAGCATTGGAAAATGAGCCTTAAGCTTTTCTTCGAAATGTGGGATTACTCATTTTCCTCATTTTATATTATTTTAACCTGAAAACCCACTTTTCCATATAGGATTTTTGCACAACTTTAAGCACAATTAATGCATTTTAATGCATTTCTCTTCACTTTTTGATTAGTGCAGCTTAGTTTCGGACCTTTGGTGAGCGGTTCATTTACAGAACATTGTCTCTTAAGTTCCGACTGTCTTCACCTAATTCTTCCATTTATGGGAGAAGTGATTAGATTAGAGAGGACTTGTCTTTGAATGTACTTGTGTTTCTGTCTTCATGTTGCGGGCGCATAATAAAAATGTGCTTCCTCTGTCACATGACTAGGGGTGTTAATTTGATTGTTAACAGATGCCCCCTAATGTGTGAGGTCCGAAGTAGAGCTAAGGGCCAAAATACATTACTAAAATTTATACTCTATATACTGATACTCTTTATCGTTCAAAGCAAGGATAAGGGAAGGAAAACTCATGGCCGTAGGGTTGAGGATCACACCTACAAAACATAGCAATTTCTCAAATATATAATATCTTCCTGAGGCGGGCATACCCACGCTCAATAGTAAACAAGCATGGCCACGAACAATACACAGTGGATCCATGTCAAAAGCAAATTTTCTGAAATGTAAACATGCACTTTGATGAGTGTGAGAATGAATTCTTTTTTGGACTTCGGACATGGAAGCCTAATCTTGTGCAGCTCGGGCAGTGCATCGATGAGTGATATAACTGTTTTTCCCAAGGTCTTCAATACAAACCGACGATAGTACGAGTTTATATCATGCAAATAATTGATATGATGTCGAGCATAATACAACACCATCTGATTACTGGTTGTTAGCACTTAGATTTTATCCCGGTTGTAAAAGAATAACACCTAAGGTAACTTATTTCAAACCAAACTTTAGGTAGAAAACTTAGCCATTTTTTCCACAAGATATATGTAAAGGCTAAAAATATATAGAAATACACTCAAAATTTCTCAAAAGGATTTGCTTGGTTGAAAAGGAAACAAGAAACATTGGGCATGGAGTCAACTTTCAAATATTTAACGTGCCAGCAAGAGATTTATACCAAACAGATTTCCATAGAGGTAAGATAGCAACCATATCACAATCAATTTGATTTTGCAGTTGGTATAGAAAGAAATAATGACAGTCCATCAACAACAGGCATCTAACTAGGATGAATCCATTGTCAACTATGGAGAAATAGTGGATACTTAAATGCAATAAAACGAGGCATAACTAGTATGAATCCCGATTTATTTCAAACGTTCATTTAAGTATAGAAGAAGAACATAATGGAAGATATAACAAAAAAAGTAGACATGCACATATAAAGATAAGGGAAAAACAGACTGTAAAAATGGTCAACACATGAATCTCTGGTCTCAGAAGATAGGTATTTCCACTGTATGGCCTTTTATTTATCAAAAATTTGACTTCAAAACATCTCGTCTCTCAAAGAGTTTCCCACCCTTTCAAAAATGAATCTCAATGTCTTTTATACAAAATTCGAAAGAAGCTTAACATAATTGCTTCTTTTAACTAGTAACTAAAATTTTTTTAGCTCGAAAGACAACTGTCTTTAAACAATAGATAATTGTCTTCAAACAATATTACAAATTTTTAAAATAAAAGCATCATTTTTGCCACTTGGAAAAAATTCTGAATGTATCTATAAATGGACAAAATATCTTCTCCTTCCATATTTGTCCACATAGTTCCATTGGTCGGCCGTGGGTAAATCATAACTAGTCATTTCCTTCATCAGGACTCGCATTTCAAGGTGACCTGCATAAGAAATAAGAGGAAGATTTTCACAGGTTGAGATCAACATATTTAAAATTTCAAAGTCTTCCGCAATTTTTTCGATTAAAATCTTTCCTGTAAGCATATGATCCAAATGCTGAAACTTTTTGTGATCCATTCTTATGTCAATCAATAACCTCTTATATTCATTGGGAGGAATCAATTCATTCTTTTCATCCCAAAAAGTATGGAATCCTTTGTTTATTAATTTTTCAAATCGCTTCTTAAACTTTATTACTTTCTCTCGCATATCTCCAGCTTTGGCTTCAATATTTTCAACATGTGAATATTTTTCCAAGATTCTTCTGGCCCATGTAATGACTGAAATTCTATTCATTATATTCATTGTTGTCAAGTCTGCTCCAGTTAAACTATTTAAGAAAGTTATTGCCCTCTATGCTATTTCTTTTGGCTTTTTGTTTAAATTCTCTCTGACTACTCTACAACTCTCAAAGGCGTCTTTGGCTACTTTTTCTTTGACTCTTATATAATCAAGATAAAGTCTTAATTTTTCAACTTCCTTTATAATTTGATCCCATACCATATGTTTGCAACCTTGCATTGCAGTTTGTCCTGTCACATGAGCTGCCAAACCTTTATTATTATCAGTTAATTCCTGATTTCTTATTTGCAAAGTTTTAATTTCCTTATCTTTAGTCTCATTTTCTTCTTTGAGCTTCTGTATTCCCATTTTCAATTCTTTAATTTCAACATCTTTCAAACTTACCTGGGACATGGCTTGTAAGAGACCATCCAATCCAGTTTTATCTTCATCTGTATCTGCATGTACCTGTTGCTGACTTAATTCTGCTAACTTCTTTTTTATTTCCTCCAATTGCTCTTCCAAACCAATTTTCTCTTTTTCCCAATGAACTTTTTCCTCGGTGAGCTTCAACATTTTTGCAGTAACATCCTTTACTTCATTTGACAACTCTTCTTTTCTTTTTACAGTAGTGTTAGTTCGGCTCCTTGGATAAGTAAAGTGTCTGGGATTTTCAGTTTTCGCCTTAACATTAGAATCGCATCATCCTTTTCTTTGAGTAATTTTGCTGCTGCATCTCTCTCTTTGTTTATCAAATCTATTTGCAATCTTTTTATCTGTTGTTGTCGAGACTTATTTTCTTCTTTCTCTTGTCTCAACTGGTTATTCAATTTATCCAGTAAATTTTTTAATTTGTTTGCCTTTAATATTGCTCCCAAATAATCTGAATATATAACCTCTCCTGTTTGTTTGTGCAATAAAATTTTATCTGGGGCATTGATTTTTGTCAGATCCACCTTCATCTCTGAGATCTTACCTTTAGTAACAACTGAAAATTTTAAAGAATTTTCTTTGACATTTCTGCTAGTAAACAAATTGACTTTAGTGTTGGATATATTTCTAACCCTTGGAAATAACTGGCTGGTTTGCCTAGAGGATTCCTGTATATTTTGACTGTGTTCATTAAATACATCCATCATCTTGTGTGGTCTATTTACATCATCTTCCACCGGGAATTCTTTAATACTGTACTCCTTTACCATGACCTCTAGTATTTCAACTTCGGTTCTTCCTTCCTCTACTGAAACTGCCATTAACTCTTGTTTCTCATCCATTTTCAATTTTTTTCCTTTTTCTGCTCCTTCACTTTCAATGTTCACTACATCCTGTATGGGTCTTTTAAACCCCACCATTGCAGTATTCATCGTGCTTTCTGCCTCTGTTGTTGCATCTGTCAATATCATTTCTTTATCATGTGAATATGGAATGATTTCTTCCTTATACTCCATCCAATTGGCTCTCTCAGACATTCCCTCAATCATTTGATGATTCAACGTTTTGATGCAATGATCCGTTCTCTGTTTTGATATTATATTTAATGGATCATATTCAATAGCCATGTCTGTCTCAAAACCCATATCTTTCAATAATTTTTCTATATAAATAGCAACATTTTTATTCTTCATTGTGAATGGGCCAAGTGTGAACAGATACTTGATATCTGTTGCTTGTTTGAAAAACAAAAAATTATTGTCCTCAACAATTAACTTCTGTCTCAGGAACTCCAAAGCGAAAACCCTTAAGGTAAGAAATGCTGGTAAAACATAGGGTTTATGCTTGAAACCATATAACCTGATCACTGTACTATCTTTTGACAAGAACCAATCTCCTACAACGTATTCTGCACTTAATTGCATACATGCTTGCATTTTTGGTAATACTCTAGGCAATTTTTCAACAAAAATAATTCTGTAAATCTCAGAGAGCATATAATTTATGTAATTAAACATGTTATTTTCTAATAACTTTGTGAAAATGATCTCAGGGAATTGTAACTCTTCATGACTGGCCACCATGATCATTTTCATAAAAAAAGACTGAAATCTGAAATGTCTCAGAGTAGGGAAATTGACCATCTGGTCATAAATCTTCTCGGTCAAGAATTCTTCAAAATTAAGTCAAGGAATTTGATTTTCATCAATCCTTGACTGAATTGTACTCATTTTATACAAAAGGATTAACTGAAACTCAGTTACATACATGTCTGTATCGAACCCTAGGATTAAAGCCAACAATGTCAGAACCAACTAGGTATTTTCATCAAATAAATTGATATCTATAGGGTACGGGATATCTGAAATGTTGGTTTCTTGTTTAAGACACGTAGAAAAAAACTTTTCTCTATCATCTTGAAGGGTTTGATGATAATATTCAATAACAGACGTTTCAAAAAAAATTTCAGACTCGAGGATTTGAGAAAATTCTATTTCTAGGGCTTTAATTATGACGGTAGGCTCTATTTTGAAAACGATTCTGATTTTTCGACTATCTAAAACAGTTCTTTCTTCTCTGGAATAATTCTCAACACACCACGACACAAATTCTGGAAAAGATGGGATTTGGTCTGGGAAGAAGGCTAACAAGGACGATTGGTGGACTCTGTGTATGTCTATACCTTCTTCTAATAACTTAGACAATTTAAGTTTAACTTCAGCGACTGGTAACCTGATTAGAGTATCATGAATGTCCCCATCTCTATCTTTTAGGGCTTCTTTAGCTTTAAAAACATCTACATCATGTACATTTTCCATTTAAATCGTTTCTATAAACAAATTTCCATTAAAAATGTGGGCTAGGTCACCAGCCCCTACCTGTATAGACATGTCTTTATCCTTCTGTCACAATTGTTGATCCCCACCAGTCTTCAAAGCTTCCAAGAATAGCGACACATAGACAAAATGTCATTATTTGAAACCCTTTTGTTTTATATAAGCCCTTTTTCTTAACTTTCTAGCAGCTTTCCGAATGTACTTTATATCCAACCGTTGATCACGAGCCTTTTGATTTGAGCTGTTAGATCTTGCGTCCCTTTATTTTCCATGGTGGTATCAGTGATCCCAATAACGGTTTTCTTCTCTGGTTTTTATTGTGTGCGGATCAACCATTTTTCGACACCTGTTGGAGTGGTTTAATTGCCGCAATCGCTTTTTTTTCTATTGAGTGCGCACTTCCCATGATGCGGATGAATCTTGGCCGTCGATTTTGTCCCAATGTATATCGTCCCTCCGATTTATATCAACATGTGGCATATTCCCTTGTGCCTTCTGCATTTGCCACATGCTATGGCCCGCCGCATATTATCCTTTGGTGGTTTCGCATAGCGTTGTAGTGGTTTGTGATACCACTATCACATTGATGCAGATCAATGAGAATGTGACACGTACCCGGCGGTATTATGTCCACAACGACTCACCAACATTTGCAAACGATATTTTGGGCGGTGCGGGAAACCATGACAGCCGTTGATTTCTATTATTGTCATTTTCGCTGTTGAAACTCCACCAAGACTTAACCTCTTCAATAATTATTTTTGGACTATTGCACATGTAGGTTTTTCCTTGGTTAATTTTGTATTATGACCCTTATTTCACCCATCAGTAGTAAATTCACTTCTTTTGGATATTTTTGACAAATCTTTTAGGGTTTGGGTATTTTCAAATATAGTGTCAACAACTGGCTCCGATTGGGGATGCTATCCTCCCTGTGGGGTAGCAAAGAACATCGTAGACCAAGTGCTTGATCCATTGGACTGCATTCAAACTTTTCTACAAATCAAGGTTCATATCATCATTTTTTTTTTTTTGTGATAAAGGAAAATATTTACATTGTACAAAATTCTCTTTCACCTCTGTCCTTTTAAGAGAGATAATGTTTGAGGTGTCTACCATTTACTGGTCCTCCAGAAAAGAATTCTCCATTACAATTTTTTAGGGTAAATGCATTTTTCCCTTAATATCCTGCAACAATATATGGACCTTTCCACAAATGTTCAAACTTCCCATGGTGATCTTCATTTCTAGAGTCACACTTCAAAACTAAATCATTTATCTGAAAATTATTTTCTTTAACCTTTCTGTCAAAAGTTTTCTTCATTTTCTCCTGATGCATTTGGGTTTTGTTGTATGCCTTTTTTCTAACTTCGTGTAATTCTATCATTTGATTTATTCTCCTCTGCATATGATTTGGTTCTTCTTCGACTTCTTGTAACAATTTCATAACAGGCAAACCCAAAGAAACAGGAAAAATTACCTCTGTGCCATACACCAACTGGAAAGGAGAAGTACCAATTTCTCTTTTTGTACTGATTCTATCTGCCCACAAAGCATATTTTAATTTAGTGTGCCAAGCCCTCTTGTTATCTTCTAGCAACCTCTTTATGATCATCACTAAACTTTTATTTGAAGATTCGGCCAACCCATTTCCTTGTGGATAATAAACATTGGAATGATTTAAATGTATGTGATATTTGTGACAAAAATTTATCATCTTTTTTTATTTGAATGCTGGAGCATTATCTGTCACTATCCTTTTAGGATAACCAAACCTGGATAAGATGTTTTCTTCTAAAAAGTTCATTATCGCTACTTTTGTGGCATTTCTTGTCGGAATGGCCTCAATCCATTTCGTGAAGTAATCTGTAGCAGTCAGAATCCAATTATGCTACCCTGAAGAATTTGGGTTAATTTTGCCAATAAAATCTAACCCCCACTGTTGAAAAGGTGCTTCAACTGAAATAGGTTTCAAAGGAAATGGTAATAATTCTCTTTTCCCATCAAAAATTTGACATTCATGACATTTGGTCACTTCTTTATATACATCTGAATACATGTTGGGCCAATAAAAACCAGCTCTAAGAATCTTGTTCACTGTGGCCTTCCATGAATGATGTCTTCCACACATGCCTTTATGAAATTCCCCCATAATATGCTGCGCTTCATTCTCTAATAGACAATTCAACAGAATACCTCCTGGATCTTTCCAGAATAAATTCCCATCTAATATGCAGAACTTGGCTGCTTTCAACTTTACTAATCTTGCTCTAGTTTTTTCCATATTTGCAGGCGCTTGGAGATTTTGCAGAACATACACAATGTCCGCGTGCCAGGGAGATAAAGAGAAATCTTCAATTACTTGTAAATTTGGAACGTCTTCTTTTGAAATTTCGGAAGGAAAATTCATACCTAGAGAAGCCCAATTTGGTTCTGTCATCATTTTAGCCAGACCTTGGCCTTTTATCAGCTTTGTAGGTTTAATGTCGAGATCATATTCCAATAATACTGTTATCCACTTTGCTCTTTTTCCTTCAGGATTTGGCTGGGTAAGAATATCTTTCACTGCTGTTGATGGAACATGTGCTATTATATGAGAATGCAATATGTATATCCTGAAATCCTTCAATGCTTTCACTAAAGCATAAGCTTGTTTCTCCATAATGTTATATTTTAATTCTGCATCCCTCAGAATCTTACTGAAAAATGCAATTGGTTGTTCCAAACCTTCTTGGATTTTTTGTAACAATACTCCAACTACTGTGTGTTCTGATGCATAAGTAAACATAATGAAATCCTTTGAATAATCTGGACTAATTAACACTGGTGCTTCAGTCAATGCCCTTTTAATATTATCAAAAGATTGTCTTTCTTCTTCAGTCCATTTAATTTCCTTGTCTTTCCTTAGCATTTCAGATATGTTTCTCAAAATCTCAGCAAAACTAGGAATGAACCTTCTTAACCAATTTACCCTTCCAATAAATGACTGAATTTCCTTCTTACTCCTAGGGATCCCAACCTTCTGTATGGCAGATACTCTCTCCGGGTCAATCTTGATGCCTTCTTTTGATATGATATGTCCCAACAATCTTCCTTCTTCCATGCAAAAATGAGATTTCTTTGGATTTAAGGAGATTTCAAATCTTCTACATTTCAAAAAAACTCTTTCCAGATGTTTCCAGTGATCAGCAGCATTTTTTGAATAAACAATGATATCATCCATGTATACTACCACAAATTTGTCTCTTTCATCTGCAAATGCAATGTCCATGGCTCTCTGAAAGGTTGCCCCTGCATTCATTAAACCAAATGGCATTTTGGCATACATAAACGTTCCCCATGGAGTAGTAAAAGCAGTTTTCTCTTGATCTTCCGGGTGAACTTTAATTTGATTGTAACCTGAGAAACCATCTAACATAGAAATTCTTTCAGCTCCCACAACTTTCTGCAAAATCTGATCCATTTTCGGGAGTGGATAATTATCTTTCAAAGAGATTTTGTTCAAATTTCTAAAGTCTATGCACAACCGTATTTCGCAATTCTTTTTCCTTACTGGTACCAGGTTAGCCAACCACTTAGAAAATCTCAAGGACACAATTATCTTAGCATCAAACGGCTTTCTCACTTCTTTTTCTATCACTGGAAGCAACTTGGGATTTATTCTTCTCAACTTCTGTTTAAAAGGCTTTTCATCAGGTTGGATAGGAATTGTATGTTGTATAACAGAAACATCATATTCTTTCAGGTCTTCATAACTCTAGGCGAAAACATCTGAAAATCTTTTCATCACTTCCACACTTTTATTCTCTTCCTTTCTTGGTAGTTTCTTTGAAAGCTTTACCAATTTGGGATCTTCTTCGGAACCTAAATTGTAATCTTTTAAATCCTTAGGTTTAGGTTCTACTTTTGGATTTTTCACCACATCATTTTTATCAAACAATTTTTCTAAAGGAATCAAGACTCTAGGTATAACATTATTCTTCAGTTGAATTATATCCTTACCTCCAATCCTTTGCTTGAATTTTTCTGTTTCTTCAGGGGAATCTTTTTCATCTAGACCAGCTCCAGCATCTTCTGCATCAATAGACCTGTAATTGAATTCATCTGTCATCTCTAAAAAGTGTTTAATCTGTTGATCATCTTCAAAAACCTACCAGTGTTTGATATTGTCTGGGATAGATGGTCTGTGTATGACATCAATATCATATTTCTTTTTAGAAAAGATAGGGGTTTTGAATGCAGCTCCCGCAGTGGCCAAAGAATCTGCTACGGTGTTATTAACTCTGGGAATTGAAATAACATCATGTTCATCGAAAAAGTTTTCCAATAAATCCCACACTTCATTCCTATATGACCTCATTTTAGGATGTTTGGTCTGATAAATAGCTTTTACCTGATTTATTACCAATTCAGAATCTCCAAACACTTCAATTCTTTTTACTTTTAAATCTCTCAATACATTCAACCCCAGAATCAAAGCTTCATATTCTGCAACATTGTTTGTACACTCAAAATTCAATTGATAAGAAAACATTAAGAATTCTCGATCAGGTGTGATTATCCATACTCCCGCACCAGCTCCTTCTCTGCTCCTAGCTCCATCAAAGTGCATTGTCCAAGTTCCTTCTTTTCTAATTTTTTCTCTTAACAGTCTTTCTTTTTCATTTTCTTTAGGTTCGATTAAATCCATCTTTGCTTTGGATTCAACATCATTGTACAGAATACATGACCCCAAATCTGTGTCTACTGCATATATAGCATGCTTTTCGGGCTCTTTTAAATCACTTACCAAATAAGCAGCCATCTTTTCAGCATATAATCTTCTGTGTACCTCCAACACTGGAATAGTAGCGAAAGACATATCCATTTGCAAAGTTCCTTTTAACTTCGAGGCCCATGATCTAGACAATAGCATACCAAATTTTGCTGGAATATCAACAACCACCACATCCATGAGAATACCTTTGGTTGGTATTTTACTGAGATTGTCTGTTAAATCTTTGATCAACCCTAAACATTTGACTTTCCTTGAATCAAAAGAAAATAGGTCATCATATGGTCTTGTGATTTCCAATCCCAAAGATTCAACTACAAGTTTCGGCATCAGATTATGAGAAGCTATTGAGTTTAACATACAATTATGCACAACTTTATCATGAATGTTCAAATCTACATAGAAAGGAGAAATTTCCCCAAAACTATTATCTTCCATTCTTGAACCCAGGCAGATATTAGAAGTATCATCATCTAATTCCAAAGTATCTATTTCCACTCGATTTTCTACTTGCATCATCTTAAAAATTTGTTCCTTGTATTCCTTATTCTTTAATATCTCATTGAAAGGTACATAAATCTTGACTTTGGACATTTCACTCTGTCTATCGAAAGGAACCAAATTTTATCACCTTCTTTCACTGAATCTTTCTTGTTATCTAAAATCACTTTTGGCACATCCTCATTTTCTTTTCTTCTCGTTTGCTGTTCATTCTAACTGGTGGAGGATTTATTTGTAGATCCTTTTGATTTTCCCATTGACTCTTTTCCTTTGTCTATTATAATGTCTCTGTTTCTTAGATTTATCTTTCTTTGAAGATCGTTTATAGCACTTTGGTAACCAATCTGGTATTGATCAATTTCTGTCTCCAAATTACAACATTCTCCTTCTGCAAGGAACATATCATGTTCATGTTTAGTCAGATACACTTCTGAATCAAAACTGCCACAATGGTGAATATCACTCTCAGCCATCTCAGCTTCAACTTCCCCAGCGATATAATTTTCAGGGAAAGGAGGTTTGACTGGATATTCTTCTGCATTCCTTGGGTTCCTCTGATCTCTTGGCCTTATGGGTAGGACAAAGGGTCTCCTAAAATTAGGGTTTCTGATTTGAGGTTCTGTTTGTTCTTTATTCGGAGTTTTGTTATCCACCACTAATCTGTCTAACAACTTTTCCATAGTTTTCATCATTGCTTCAAATTTTACATCTGTGGAAGAAGAAGAAGAAGCTGTATTTTGATTATCTTCTTTACTTTTATTTCGGTCTATATCTCTATGCCTCATCTTTCCAGAAGCCATCATATTAGCTTCAACTTCCACCGCATCTTTCATCATTATTGCCAAAGTGGTAGATCTTCTTTCTCTTAATGTGCATGAAAAATCACGTTCAAAAGCATCTACATAATAGAACTTGGCTGCTCCTACTGGGGGTTTTATGTCTGTAGGGATAGAGTTATAAACTTTCATAAATCTGGAAGAGAATTCTTGAACCGACTCAAAACCTCCTTTTTTCAAATTGTTATACTGTGTCAACATCTGTGAAGGATTTTTCTGGTCTTCCCATCTTTCGATAAAAAGAGTTATGAAAGCATCATAATTAGCAATTGATCCTGTAGCTAAAGCTCTGAACCATTTTTTGACTTTGCCTCGCAAACTTTGGGCAAACAACCTCATTTTTGCATCATCATGATCCACCTCTTCTAAATCAATGAAATCACTAAAGTTATCAACATGTTTCTGTGCTGTATAATTATCCTCATTATCAAAAGTAACAATTCTCTGTCCATAATTTTGAGGCAAATCATGTAAAGTAGCGGGCAAAACCAATGGGGCAAATCTGGCAGCCATGGGTGGTGGATTATAAGGTGGAACAATCACTACCTGTTGTTTATGACTTTGCACAGGTATTCTTTGGGCCTTGGATATTCTGGACCCAGCCCTTTCAGATTTTTGTAAGTTTTCCCAAACAGATTTTAAAGAATAGTCCCACAAACTTTTTGGGTCAACTTTTGTTTCTTTCAAATCAGAATCTGATTTAGTTCTAAGCAAAACTTTTTCACTTGAACCAATATTTTCTTCCTCAAACAGATTTTCTTGAAAAAAAGGGGATATATTTGAAAACTGAGGAATACCTTCTTTTGTCTTGCCTTTTCCTTTATCCGTCTTGAGGAGCTTTTCTGGATTATCCACGCCTGAGAAGAACTGTAAACTGGGATTTCTTCTTGTAGCCACAATGTCTATTTCTGAATACCTTCAAAAAACCTTAAAAATTTTTCACAAGTGAAGTTGCCAGGGAAATATCTACAACCAACTTACTTCAAACTTCCTTTCCCAAGAAATTTGACTTTTCTCTGTCATTTCTCCCAGGGAAAATTTCACTTTCGTTCCCTGGCAACGACGCCAAAATGTTAGCATTTAGATTTTATCCCGGTTGTAAAAGAATAACACCTAAGGTAACTTATTTCAAACCAAACTTTCGGTAGAAAACTTAGCCATTTTTTCCAACAGAGAGGGCTCTCTCACAAGATATATGTAAAGGCTAAAAATATATAGAAATACGCTAAAAATTTCTCAAAAGGATTTGCTTGGTTGAAAAGGAAACAAGAAACATTGGGCATGGAGTCAACTTTAAAATATTTAACGTGCCAACAAGAGATTTATACCAAACAGATTTCCACAGAGGCAAGATAGCAACCATATCACAGTCAATTTGATTTTGTAGGTGGTATAGAAAGAAATAATGACAGTTCATCAACAATAGGCATCTAACTAGGATGAATCCATTGTCAACTTTGGATAAATAGTGGATACTTAAATGCGATAAAATGAGGCATAACCAGTATGAATCCCGATTTATCTCAAACGTTCATTTAAGTATAGAAGAAGAACATAATGGAAGATATAACAAAGAAAGTAGACATGCACATATAAAGATAAGGGAAAAACAGACTGTAAAAATGGTCAACACATGAATCTCTGGTCTCCAAAGATAGGTATTTCCACTGTATGGTCTTTTATTTGTCAAAAATTTGACTTCAAAACATCTCGTCTCTCAAAGAGTTTCCCACCCTTTCAAAAATGACTCTCAATGTCTTTTATACAGAATTCGAAAGAAGCTTAACATAACTACTTCTTTTAACTAGTAACTGAAAATGTCTTAGCTCGAAAGATAATTGTCTTTAAACAATAGATAACTGTCTTCAAACAATATTACAAATTTTTAAAATAACAACATCATTTTTGCCACTTGGCAAAAATTTTGAATGTATCTATGAATGGACAGAATATCTTGTCCTTCCATATTTGTCCACATAGTTCTATTGGTCGGCCGTGAGTAAATCATAAATAGTCATTTCCTTCACCAGGACTCACATTTCAAGGTGACTTGCATAAGAAACAAGAGGAAGATTCTCATAGGTTGAGATCAACATATTTAAAATTTCAAAGTCTTCCACAATTTTTTTCCATTAAAATCTTTCCTGTAAGCATATGATCCAAATGCTGAAACTTTTTGTGATCCATTCTTATGTCAAACAATAACCTCTTATATTCATTGGGAGGAATCAATTCATTCTTTTCATCCCAAAAAGCAGGGAATCCTTTGTTTATTAATTTTTCAAATCGCTTCTTAAACTTTATTACTCCCTCTCGTATATCTCCAGCTTTGGCTTCAATATTTTCAACATGTGAATATTTTCCCAAGATTCTTCTGGCCCATGTAATGACTGAAATTCTATTCATTATATTTATTGCTGTCAAGTCTGCTTCAGTTAAACTGTTTAAGAAAGTTATTGCCCTCTGTGCTATTTCTTTTGGATTTTTGTTTAAATTCTCTTTGACTGCTCTACAACTCTCAAAGGTGTCTTTGGCTACTATTTCTTTGACTCTTATATAATCAAGATAAGGTTTTAATTTTCAACTTCCTTTATAATTTGATCCCATACCATATGTTTGCAACCTTGCATTGCATCCTGTCCTGTCACATGAGCTTCCAAACCTTTATTATTATCAGTTAATTCCTGATTCCTTATTTGCAAAGTTTTAATTTCCTTATCTTTAGTCTCATTTTGTTTTTTGAGCTTCTATATTCCCATTTTCAATTCTTTAATTTCGACATCTTTCAAACTTACCTGGGACATGGCTTGTAAGAGACCATCCAATCCAGTTTTATCTTCATCTGTATCTGCATGTACCTATTGCTTACCTAATTCTCCTAACTTTTTCTTTATTTCCTCCAATTGCTCTTCCAAACCAATTTTCTCTTTTTCCCAATGAACTTTTTCCTCGGTGAGCTTCAACATATTTGCAGTAACATCCTTTACTTCATTTGACAGCTCTTCTTTTTCTTTTTTTAGTATTGTTAGTTCGGCTTCTTGGATAAGCAAAGTGTCTGGGATTTTCAGTTTTCGCCTTAACATTAGAATCGCATCATCCTTTTCTTTGAGTAATTTTGCTGCTGCATCTCCCTCTTTGTTTATCAAATCTATTTGCAATCTTTTTATCTGTTGTTGTCGAGACTTATTTTCTGCTTTCTCTTGTCTCAACTGGTTATTCAATTTATCCAGTAAATTTTTTAATTTGTCTGCCTTTAACATTGCTCCCAAATAATCTGAATATATAACCTCTCCTGTTTGTCTGTGCAATAAAATTTTATCCGGGGTATTGATTTTTGTCAGATCCAGCTTCATCTCTGAGATCTTACCTTTAGTAACAACTGAAAATTTTAAAGAATTTTCTTTGACATTTCTACTAGTAAACAAATTGACTTCATTGTTGGATATTTTTCTAACCCTTGGAAATAATTGACTGGTTTGCCTAGAGGATTCCTGTTTATTTTGAGTGTGTTCATTAAATACATCCATCATATTGTGTGGTCTATTTACATCATTTTCCACCGGGGATTCTTTAATACTGTACTCCTTTACCATGACCTCTGGTATTTTAACTTCGGTTCTTCCTTCCTCTTCTGAAACTGCCATTAACTCTTGTTTCTCATTCATTTTCAATTTTTTTCCTTTTTCTGCTCCTTCACCTTCAATGTTCACTACATCCTGTATGGGTCTTTTAAACCCCACCATTGCAGTATTCATCGTGATTTCTACCTCTGTTGTTGCATCTGTCAATATCATTTCTTTATCACGTGAATCTGGAATGATTTCTTCCTTATACTCCAGCCAATTGGCTTTGTCAAACATTCCCTCAATCATTTGATGATTCAACGCTTTGATGTGATGATCCGTTCTCCGTTTTGATATTATATTTAACGGATCATATTCAATAGTCATGTCTGTCTCAAAACCCATATCTTTCAATAATTTTTCTATATAAATAGCAGCATTTTTATTCTTCATTGTGAATGGGCCAAGTGTGAACGGATACTTGATATCTGTCGCTTGTTTGAAAAGCAAGAAATTATTTTCCCCAAAAATTAACTTCTGTCTCAGGAACTCCAAAGTGAAAACCCTTAAGGTAAGAAATGCTGGTAAAACATAGGTTTTATGCTTGAAACCATATAACCTGATCACTGTACTGTCCTTTGACAAGAACAAATCTCCTACAGCGTATTCTGCACTTAATTGCATACATGCTTGCATTTATGGTAATACTCTAGGCAATTTTTCACCAAAAATCATTATGTAAATCTCAGAGAGCATATAATTTATGTAATTAAACATGTTATTTTCTAATAAATTTGTGAAAATGATTTCAAGGAATTGTAACTCTTCATGATTGGCCACCATGATCATTTTCATAAAAAAAGATTGAAATCTGAAATGTCTGAGAGTAGAGAAATTGATCATCTGGTCATGAATCTTTTCGGTCAAGAATTCTTCAAAATTAAGTCGTGTAATTTGATTTTCATCAATCCCTCACTGAATTGTACTCATTTTATACAAAAGGCTTAGCTGAAACTCAGTTACATACATGTCTGTATCGAACCCTAGGATTAAAGCCAACAATGTCAGAACCAACTAGGTATTTTCATCAAATAAATTGATATCTATAGGGTACGGGATATCTGAAATGTTGGTTTCTGGTTTAAGACAGGTAGACAAAAACTTTTCTCTATCATCTTGAAGGGTTTGATGATAATATTCAATAACAGACATTTCAAAAAAAATTTCAGACTCGAGGGTTTGAGAAAATTCTATTTCTAGGGCTTTAATTATGACGGCAGGCTCTTTTTTGCAAACGACTCTAGTTTTTCGACTATCTAAAACAGTTCTTTCTTCTCTAGAATAATTCTCAGCACACCATGACACAAATTCTGGAAAAGATGGGATTTGGTCCGGGTAGAAGGCTAACAAGGGCGACTGGTGGACTCTGTGTATGTCTATACCTTCTTCTAATAACTTAGACAACTTAAGTTTAACTTCAATGACTGGTAACCTGATTAGGGTATCATGAATGTCCCCATCTCTATCTTCTAGGTCTTCTTTAGCTTTAAAAACATCTACATCATGTACAGTTTCCATTTAAATCGTTTCTATAAACAAATTTCCATTAAAAATGTGGGCTAGGTCACTAGACCCTACCTGTATAGACACGTCTTTATCCTTTTGTCGCAATTGCTGATCCCCACCAGTCTTCAGAGCTTCCAAGAATAGCGACACATAGACAAAATGTCGTTATTTGAAACCCTTTTGTTTTATATAAGCCCTTTTTCTTAACTTTCTAGCAGCTTTCCGAATGTACTTTATATCCAACCGTTGATCATGAGCCTTTTGATTTGAGCTGTTAGATCTTGCGTCCCTTTATTTCCCATGGTGGTATCTGTGATCCCAATAACGGTTTTCTTCTCCGATTTTTATTGTGTGCGGATCAACCATTTTCTGACACCTGTCAGAGTGGTTTAATTGCCGCAACCGCTCTTTCTTCTATTGAGTGTGCACTTCCCATGATGCGGATGAATCTTGGCCGTTGATTTTGTCCCAATGTATATCGTCTCTCCGATTTATATCAACATGTTCCGTATTCCCTTGTGCATGCTGCATATTCCACGTGCTATGGCCCGCCGCGTATTATGTTTTGGTGGTTCCGCACAACGTTGTAGTGGTTTGTGATACCACTATCACGTTGATGTAGATCAATGAGAATGTGACATGTACTCGGCAGTATTATGTCCGCAACCACTCACCAATGTTTGCAAACGATCTTTTGGGCGGTGCGGGAAACCATGACAGCCGTTGATCTCTATTATTGTCATCTCCGCCGTTGAAACTTCACCAAGACTTAACCTCTTCAATAATTATTTTCGGACTATTGCACATGTAGGTTTTTCCTTGGTTAATTTTGTATTATGACCCTTTATTTCACCCATCAGTAGTATATTCACTTATTTTGGATATTTTTGACAAATCTTTTAAGGTTTGGGTATTTTCAAATATAGTGTCAACACCGGTCATTTATGTATACCGTTAACAGATGCGAAGAGACCCACCGATAATAATGATGTACTCTAAGGTACTGAGTACAAACTAACAAGTGTGAATAGATGTTTGAAGTCGAACACTTGTAGAATCAAGCAATCAGGGGTCATTGATGTATACCCACTGTCATTTGCGAGGAAACCTTCCACTAATGATTGCAAGATCCAAGGTACTCTTGGGTTTCTAGATCCATGTCCTAGATGATGATTTGATGTCGATAGGAATAGAACTGTCGGAAGGAGGGCATTGATGCATCCCACATCAACCGATATGAAACAAAGATCAATAGTATGATATAATTTGGTAGAACTGCAAGATCCAACACTGTATACTGACACAAGGAAGGTCGACATGATTGATCAGAAATATTTGAGGAATGGCCGACTCGGTTTGGACTTTCCTTGAACAAATAACATGACGCAGAATGGACACTTGGCAACATAGGAATTTGAGTAACCGACCTTAATGAAATCCTCTAATGCCAGATGCATTAACAAAAGCTCCATTGGTGATAGGAAGGATAACCCATCGGTGGAGATCTGTTCAAAATACTGGTACAGTTTCCTAAGACAAATGCAGATGGTGTACTGACAACGGAGACCAAATTATGTGTCGTTTTCAAGGGCGACAAGGACCGACTGTTGTCGTTTTCTTCAAGGATTATAATATGAAGTGATTCAATTCTCTCCCTTTTTGGATTTTTGTGTTTTTTAATTTTTATGATTTTTCATTTAAAAAAAAAGAATAAAGAATGTTACGATACATAGGAGGGAACGAGTGTTGCATGGGCGTATGCCTATTTTTCAAGGGCACAGGTTAGGCCAAGGCAAAGATCCATCTTGCAAACAAGGGCTAAGCTATTTGTGCACACTCTTACAGCTGTTCCCTCCCAGGGTAGGCTATTTGAAGCAAGATTATGTGTCGACGGATGGTGAAGTAATACTATGTGACTAAGCTTATCCAATTTGGTGAAATGGCCAAGTAGGAATGTTTCAATGAGGCGTACTTTAGCTTGAGACTTGTGAAAAATGCCAAAATCATAGATCATCATGAATCATGGTCTGCCTTAAATACCTGAATCAAATAGTTCAAACTGTCAAAGTCTTCAAGTCCTAAAATCAAAAACCATTTCACTACCCAACAGTTTAGTTAGACATTGGTTCAGATGTGCATTTGATATCTAAAAAGATAGCCAAAAATGAGGAATTATGCATCTTTCTATCATTCAAAAGGACACGGTTTGTACATGTATAAATAAAAGATAAGTAAAAATACTCATGATTTACCATATGTGTTCGTTGTGCAGCCGATGTATGGGAGGAAGCATCCCCTTTCAGCTTGAATTCCTAGAAGTTATGAACCTTTAGTCTTTGATCTGCTAGTTGTGGGTTAGTTTTGATGTCGAACTAGAAAATTTTAAAACAGTTTCCCATGTTTTCGAGTTTTTCCAAATTTTTTCATTTTTTTGTTTGTATGAACATTTTGTGGGTAAATTATCTGTAAGAAAAAGAATAAAAAAGAGAAATAGTATTTATACTATTATTTTTGGTGTGTGCAAAATTTACACACTTTTTGGGTTATGACGTAAGCTAGGTTATTTCGGTTTTACTTATGTCCTTAAATGAGGTGTTCAATTAAATTGGCCATGAAATAATGTACATGCTTTCTTTTTGGTATGATGTTAATGACTTAGATGCCAATCAAGTACATAGTTGGCCAAAGAATCCGCCAAACTATTCAGACTTGTAGGAACGTTATATATATTCAATAAACTCGAACTGATGCTCTAAAAGATGTACTCGTAGAATCTAAATAGTGTAGAATGTCGAACCTGATACTGACCATTTAACTGGGATGCAACTAATTCTGAGTCCAGTTTGATGATTATTCATCGGATTCCAAGGGTGATAGCCTCGACAAGAAGCTCGATGACTGCGCTATATTATGCAACATTGTTAATTGTAGATCCGATAAAAATTCCTCTTGAGCTAAGAACTTCATTATTAGGTGTGAAAATGACCCATGCGGCAAAAGCAATGTTTTGAGAACTACGGTTAGCGCCGTCAGCATATCCCAAATATGTGAAAGGTTTTTGTGCCATCTGCCAAAGTGACAATGCCAAGTAAGATAAGTGTGTGCTCGAAATAACTCATGTACAAAAGTTTATACCAAGAATATAACATAATGCAACAAATGGTGTGAGGCATCAGTGCCTACGTGAAGTATTTCTTTAGATAGAGACCATTTTTGATCTCCGACATGGGTTCCCCATCAAAATTGACCAATTCATAAGCTCCCCTTTTTAACACAGTTTTGACAACAAGTGGGCCAAACCATTTAGGTACACATTTCCCTTCTCTTATTTTATCTTGGTCTTGGTCATAAACTAAAACCAGATCACCTTCAGAAAAGACTCGGGGACGGCCGGACTTGTCATATTGTGTTTTAACCCTCTTCTTGTGTACTTCTATATTTAGAGAGGCTTCTCTTCGAGCTTCATCAAGAGAATGGAGATGGAGAAGCATTTCCTCTTCTGCATAAGTGTTAGGTAGGAGTTCGACAACTATATTTAATGATGGGATTTCAAATTCAATCGACAACGTAGCTTCCTCTCCATAAACCAGTTGGAAGGGAGTGAATCCGGTTGTGGTTTTAGTGGTTGTTCGATAAGCCCAAAGAGCAGTAAACAGCATCAAGTGCCAATTATTCTTGTTTCTATTAATCGTCCTATGTAACATAGTTTTCAAAACCTTGTTCATGGATTCTACTTGACCGTTAGCTTGAGGATAATATGGCAAGGAAAAGTCCTGCCGCAATCCTAATTGGTTTGTAAGTTCATCCATACAGGAATTCCTAAAATGACTTCCGTTGTCAATAGTGATCTCTTTGGGTACACCAAACCTTGCTATCACATGATTGAACAGAAAGTATGCTGCAGTTTTACCCGTGCAATTGAATGTAGGCATTGCTTCAGCCCACTTGGTGAAGTAGTCCACTGCTACGATGATGTAGTGGTGGCCATCGGCTGAAGGTGGATTGACTGTCGTATAATTAATGGCCCATTTTGAAAATGGACCCATGGTTACTACAGGGTGTAAAGGATCAAGATGTGCGCACATTTTTCTTTTGTAAATTTGGCAAGGATGACACTTTTTGATAGAATTAATGCAATCTTTGAAAATTGTAGGCCAAAAGTATCTTGCACGCAAGATTTTCTGGGTCGTTTCCAACCCAGAAAGATGACCGCCACATGCCCTATCATGGCAATCATTCAACATTTGTTCAGCTTCTTCATGTACTAAACAACGTCTTAATATCATATCAATTCCTTGATGTTACAAAGTATCCCCGATGATGAGGTATCTTCGAGCTCGGTGTCGAATACGACATTGTTCAATACTAGAAAACTGAGGATCGATCCTTTGGGTTTGAAGATATATAATGAATGGTCCATACCAAGGATCAGAAGTTGCAATGAGGAATGCCTGTTCATATGCCCAAGCTTCAACAGATATAGTACCATCCTTCTCTATGGGTAACTCAGACATTAATTCAGCAAATGCCAACAACTTTTTTGCTTTAGCATTTTTGAATTCAAGGTCGAATTCGTGTAAAATTACTATCCATTTTGAGTATTTGCCACCAATGATATGGCGGGACAAAATGTGTCTCATGGGGTTCATTTCATCCACTATGGTTGTTTTCCTTGGAAGTATGTAATGTCTAAGTCGTTTGACAACATGGACTGCTTCCAAGGCCAACTTATCAACCTGGGAATATCTCAATTAGGGACTAGCAAGGCCCTTACTAAGATAGTAAATAACATGTTCTTGAGATGATTCGTCCTCTTGTGCTAAGACCATTCCAATTGTGGAAGGAGATGCAGCCAAATATAGCAGAAAGTATCTATTATAGTTTGGTGGACTAAGCACTGGGGAAGAGACCAAAGCTTTCTTTATTTCATCAAATGAACGTTGAGCTTGGTCATCCCATATGAATATTGCATCTTGTTTTAAGAGATGCATGAAACCTTTAGCTTTTTCAGCAAAATTCTCGACAAATCTCCTCAAGTAGTTAGCTTTCCCTTGAAGGATTTGAAGTTGAGTGATTGTTTTCGGGGAAGGAAACTGAAGTATTGCCTTAACCTTGATGGGATCAACCATGATCCCCTTTTGGGACACTACGAACCTGAGTAACCTCCCAGAGTTGACACAAAGCATGCATTTATGTGGATTTAACCTAATGTTGTACTTGCGGCAATGCTCGAAGATGGCCTGTAAATGTGCACCATGTTCAACTTTCTTTTTAGATTTAGCTGCCAAAGCATCAAGGTAAATCTCGACGATATCCTTAATGTCATGAAATGCGTATGACATAGCTCTTTGAAAGGTAGCTTCGGCATTTTTAAGGCCGAATGGCATTTTCCTATAAGCGAAGGTCCCCCAAGGGCATATAAAATTTGTTTTATATTGGTATTCCTTTTTTATCTGGATTTGGTTGTAATTGAAGAAGCCGTCCATAAACGAGAAGATTTCATTCCCAACACATTCATCAATGATCTGATCAATGAAGGGTGTGGGATAGTTATCTTTGGGACAAGCTAAGTTTAGATCTCTAAAATCGGTACAAACCCGGATAGTTCCTTGTTTTTTGTTAATGGGAACGGGATTGGATACCCAATCAGTCAAAGGAACATGATAGATGAATCCAGCCTTTAAAAGATTTTCGACCTCGGCTTTAATGGCATCAGATTTCTTAGGGTTCACTGGACATAGTTTTTGCTGCACATGTTTGGCATTAGGATAGGTTTTGATCTCATGTTCTATGATACTGGGATCGATGCCTGGCATTTCTTCATAAGACCATGCAAATACATCACGAAACTTTTTAAATAAAGCAGTGTAAAAGTTTATTTCCTCAGGAGAACAATCCGCACCTATGTTGATGTGCTCAATGATGCCAGGTTTGATAAATATATCATTTCGGATGGTTTTCAAAATGTTCGCCAAATTGCCTTCTGAACTCACATTGTGTATTTGTACAGGGCATTGGTACTTACTGATGTCATCATTGAAGTAAATTTTTTTTTCCGAATTTCCTTCTAAACTCACATTATGTATTTGGACAGGGCATTGGTACTTACTGATGTCATCATCGAAGTAAAAATTTTCAGGTTTGACTTTTAATGAGTCGATCTTAGGAAGAAACGAGGATTTGTAATGCATATCCTCCCAGGGTCGTTCCAAGATGTTCATGACTTCTAGAATGGTTTCGTCAGAAGAGAAAGTCTAATCCAAGAGATCATGGGTACTATGAGAATTCAAGGCCCAAACAAGTGAAGTATAAGGATCATATTCCTCCATCTTGGGAGGATTTTGATCCGGTTCTACTGAGGCCATTTGAATAGTTTGGTAAGTGTGCTCTAAGGAAGAAAAGGGGACACTACTCTCCATTTCCTCATGGTGTGCAAAAGTATGTGTCTTTCCATAATTCTTTTCATCTAAGGTGTTTTCTTTGGAGGTTCCAACCGATGAAGTGGAACCAACCTCCGAAATGGAATTAGAAAAAACTCTTAATGGGAAGTACACTTCCGATGTAATGGTGAAAATCGGAGCAGTGTTAGGGGTCAATATTGGTGGTGGAAGTGGAAAAGTTCCCAAAAGGGATGAATATTTAAACATCCTACCCGAACATCCTGAATCACCATCGTTGCATCCCCTACATAAGGTACATTTGAGTGAAGACCAGTTTCGGGTGAGCAGTAATCTAGTTGATCGATTGTAACAATCTTCCCGTGGTGGGAGAATTGAATGACTCGGAATACGGAAGATACTACAGCCATCATCTTGTGTATCCAATTGTGTCCTAATAGAAAATTGTAGTCTATGGTGGCATCCATTACCTCAACATCTACTTGAATTTTTTTCCCCCCCCAGTTCAACTGGGAAAGCCAAGATAAGTCCATGAGGTGGGAACGAATGTCCATCAAATGCCTTGATATTTGTGTGGAATTGTGCTAAGGTGGGTGATCCCAAAGATTTCCAACAAGCTAGTGACATGACACAAGTGGAGGCTCCTTCATCCACAATGGTTCGAAAATTTTTCTTCCCATGTGAAGTTACCTTAATTTGGAATGCAATTTGTGAGGGAAGCCTACATGTGGGTTGTTCTAAGTCAAATGTGATCAAATTAGTGTTTGATGGATCAATAGCACCGATAACAGATAATAGTGCTTTCCGTTGAGTGGGACAACTTTGCAATACCTCCAAGGCAGAGATTGCACAAGGAGCTTGAGCTAAATCTTCAACCACATTGTAGTTTTGAGCAGCTCGCGCATTGGGGTTGTGTGTTGTTTTGCGGAGGACCCCTTTTGGAGGTTGAGGCACCATGTCTATGGTTGTTTTTTTCAATATTTACAAAACCACTAGGTTGAGATCCGGTTATTTTAGCATCTTTTGAAGGTATATCATAAGAGCGAGCCTTTGTTTGGATATGAATGTCATGTTCACCAATAGTGAAGATATTAGCGTTGGGTGGATTTCCCCCTGGTGGGGGGTTTGTCTGGTTTCCTCCTGGTGGAGGTGCTGGAGCCGCAACAACCATCTGTTGTTGCTGGGGGAAAGGTTGAGTTAGGATGGCAGGTTGTGGTTTCCCTCCTTGTTGTGCCAACATGCGATAAATATCATCCATATGAGGACAAAGATGAGTAGGATGGTCCCTTTGGAAAATTTTGCAAGGGTACTTGTTCTTTTGGTTCTCATGATTTCCTCCATTAGGATTATTCACCTTAGGTGCCTCTCTTGTCCCAGGGTTAGCATTAGGCTTTTTATGTAGTTTCTTCTTTTTTCCTTTTGGGTCCGCAATTTGAACTGTAAGGACTTTGAAAGTTTGGGCAGGAGTGACAGATTGTTGAGTTGCCTGGCCAGCTGTGGGTTGCGGATTTTGAACTGACATTTGTCCCACTTATTGGGAAATATGTTCAAATTGGTTAATGGATCCAATCACACCATCGGTATGAGGTCATTTGGGTGGCCTAGCTAGATCAGACGCAGGTCTTACAGCATGAGGTATTAAGTCATAAAGTGTGCCCGATTGGGAATATACCAAGTCCATTTGGTGGGCACTCTAAATAAGTTGTTCTCCAGTCATGGTTCCTGACATTGCTACATCTTTGGCTAGAGTAGGCAATAAGGATTTAATGAACCAATCTGCTAAGAATTGGTTAGGGATTTCAACTTTAATGAGCCTTCGGTGCCTCCTCCACCCATGGATGTGATCCAAGATGTGAGTAGCGGTGGATTGCCTAAGTGAAGTTAAAAGCTCTGTTCTCGTCTCATAGTGGATGGGTAATTGAAAATGTGTCAAGAAGACCATAACTAAAGATGAAAAATCTATGAATGTATTGTGTGGAAACTCAATTTACCATTTCGCAGCAGTTCCTATTAGGGTTCGTTGAAACAACCTTAACCTAACACTATCATCAACCAAGGAATTAGAAGAACACCATAGATGGAATGTCATCACATGACTGGATGGGTCTTCCCATGGTTTTCCATCAAACTTGGGTATGTCTGATGGTAGTTTGGTTGGTATGGTTGGCCACCCGTTCAAATGTAGAACAGGGGCATTAGTCATCTGGGATAAATACGGTAGATTTAATGTGGCTAGAAATGGTGACTTGGATGGTGCCAGAGCAAACATTTGATATCCAGGTGAAACTTGATGGCTACACTGTTGGTTTCCTTGGGTTTGAGAAGTATTTCAATAAGGGTTACCTTCTTGTGGAGATTGCATCCAAAAAGGTGGGTTACTTCCTGAAGGTTGTCCATTCCATTGTGGAATAGGATGCATGTATGGATTTTCCCCTTGCGGAGGTATGTTCCATTGAGGTTGGTTATTTCGTGGAACATTGCCACTCCATTGTGGCATAGGATTAATGGGTGGATTGACCCCTTGCGGGGGTCTGTTCCATTGAGATTGGTTACTTGGTGGAACATTACCACTCCATTGTTGGTTAGGGTTAATGGGTGGATTCCTCCCTTGTGGGGGTATGTTCCATTGAGATTGGTTACTTGGTGGAACATTACCACTCCATTGCTAGTTGGGATTTATGGGTGGATTGCTCCCTTGCGGGGGTGGACCCCAATTAGATTGGTTACTAGTCCGAATTTGACCACTCCATTGATTGTTTCCTTGGTTTGGATATGCGTTCCAAGGTTGATTGCCCCCTTATGGGGATAGGGCCCAAGAAGATGGGGTACTTCTTGGAATCTTCCCACTCCATGGTGGAATGGGGTTGGTGGATTGGTTACCTCCTGGTGTGCTACTTGTTGGGGTATGGGATTTCCCCCAAGATTGATGTTAGGAAAGTTTAGATAATGGCTTCCCGAGACATTTCCACTAATGTGTGGAGTATTACCCCAATTAGCATTATTGTTCCATGGTCCATTAATTCCACTAGGGATATTGAGGTTCCAAAATGAAGGATTCCCCCTAAGTGTAGAACTTGGAAAACTGTTTGGTATACCAATAGGATTTTGATTTACTCCTAGATTGTTTTGACCTTGAGTAGCCAAACCATATGGGGAACCCAAGTTTGGTAAGGCAGACCCTCAGTAGGGATTCTTGCAGGAAAAGTGGATGTACTTCCGGGATTGGGACCCGAAACTATACCAACTGGCATTGAAGTGCTAGTTGAACTTATGGTAGAAGCAGGTAAACTAACTGTTGGGATGGTGGTAGAGGTCAAATTGGAAGTATTGCTACCTCCAACAACTATTTGAATTTGTGATGATGTGTTCCCTTGTGCTCTTGATGAAGCTACAGGGATGTTGGAAGTATTTTTACCTCCAGCACTCATTTGAGATGGTGTTGATGTGGTCCCTTGAGATCCTGATGAAGCCATAGGGATATTGGAAGTGTTGCTACCTCCAACAACCATTTGGGGTTGTGGTGATGGGGTCCCTTGTGCTCTTGATGAAGCCATGGGGTTAGATGTTGAATTTTGCATGTGTATCAAATGTGCCAAAAGAGGATTGATGGCATTCAATGGTTCACTGATGTGAATTACCACTGGGTCTGAAAGATTTGTCAAAGGTGGATTTACGGGATTTGCAGTGTTGTCTTCTAATGTTTCAATTTCAAGTGGAGCAAGAGGATCAACAGTTTATGTGTTTTCCTTGATAGGTGGTGTTGCAGTATTTTTTTATGTGTTTCTACTCTGCTGTTGATAATTGAAGTTAGAAGTGTGTTAGTTTTGAAAGTCAAAGTGTTTTGTATTTTGTAGCCGTCTCCGCAATGTAGCGGGGCCTTCAATTTCTGGTGACTCACCTCTATGCCACCATGACTGGTGGGTTGGAAGATTAACCACTTTGAAGAATATTGATAAAAAGATGTGTTTAAAAAGTTTTTGAAAACAGAATCAAACAATCCTATGGCTTTCTAGACTCAACAAAATAAAAAGTGTCCACACAGTAAAAATTCCCTAGAGATTTCAAGCAAGCAAACTTACTATTCCAAAGAACCGAAGCTCAGTGAAAAGCTGGATTGTAGAGCCTTCTGAAACTAGTAGCTGCTAAGGGATTTCATGTCCTCATACAATTACTAGAAGCAAAGGTGTGAGAAACAACTACAATAAACCTTAATCGCCAGGGGTGCAAGTGTTGGTTCTTAACCAATCACCCTCCCAAGGAGTAAAAGTTCCAAAGTCTGTCTCAAGTATTGCAAGTGTGTCCCACTCACAACAGCCTATGTGATATCCTAAGAATAGCCACTAAAGTTACCACTTCACAATCGAGGGTCGGGCGGAACAGTTGTAAGTCGAGGACAACTCTTATTACCAAAAACTCTAGAAACAGTGATGTCACCTCGAGGACTTGTCACTGAACATAGAATCCAATCGATAAGCTCATGTCCCACTAAATAACCAAAAGGGGGGAACCACTCTTTACTTATCCAGATTGACCTTGTGCTTGACGCATGCTTCAAAAGCACTTTCCCGATAGGCATTTCATGCTACTAATGGATTTCTCTCTTTAATCAATGTTAGTTTCAAAGTTTTGCATCCCAAGAGTGTTAACTCTCCAAACCTAATCCAGGGCACTAACCTAATCTTGTTGGTGATAGGAAAATCAAAAGTTTGTCAATTTTAAATTAAGCACCAATTTTAAAGGTAGTTTGCTTAGTTTGAGGAGTGGAAATGAAACTGGTGGTGTGTTGACTCAAAAACAGGAAAATTAACCAAACAATGCAAAATGCTCACTACTCTACCTTTCAATTCGATGAATATTCTAAATTAAGGAAGAGTTAGAGGTTCATGAGTTTCTTTCAGACATGCAAAATTTCTAGTAGATTTTATATGTTCATGCACAGTTTTTTCTGAAATATGGATAATAATCGACGTGTAAAGACCAATGTAACCCAAACAGATATCTCAAGTAAACATGAATCTAATTCTATTACACGAGGGATCCCCGTTTCTCATTCACAAGATCTCCATAAGTCCCAAATGAAGAGGATACGTAGAACCCTTTAGAATGTTTCTGAATTAAATTCTAAACTGTTACACGCGAGATCCACTTTCTCATTCACAAGATCGCCATAAGGCCCAAGTGAAGAGGATACGGTGGCTTGAAAAACTGTATGCAAAAATTAAATCTACTCTATTACAAGTGAGATCCACTTTCTCATTCACAAGATCGCCATAAGGCCCAAGTGAAGAGGATACGGTGACTCGATATAAGATGATTTGAAAATCAACCCCTAAACTATTACAAACGAGATACACTTTCTCATTCACAAGATCACCATAAGGTGTGAGTGAAGAGATACAGTGCCTCATACACAACATCTCTCAAGAAAACTGAAATCTAAAGGTACAACTCTCTCTAATTGTGTATGCAAAGTATGAAAATATTCTAACTCTTAAAACAAAATGCAACTAATTAAAGTTTAATTCTGTTTTTTGGAAAGAAATTAGTCTCAAATTATCTCAACTTGTGATGTTCAAAGTGTGTTTATCAATGCAAATGTGTGTGAATGGCACTTTAAGTCATACAACTCCAAGCATAACTCAATTTTAATCCAAACTTTCCAAGCTTTGTAAAAAAATTTGCAAATTTTTGCCTTTTTAATCCAAAATTAAAGACTTAAAAAACTTTAAAAATTTTGCAATTTTTTTTCCTTTTTTTATCCAAAATTAAAGACTTAAAAAACTTTAAAAATTTTGCAATTTTTTTCCTTGATATAAAATTAAAGATTTTAACCCACTATGCAAAACTTCAAAAAACAATTTTTTTGTTTTGTTTTTCGTAATCCAAAACTTAAAGGTTTGAAAAACTTTCAAAAACTGTAGAAATGAGTTGTTTGACCAATTTGGAAAGATTTATGGTTTGTTTTGGCGCTCAAGGTTTACGTCAACATGGTTTTCAATATAATAAAAATCTTTTTAAAAGGATTAATATAAATGGATTCTTTTTAAACCAAAAACATAAAAAGATTGTGATTCAAAATACTCATGCGACACCATTCCGAATTTTTTCAAAAGAAAAACCAAATGAACGATGAATGTTTAAAAGAAAATACTCAGATTTAAAGATTTAATGTATGCAATGTTTATGTAGACTTAAACCAATACTGATGTATGGTAGAGTGTGAAGGAAACACGCCTGGTTTGAAGAGCTTGGAGTCAAAAGCTTCCACGTAGATTTTTAATGGCAAAGTGTCAATTCACCATTCAATTTTGGAAATGACAATGTATGCACCCAAATAGCAGCAAATGAAAACGCAGTCACCAGATAGCATTAAATGTTTGGGTACATAGGGTAATACCAAAGGAACAAACACCAAGAGCAACCACTTCACACAAACAGATCACAGATCAACACACCAATGTTTTGACGTGGTTTAAACCCTCTTGAGGGAAACACTCCACGACCCCGGCCAAATAGCTTCTATGGGACAATTTATTATGCAAAGAAAGAAAGTTACAAATGAGCTTCTCATAATCGATCAACTAAACAATGACCCTCCATGCTCTTTAAATAGAGATCATGGACCAATCGGGTGTTAAGCCATGGATCAAGGTTAGGTTTGATCTAAGAGAAGTTGAGCCGTCGGATCACTCTATGTCGGGAACATATCGTGACCGTCGGATTAAGTATTTACAAATGCATACTAATGCATACTAAAGAAACACACTATCCCTAACGGATATATTACACAAGTTGATCTTAACTAACTCTTAAGTGTCTAAATATCCTAACATCCCCCCTTAAGAACAACTTGGGATAGGATTGAAGGATTTACAAAAGTGACACTATTAGGAGAAGGAAGGAGGCATTAGAGCCTATCCCCCCTTAATGACAAGTTCCTGAACTCCTAACATAGATCGAAGTTTAGAAAACTTCGCTTTTGTAAGAGACTTGGTGAAGATGTCTGCAACTTGATCATTTGTAGGGCAAAAGAGCACTTTAAGAACACGATCATGAACAAAATTTCTGATGAAGTGCATATGTAGCTCAATGTGTTTGCTGCGTTGATGTAGAACTAGATCTTTGGCAAGCTTGATGGCACTTTGATTGTCGCACCAAAGTGAAGTAGGCTGCTGCTGCTCGAATCCAAACTCTGAAAGGATCTGTCGAAGCCATAAAGCTTCCTGACTGGCGTTAACTGCAGCTCGATATTTTGCTTTTGCTGAAGAAAGAGCAAGAGCTTGTTGTTTCCTACAAGCCCAAGTGATAGGTCCAGATCCCAGACTGAAAACATAACCTATAGTAGACTTTTGATCATTAGGATCGCCGGCCCAATTTGAATCAGTGAAACCATCCAACAAAGGTTTCCCCCCTGTACTGTAATGAATCCCAAACTGAACTGTACCTCGAATATATCGAAGTATTCTTTTAGCTGCTTTCCAGTGACTTTCATGAGGTGTCTTCATATAACGGGCAACATGACCAATGGCAAAGGAAAGATCAGGACGGGAATGAGTCAAGTATAAGAGACTACCAACAAGCTGACGATACAAGGTGGCATCGACTTCAGGTGAAGTACAAGTGGCAGAAAGTTTGACTCCAGACTAGAAGGGAGAAGGGGATGGTGTACAATCTTCCATGTGAAAGCGACAAAGAAGGTCACAAGCATACTTAGACTGAGAAAGAAAGATTCCTTCTTTGGTTTGCAGGACTTGGAGACCAAGAAAATAATGCAAATGTCCTAAGTTTGACATTTCAAAATTTTGTTTAAGACTAGATTTCACATGGGTTATAAGCTTAGGGTCACTACTAGTAAGAATAAGGTCATCAACATATAGAACAAGTATGATGAGATGGTTTCCTACTTTCTTGGTATAGACATTGGGGTCAGAATGGCATCTAGAAAAACCAGTGTCAAGGAGAAAGTTATCCATTTTGGCATACCAAGCTCTAGGAGCTTGCTTAAGGCCATATAAGGATTTCTTAAGGCGGCAGACAAGGCTAGAGTTATTTTGAACATAGCCAGGAGGTTGTTCCATGTAAATTTCCTCCTATAAATCACCATGTAAGAAGGCAAACTTGAAATCCATTTGATGGACTTCCCAGTTGTGTAAGGCTGCAAAGGAAAGAACAAGGCGGATGGAGTTCATTTTTGCGACGGGAGCAAAGGTTTCATTGTAATCAATCCCTTCAACTTGGGAAAAACCTTTGGCAACTAACCTTGCCTTAAGTCTTTCAACACTTCCATCTGATGCATACTTAGTTCTGTAGACCCATTTACATCTGACAAGTTTTCTTCCTTTTGGAAGAGGTACAAGATCTCAAGTATCGTTTGCCATTAAGGAACGATATTCTTCATCCATGGATGCATCCCAATCTGGATTCCCTGAATCTTCTGCAAAAGTTTCTGGATCATGATTCTTGGAAACTTGAGCCAAAAGAGAAGAGGCTCGCTGAAACTGAGAACGTGTTCGACGTTGATCTCTAGGATCATCGGCTGCTTCACATGTTGAACGGACCCATCAAGGAAGCACTTGTGCTGGTGCAACTGGAGGAACATGAGCAGGCGGAGGTGGATTTTCATCCTCACTGTCATCATCAGAAACTGGAGTTGGAAACCTGTCAAGGAAGTTGGAAGAAGAAGAAGAAGGCATAAACGCCGAATCAGGCTCACAGGCCAAGGATGGCACAATTACCGAGTTAGGTTCGCAGGCCAAGAGATTTTCATCAAATTTAACATCTCTTCTAATGATTATATCATGAGAATGTGGTTGAACAAGTCTATAACCTTTTACATCTTCAGAATATCCAACAAATACGCACTTTTCACTTTTAGCCTACAATGCTTTCCGTTTTTCATCCGGAATGTGAGCCCATGCTTCACTACCAAACACACAGAAGTGACTTACATCAGGTTTAGTTTTACTCCATGCTTCTTCCGGTGTTATACATTGTAATGCTTTAGTGGGGGTGCGATTAACTATGTAATTTGCACAATTAATGGCTTCAGCCCAAAATTGAAGACTTAGTCCCTTAAATTGGATCATACAATTAGCCATTTCTTTTAAAGTGCAGTTCTTCCGCTTAGCTACACCATTTTGTTGTGGTGTATATGGAACAGTGTGCTGTTGTTGGATGCCTTGTTCAGTGCAGAAAGTAGTGAACTTATTGTTAACATATTCTCCTCCATTGTCAGATCTTAACTTAATAATTTGATGACTAGATTGTTTTTCCACAAGGGCCTTGTAGGCCAAGAACATGTTAAATACTTCGCTCTTAAGTTTTAGGAAATAAACCCAAGTGCGTCTGGAGTAATCATCAATGAAAGTTAAGAAATATTTGAAACCAGAAAATGAAGCAGATGGAAGAGGACCACACAAGTCACTATGCACAAGCTCCAAGGGAACCGAGGCGTGCTAAGAGGCACGTTTGTCAAAACTGTCCCAATGATGTTTTTCGAGTACACAACCGGAGCAAACACCATCCCTGCAAGATACCATCGGAAGACCTGTCACCATATTTTCTTTACATAGTTGTTGCAATGAACGATAATTTAAGTGACCAAATCTCTCATGCCAAAGTTTGTTCAAGTTATCACTATGAGCAACAAAAACTGAAGGGAAAGATGATGACCCAAAGTTGTTAAACTTGTACAACCTGATAATATCATCAACAATTTCGGTAGCTAGGACCTGTTGAGGATCTTTAAAATCCTTGATTACAACTTGGTGAGGTGTAAAGGTCACAGTTTTACCTTCACCAGAATGAGTGATCTGATAGACTGATAACAAATTGCAGAAAATTCTTGGAGCACATAGTACATCACTAAAATGACCATTATCTACTGGAATTGTTCCAGCTTCTACAACACTTAGAGATCTATCATCACCAACAAATATTTGTTTGGTGTTACATTCATGCATAGTAGAAAATATGGCTTGATCCTTAGCCATATGTTAAGATGCTCTAGAATCAATGAGCCATTCATTTGAACTAGAAGAAGAAGATGTATTATAAGAATAACCAGAAGCACAAAGTGCATGTCCATGAGAGGCAGATTCTGAAGACGAATCTAGGCTGATGTGGTGCTTCTTCATTACTGCTTCTAGGGATGCCATCTTCTTGAAACACTTAGATTCATCATGATTATCTTTCCTGCAATAGTTGCAATGACGCTCAGTCTTCTTGCCTTTTGGCTTGGATCTTTTGTCATTTTTTAAAGAAGGAGCTGACTGAGAGGGTTTGGGACCCTTGTTTGACTTATTATTGTGAAAATTTTGTTTCTTGGGAGGCTTGGACTTTTCTTTCTGTTGGGACAATAAGGCTTTCCCAGATGTATCTGCATTGTTGATTATTCCAAGATGAATGAGTTTATCTTGTTCTCTAATCAAGAAATCACAAAAGGATTCAAGACTAGGCTCTTGATAGCTAGCTGCATTCAAGGATGCTTTCATGGAGTAAAATGTAGATACAAAAATAGAATATGCAGGTCTAAGTTTGGAAAGAATATGATAAATACATTGTTTGTCTTCCCTCTCAATCTTACATTCTGCACATAAGAGTTTAAGAGTTTGTACTTAGATAAATAATCTTGAATGCATGAAAAGTCACTTGGATTTAAAGAAATCAACTCATTTTCGAGTTGGTGATCTCGAATTTCATTGTGTTTACCAAACATAGATTCCAACTTGTTCCAAGCAGCATTAGGTTCATCAATTCCAGATATGTGGAATCGCAAATCAGTAGAGATTGACATCTCAATAAATCCACGAGCTTCATCACATCTATTTGCCCATTTTATTTTCTTATCATCATCAGTGTGTTCTTTTTCTTTCCCTGTTGTAATTCTGAAAAGTTCCCTACTTCGTAGAACATCCTTCATATGAGATTTCCATGAGAAATAGTTGGAACTGTTAAGTAGAATATCACAAGGGGTGGCCATATTTGTAAATTAATGGTTGTAAAAGTGGAAACCAATAGTCTGGATGTGAAGAGCTCGAAAAAATAGGCAGTTTAAAAAAAACGGCACTGAAAACTGACTATGTATGATGAAGTTATGCTTGAACAAAGAAACTGTTGAAGATGTCCCCAATAGTGACGTGGCAGCTAGAGAATGTCCAACAAAAAAAAAGAACCCCCCTCTTTCTAAGATGAACCTTTTGACAATCACTTTACAAGAAAGTTGCTTTAAGTGAACCACTTTTGTAAAATAAGTGATTTCACTTTTACAATGATATTACTTTTAAATAGAGCAACAATAAAAAAAATTTAAGTGACTCACTTGTATTTTTATTTTTTATTATTCAAGTGAGATGCACTTTTACAATAAAATAACTTGAAAATAGAAATTGCATGCACTTTTTCTTTTAAAAGTAATTTCCTAAGACTTGAACTCAATACCTATTAAGGAATAAAGCAACTTTGAATCAAGTGAGCTAGATTAAAAGGTATGTAAAATATGAGAATGAGGAAGGGTTTTTTTTTTTTTACTCTTCTTGCTCGGTTTGCGTGCTTTCCCTTTTTCTTGCAAAACAAACCACAAATTGAAAAAAAAAAACTTTTCCACACTTGTGGAGTTAGATCTTGTTAGTTTGTCTGGAAAGCCTACGTTTTATCTCTGTTTCTGATTTGCCGAGATCGCGCAAGGTGCACGGCAAATAGCATACGCAGCCGAGAAAAACCCTTTCCCTTTCTATTTCTGATTTGCCGAGATCACTCAAGGTGCACAACAAAGAGCATAAACAGACGGGAAAGCAATAATTCGAACAAAAAAAAATCTAACAGTAAAAAATGATGAAATATGAGATTTTTCCTTTTAAAAAAAGAAAATAAAAAAATGCGTCACTGTAACATTATACCTTCAGATCTGATGAAATACGCGTTTTTGGAGCAACCGAGAACCGTTTTCGATCAAATGAAAAATATTTTCCAATGGAAACGACTCTCTGAACACAATGGAACACCTCCCATAGCCCAGAAATGCACAGAAATACTAGAACTAGAAACCCTTTCGAGTTTCGGCAACAGCAGTTCAAGATCTAGATCATAACCGGAAGCGGCACTTCATAAAAGCTCTGATACCATGATCGAGTACACAGGGTACTACCAAATGACCGAACACCAAGAGCAACCACTTCACACAAACAGATCATAGATCAACACACCGATGTTTTGACGTGGTATAAACCCTCTTGAGGGAAACACTCCACGGCCCCGGCCAAATAGCTTCTACGGGACAATTTATTATGTAAAGAAAGAAAGTTACAAATGAGCTTCTCATAATCGATCAACTAAACAATGACCCTCCATGCTATTTAAATAGAGATCATGGACCAATCGGGTGCTAAGCCATGGATCAAGGTTAGGTTTGATCTAAGAGAAGTTGAGCTGTCGGATCACTCTATGTCAGGAACATATCATGACCGTTGGATTAAGTATTTACAAATGCATACTAATGCATACTAAAGAAACACACTGTCCTTAACAGATATATTACACAAGTTGATCTTAACTAACTCCTAAGTGTCTAAATATCCTAACATTAAATGAAAACGGATTCATCATTTACCATGCAATTTAAAGGTTGAGATCCTGGCAATGTTAAAAGAACTTCAATAGCTGAGTATGCTGGATGTAATACGCTAAGGTTAAAGGTATCACCTGGCAAATTTCAAACTGTTTAGAAATTAAAACCAAATGCAAAGATCTGATTCTTCACGCAGGATAGTTTAAGGATCTTCAAAGCAGAGATTGAAGGTTTCAAAGCTGGGAAGATTGCGCGTAGAGGCAAGGTTAACATGAGGAATCCCACGCATTCATTAGGTAGAAAACAATAGATCTTTTAAAGATTCAAAGCTGAGATCGATTAGATCAATGCAGAGTTTAAAGAAATATCCAGGTGAAGCTAGAAATGAAACCTTCTAGAAATATTCAAGGCTGTATAGCTGCAAATCGTGGGAGAGTTTAAGAGCTTAACACTAAGATTCTCATGCACGTTTTTAAGGCAGATAACAGGCAGGGCTGGAAGATGTCATCAATGCAAGGTTTTACTCCCTTTAAACTTCACGTAGGGATCTTGACTCTTTAAAGAGTACGCATAGCTCTTCAAGGCAGAGTTTAAAGAAAAATTCGGAGTTTAAAGAACACGCAGGTGTCAGAATGCTTTCATGCTGAGGTGAGATCCACGCAGGGGCAGGATAAGATCCACACAGACTTGCAATGCTTCAACACATTGGCAGGGGCAGGATAAGATCCATGCAGACTTAGGCAGAGTTGGATGTTTCAAGATCCAAGCATAATGCATAATCCTAACATAGGGCATCTATGATAGTGTGCAAATCTTTAGGGTCTTTAACAACGCATTCACAGGACAACACGCAGAGCTGGAGGGGTTTCCTACAATTCAGGCAGAGCTGAAAGAAATCTAACATGCAGAGATTGAATCTTTAAAAAACTTTAATACATCTTTAATATCAAAATAGAGTTTAAACTCCAAAATTTCAGGCAGAGTTTCAAGAAACACAGATCTGATTGAACTTGAAGGTGGTTTGGTGGATTCAAGTCACGGGTAGGCCATTTTTGAGCTTCCCTAGCTAGATCTTAGGGTCTTTTAAAGATATTTAAGCTCAAAATGAGTAGATCTAAAGGATGGAGATCACCAAAAATGAAGAAAAATAATGAGATATCAAGAAATATCAAGCCATATGGTCGCCAATCTGATAACAGTGATTAGTACAAGGTTGTGTCTACACTAGTTCAACTATTTTACTAAGAAATGGTGAGTTTCCACGTCAAAAAATGAAAGGATTATCACAAGTTTCTAATGATATATATTCATTCATGAAAACTCATTAAGATCTAAAGCCACATGAGAATTAAATTCATACATGATAAGCAAAATTCAAACTCATAGATAGTAGAAAATTGAATCCATTCATATTAGAACAAGGAAGAAATACATCATTACCATGGACCTAGGTGTGAATCTCTCCTCCATTGCCATGAGCTTCCCTTCCTTAACCCTTGCTTTTGAAGAATTTGAGCTCTTTCTCCTCCTTCAGAATCTCTCCAGCATGTATTTGATCTTTCTTTGTGTATTTTACAAAGCCCCCTATGCCTTTCTTATATAGCATTGGGAAATGAGCCTTAAGCTTTTCTTTTAAATGTGGGATTACTCATTTTCCTCATTTTAGATTATTTTAACCTGAAAACCCACTTTTCCATAGTTTTTAGGATTTTTGCACAACTTTAAGCACAATTAATGCATTTCTCTTCACTTTTTGATTAGTCTAGCTTAGTTTCAGACTTTTGGTGAGCGGTTCATTTATTGAACATGGTCTCTTAAGTTCCGACTATCTTCACCTAATTCTTCCATTTATGGGAGAAGTGATTAGATTAGAGAGGACTTGTCTCTGAATGTACTTGTGTTTCTGTCTTCATGTTGCAGGCACATAGTAAAAATGTGCTTCCTCTGTCACATGAATAGGGGTGTTAATTTGATTGTTAACAACTCTAGATAAATTTTCTCTTTTAACAAGGGGTTGGTATGCACAAGGCTACGAGAAAAATAAAACATTAGAAATAATATTATCTAAAAGGACCAAGAAGTAAGGAGGCATGTCTAACGGACCCTATAATGAAATTGATCTTTGTTGAAATGCTTTGGCATTTGACGAGATAATGTTGTTTTCAGTTATTGATTGCTAGTCATCATGTTTGTATATGATGTTGTAATGATAGGAGTTAGCTCTTGTGTGATAAAGTCATGGTAGTTTTTCTTATGTTCCACTTCCATCCAATTCGTGGTGTCTTACAATATTTATTATATCTTATTGGCATGGATTGTTTGTGTAAGACTTGTTCCGTCATAAACAAAGAGTAATTAATCATGATAATGATTTGCAATGAAATTATGTTCTTGGGATAAAATATCCAGAAACAATGTTAATACTCGAGTTCGTTTGGATCATGTTATCTTTGGGATCATGTGATGTGCTTAGTTTAGCATGTGGTTTTGAATGGACTTATTCCATAATAAAAGAAGACTAAATGAGCATCATAACATGTGGTTTTACATGCAAATTTATGGTATTTATGATGAATTAAATGAGGTTAGGCAACATTATGAAATTCAATCATGATGAGGATGTCATATTGTATTGTGATGTGAGATGGTTTTTGGAAACCTGTATTTCTTGATTTTCTTAGTACAAATGATCATGAAGGAAAATTCTTGCGTGTTGGCCACATACAAAAGTTTCCATCTTCACAATAGTATTAAATATGCATATATATGTACTATACTAATTAAGTAAGTATTGTTTTGTGTATGATGCTATTATGTATTGTGCACCTATCTCCGTGGGGAGTATAACTTCAGGGCGAAGTTTCTTGAAGAGAGGAAGTATGTAACACCCTAAAAATTTATTAAGATTTGTTAAATAATAAGAAAATATTAATTAAGCATATATTACTTAAAATAAGAAATAAGAAAAAAATCATAATAAAGTTGAATCCACAAATAAAACTTAATTAAGTTAATTAAATATGATTAGAAAAGTAATGTGCATGAAGGCCATAGTGGCCTTCATGCATAATTCACTCTAATTAAATTTAAATTTTGAAAATTATGCATAAATAGGGGAATTGGGAGGTCTTTTGGGTTTTTATGTTGATTGTGTGGGGAGGTTTTGGTGACAAAGGGTTTCTACCATTTAGGTGGAGATGGAGATTTGGAGGCCAAGGGTAGAATAGGATTATCATTATGATGCTTGGCTGGCATGGTATTGCTGAGCGAGGGCTTGGGGGATCTCAGTCTATGACTGAGGGGTTGGTTGGGAGGAGAGCGGTCCTCAAATGTGGTTTACTAGTGGTCGTTGCTAGGTTCCTATGTGCTTCTATGGTATATCTGTAAGTACGAATTCTAATAGGTACGTCCTCTTTTGAAAATTCTAACATGTACATCCTTATCTTCTTCCTATAAGCATTTTGAGTTTAGATTCATAGTCCAGGTTACATAATTTACTTTTGTTATCCTATGAAACTATTTTGCTGTAAACATGAATTTATAAAATAATTGTACTGATTTATTGTTTTCCCTCTCTAGTTAGATTTTAGTTTTTTATTAAATTACGATTAAAATTTTATTGAAAATAGAGCTCTACAATTAACTTATTGATATAGTATCATCACTAAAAAGGTCACCATGGACAATAAAAATCTTATTATAGGGACATGACTCAAAGGAAAGCAAAAAAATACTCTCAACAAAAGTCTTGACCAAAAAAGGCCACCATGGACAATAAAAATCTTATTATGAGACATGACTCAAAGGCAAGCAACAAAATATTTTCAACAAAAATCTTAACCAGGATTTCATTGTACTTAGAATTGACTTCACCCTCAAAACCATAAATGGTTTATACCCCTATTTTCATAATGTCCTAATGATCCTTGATCCATAAAATCACCATTATAAAGATAAAGATTGTCCCCTGAAAACCCTTTAAGCTCAAATAATCGAAAGGCCGTAATACTAACCATGGATGTCACCCCGAACTATTAATTTCTTTCCATTTGGAACATTGGTATCTACTAGTTAAGATTTATTGCTTTTATCAGTTGTTTCCATAGTAGATTTCCCTGTCTCCATGGGAAAGTTGATAGGTCTCACTTATAGCTCGGTGTCTTATGTTTGTATGGGAATGAAACAGTCCATAAATAGCCCAACAACGTTGAGGGCAAATTTTTCAACTTTCCACACCTCTTCTATATTGCCCCATTTTTTTTTTTAAACCATGGGAACAACAACCTCCCAAGGGTATATCCAACAGCCCGCAAGCCAGATATACCAGAAACTTGTGACTCAGCAGGGGCTGAGATGTCCCGAGACCCTTTATCCCAGGGAGAGCCTCTATCCCAAGGGTTGCCTACCCTCAAGCCTCTATCCCAGGGGTTTCCAATTTTTTTTCAACCATGGGAACAACAACCTCCCAAGGGTATACCTAATAGCCTGCAAGCCAAATATACTAGAAACTTGTGACTCAGCAAGGGTCGAGACGTCCTGTCCCATATTGGGCCAATTCATTAGAACGCCTCTTGAGATCGAAAGTAGTTTGTGCAAAGTAGATCTAGGTCAAGTTGGTGAATCCAATTTTGTCATCCTCTATTTCCACATAAAAGATAACTAATTCCTTGGTTCCGATATCTATTAGGTATTTTTTTTATAAACATATTTCAAATGCGCTTGCCAATAGAAGCTTTAATTCATTCCTAGAGATAACAAATTTGTAGATGCGACGCTTCTCCTCTTTGTGTTGAAGCTTGCATGCAACTTGTCTATCAAATGAAAACAAAAGTAAGACTAGAAAACACACAGGAATGAGACTTCCTATTATTGACCAATGGGAAATCATATGCAGGCTCCAAGTTGATGTCTTTCATGATCTATGAAATTTGAAAGTAGAAACTTTGGCAAATAATAAGCATATGTAAAGATTTGTATTGACGAAATACAATAGAAATCCATGAGATATATAGGTTACAAACATTCTTTAGTTTTACAAGGCAATAACAGGCTGATGGGGATTGCTCATTGGAAGTGTGCACTGAACCAAGTAACAAAATCCTTGGCGATAGATGCTCAAATGCTTTAGATAGAGGTCCCCAAGAAACTTCTACAATGCATGTGCTCAAGGATATATTTACAACACTTCTATTGAATTCAAAGGAAAATGAATTGAACCAGACATGTCGGTCCTCAAAACTACAATCCACTGAATTCCATGTACTAATATTAGAGAGAAACACTACAGATACAGATGTTGTTAGCTCCCAATGTTCATAGGAGCCATTCCTGGATATACCATCTATGGAATACCAGTTGGTAAGAATAGAAAACAGATTGGTGAATACATTGGTTGTTAGTTCCCAAAGCTCAAGAGGGTTAGAGCACAATGTTGATAAATTTGTCAATGTTAGCACTTGTAGTGATCCTTTATAAAGTCATTTGATTTCTTCTGAAGAGCCGAGAATAGCTGCTTGCATTGAAGTGAACGAGGAGGTTTCTCATCAATCAATGGGTATGACAGAAAGTAGAGACCTTGTGTCTTCCATTTTGGATGCTAATAAGGAAATAGCAAAAGAGGCATCAGAATTAGTTAGAAAGCTTATGCCGATAGGGTTGTCTGGAACCATAGGGGTACTATTTTCTGATATTCTAGATTCCCCATTGTGGAAATAGAATTCTTTATTCTATGAAAGAAATATGAAGCAGATGGAGACAAAGATTGCTGATCAAAGACATTTTATGAATTTTGAAGAAAGAGCCCTTGCATTGAAGTTCAGAGTTCATAGACAGTTGCGAAAGGAGGATCAACTTTTACTGCCTACAAGGAGACACGGGAAAGAACACAGAAGTGCTGTGAAACTAATTGTATCTTAAATGGCGGGCATAAAAAATATTGAACATCTATTCGATCCCGATTTGCATCTTCAGGTATGCTTTACTTCATGGAATTTTTGTTTAGCAATTCTTTAATAATGGTTGTCATATAGAGTGTCGTAAATGCATGCTCCATTATTATAGCACCCGTGGATTTATTGACTTTTCAATATGACAATTATGACAACGAACATTAGTGGATCCAAACTTGTCATTCAAATGAAATGAAATTCTTAATTTAGTAGTTAAGAGGGACATATAGTCTCCCAGGAGGTCCTGGTTTTATTCTCTGTTGCATTATAGTGACATATTTTTGAGATTGAAAATTAATTCCAGGTTGTAGAGAAAGGTAGCAAGGCTTGTGAGTAAAGACAAAAGGAGCAATTGTAAAAATTAAAAGAATATTAGAGCATCCAAAGAGAATATGATTTGCACTATTTTATTTATCCTATCTGGGTATGCTATAAGTGTACCATATTTTTCATAATTTTGCTGAAAATCTTAGTTCTGTAACAGCTTGGTATCATTGCATCTTAAATTATTTGGTGTGCTTGATGTTTATAATTTTGAACATGAAATTGCATTTTCTCGTTTGATTGAGCTCAATTGAGCTGGGTTTTGTCATGTGATCTATTAGAAACATGGAAATCATTCTTCAAAAGCAAAAGGAATATTTTTTATAACTTAGTCACTCCAATAGTTACCTCACTATATTTTACTATTATAGTATTATGCATATATGTTATTCATCATATACCTAGATTTCTCTGAATATTGTGGGTGTTTAGCTTTGGGAAGAGATATTGATTTCATTTTGGCCTTGACATTGAAATGTGTGATGCAATAGTTAGGGGATGCTTTGTAAGTAAAGAAAAAGGGAACAAATAAGGGTACAATGATGGTAGACCCCAGGCTAGGACTGTCTTGAAGTTGATACTTATTTATCTTTTTGGATGATGGTATGTACTATGTTCGAGTAGAACCTAGAGAACTATAAGGAGAGTTTGATAGAAAATTTATCCAGAATACATGTCTTTGTAACATTTGTATGTACTATGGGACTTTCAAATGTTTACATATTATTTGATATCTATATTGATTACGTGAGGACTCTTTTATTGGAATCAATATCTTGGTGAACCGACATAATTACATGATTTCTATGTTGATACTTACAGGTTCAAATTGGCTTGAAGTTGATACTTATTCATCTCTTCGGATAATGGGTATGTTCGAGTAGAACTTAGAGAACTGTGTTACCAGTTATTTTGTACAATAGCTGAATTTCTTGTGAGCCGCCAGTTTCATGAACAGGTTCAATGTTCATCATCAGTGTTCAGAAGTCATTTTCAGGGCAATTTTGCCCCATTTGTAATAACTGCATGTTCATACCCCCATGGGGAATTTGTAAAAAGTTGGTCTAAACGAGGTCCTTTTATAAAAGACTCGGCTATTCTTAGGTTTAGCCATTTGGGGATACTCTAGAGTGTTTTTTCCTTACGAATTATGCACTACTCATCGGTGGCGTATAATCCCTGAGTTTTTCACTCAAACCTCCAAAGCTGGAGTATTTTCCATGGTGGTCAAAACCTAAGGTGGTTATTAGAGTCTTGTGTCTAGGATTTTTTACTTGTTAGCCATCTCGATTGAGTCATATGAACGTGCACTAGGTCCCCTAAGAGTTTTGTTTGATTCCAAGAAAAATATATATATATTTTTTATTTTTTATTTTTATTTTTTCCGTAATTTAGATCATTTTTTAATGGTTTAAATGGATTTTTTCAAGTTGCGGTAAAAACCTCATCCGGAGGTGGAATTTCCTGTGGGAGGGCTTGTTTTGACGCTTAGAACGTCCTCTTTACCCTAGCACCCTCATTATTCAGTTTTTGGGCAATTACGTCACCTCTGGAGCAGTTTTGGCTAAAAATATATCATTTTGGCATTTAATTGTCAGGAAAATGATAAAATGCACTAAGTACAAAAAATCAAATAAGTCAAAATCATCCAAATTTTGATTTGTAAAGGTTCAAAGTGTTTTACTAAAGGTGTACGACTACAAGGAGATATTAAAGCACATGTTATATTAATACTTTGGATTAACAAATCATTTCAAAGGGTGACGTGAGCATGGGCCTCCTCACGTGGGCGATTTCAGTACTAGAGAGAGTGGGCGTTCATTCCATTGTTGAGGGCGTTGGTTCCCATGGGAGAGGGGCGCCCCTCTCGTGAGGTGGCTGTCACCTCCCCATTCACACCAACCTCAACTCACGCTCCAAGCTACCAATCTCACCTTCCAAGCTCGTGTCCTCTCCTCATGGCGGGTGACTATGCTATGTTGGAGGGTGCTAATTCGTTGGATGGTGTAATCGTAAATCACACCTACCAAGGTTTAGTTTGAGCCATAAACGCAGCATGTAATTTTTCCTTTGATTGGAGATACGCTCCTCTTCAAGCATTTGACCTGCCTTTTGTAAACCTTATAAATAAGAGGCCTTTGGGCTCTCTTATGATGGAGATTTTATGTAAGAGCACTTTGCCCAAATGTGTAACATTGATATTTGTTTAATTCTTGGAATAAAAGTGATCTTGGAGGTCCATGTGAGGGTTATTGGTGTGTGGCTTCATTTTGTGAGGTGTTATCTCTTTCACCCTTTTCTCATTATTTCAATTATGTTCAATGCTTGTTCAAGAAGGCTATCAATCTAGAACATGAAGGTATTCATTTAAAGTTTTAATTTGATTATCCATGTTAAGTTGCTCAAACATCTAGATCAGACAAGAAGTAGTGGTTATATCAATGTCTTTTAGAGTTTTGTTTGACTTACATGCTTGCATTTGATCTATTTTGTTGTTTGAGATTTGTGTTTTTTAGGGAGCATTTCGGGTGGAGAGGACTTGGGAAATCAACATCCTCTTCATTACACAAGAGTTATTGCCATCTAACATCTTCACTTTGCAGGACCTACAAATAGCTTCCATTTTCAAGAGAAGAAACTTAGCCAACAAGGGCTTTTTCCTCATCCATCAGGCTTAATTCTAAAATCAGTTTCCGGTTACTAATGGTTCTTTGAGAAGCCCTAAACCGCTTTTTCACACTCCTTTGGCTTCTTTTTTCTCCCTAGCCTTGTTTGGCTTTCCTTCTTCATCTCTTGGTCTCGACTTTCTTCTAGCTCTCGTCTTCTTCCCTTCTTTCTCCTTGCTTTCGTTTCTTCTTCTCTCCCATTCGCTGTTTGTCTTCTTGTTTAATTGTTTGTTGCTCCTTACCTCTTTGCTGCTCGATCTTCTATTCTTATATTTTGATCTCTTTGCTCATTTACTCTTGTTGCTCTTTCCTCTTTCGCTTGTCCTCTTTTCTTGTTTCAAAGTCCTTTAAAAAATTCATAAAACTTTAAAAAGTGAAGCTTGTAGTTCTTGTTAGATCTCATTTCATTTTTTAAGGAGTTAGTATCTTCAAGATTTGCATATTAGTTCATGCTAGTTTGCATTTAGTTCCTTTTTATACTTGCATGTAATCTCATTTAGTTTGAATTTTTTGGCAATCTTAGAGCTTAAGGTAGTTTCATTTTTTATTTGAACTAATGGTTAATGGGTGCATAAGTGGATTATCTTTGTTGTAGGTGTTGAAGAGAATCAAGCTCAAAAGAGAAGTGGAAAACAAGAAGAAATCATTAAAGCTTGAATAAGAAGTTTGCAAAACCAAGAAGAAGTTTGAAACCAAGATTCAAAACATAAGAAGACTTGAATCAAGAAGACGAACACAAAGACCATTCTCCTTTTGTAAAGCTCTTAAGAGCTTATTAAAATCGTTTTCTACTTTCTCCTTTTCCATTTTTTAAGGGTTGAAATTCCTCAAAAGTTGTAACTCATAATAAAAAAGCAAGTGGGTTTTTTAAGCCCCCACATCCAACTTCCCCATTTGGGGAAGTTTGTAGTGTCTCTTTCCTTTGAGTGGTTGCATGCTTAAATTAGTATTCCATTCTTGTACTTAGAACAATAATTGTTTAGTTAGTTTTCCCATTTCACATTTAGAAACTAATTGCTAGCTTAGTTCAATTTTGCAAGTAGAATACTAATTGCCTAGTTTAGCTTCATTTTCCATTTTATTGCTAGTTAGTCTTTTATCATTTCATATTGAGCTATAATTGGTGTGTTTCTTATTTAATTTTTCAATTTTAAAAGGAAAATAAAGTCTCTTAAACTTGTCGTAAGACAAGTCAAGAGCACTCTCTATCGGAGAGCATTGTTGCTTTGCATTCTCATATAGATTAGATAATACTCTTGAATCTCACCTTAAGGTGGATCAAGAGCACTCTCTATCGGAGAGGTTTTGTCTTTGTTTTCTCTAAGTTAAAACACTCTCAACACACATTCCCCCTTTCAAACTTGAATTTATTCATTTTCTCCATACCACGTATGCTCTGCCCAACCCTAAAAAAGTTGGAATACTTAGAAACAATATTGGTTGCTTAATCACTCAAATTCAAACCATAATAAAATCTTTACCCCCACAACCAACGAACCGGCGTTTTTCGATAAATACTCAGGTATATGGGAAAATTCCAAGTGTCGGCGTCAGGTAGCCATGGTCAGACTCTAGCTTGCTGGTTAAGTTATTTGAACACTTAGCCTAGAGAACCGCATGGTCTGTCATATCTTCGAATAGGGCCACTGAAGGTGTTTCCAGTTAGATTTCCAGTACCTTGCATATCGATTGGAAATTCCCTAGCCACAATAATCGAGAACATCTAAAATTCACAATAAAATTTACCAAGAACAATTTCAAAACGATCTCACAAACATATCTGGAGACTTGTATTTTTCAGCATCCCCAAGCACTTATTGACTCCATTTGGAACTGGTCTTGAAACTCTTATGTATCAACTTAATTTGGACTATTTGTCCTTCATATTTGCTTAAAGTCATTATTATTATGTGGATGCTTTAATTTCCAATCTTCATATATTGTTATCTTATCATTGTGTTTTGAAATTGCAACGTGGATTGCTCAAATTTTATTGTGTCTATCTCAAAAAACTCCTAAACAATACCCATCCGTATCACATCACCAAAAAACACTTAAAAAACATAGAGCCATAGACAACTCTTTGTTAGGGACAGCCTCCCTTGGCTTTGTTAGGAGTTTGCCTAAACGAAGGAGCTGGGATTCAGGTGATAGTACCTGGCTCATTTCTTTCCCCCAAGGCCACACCTTTCCCACTTGTAGTGAGGAAACAACTTTCGAAATATTTCTGCTGCTGGTGTGCATCTCGGTGGACAACAAACTGTAAGGAGATTTTGACAGAAAATGTATCTAGAATCTATGTCTTTGTAACATTTGTATGTACTATGGGACTTTCAAATGTTTACATAATATTTGAGATCTATATTGATTACATGGTGGAAGCTCAAGGCCTAGCCTGCATGAAGACTCTTTTATTGGAATCAAGATCTTGGTGAGCCGCAGAATTACACGATCTCTATGTTGATACTTATAAGCTCAAATTTGCTTGAAGTTTATACTTATGCATCTCTTAGGATGATGGGTATGTTCGAGTAGAATTTAGAGAACTGTAAGCCTTAAGGAGAGTTTGACAGAAAATGTATCCAGAATCCATGTCTTTGTAACGTCTGTATGTACTATGGGACTTTCAAATGTTTACATATTATTTGATATCTATATTGGTTACATGATGGAAGCTCAAGGCCTAGCTTGCACGAAGACTCTTTTATTGGAATCAAGATCTTGGTGAACCGCATAATTACATGATTTCTATGTTGATACTTATAAGCTCATATTGGCTTGAAGTTGATACTTATTCATCTCTTGGGATGATGGGTATGTTCCGGTGCCCTTCTTTACCTTGTAAATTCCTGTTATTAATATGTTTTCATGCATGTGATGCATTATTTCCTTCACTATCTTATATACTTTCTTGCAATTAAAGTTGTTTATGAAACCATTACTTAGGATCCAAATTATCTTATTCTTGGTTTTGTAGGTTCATAATGTGAGGGAGCTAGATCGTGTACCATATATCTAAGGATATTGAGGTGTTGAGCTACCAAGGACCCGACCTTTTCCCCAGGTTAGCTCATTTGTTGGAAGAATATCAACCTCTAAGTGGTGTTGTGTTCATTGGTCATATGGGGTTCTTAAAGTCCCTGATCATTTATGGAGTGTCTTTTCATTGTTTTATTTAGGGAAAACTTTAAGAACCCCCTAAATTACAATGTAAAATAAATGGGAGAATCCCCATGACACATAGGAATACTAGAAGGCTATTTTATCAATAATCTAATATGTATATATAATTTTTTGTGAATCTCTTACTAAAGTATATAATATTGTAAAATCTTGGTGAATATTTCATGGAATTATAAAATCTTGTAAAATCTTGTAAAATCGTTCATAGAATAATAAAATGTTTTAAAGTCTTGGCGAATCTTTTACTAAATTATAAAACATTGTGAAGCCTTGGTGATTTTTTTGATAAAGTATAAAACCATATATAATAATAGAAAAACATATTCATTAAATTATAATATACTAATTTACATGTTTGGAAAAATAAACATAATTTATTCTTCTAAACAATGTCGCAATCTTTAGGGGGGTTGAGTTTGTTAGGGTTCTTACTGTATACTATTGCATATCTTTCTATTGGTTGTCAAACACATACTTGGCACATGTCCTGAAAAATGACACTGCCAAACATGTCCAACACACTAGGGTAGCATGTCACATAGGTGAATGTGTACAACATGTTGACATGTGACATGTGGGCCTACTCTAACATGTCATATTTATTATGTTTCATGAATATCCAAGATATGGAATTTTCCTTTCAACATCACCAACATCTATGGGCCTGATCTATTTGTTCTCAAACCCATCATCTATGGGCCTAATCTAGTTGTTCTCAAACCTATATGATGGAATCTCCTTCAAATTGAAAAGGATGTATTCCCTAATATCCCGTGGATTTTATGAGAAGTAAACCTCTCCTTGGGAGCTCGTGACAAAAAAGGGAGTACTACTTGAAAACCCAACTATATCTTAGAAAATTTCACTAACAAAATATTTGATTGACATGGAGCCAAAGAATGGGAAGTTCACTTGAAATATTAGAAATAAAGGATTATTTTGAAAATGGAGCACTCAGATAGGTCCATGTTAAGTGAATATTGCACTAACAAAGTTTTCAAATTAAGCGATTTATTCTTGAAGGAACTTTGTAAGACCATTAGCACATTCGTTTTGATCTCTTACATTTAAAAAACCTTAGAGTATCCCTTTTAAATATGATGTAATGTGAGTTGACCATCTAAATATGATGGATCCTACATCATAACAAAGAATAATATAAATAAAAAATGTGTTTTAAGTATAAAAATACTAGCACACCTGTGACCTTATCTGTTACTATCCCACAAAGTAAAGTGTTTGTATCAATAAGTAGGTAAACATCCACTCTACGTGTGGCCATGCAAAAACAAGCATCTGAAACTATTGTAGCCTATGGAATTGTCAGAGCTTTTGATAATCTCAAGTGGTTTAGAGTTCGTTCCCCTGCCTCTAACCTACTCCACCAATGATGGAATAAATGATAATGTAAACATATGTTACATAGAAGGAAGCTACATGATAAGGATAGAGTGCATTGTTGCAGTGGCATGACAAAAAGTGGGGGGGGGGGGGTGATTCTTACCTATGGCTTAGAACATCATGCAAGAAGTAGCAAAACTAAACTTATAATCATGTAGGTTTAACTTTTTGATAACCATGTTGGGTTCATCATACAAAATACCCAGTAGGACAACTTGCTTTTGGAACTTGGTAGTGTAATCTTGGACAATTTGTTCTTTACACTATATAAGACATTGCCACTAGATTTGTTGCTCCCTTCCATACCTGAACGGGTAGAATTTTGAATTTTCTTCTCAGCAAAACCTTGAACTCATTCTAATGGGTAATAGGTGCTTCCTTTTTGTTGTTGTGGATGTTGACAATGGCTTTCCCACCATAGGAGGGCATATTGTGGCATTTTGAAACATGCAAAGGTAATCTTTGCACATCATAATATCTGTAACCAAAATAAACCTCAAGTTGCATGAACATGTTATTATCTTTATCTGCATGCATCTACCCATCAAATGGTTGACTGCTTTGTCTCCACCCTTCCTGGGGATTCTCCCTCCCAAGTGATACTATTTTTTGATGTTAACCATCTACTGCCAGGATTGGATAATGCTCTGGTATCAAATGATCTATCCTCTTGCACCTAGCAACACATAAACTGTAACAGGGGACCAAACTGTTAACCAACATTGAGGGAATGCCTAGAAAACAAGGCATATCCATTTATATACATAGTCCATGACAGAGAAATACAAAAAAAAACATCGTAAATCAGAAGAGTCTTTGGACACTTTCTAATCACAACCACAACAAAGAAACTAAAGCAAAGAGCTATGAAGATGCCTAGAAATAGGGGCATATCAGTTGGTTTGCACATAACATGCTAGGGAAATAAGAAAACATAAGAAGCAAGGTATTACTAGCAAGATTTATTACACAACTAATTTTAAAAGGAAGAGTGTTACTTTATTCAATTGGGGAATAATACTATACATAATTTTGTTACAAATAAGTAGAGTCATCTTGCACTCTAGTGTTAGCAACAAGATTTACATTCCTTGTTCTGGTTTGCATCATGTTGTGACTACAACCTTCATTCTCTACTCTGTGTTTCTTCTCTCTCTATCCCTTGTCCTCCTTTCATTGAACTCAAGGAACCATTGAATTACAAAGAAAAACAAAGAAAATTCTCCAAAACTAATTTTCCCCCAATGGTTTTTCGTGACCATGTGGTCAACATAGCATGAATTCCCACGTGGCATTTATTGCCTTGATGTTCTAGATGGATCATTGCACCGAGAGTAGCGAGGTGCTTACAACCCAGTATGGGGGAGTTGTTGTCACATTTGTCACATAACGTAACGTAACTTTTCCATGCCGACTCATAACTTATCAAAAATAAAAAATAAAAGTAATTAAAAAATTTCATGTCCATAATAAAAAAATTAAAACGAGCATAGATCCATCTTAAACTAGATCTATTAAGCATTGAAAGAGATCCAATTTCTTGAGGGGTAAATTTTTCTTGATGGGTAAAAAATTAAGAGAAAAAAATTACACTCAAGAAATTGGATCCCTCTCCGTGCTTAGTATATCCGGTTTAAGATGGATCTATGCTAGTAAACTAGAAGACCAGTTCCTATATTCTCTGTTTTTTTATTATTATTATCATAAAACAAAAACATTGGCATATGAGTCTGTCGTCTGATGACAAAGTGGATAATTAGCTAGCTACTGTTCTCAAATAACAACCTCACAAGTGACAGGGGCATTCTTGCATTAGCCAATAATTGGGCCAACAATGATTCAGATTATGGAAGGTGTAGTGGTTATTCTGTCTCGGGATAGTTGGGGTTCATGTGCATGGGTGCCTAGTACCTATTTTCAACTGTGTTCTCAACAACTAGATATTGATGTAATTGTAATGGAAACTGATGGTGCCAAGCAATAAATAAATTATAAATGTTGACATTGTCAGAAAAAAATGTTGAACACCATATGGCAGAAGCTTGTTATTTTTATGTGGTCAACATGTTGACAGAAAACTGCTCAGAATCTCTATTAGTGATAAAATAAAAATCGTGGAGTCTTTAAGTGCTCGTGTGTCAAACTCAGCTCAGGCCTGCTTCAAATTCAAGTTAATTTCATCCCCAATCTAACTCTGTGAAGTCACCAACAATGAGTCAAAACTTTAAATATTTGTAGGTTACTTGATAGGTAGATGGAAAAGCTCACTGGTGTCAAATATAAATGGCAAAAAAGGAAAAGAAAAACCCTTATTTTGAACAATTTATGTTGCCAAGTTTTTGTCAAGTCTAAGGTGAACCCTAACAGTCTGGTGGTTGGCATCACTAGTTTGTTTGTGAACCATGTTTCTCAACATTGGATCAAATCTAATTTGTTTTACTTTGTGGGTTGAGAAAATATACTTGGAAAGCTTGCTTTCTAGAGTTTTCTTTGCATGACTAATTTCTTGTGATTCTTCTTCATATTTTTTCATGTCCACTCAAACCAATGTCTACTGGTGGTTACTGGTAGCTTTAGTTAATTGTTTCTTAATCATGCCCATAAATATACAATCTATGTTATTACCTACCCTATTTTATTGAGTTTTTTCAAGTGTAGCATGGGGATGAGTCTCTACCCCTGGGGGACATGTCCCTTGTGTTTCTTTGTCCTTGGGAAACTTAGGGACAAAAAGGGGAAGGGAAACCTCTTACTCTTTGTCATCTTCACACAAAGATTTGTCTTGTTAGATTTGTCTTTCTTTTTTTGAGCATTATATTTACAGTCATGGGTGTTGTGATAGTATTCATTACCTATTTGACAATATTGTTTTCATGCCATTCTGATTTAGGCGTCTTCTTATTCGCAATGCATGCACCACTCACTTTTACTTTCTTTTCTCTTCCCACTAGTCAGTTCCCTCCTCAGTGCATATCTTCCCATTATGAATCAATTCTAGAGGGTTTGGTATTATCACCTCTCCATGGCGACTTACCATGATATTCACTAGTCAAGTTCAATGCTTGATTGGTAGGTTCCTCTGGGACACATCTTCATCATCTTCTTATACTTCGCCAATAACCCTTTCAAAACCATCATTTCATAATAAGTAGTTACTTTTGTGTCCATCTTCTTAAACAATGCTTTCAATTCCAAGTTGTATAATTAGACACTCTGCCCCTCTCTTGTTTTTAGATTCTAGCTTTCATCCATTGTTTCACAGTCTTTTTTCAATAGTTTAAACTCTTTTTTAAATTTAGTTCTAAATATCTTCCAATATTAGAAATAATTTGAGGGGAACTCACTTTCCTAGGTTTGTGATGTTTGTAAATGTTGCAGGAAATGCCTTTACCTAGTAAGCCTCGACTTCTTTCCTGTTACCAGTCGTATAGTTTGACAGATATTGTAGTGACTCATAGGAACTTTATTTTAAAACTACGAGGATGTTTCCCTGTTTTGAGGGTTAAGTCAAATTAGTTACTCTGTTTTGATAACATTTACAAGCCTATCCTATTAGCTCATAAATATATTGGGATCACTATTAAGAAGCCACTCCAAAAGTTTTAGTTGATGAACAATGAGTGTTTTGAAAAGGTGATGGTGGTTGTTGTTAATAATTAGTTTTTGTGTAACACACTAAGTTGCCAGGAAAATTGGGTACGGGGATGGGGATGTTGATGTATATGTAACTTCGGAATGTATTTCATCAGTATATTATATATATATTTATTGTACCCTTATAAGAGATGTGTTATTCCTCTATAAGGAAGTGTCGTCATGTGGATTGACAAGTGTCGCAAGTGTGTGTACTTGCCGATGGGTTATTAGACCACCTTATGGGGTCGGCCCTAATTAATATATAATATAATGTGGATGTACTCAAGTAGACAAGTCGGCCCCAGTAGGTCACTGGGCAAAAAGGTGAGTATAAATAGAGATAGGAGATCTCTATTTTACTCACTCGGAAAAGTATCTATCTCTCTCTCTGAAAAGTAGCGCACTAGTGAGGAGGAGGAGGATCATCTGCTAGGAGACTATCTCAGTGTTATTTGGTTGTATTTTGGTTGAGCCATTGCTCTCTCTATCTCTGAGGAAGTTGTGGGGTTTTTCACCTTAGGGTTTTCCCCACGGAAACTCTGTGTCTCTTGTCTCTATGCTTTTGATTCTTGTGATGCTTGTGATGCTTGTCATATTATGATTGTCATGCATTGATATACTGTAGATGTTATTCTCTCAGCAAAGATCCTATAGTATTGTGATTTAATACTGAAAATTTAACATGGTATTAGAGCTTAACTGAGAAGAAGACATTTTGCAGTGACGGAAGCTTGTATTCCTTGTTTATTGGGTTTCTCTCCACAGATTTTTGAAATTCAGTATAGTAGATTGGATCTACTCATCAAGGCGCATCTTTCTGTCCAATCAGATTTCAGTTCCGAGCATTTTCAGTTTTGGCCCTAAAAATTAGGGTTTCCACAAAAATAGGAATTTCTGGAAACTGAAGGTACAGCTGGAAGCTCCTTGCAAAAATCGAAGGTTTGAGCTTTGGATCGAGATTTTTGGCTGGGTAGATCTCCGGGAAACTCAAACCCTAATTCAGGGCTCTCCCTAGTGAACCCGGGAGGACAAAAAGGCAATTCTGAAGGGCAAGACTTTGCTGATCTCAAATTCTGAATGTACTAGGATGATCAGCTCTCCAAGGCGCATCTTTCTATCCTTTCGGAATTTTGAAATTCACATTTTGAATTTTTAGGGTTTCTCTGACAAACCCTAATCCGGGACCAGATCCAGTTTTCAGCACTTCAAGTGGTAAGTTCTAAATCTTTTCTATTTCCATTTGAAGTACTCTTAAAGATGTCTCTTCACACCAAGCTTGAGGATAAGCTTGAAGGGGCTGATAACTTCCGAGCCTGGAAGTATAGGATTGGGCTAATCCTGGAAGAGAATGAGTTGGACTCATATGTGAAAGAAGACATCCCTATCCCAGAGGATGAAGAGGCCAAGGTATTGCACAAGAAGAACTTGGTCAAGGCAAAGAGAATCATTGCTGATTCTATCAAAGATCATCTCATACCCCATGTGTCTTCTCTCAAGACACCCAAAGAGATGTTTGAATCTTTGACCAAGCTATTTGAAGGAAAGAACATAAATCGGAAGATGACCCTGCGGAACCAATTGAAAGCAGTAAAGTTTCAGAATGGAGAAACCATTCAATCTTACTTTTCAAGGGTCTCTCAGATCAAGGAACAATTAGAAGCAGTAGATGAAATGGTGGAGAATGGTGAGGTGGTGATGACTACTCTAAATGGACTACCTAGGTCATGGGATTCCTTTATTCAAGGAATTTGTGCAAGGAAGAAATTGATCTCCTTCAACAGATTGAGGGAAGAATGCTCTCAAGAAGAAGCTAGACTCATAGATCGTGAGGAAAAGATGGGAGGAGAAGATCAATCTCTTGCAGCTCACACCAAGAGAAGCAAAACCAAGAAGGATCACTCTCACCACAAAAGATTCCATCAAAAGAGTAAGAAGGACCTAAGATGCTTCACATGCAATGAGAAGGGTCACTTTGCTTCAGATTGTCCCAAGAACAAAAGGGATAATAACAACAACTCCAGTAAGAATAAGAAGGGCAACAAAAGAAGGTTTCATGCTCATGCTGCCGAAGATGATGAACCTCCAAAGAAGAAGGCTAGGGCAGAAAGTAGTAGTGATGATGACTCATCAAGTGAAGAAGAATATGTTCTAATTTCTGCTCTTACAGGTACCATCTCTCATGGATGTAATGATTGGTTGATTGATAGTGGGGCTTCCAAACACATGACTGGGTTTAAAGAATCCTTTGTGAACCTATCTGAACATGAATCACCCCATAAGGTGAAACTTGGGGATGATTATCAATACCCAATCAAAGGAAGTGGTGAAGCCTCCTACAACCTAGATTCTTGAAAATCATTGAAGATGAAGGAAGTACTTTATGTACCTGGGCTCAAGAAGAACTTACTCTCCATTTCTGCATTAGATGCAAAAGGTATGAGGGTTGCATTTGTGGATGGCCAAGTCCTAATGTGGCCAAAGGGAAAGACCATAGATGATGCAGTAGTGATTGGAAAGCAAGAGGGAGGTTTGTACAATTTGAAGGGACAACCTGAACATGCCATGGTGACATAAATACAAAGATTCATCCATAGTCATGGATCACATAGAGGTATGTATAATTTGTTTTTGCAAAAGTTAACTAATGAGTTATGCAGGTCATTGAAGAGAACAAGAACACATTGCTAGACATAACTAGCAAATATGGTGACCAGGTATGTGTTTCTTATATCATAGGATCTATCATATAAGTATGCATGGCATGATTGATGATGATTGTTCATAAAGTCATAAGTTTGAATAATCATGGGCATATGCATATTATGTGTCTTACCTTAATTAATAATATGACTAACCAGAAGAGTCATAGGTTTGAGTAATTACAGGTTTAGACATGTTATGTTTCTTATGATATGACTAACCATAAGAGTCCTATATAAACCTTGAATGCTAATGCTTATTATTTCTGTTTGAAATGATCATGACTATACATACTTGAGATTATTATGTTTTAATGAATGTATGATTTTGTATGAGATCACAAGGATAACACAATCATGATACTAATAAGCATGCATAGGGACCAAGGATGAATATGAGTTCAAGAACAGGTAATCCAGGAAGCAAAGATCAAGAGGGAGCACACTCCAGTGGTTTCTGCAAGGGTGCAGATATTCAGAGGGAGTTGTCCATCTCTCTACATTCCACAACAAGAAGGTGTAGAAGGACTCCAGCAACTCCTGCAAGGAAGAAAAGACTCAGAGGGAGTCCACCCAACAAACAAACAAAGATAAGTATTTTAATTTTCTTGCATATTTGTTTGCTTAAATAAAATTGTTCAATGATGTATATGCTCATGTTCCTAGACTTAGGATATGTATTGTGCATATTAGAATGATTGAATTAATGAACAGTATACTACTAATATGCATGTGTTGGGTAAGTGGCCTATGGCACTGTACAACATTCCATTGCTACTTATCTAGAATGAAACCTCTTTGCTGACATGTTGGGAGTAGTGCAAACTCTTAACAATGTTCTGGTAGAGACTGGAAGGCATCTAGAAATTTGTGGAACATGGATAAATGTTGTATTGAAACATTGGCTAAGATAACTGCATGACTGCATGACATATTTCTTTATGTGTAAAGAATTTGTTTTGAAAATTATGAGATGTTTCTAATCATGCAATTTAACTTGTTTTGTAGGAAAGACCGTATATCTTCACCTACAAAAGGACTACAACATTTGTTCCAACAAGAAAGATATCTATTGAAGATATTGAAGTTCCCAGGATCTGGGATGAAGAAATGGAATGCCATGATCCATAGATCATGAAGAAGATGTTTGGGATGCAGTCCCAAGACCTGACAGGGAGTCATATGTATGCAGATTGAAGAAAGCCTTGTATGGCTTGAAGCAAGCTCCCAGAACCTAGTATGGTAGGATGGACAGTTTCCTATCTAGCTTGGAATTTACCAAGAGTAAAGCAGATTCCAATCTTTACTACAAGGTTGAGGAAGGGAATCCAGTGATTCTACTCCTGTATGTGGATGACCTATTTGTGACAGGAGATGACAGACTGATTGCAGATACTAAGAGGAAGCTTGCAGCTGAATTCGATATGAAAGATTTGGGAATGATGCACTATTTCCTAGGTATGGAGGTGTGGCAGAATGCAGGTGGAATCTTCCTTGGTCAAGGGAAGTACACAGTAGATATCCTGAAGAGATTCGGGATGATGGATTGCAAGGCCATGGCCACACCTATGGCATCGAATCTGAAGCTTCTATGTGATGCTTCATATGAGCCGATTGATGTCTCTATGTATCGTCAGATGATTGGGTCCTTGATGTACCTGACGAACACTAGACCAGACATTTGCTTTGCTGTGAACACATTGAGCCAGTTCCTGACGGATCCGAGGAGTGTTCACCTGGTTGTTGTAAAGCATGTTCTGAGGTACCTGAAGGGTACAGTGGATTATGGGCTCAGGTATGAGGTGAATCAAAAGTTTAACCTGCAGAGTTATGTTGATTTAGATTGGGCTGGCAGTGCTGCAGATAGGAAGAGCACATCTGGGTGTTGCTTCAGTATGGGATCAGGTGTGATCTCTTGGTTTAGCAGGAAGCAGTCCTGCGTAGCACTGAGTACAGCTGAGGCAGAGTATGTTGTAGCCTGCTCAGCTAGTTGTGAGGCAGTATGGCTACAGAAGCTACTGTCTGAGTTATTTGATCTCCCGTTGGAGGCTACTGGTATCTTCTGTGATAACCAGAGTTGTGTGAAGTTGTCCGAGAACCCAGTGTTTCATGACAGGTCGAAACACATAGAGATCAAATACCACTATATCAGGGATATGGTGTAGAGAGGAGCTGTGAAGCTCCTGTATGTTGCGACGGACGAGTAGATTGCAGATGTGCTAACAAAGCCACTAGCCAGGGTGAAGTTTGAGTACTTCAGAGAGAGGCTTGGCGTTCTTCAGATCGAGGACACTTCGAGGAAGAAGTGATGGACACATTTGCTGAAGCCATTCCAAGCATGTTGGAAGGAGGATCCTTCACATGGCTGTGGATGTAAGCGCTGGATGATGAGCATCAGGATGATGTTCTAGTTTCTGCTGGATATGATCAGTTGGATCATGTGTATGTATTTTTGTATATGCATCATGTTGGATGCTTGGACCATGTATCTGTATATGTATCAGGTGGATACATTGTATGATCAGGTAGATCATGTATGGTGATATGTATCATGTATTTGTATTTGTATCAGGTGGATACATTGTATGATCAGGAGGATCATGTATGATGATATGTATCAGGTAGATACTTGGTGTGCATCAGGTAGATGCATTGATGATCAGGTGGATCATATATGATGACATGCAGCAGGATGTTGCAATGATGATCAGGATGATCATGGATGACGAGCTTCAAGATGTTGCTTCAGATGACATGCAGCAGGATGTTGCATTGATGATCAGGATGATCATAGATGATGAGCTTCAGGATGTTGCTCCAGATGACATGCAGCAGGACGTTGCAGTGATGATGATCAGGACGATCATGAGTACATCAGGATGATGTATGGTGAGTGTCAGGTTGATACTCTGTGGCCGTGGATTAGGTTGTGCAGATGAGCATGTCTGGGAGATCCTATAGGTCGGAGTTGTGTACCCGTAATAGCCTGGGATTCTCTTTCGAGACATTGCTCTGGGAGGACATGTAATTTGTGCCCTAGGAGATCTCAGGTCGGAGTTGTGTACCCGTAACATCCTGAGATGCTCTTGCGAGGTTTTGTCCTATGGCATGTAATTTGGGCCCTGGGAGATTTCAGGTCGGAGTTGTGTACCCGTAACATCCTGAGATGCTCTTGCGAGGTTTTGCCATGACCACATGTAATTTGTGCCCTGGGAGATTTCAGGTCGGAGTTGTGTACCCGTAACATCCTGAGATGCTCTTGCTAGGTTTTGTGGTGGACCACATGTAATTTGTGCCCTGGGAGATTTCAGGTCGGAGTTGTGTACCCGTAACATCCTGAGATGCTCTTTCGAGGTTTTGTGGTGGGGTCACATGTAATAGCGCCCTGGGAGATCCTACAGGTTGGAGTTGTGTACCCGTAATATCCTGGGATGCTGTTTCGAGGTTTTGTGACGCACGTAATAAGTCCTGAGGATTCCACAGTATGGCCAGTGATGACGAAGACCTGCAGGTGGTGGGCCTACATCCAGTATGAAAAAGGACTGGCTCTGTAGAACTTCCTATGACGAGTAGAGACAGAGATTGGACGAGATAGCAGTAGCAGTGACGATGACGATGACGATGCATCGATGACGATGATCCAGAGAAGAAGACTTGTCTAGCAAATCTGTGTCGAGAAATACCTTCCTAGTTAAGAGGGAGTGTTGATGTATATGTAACTTCAGAATGTATTTCATCAGTATATTATATATATATTTATTGTACCCTTATAAGAGATGTGTTATTCCTCTATAAGGAAGTGTCGTCATGTGGATTGACAAGTGTCGCAAGTGTGTGTACTTGCCGATGGGTTATTAGACCACCTTATGGGGTCGGCCCTAATTAATATATAATATAATGTGGATGTACTCAAGTAGACAAGTCGGCCCCAGTAGGTCACTGGGCAAAAAGGTGAGTATAAATAGAGATAGGAGATCTCTATTTTACTCACTCGGAAAAGTATCTATCTCTCTCTCTGAAAAGTAGCGCACTAGTGAGGAGGAGGAGGATCATCTGCTAGGAGACTATCTCAGTGTTATTTGGTTGTATTTTGGTTGAGCCATTGCTCTCTCTATCTCTGAGGAAGTTGTGGGGTTTTTCACCTTAGGGTTTTCCCCACGGAAACTCTGTGTCTCTTGTCTCTATGCTTTTGATTCTTGTGATGCTTGTGATGCTTGTCATATTATGATTGTCATGCATTGATATACTGTAGATGTTATTCTCTCAGCAAAGATCCTATAGTATTGTGATTTAATACTGAAAATTTAACAGGGGATAGGTACGGGGACGGGGACGGGGATACCACTTTTTGAAACAAGGTACTTGGGTACGTCAGGGGTACTGTATATATATTATAAAAATAAAACATGTCATTGTCACATTCTACATGCATATTTCAGATTTCTTCATAAATTATGAATCATGATTCATAATTCTAAATTCAATGATTCATTGAACAATGAACATTCACATTGAAAATTTGAAAAATCATAGACTCATAGTAGATATCAAGTGGACGACTGGAAGTTAAATAAAATTTGATAAATCACTGTACCAGGTAGTTGTAACAAATAGTCAAACTAATTTGAAGGTACACTTGAAATCTGATTTTAAACACCTATTTGTACTGTTGTTATAGGCGATAAAAAGTTGCAAATGTAATACTCAGTTGATGTGAGTGTATTTCTTAGTATTAAATACATATGTATATTTTTTATGTGCACATTTGGTAGTCAAATTATGTTCCATGAGTGTTGAACACAAAACCATAAAAACATTCATTGTAAATCAATGCAAAATCAGTCTACTAGATTTGGACAATATTCAATGGAATTTAAACAATGTTGCAAAGTGCTTGGCATACTTCTTGAACCAGACTCCATATACAGTTAGCAAAAATTTAGTTTAAATTTGGTTGGGGGTCATTATATTTCCTCGATGGAATTGCATTTTGATGAGTTAGACGTACCCCCGGAGTACCCAAACACGGGGTATGCCATACCATTTAACCTATAAGTACCCATTTTTTTATAATGGTGTCTCCGGTACGTGGAGCCAGTATGGGGTACGACAGGAGACATACCTTATGTGTACCCAAGTACCTGATATGGGTACGTGTACCCTATCCCCGGGTATGGGTACCCATGCTACATACTAACACAAGATAGAAGAACAAAGAGAGTTGGTGCTATAAGATATGTATCTCTTGTGAATGAAACACTTGGACACTTTGTGAAAGAAGATGGTGCCAGCTGTGAGATTCTCCAAAAAGATTCAGAAGCACTAAAAAAAATGATGTGAGAGACCTATTACATCATGGATTTGCAATCCATCATGCAGGGATGGATAGAGTAGATTGAACATTTGTACAAGGCCTTTTCGCCAATGGTTGTAACATCTCCTTTATTCAATCCGACCCGCAAGAGGGGACATTAACCAACCGCAGGCTTCTAAACTTCGCCCCAAAACCATAATTACGAATTCATAATATTTAAAATGAGTGTGCAGATACATAATTAAAAACGTAAAGCGGAAATAACTCTATCTACACACACCTAGCATGCATATATAAGCATAAACATCACAAGCATCAAATGAAATCATTGCAAATTGATATAAAAAAATACTTATCTTTAAACAAAGAAGATCCAAGCAATTGGCTATGTAAGAGTGATTTTCCACCCAACCGTGAAAGGCCACCCCCAAGCTGGGTTATGAGGCCACCAGGGAGAAGGAAACACCTATAGGCTTCTCTCTCAATCCACAACCCGTTTTTCTCTCTATTCCAGGGAAAATTTTAAGGACCCATATTTTTTTTGAAGTGTAGAAACATTGGTGAATCCTACTGATTCTAAAATTTCCAACTAAATATTTTGGCGATATTTAGCGTAAAAAAAATTTATTCCATGGAATATGGGAGAATTAGTTTAGAAAAAAATGGAAATTAGAGAATTTTTTTTGGAAAAAATAGTCGAAAATTAGCCCATGTGCTAAATTTTGCCCCTAAAATTTTCCATGCTCTATGCTTAGCCAAATGCTCATCTAGAACTCTATAGAGATCTCAGTCAACCATCACAACCATGGAACTCCTTCCAACTGCTCCACACAACAAAAGAAAGGCATTCCCCTTCACTAATCCACAATTCCCTCAGGAAATCCAACCCTTATAGTGCTTAACAATGTGTGCAGTAAGAGTCCACTCTATTGTATGATATTGGAGAAATTCATGTAGCATAAATTATGGCTTCTCAAGCATCTGTGAATAACAAAAATCAATGGTTAAGGGTTCCTAGCTTTCCCAACCTCAATGCTCACCTACAACCATCTATTGTCCTTTCAAATATGTAGCTTTGTCTCTAAATTTGAATTTCTGGGTTAAAAAGAGTTTGGTAATGGTCATGAACAACAATAGGAAGCTCTACGTAGTGTAGAAGTCTGCATGAGAGAATGATAGAATGAGTGTTGAATCCAAGGGACATGAGATGATGATGAAAAGGCAACTGACATAGATTCTGACCATAGAAGAAAATGAATGCTTACAACTAACAAAACTATTACCACCCCCATGCTTCAGTAACTGCATGAAGTGACTTTTCCCACCAACCTCACACATGCATTCAATGATTGGATTTACTAGTCAAGATGAATTAAGTGGCTCACTTAAAGCACATGGCATAATTTGGATGAATTCTAAGTTGACACTTGGAAGCAAAGGATTTAGTTTCCCATAGGCCCCCCTTTCGTCTTCCCATCTGGAAGAATCATACCCCTCTAGTGTTCTATACATAGCCATGTTGGACCATTTTATTATTTTCCTACATAATATTTACATATTTTTTTGATTGGCATGATAAGGCAACAACATGGTCCAAATAAAAATATTTACATCATACATGCTTAGCCATTCAGTAGTCGGGCCTTAGACTTGAGCTTTGTTTCCCCCGGAACACACACCCGAGGGTTATTGCAGCAGAAATATTCAAGTTGCTTAGGTGCATTCCTTGGGGGCAAGTTTCAAGTTGAGATATTGTCACTCAACACTCAACTCCTCCATTTAGGCAGAACTCCTAACGAAGCCAAGGGGGGTAGTCCCTATGAGTTATTAAGGCTAATTAAGCTTTAGGTTTGTGATTGGGTAAGTTGTTTAGGAGTTTTTTGGGTGTTGATTAGAAGGGTTCCAAAATAGATTTGCACAAATAAACTTAAAGCCCGCTTTCACCAGCAAAATTGAATGATTGCCAAGAAGATGCATGATACTCATATGATATTAAGCAAACGAAAACAAGTATGATGACCAGTGCCTTATTAAGTCACAATATCAAATACTTATAGTTGTTGAAAGGGAAAATGTAGTGCAAATGTCTCTTGGTTACTTTTAGATTATTATGGTATGAATATTTGTTAGGGGAAAAAGGGGGAAACTCCCGAGATACCATGAGGTACAGGGAGGAATGCCTAGAATTTAGAAATCGATGGCTCCGTATAAGGACATGTGGGCTGGAATGGAGTCTCGAGAGTGGTGTTCAACACTACACCAACAAGGATGTAGTCTAACTGGTGCTCTGAGGATTCCTCCTAGTGGTTCCCGCGTCCTTAGTCAGAATTTCCTCACACGAATTCCAATCGAAGTGCTGGATTTTCACTTATGTTAAAGGGTGGTTGATTTTATTAAGTGAATATTAAATTAGATGTGAAGAATTGAAGAGATACATAACTGAAATAATGTGTTATACTAATTACTACAGGTAAGGAGTCTTTTTTTTGATCATCTGATCATGTGCTCAGGAAAATCCCTTTATGTGACGGCGAGAGCATACTTCAGGAAAGCAATGCCAAGTTTGTTTACCAGAAGTAAAGACTGAAAGTAAATGTTTGAACTAATTACTACACCAAGAATATATTTTCCCTTTCGGTACTTCGGTAGAGCAAGGTGTGTTAGTATTTATTTCTTGGCAAAAAATACTTTAAATAGTGAAATCTATTTGATATGCAAAAGTATACTGCCTACAAAAAAATAGAAATTGAGTGTTCCTACGTCCTGAGTGAGTTTGAAGGCCGATATTTGGATCAGACACTTGAAACATTGAATTTTAGTACTAGATTGCTTTTATTTAAACAAGAAAATGAAATATGTTAGAAAAATTCATGCCACAATTTTTTTGTGAAAATGGGAATCCCTCCAGAGGGGGATGGGGTGTGGGCCCTGAGTATCCCACTGCTCTCGTATAATTTATGATTACAATGAATTTTGGAAGCAAGAAGTGCTTTGGATCTTTATATATTTAGATCCCTAAGCTTACAAAATTGTAAGTGTAAGTTTCCCAACGAAACTCGGAAGCTCTGGGAAGCCTTGGATTGGCCTCAAACTCGAAATTTTCCCACTAAAGTCCAAAAAAACTGCTAAAAACAAACTTAGGACAGCGAAGGAATTACTGTTAGAAAATGCCCAAAATTATGGAAAAATTTAAGCTAATCTACTTGTAAAAAAATGACTAAAATGAACTCAAAAGGACAAGTCCATTTGAGGATCTTGGCTTGCTTTTGAAGGCAGCCAATGAAGACACTTTTAAATTGCCAAATAATAATTTTAAACCCAAAGTAATTAACCTCTACTTTAAGCCTTCAAATTTTCCAATAAAATGACTCAAAGGGAAAACTACTCAAGAAATAGATCTAGCTTTGCAAAATAAAACCTTTTTAAACGATTCTAGATCTAGAAATTCATATCAAATCTACTTATAATATAGATCTAAAATATAGATTTGAATGCTTGCTAAAAATATTTGAAAAATGAAGTTCTTTAAAGTTTGAAGGAGAAAGAGAGAAGAAGCTTTGCTTGTTGTTGGAAAGATCAACCAAGAGGCTTCTTGGTGGGATGTCGAAGGACTAAGTCTAAAAGAATTTGCTTGGAGATGAGAAAAAGCAACCTAGATCAACTCTTCTTCCAAGCTAAACTACCTTCAATCTAATCACACACTTGAACACATATCCGTGAGATCCGATAGTATATAAAAAAAAGAGAACAAATGAACATGCATATAAACTTATAAGCATGTAAAATATAGATCTTTAATCACATATCTAAGAAGAAATAGAAAGTAAGCTTACTAACTATATCTTTTCTATCAACTGATAACAACCCTATCAAGATTGGATTCACAAGATGCATATACAAGAAATGTAAACAATTCACAAGTTACCTTAGCATAGAACCATGAAAATGTTAATCCAACACAATGGCTGTTAGGAACCCATGTCAACCCTTCTCTTTGCTTTGTTAGTATATTGTTGTTGGATGCATATGCTTTGTAAGTCGTCCCGTAGTATTTGTTGATCCATAGTTTATATTAGCCCATGGTATTGACCCATAGTATTGGATGCATATGCTTTGCTTTGTAAGTCGTCCCGTAGTATTATATGTCCTATGGTTTTGACTCATAGTATTGGGCATAGACTTAGTATATAAGTGTGTGTTGAGGTCATTGAAGGCACCGTGAAGTTAATTGTATTGAGCTTGCTCAAAGGAGGTTTCCCCCTCGAAGTGGCCCGTGATCAATATAAAAGTGATTCTGAGTTCTATTATTTCTGATATCTTGTGTATTTGCATTAATTAATTATTGCAGGTTCATCACACTTGGTATCAGAGAACTTTCTTGGGCTCATTGGGTGAAATTTATGTCAATTTTTTTTTCGCATTTGTTGTAGCTTCGGATCTGGGAATAATTCCTATCCGCTTAACTGTGGGAAGTACTTGGGCATAATCCCTAAAACTCATTGTGAGGAGTACCACGGGAACCCCAAAGTAGCTATCCCATTGAGAGGACCTGCCAGCAAAAAGGGCAACGACCCCTACCTGATTGACTAGTTCCCACCTATGAGGTAAACCAAGAGCTATCGTTTGTGGCAAAGCGGTTATCAGTTTTACATGAGCTGTGGAGTGAGGGGTACTACCCCAATACGCAAGCTGTCAGAGATCATTGGTGGCCGAGTGAAACACTTGAACTGTTAGGAAGCCGAACATACCTGGGGTCCATATCTATTTTCAGCTGAACTGTTGCTGCTCACTTCTGTGCTATTTCAGATCCATTCCGATCTGTTTCATATTTAGTCATTTCAGATCCATTCTAAAAGATGTTCCAGATCTATTCTGACAGCCATTCCAGATCCAACTGTTTTCAGTCCATTTGGTGCCGTTTCAAACCCATCTGTTGCAGATCCATTTTTGAAAAAATAAAATAAAATAAAAAAAATAAATAAAAATAAAATAAAATAAAATAAAATTTTTGTTTTTCCGCCATATCTCCCTTGTTTTAACTCCGTTTCCCTTGAAACTTCTCTGATACCTCTGCAATCCTGTTATGCATATTTCATTCCTGAGGACCCTATCCCAAATTCCACTTCCCAACACCCGAAATCTCACATTTGTCTATTTTTAGGGTTTGCCATAACTCCTTCAATTTTCACCCAAATGCCTTCAAATTTTGCCACCGTGTTCCTTTCCTAATTCTGCTTCTTTGTCCCTCTCTACCAAATTTTCTTATTCTTTCACCTCACTTTTGAAATCCCCATTTTTTGCCTCCCTGTCCATCAGAAAGTGTCCAAATCCTAGTCAAACCCCAATTACCAATTCAAGTTATTCCCAAATCCAAATTTTCCTTTACTAAATAAGCTTTTGTTTGTGTTTTTCTATCCATTTCCAAAAAAAAAAAAAAACTCCTGTTTGTGGTTGTCACTTGCGTAGGAGCAAAAACCATGGAGGAAGGACTTGCAGCCATCCAAACCAAATTCCAAGATTTGGATGAAAAATTTCTCAGCCTCCATCTTTAGCATTTAGCCATGAACAATAACCGACATCCAGAATCTTTTGCAGCCACCAAGTTCTCTTCTTCCATCAATTTTCGTGGGCCGAAGCTTGATTTTCCTCGCTTCAATGGTACTAATCTGATTGGATGGATATACCGAGTAGAACAATATTTCAGTCTGCATAATACTTTTGATGTCCAGAAATTTCCACTTGCATCCTTTCATTTGGAATAGGAATCCCTTCAATGGTACCATTGGTACATCAAATCTCATCCCGAGCCAAACTAGATAGATTTTTGCCAACTCCTTTTGCCACAATTTGGTCCTAGTACTTTTGACAACTTCACATGAGCACTCACTAAACTTCACCAAACTGGAACGGTGAGAGAGTATCAGACAGAATTTGAGAAACTAGCCAATCACACAGAAGGATTGTCTGATGAATTCTATAGGAGTTGTTTTATCAGTGGTCTCAAGGATGAAATCTGCTAGGAGGTCAAAATGTTCTGTCCCAACACAATGATAGAAGTCTTAGGGTTGGCTAAGCTGGCCAAGGACAAGATTGCAGCTCAACAATGCTCCAAACCCACCTTTGTTCCCTTCAGAAATATGGGTTCCCAACGACCTCCCATTACGCCTGCTCCTCGACCAAATCCTATCAAGCATTTGTATGAAACAGAGATGCAGGCATGTTGAGAAAAAGGGCTTTGTTATAATTGTGATGAGGACGACCCACTCGATATCTCTCTCCATGCTGTAACTCGCGTCACCTCCCCACAAAAAATGTGGGTCAGGGGATACTTCAAGAAGCTCCCTCTTACTATACTCATTGATTTTGGTAGCACTCATAACTTCATTAACTCTCGAATTGCCAAACAAGCTGATTGTTTTGTCCATCCTTTCTCCCACTTTGAAGTCATGGTTGCCAATGGAGGCACCTTACCTTGCAAGGGGAAGTGTCACAATGTGCGTATCTCTATGGAAGATTATAACCTGTGCTCTGACATGTTTGCCTTGTCCATAGGCGGATGTGATGTGGTTTTGGGCATTCGATGGTTACGCACACTTGGCTCCATCTTATGGGATTTTGCTGAACTTTGGATGCAGTTTTTAGTCAATGGGGCACAACACAAATTTATGGGCTTACAACCAGGGTCTATTTGTATCATCAGTTCACATCACCTGGAAAAAATCCTTAAGAAGAATTCACTTGGTGTCATCGCTTAGCTCCATTCCATTCAGATGCACCCATCAACAATATCCACTACTTCCTTGGATAGATAGGTGTCTTTGTTGAACCAATGAGCTTGCTGCCTTCAAGAGACCTTTCCGGTAAGAATTTAGCTGCATCTACCTCTTAGCAGGAAATGATGGCTCTTTTGCATGCAGTACAGAAGTGGCAGCCATACCTATTAGGGAATTATTTCTGCATCAAGACTGATCTCCAGGGTCTGGAAAATTTCCTGGAACAATGGGTCTCGTCCCCAACACACCTGAAATGGGTTATCCCTATGTGATCACTTACAATAAGGGTAAGGACAATATGGTGGCAGATGCTCCTTCTCGCACAATTGATGACCCAGTTTCTCTTACAGCTATTTCTCTCCTTGTTCCAAATTGGTTGCAATATGTTCAACAGTGCTATCTCTTCTATGAACTCCATGCTTCTTCATCAGCAGGGCACTCTAGGTTCTTCAAAATGTATGACTGGGAACAATGTAACTTCTTTTGGCAGGGACTGAAAATGACAATTCAACAAATGGTGGCTGACTATGATACTTTCGAGGACAACAAGGGTGAAATGACACTCCTTTCGGGACTGCTCAAACCCTTTCCCATCCCTACACAGATTTGGCCAACTATTTCTATGGATTTCTTAGAAGCGCTCTGGTGGTACAATACCACATCTACAAGGACACCATATGAAGTAGTCTATGGACAGACACCGCCAGTTCTTCTTCCATACACCCTTAGCAGCTCCCTAATTCAGGCAATTAACTCGATTCTTCGAAACGGCGATCAGATTCTTCTCATTCTACAGGACAATCTTCACATGGCCAGAATTCGACTATAACAACAAGCTGATCAGCACCATTCTGAGCGCACTTTTCATGCAGCTGATATGGTTCTTCTTCGTCTACAGCCTTCCAAGCAATCCTCCCTGAAACTCCAAAGGCATCAGTGGCCCGAAATGCAACCCGAGGATGCTACCGGGGAACAACTCATTCATATTCGGCATCAATTTCCCCAACCAAAGCTTTGAGGACAAAGCTTTTTCTGAGGGAGAGGGGATGTTAGGAATCCGTGTCAACCCTTCTCTTTACTTTGTTAGTATATTGTTGTTGGACGCATATGCTTTGTAAGTCGTTCCGTAGTATTTGTTGATCCATAGTTTATATTAGCCCATGGTATTGACCCATAGTATTGGACACATATACTTTGTAAGTCGTTCCATAGTATTATATGTCCCATGGTTTTGACTCATAGTATTGGGCATAGACTTAGTATATAAGTGTGTGTTGAGGTCATTGAAGGCACCGTGAAGTTAATTGTATTGAGCTTGCTCAAAGGAGGTTGCCCCCTCGAAGTGGCCCGTGATCAATATAAAAGTGATTCTAAGTTCTATTATTTATGATATCTCATGTATTTGCATTAATTAATTATTGCAGGTTCATCACAATGGCACCACACACTTCGCCTCCAAAGCTTTTGATCTTATTCCAACAATATAGAAATGGAAAAATTACAATCGCAAGCCTTCTCCTTGACTCTCACTAGTTCAAGGGAGGAAGAGAGCTCGTTTATATAGACTATGAGAGGAAGGAATGGCGAATGGATCAAGGAGATGGGCGCAATCCCTTTGATTGAGCGTGGAAGGGGGCATATCTCATTGGAGTGCGCCAAGGTAATTTTTAGGGGCAAAATTTCGCCAATTGGATATTTTTGAGGCTTTTTTTCAAAAAATAAATTCGTTTTTTGGTCATTCTTAGTCTCTAATATCGCCTATATTTACATAAAATATGTTTTTTTTATCGTAATATTCGCCAAAATTTACACATTTCAGTAGTAAATTGTATGTTTCATATTTATTATTCGTCTACCTATCTATATACATTATTTTTTCAATCCAAATAATCGCCTATGATACTATACTTGAGTATAATATTAGAATCCTTAAAAAATACCTTGGAGTGCGGCACCTCTCCATGAGGTAGGTACCTCCCTTAATCCTCATGCCGCCACATAACATAAACAATTGCCTTCCTCCTTGTAAACTCCTCCCTTAATCCTCACGCTCCCACATAATAGAGACGACTGTCTTCATAACAAAGTCGTCCATGTGAAGGATATGGCGATTGATCCTTGATTGGATTTCAAACCATGAAGATGTGCCACATAACACAATGTGTAGGCCCTTACCTTGGTTGTATCACCCTCCAACAAAGAATTGCCACATAATACAATCGCTTTTATGAGCATTCACTTGGAGGTAGAGGGGGACGCATCCAACAATTAATCAATCTTTAACTTAATGATTCGACCCACTCACATGTGCTTTAACCTTTCAACCAAGTCGCCCACCTTTGACATGGCATGCCAAGTCATTTGGCACATTCCTTTTGACTTATTTTTAATATTTTTTATTTTTTGACTTGGTGCATTTTTGTTTTTTTTAGCAATTAAATGCCAAATTGTAGCATCTTTAAGGCAAACTGCTCCCATAGGCGATGTAGTCACCTGGGACACGGGGAAAGTGGTTACTAGGGTTAATGGGATGCTCTGAGTGTCAAAACGAGCATCCCTGTGCCAAATTCTGCCTCCGGATCACACTTTTATTACAATTTGAATTTTCCCATTTAAACCATTAAAAAATGGCCTAAGTTTACGGAACAAATTATTTTCTTCGGAATTTAAAAAAAACTTAGGGGGACCTAGCACATGTCCATACGACTCAATTTTAATATCTACAATGGTAATATACATTGACACATTGTCACGTACCCTCCCGTGGTCCCAATGCAAGGAAGGGAACATGATGCCAATCTGTGGGGCCTTTTCATAAATTTAGCCCATTCATTAGATTCATAAAAATAAAAACACATGTGTAGGTGTATCATTTAAATAAACACAGTAGAAGCAAGATCCACTACATGCATATCCAGCATGCATTGCTCATCATAAACATAACTATCAATAATGAAATAACATTGCAAAATTAAATACACATAAGAGTATACTCATCTTCATTATGCAATTGTCCCAAACAACTAGTTATGTCACTGCAACGTTCCACCCAACCATAGGCTAGTTGTGTTCATCAATTCTCTCAACACAACTGCCACCCCTGAGATGGGCATGATTCCTACAAAGAAAAGGGGACATTCAAGATCATTCTCAACCAATTAATCATTTCATTTGAGCCAAGCCAGTCCACAGCTAGGTTTATTAGGCTGCATCAGAACCCTAGATGCTTGCACTCAAGCTCAAGCTAAAACAATGGATTGGGAGAGGGAAATTCGACCACAGGGAAGAAAACGATTTCTCCTATAGGTATATAAGCATTCAACAACCAAAATGGTCTCTATGGAATCCCAATTCGATTTCCCTTTTCCCCACTGGTATACAACACAAAAACGCCCTTCTCAGCTAGGAGAATGAAGGAAAACACAACAAAACCATGGAGGAAAACGCCCAGGTAGCTCCAAACTCGTGAGGGAGAGAAACTGGTTGATGGATAATGGCTTGGGGAGCAATTCATGGCTCCTTTCTTTCCCAAGAAGCAAAACGCGATTTTCCATGCAGGGTGGCTTGCCCATACCCGAATTTGGATGGCCATACCTCTCATTCCCCAAGGCATTAACTACCTCAACCAACTCTTGGGAGAAATCAATGATTGGGAACAAAAGTCAACATGGGTAGTTGAGGGTTTGATGGGTTCTCTCATTGACATTTGGCTTGACTTGATTGGCTCCAAGGGTTTGAATGTTTTCCTTCCCAATTCCTTGTAAAATCATGCCCCCATCTCTTGTTGCATTGCATAGCTAGTTGTGGGTATTTTATTAAAATGCATATTTACATGATGTTTGAAATTGCAATGTGCCTGGCTAGCACGCAAACCATATGCATCACTAAATCGATGGCGGGGCCTTGGCCTTGAGCTCCTCACCATGATTTTATAACAATATTATATCATTTATAATTTTAATGCAATAGGGTCAAGATGGGGACGTGACACACATGAACTCTAATAACCTCCTAAGATCGAGAAATCATGTCGACCACCCCAACTTTGGAGGTGTAAGTGAAAAACTCGAAAATTATATGTCGTTTATTCAACAACATATAATTGACAAGGGAAAAAACACTATGGGCTAGTCAGAATGATAACTGCCTTAGGAAAGTCGATTTCTTTACAAAACCATCATGCTATGACATTTTTTACAATTTCCGCACAGGGCATGGACAAATGAATTTATTAAAAAAAGAGGGCCAAGGTGGCCTGCTCGGACTTCTAGTCTTCTAGTTATGAACAAGTAAACTTGTTCTATCTTCACAGGCTCACTTGAAATCACCTAAGTGCAACTTAGCTGATAACATCTGGCTCCAACTGTGGGACGTGCACTCGCTCTTGATTCTCAATCAAAGAGAGTGTTCGAGAATCCAAAAATATATGGTTCCTGCACAAAAACTAGATTGAATTAATTATCCATACATCTTTACCAAATGATAAAAACTAAGTTGCATAAAAATTATTGTACATAAATGAAACTATAATACATCAACAATATACATGGAGCATAATATACAAAAGTATTGTACAAAAATAAAAATTTGAAACAATGCAAGGCAAAGGTTTAGAAATGGCCCTGCTACAAGAATCCCCCCATCGACATTTAGATGTTATCTCTATAAAATAACTTGATATGGTGGCCATTAACCGCAAGAACTAGCCTTTCCCCATCCATTGTGCAAATGTGGAATGAGTTGAGCCCTGCTAGCTCGAATACGATGTATGGTCCTGTCGAAATGCTGTCAAATTTTTGGTGATTTCCTGGATTCTATTTCTTTTTATCGCACAACAGAACCGTATCACCATGATGAAAATATCTTGGCCTCACAGACTTGTCAAAAGTCTTCTTCACCTTGTCTTGGTTTTTGATGCTTTGGTCTAAATCTCTTCTCCTGGTCTCATTTAACTTCATTATCTGCTCTACTCTGTGATTCATGGCATCATCATCTGGATCATAATCATGAAGTAATTGATACACTGGCAATTGTATGTAGATGGGCATTGATACTTTTAAACCATAGACTAGTTCAAAAGGAGTATTTCCTATTGAGTGCTTCTGTGTTATTCTGTCAGCCCATACTGCAAACTTGATTTGGCTATCCCAAGACCTTTTGTTCTTTCCAACTGTTTTCTTTAAAATATTCATCAAGCTTTTTTTACTGGATTTAGCTAAGTCATTTCCTTGTGGATAGTAGTTGGAGGAGTGAGATAAGAGAATGCCATACTTGAAACAAAAAGATGAAAAAGCAGCTGAGCTAAATCCTAGGCCATTATCAGTTGTTATCTTAGCTGGGACACTGAATCTAGTTATGATTTGATCTTCTAGGAAATTCATAACTACTTTATCAGTTGCATTTTTAGTGGTGATGGATTCCACCCACTTGGTGAAATAGTCGGTAGTAGTAAGGATCCAAGAGTAACCATTGCTTGATTTATCCTTGAACTGACCGATAAAATCAAGACCCCATTGCTGGAAGGGTTCTTGAACAACTACTGGTTTCAAAGGTAAGGATTCCAAATTTTGATTCCCAATGAACATCTCACACTAGAGGCAAGATCTAACATACTTATGTACATCACCGAATAGAGTAGGCCAATAGTAACCATCTCTGAGGATTTTATGGGTTGCTGTATCTGCTGCATAATGCCCTCCACAAAATCATGAGTGTAATTCTATTAGGAGCTTTTTGGATTCTGACTCATCGACACATCTGAGCATTAAGCGATCCAGATTCCTCCATTCCAATCCATCTTGAGATATGCAATATCTAGTATCTTTTAATCTTAATGCTCTTCTTTTATGACCTACTAGATGCTCAGGGCAATCAAAGTTGCGTAGAAGATAGATTATATCCGCATACCACTGTGTTTGACTTAAACGTTGAATACCTTCTGACATGGTCGGTTCTGATACACTGGTTTGACACACCATCCCTATGGCTTCTTCATTACTTTGAGTTAGCATTTTGGCTAATCCACGTCCCTTTATTAACTTTGTGGGTCTTATCTCTAAGTCATATTCTTGGATTTTAGAGACCCACTTTCCCCTTATTCCTAAGCAATCTTGTTGAGCCAAGATATCTTTAACCATAGAATGGGGGACATAGCTGATTATTCTTGAGTAGCCAATTTACATCTTAAAATTTTTTAGGGATTTGGCGAAAGCATATGCTTGTTTCTCCATGGAAGTGTATTTTAACTTAGATTTATGCAAAGCTCTGCTCATAAAAGGTATTGGCTGCTCATGACATTCATTATTCTTTTGGAGTAAGACTCTTGCTATTGTATGTTCCGATGCAAATGAGAAAATATGAAAATCCTTTGAGTAGGGGGCTGATTAACATAAGGGATCTAGAAATAGTATCTTTGATACATTTAAAGGCTTCATTTCTTTCTTTTGTCCATTAATACTTAGCATCCTTTTATAATAATTCCTACAATGGCTTCATTAATTCTGCTAAGTTGGGGATGAACCTCCTTCTAAAGTTGATCTGACCATTGAATGACTGAAGATCTTTGACATTTTGGGGAATGGGCACTTTCTTTATGGCTTCAACTCTTTCAGGGTCTATCTTCACACCATCTTTGGAGATGATGTGTCCTAACAAATTTCCTTCATCAACTCCCAAGACTGATTTGGTTGGATTCAATGATATGCCATATTTATGGCATCTTTCAAAAACTTGCTTTAGGTGATTAACATGGTCAGATATTTCCTAATTAGAGAATACTGTTAAATCATCGTAATAGAATTCAATGATCTTATGAATTATTTCTTTAAAAGCATAATCCATAGCCTTCTGAAAAGTAGCTCCCACATTTAATAAGCCAAATGGCACACTCAAGTACTCAAAAGTACTCCAAGAAGCGGTAAAAGTTGTTAAGTTTAAACCAAATAGACAAACAAGATCTCTGAAAGAAACACAATCACAAGATAGACACACAATATACCCTGGGAAACCCTCATGGGGTAGAAAACCCAGCAAAGCTTTCCTCAATAAGATGATCAACCAAAATACAAGATGTGCTCCTTCTCCTTGACTCCTTAGCAGATCTCCTCAACTAGTGCGCACTCTTCCACAAGTGAGTGAATGATCTAATGAGGAGTTCACCTCCTCTATTTATACTTGACTCCCAACTGACTAAAAGACTAATGGGGCCGACCTCACCTGGAGAAGTCTAATAACCCCTAAAATATAACTTCCGGGCCGACCCACACATGGTGGGTCTAATAACCCTAGTTAATACAAACCCCTGGAGGAATAAACATCTCCAGATACATGATAGGGTTACCTCGGAGGAATGAATCATCTCCGGAATAATAAAGTACAAATATAATATTCTTTGAAGTTACAATATTCAACACTCCCCCTTAACAAGAAGGATATTATAACAACATCTGCAAGAGCAAGGAGTCATCATATATGATACATCTACAAATCATCGGAAGCTTTCTTCAATTCATCTTCATCAGTAACTCAACCAGTTACTGGAACAGTGTCTATATCAATCCGCTCATCGGCATCGTCATCAGCATCGTCATCATTCGATCATCAGCATCGCCATCATACGATCATCAGCATCGTCATCAGCATCGTCATCACACGATCATCAGCATCGTCGTCACACGATCATCAGCATCGTCATCACACGATCATCAGCATCGTCGTCACACGATCGTCAGCATCATCATCACATGATCATCAGCATCGTCATCACACGATCATCAGCATCGTCGTCACACGATCATCAGCATCGTCATCACACGATCATCAGCATCGTCGTCACACGATCGTCAGCATCATCATCACACGATCATCAGCATCGTCATCACACGATCATCAACATCGTCATCACACGATCATCAGTATCGTCATCACATGATCATCAGCATCGTCATCACACGATCACATTCCTAGGATGATCAATCCTGCTCCTTTTAGGACATAGGTCCATGGATGATACAATCCAATCTCCAGTTCTCGGAGACTTCAGTCTACGGATCAATTCTGGGACCTCAGTCCGAGGACGATGCAATCCCCTGCCTGTTCATTCAAGACTTCATTTATCGAAGACCCAGTCTACGGTTCTATTCTGGGACCTCAGTCCGGGGACGATACAATCCCCTACCTGTTCATTCAGGATTTCATTATCGGAGACCCAGTCTACGGTTCTATTCTGGGACCTCAGTCCGGGGACGATACAATCCCCTACCTGTTCATTCAGGATTTCATTATCGGAGACCCAGTCTATGGTTCTATTCTGGGACCTCAGTCCGGGGACGATACAATCCCCTACCTGTTCATTCAGGATTTCATTATCGGAGACCCAGTCTACGGTTCTATTCTGGGACCTCAGTCCGGGGACGATACAATCCCCTACCTGTTCATTCAGGATTTCATTATCGGAGACCCAGTCTACGGTTCTATTCTGGGACCTCAGTCCGGGGACGATACAATCCCCTACCTGTTCATTCAGGATTTCATTATCGGAGACCCAGTCTACGGTTCTCTTTAGGACTGAAAGTCCAGGGATGATCCAATCCCCTCAACTGTCCACTAAGGACTTCATTCTCGGAGACCTCATGTCTACGGCTCTCTTTAGGACTGAAAGTCCAGGGATGATCCAATCCCCTCAACTGTCCGCTAAGGACTTCATTCTCGGAGACCTCACGTCTACGGCTCTCTTTAGGACTGAAAGTCCAGGGATGATCCAATCCCCTCAACTGTCCACTAAGGACTTCATTCTCGGAGACCTCACGTCTACGGCTCTCTTTAGGAATGAAAGTCCAGGGATGATTCAATCCCCTCAACTGTCCACTAAGGACTTCATTCTCGGAGACCTCACGTCTACGGCTCTCTTTAGGACTGAAAGTCCAGGGATGATTCAATCCCCTCAATCTGTATTCTCATCAATACAAGTACAAGTATCCTTATCCATACAAGTACATAATCAATATCTAGCATCAACAGCATGTATACATCATATATCAAAAGCATGTATTCTTACTAATACATCTAAAAGCATGTATACATCTGTCATCAAAAGCATGTATTCTCACTAATACATCAAATCATATATACATCTAACATCAGAAGCATGTATATATCTAGCATGTATTCTCAATAATACATCTATCATCAAAATCATGTATACATCTAACATCAAAAGCATGTATACATCTAGCATGTATTCTCACTAATACATCTATCATCAAAATCATGTATACATCTAACATCAAAAGCATGTATACATCTAGCATGTATTCTCACTAATACATCTATCATCAAAATCATATATACATCTAACATCAAAAGCATATATACATCTAGCATGTATTCTCACTAATACATCTATCATCAAAATCATGTATACATCTAACATCAAAAGCATGTATACATCTAGCATGTATTCTCACTAATACATCTATCATCAAAATCATATATAAGTGAAACTAAATGAAAATAAAATAGTCCTAAATCTAACTATTTCTAAGTGACTAGGTGAAGTCTCATTGTTGATGAGACTTGCTTGTTATCAGGAACCATGCTACTCCCCCTTTCTAGGAGAGTCCTTTTGAACTACACCAAGCTTGTCTTGAAAGTATTCAAATTTCACACGAGACAGTGGTTTGGTAAGGATATCAGCAATTTGATCTTCAGTGCTCACGTACTCAAGCTTGATAGCTCCTTTTTGCACCATATCTCGAATATAGAAGTATCGGATCTCTATGTGTTTTGACTTATCATGGAACACAGGATTTTCTGTCATCTTGATGCAGCTTTGATTATCACACATAATCATAGTGGGATCCATTTCTAAGTCAAACACCCCAGATAACAGTTTCCGAAGCCATACAGCTTCACAGCTGGCAGAGCAAGCAGCTATGTATTCTGCCTCAGCAGAACTGAGGGCCACACTGGATTGTTTCTTGCTGAACCAAGAGATCATGGCAGATCCAAGGCTATAACATCCACCTGAAGTACTTTTTCTGTCTGAGACACTGCCTGCCCAATCAGAGTCTGAGTAACCATGCAACTTGAGTTCATGACTTCCATCATAGAGTAAACCAAAATCTAATGTACCTTTTAAGTACCTCATTACATGCTTTGCAGCTATTAGATGAACCTTTCTGGGTTCTACTAGATACTGACTTAGGGTATTTATAGCAAAGCATATATCTGGTCTAGTATTTGTTAAGTACATTAGTGACCCAATGATCTGTCTATATAAAGTTAGGTCCACTAATTCTGATGAGTCATTAACCAAAATCTTTAAGTTGGAGTCCATGGGAGTGGCCATGGGTTTACACTCCATCATATCAAATCTCTTCAGAATTTCCACAGTATACTTACCTTGATTCAGAAAGATTCCTCTTGGTTCTTGCCACACTTCTAATCCTAAGAAGTAGTGCATCAATCCGAGATCTTTCATCTCGAATTCTGAAGAAAGCTTCTTCTTGCTTTCAATGATTTGTTTCTCATTTCCAGTTAGAAATAGATCATCTACATATAATAAAAGTATAACTGGTTCATCATCCATCACCTTGAGATAAAGGTTTGGGTCAGCTTTACTTTTGGTAAAGCCCATGCTAGTTAAGAAATTATCAATCCTTCCGTACCAAGCTCTGGGAGCTTGTTTCAACCCATATAATGCCTTTTTCAGTTTGCATACATGAGTCCTTCCGTCATTTACCTCAAACCCTTGTGGTTGCTCTATGTATACTTCTTCTTCAATTACACCATTCAGAAAAGCTGTCTTAACATCCATTTGATGTAGTTTCCACTTCATCATGGATGCAAGAGCCATGATAGTTCTAATTGAAGTATACCTAGCAACTGGTGCAAATGTTTCTTCATAGTCAAACCTCTGGCTACAAATCTTGCTTTGTATTTTTCAATACTTCCATCCGCAGCATGTTTTATTTTAAAGATCCATTTGGAAGAAAACACACTTTTGTCTTTTGGTTTGGGAACTATATCCCAAACATCATTTTTCATTATTGATTGATATTCTTCAGTCATTGCTTCTACCCATTCTTTCTTTTGAGCTGCCTCTTCATAGCTGGTAGGTAGTTGATCCACTAGATCACACATCAGGGCCATATAGTTGGATACTAACTTTGGTTTCTTTCTTTCTCTAGTGGAGCCTTCAGGAGCACCATATCTTTCTGCTCCTTGAATAATGTCTCTAGCCCATGCTGGTCTTCTTTTCCTTGACAATTCTGTAACAGGAGGTTCTTGTGGTTCCAGCATGTCATGATCCTCTGGTGTGTCCTCTTCAGGAATGTGAGCATTCTCTGAGATTCTGGGAGATGTATCTTCTTCATAAACTTCTTCAAGTTGACACTTTCTAGATTTCTTGAGGGCTGCTTCCTCATCGAAGGTAACATCTCTACTTATTTCTATATGATGGAAACCTGGTATGTAGATTCTGAAGGCTTTGGAGGTTTCACAATAACCAACAAATATTCCCTTCTTACCTGAGGGATCCAATTTGGATCTCTTTTCTTTTGGAATGTGTATGTACACAGGACACCCAAATATTTTGAGATGACTTACCTCAGGCTTCTTTCCTGTAAAGACTTCTTCTGGAGTTTTGAAGTCAAGAGCACTATGAGATAGTCTATTTTGAACATATACTGCTGTCTTGGCTGCTTCAGCCCATAGATACATGGGAAGGTCTTGATCATGTATCATAGTCTTTACAGCTTCCATGATGGTTCTATTTTTCCTCTCAGCTACCCCATTTTGTTGGGGATTGTAAGGAGTGGTTAGTTCCCTTTTGATTCCAGCTTCTTTACAGAACTCTTCAAATTCCTTGGAAGTATATTCTCCACCATTATCTGTTCTGAGAATCTTAATTTTCTTGTCTGAGAGGTTTTCTATTAGAGCCTTGAACTCTTTGAATTTTCCAAAGACTTCATTCTTACCCTTTAGGAAGTATATCCAAGTTTTTCTTGAATAGTCATCAATGAAAGAGAGATAGTATTCAAACCCACTTAGAGATGTGGTAGGCATAGGTCCACATACATCTGAGTGTATTAGCTCTAGAGAACCCTTAGTCTTTGTTTCACTTTTCGGAAAGGGATTCTTGATATTCTTCCCTTTCTTGCATCCTTTACATGAGCCATCATGATCAACCTTCAAGTTTGGAAAACCTATAACCATCTTACTCACATATGGTAAAGCTTTATAGTTAATGTGAGCTAGTATTCTATGCCATAGCTCACTGGGACTAGAAACTTCATGAGCAAGGGCATATTCTGGATGACCCTTGAGTTTATAAAGTCCTCCTTCTTCTTCACCAATGAGAATTGCATCTTTGATTGATTTTCCTTTGGTCCACATGAGTACTTGACCATCTATGAAGGCTACTCTAAAGCCTTTCTTGTCTAGTGCAGAGATAGAAAGTAGATTCTTCTTTAAACCTGGGACATATAAAATTTCTTTCATCTTCAAAGGTGTTCCTGAATCAAGCTTGTAGCTTGCTTCACCAATTCCCTTGATGGGATATTGATAATCATCTCCTAGAGATACCTTCTGTGGTGAAGACTTCTCTTCAATCTTGGAGAGAGTTTCCTTATGACCTGTCATGTGCTTTGAAGCACCACTGTCAATGAGCCAAGTGCCTTCACCAGGGGACACAGATCCAAAGAGAGCAGAGAATAGTACATATTCTTCTGGTTCTTCTTTCTTTACTTTAGATCTTTTCTTTTGAGGCCTTTCCTCCACTTCTTCTTCTTCTTCACTGTCATCTTCTGCCATATGAGCATGATGTCTTTTGTGAACAAACCTTTTCTTCTTCTTCTCTGGTAGGGTACAGTCTCTGGCATAGTGTCCTAGCTTGAGACAATTGAAGCATTGGACTGTGGAGATGTCTCCCCCTTTCTTTTTGAATCTATGAGAGGGTTGAGGCCTTTTGTGGTTTACTCTCTTGAAGTAGCCTCTCTTTCCCCTTTTGGTGTGGGTGGCCAAAGCTTGGTCATCCTCTTTGAGAAGTGCTTCTCTGTTGGCAACCCTAGCCTCCTCTTGAACACAATCTTCCCATACTACATCAAACTTCATACTTTCTTTTCTGGCACACATAGTTTGAATGAATGACTCCCAAGGTCTAGTGAGACCATTTAGAGCTGTCATCACAAGTTCATCTTCATCAAGAGTATCACCAATGGCATCTAGTTGTTCTTTGATTAGAGAGACTCTTGAGAAGTAGTATTGAATGGATTCTCCTTTGTGCATCTTGGTACTTTTCAATTGAGTCCTTAGATTCATCTTTCTGTTGATGTTCTTTCCTTCATACATTCTTCCTAGGGCATCATACATTTCCTTTGGAGTCTTCTTGGAAGACACTTGGGGAATCAAGTGGTCTTTAATGGAATCAGCTATGATTCTCTTTGCCCTAATCAGATCCTTCCTGTGCTTTTCTTTGGCTTCATCTTCTTCTGGTTCTGCAACTTCCTCTTTGATATAATGAGCAAGATCATTCTCCTCAAGAATGAGACCAATTCTGTATTTCCATGCCCGGAAATTCTCTATGCCTTCTAGCTTGTCTTCAAGATTAGTATTTGGAGCCATCTTCTCTTGGGGGAGTCCAAGAGACAGAGTAGACTTACCTGGGAAGTTACTTTTCACTTTTCCGGAATCTAGAACAGAATTTTATCGCACTTTTGGTAGAATTAGGGTTTGACTTTCCCGGAGTTCTATCCAACCAAAAAGTTCGATCTATAGCTCAAAAGAATGCTCTTGAGAAGAGCTATCCAGCCATGTAATTAGAAATAAAAAATTACAACTTTTTTCTGAAACCAAAATCTGACGTATCGCACTTTTGGTAGAATTAGGGTTTGACTTTCCCGAAGTTCTACCCAACCAAAAAGTTCGATCTATGGCTCAAAAGAAAGGTATTGATGAGAGCTATCCATCCATGCAACCAAAAATCAATAATACCAACTTTGGGCGGAAAACCCTAACTTCACCAAAGAGAGAGAAAGAGGTATTCTTACCTTGTGAAAGATGTCCTATTCAGTCTAGCTCTGATACCATGTTAAGTTTAAACCAAATAGACAAACAAGATCTCTGAAAGAAACACAATCACAAGATAGACACACAATATACCCTGGGAAACCCTCATGGGGTAGAAAACCCAGCAAAGCTTTCCTCAATAAGATGATCAACCAAAATACAAGATGTGCTCCTTCTCCTTGACTCCTTAGCAGATCTCCTCAACTAGTGCGCACTCTTCCACAAGTGAGTGAATGATCTAATGAGGAGTTCACCTCCTCTATTTATACTTGACTCCCAACTGACTAAAAGACTAATGGGGCCGACCTCACCTGGAGAAGTCTAATAACCCCTAAAATATAACTTCCGGGCCGACCCACACATGGTGGGTCTAATAAGCCTAGTTAATACAAACCCCTGGAGGAATAAACATCTCCAGATACATGATAGGGTTACCTCGGAGGAATGAATCATCTCCGGAATAATAAAGTACAAATATAATATTCTTTGAAGTTACAATATTCAACAAAAGTGGTATTATGTTGATACTCTTTGTTGATCAACACTTGGTTGTATCCGTAGAAACTGTCCAACATCATCTGTGAACCTATCACCCTTTGGACAAGGGTTTCCATATTCAACAAAGGATAATTTTCTTTAAGGCATGCCGTATTGAGATTTCGAAAGTCAATGCATATTCTAATTGATCCATCTTCTTCCTCACAACCACCAAATTAGAACACCAAGTTGAATGTCTTGTTGGCGCAATGACTCTAGCAACCAACATTTTTTCTATTCTTTTTTTACAATTGGTGCTAATTTGGGGTTTATTTGTCTAAGTTTTTGACAAAAAGGTTTTACTTCCTTCATTTCTTGTTTCAGGGGTATAGTGTGCTGAAATACATCATCTCGATGAGATTTTAATTCATCATAAGTAAAAGCAAACACATCTCTATACCCCCTAACAAGATCAATTAAATCTTTCCTTTCCTTTTCCGAGGTGCCTTTTCCAATTTTTATAATTTTTGGTTCCTTATCTGTTCCAATGTTTACCTCAATATATTCCCCTAGTTTTATTGACTCTTTTTTATTTATGTTCCTGTCCTTCCTATCAAACCTCTGCTCAAATCCTATATAGCTGCTAGGAATAGGATTTCTAATGTTGTTGTCTCGCTTTGAATACTCTTTTCCTTCCTCTTTAAAGTTGATTTTACAATTTGAAAACTCCTCAACATTATGGGTGAACCTCAAGATTTGTTTATCATCATTAAACACATGCCAATGATCTACATTATCAGGAACCAAAGGTCTAAAGTTGATTTCAAGCTTGCCATCACTGTTTATCATTTCATCTATAGGTTGAAGAATGGATGTTGCTACTGCTAACTTATAGGACAAGATATTTTGTTCTCTAGGAATTGCTTCAAGGTTTAATGCATCAAACCACTCCATAGTGTCCCAAATAGAATTCCTATACTTCTTTTGTCTCTGAAATTTACATGCATATTTATTCTTTAGTTGTAAAATCACTAAGTCAGAGTCACCCTTGATACTTAACATTTTGATACCCATATATTTAACAACTTCTAAGCCAAGTGAGAGTGCTTCATACTTTGCTACATTGTTAGATGCATTAAACTCTAATCTGAAAGCAAAGTTGAATGTTTGCTTAGATGGGGAAATGATTACTATTCCTGCTCCTTTTCCAGACTTAGAATATGCTCCATCAAAATATTAGGAATTAGGCAGGGGGATCCCCTCTCCCCCTTCCTTTTCATCCTTGTGGTGGAAGGTCTTGGTAGAAATTTAAAATATGTCACTCAAAGAAATGAACTTTCAGGCATCCATCTAGCTAATGACTCCCATAAACCCTTGCACCTACAATTTTTCGATGACACTATGCTCCTAGCCAAAGATACCTTGCGTGAAGCTCACTGTTTGAAACAATTGCTGGGTATTTTACTTCTAGCTTCAGGCCTATCTCTTAACAATGACAAGTCTAAAATTTACTTCCTAAACACAGATTCGGCTCCAAATGGAAATAACCAGACTGCTAAAATTTTTGTGTGTACCTCTCTCCTCCAAGTACTTTGGGTCCCCCCTCACTGCCACTTCCACCAAGCATGGGGCCTAGTCCCTCCTCATCTAAAAAATGGAGAAGCGTCTTTCCAACTGGTTCTTCTATTCTCTTAATATTGCATGCCGACTTGTCCTCATGAATTCAGTTCTATGCAGCATGAGCACATACCTTTTCTCCATCTTCACGACTCCCAAAACGTTCCTCGTTTAAATGCGCTCGTTGCAAAGAACCTTTCTATGGGGAGGATCCAAATCCACAAGATGCAAATGTGCCCTTGTGGCTTGGGACAAAATCTGCAAGTCTAATCTCGTGGGCGGTTTGGGGATTCGGGTTCCAGAACTGGAAAACAAAGCAATGATAGCCAAAATTTTGTGGCAGTGGCTAACCAATTTGGAAACCCTCTGGGAAAAGATATGGAAAGGAAAATATTCCACAAGGTCTCCTATCAAGTGCTCATTCGATTATAAAAAATCCCCAAAGGATCCCTCATCTGGAATGCGGCCTGACAAAACAGGCAACTTATACAAGATCAAACCTTCTGGGAAATCCACGATGGCAAATCTGCTCTCTAGCTTCTGGGCCGAATGTTGGTAGAAAATCCTCAAGCTGTCCTCCTTGGACTATCTCCAACCCCATCGAAATTTCACTTTGGATGACAGACAATTTATGGTGGCCCACTTCTAGAACACAAATGCTGAAAATTCTCAATGGAGATCATGGAAGGATCCCGAGGTCTGGCCAAACACTTTAACGAAGGAACAAAAACAACTGTTCTGGGAAGAATTAAAATCTCTCCAAATCACTCATCAGGAGGGAAAGGATATCCTTAGATGAGGATAATCTAGTTATGAATCCTTCAATCTCAAAGATGTCTATTCTCTCCTTGCGATCTATGATCAGGAAAAATCTAACAAAGTTTGGAAGAAATTTTGGAAGCAAAATATCTGGCTGAAATTTTCCAACTTCTTTTTCCTTGTGGAATGGAAGTGCAATATCACCTATGAAAGAATTCTTAAGAAAGGATTTGAGGGGCCCTCTGTTTGCTACCTATACTAGAAGGCACAAGAAAATCTAGAACATCTCCTCAAAACCTTTTCCTTCAGCAAAAAAATTGGGATCTTTGGGTTGAATCCTTCCGCCAAATAGATCATTACCAAAACAACATCAATGATACTCTAGCAAACTGGAGGAATCAGATCTCCTCCAACAACATAGTAAATAGAGTGTGGAAAATATTCCTGGGATTCCTTCTCTGGGGAATTTGAAAGGAAATAAACCGCAGGATATTTTAGAATTCCAGTCTTCCCATTGATCATGTTTGGAAAAAAAATTCAAAGGCATATCCAAGAAACTATCAGTTCATCCTGGTGGGAACCTGCTGATTGGGAAGGATCTTCGCAGGATCACATGATCCTTAGGACCTGGAAACTACAACCAACAAATCCTACAAACATTTAGCCTCCTTGTCCAATACCTCCCTCAAGCCCAAACTCCTGGGGTCCCCCATATTTTGGGTATGTGAAGCTCAATTTCGATGGTGCCAACAGAGGAAATCCTAGACCAGTGGGCTATGGCAGGGATTTTTGGGATTACAAAGGTAATATCCTGTGGTTCTATGTTGGATCGATATGGAGGGACAAAAATAACACATCAGAGCTATTTTCCATGTTGAAATGCATCCTTATATCCCACCATAAATGGATACCCAAACTTCTGGTCGAAGGTGACTCTAATATCATGATCCAAATTCTCAACAGGCTCCTCAATATCTCAAAAGATAACAAAATCTCCCATAGCTGGTGGTTAGCGTCCAAGTTGGAAGTACTTGAGGCCAACTTGGATGAATCTCTATTCATAGTCACTCACCATGTTATACGTGATGCCAATAAGCTGGCTGACAAGCTAGCTAGCTGGGGCATAGATCGTCCTAGAGAAGAGTGCAACCAAGCGTGGGTCATGTTTGGAAACGAGGACCTCAAAACAACTTGTCAACACATCAACCTATAGGACTATTCACCCCACGATGGGTGTTGGACGGATGAAGAACCTAACTCTCGTTCTCACCACTCATCTTGAGGAGAGGCCCATGCCATGCATCTGGACACATGGGATCGGGACCTCAGTCTCTGTCCTGAATCATTATAACCCACTCCGCTTCATCAACATCCCTCATTATCATCATGCATTCTAAGGGAGGTCCATACAACTACCAATTTGTTGGACAGTGCAATTTTTAATGGAAATTGGATTCGGGAGTTGGCGACAAGGCATTTCACATGGATCGTATGAGCCTGTAAAAGAACATGGAAACACCGAGTTAAGGGGAGGACTGGTATTAGTAACCTCTCACTTTGACACCCTCATATGAGATGTGAGCTGGTCTACACCTTGGTATTCCCTCGCTACATGCATTTGAGATGGTTTTCTCCTACATACACGACGGTCATGGATCGAACCAAGAAGATTGCGAGGAAAATAGTAAACGAGTTGTGGTGAACCTACATGTCACATGCCCTCAAGCAGGAAATCCACGACTCTGCTTATTCCTGCACCCTCAAGTTGGATAAAATATTGAAGCAGAAGCGGGACTTCCCATGTGTGAAACAATTGTTTGAGGATTTAGGTGGGCTCATGGAAGACTCTATCTCGGTGCATACTCGGGTGATGAGACATACAAAAACCCTTGGGGTCTTCTGGAAAACCAAGGCTCTCATGAATTTGGAAATGGAGGATTGCGTTCAAGCCCTTATCAAGCTATACGAGGACATGTTTCTACTGTTCGACAGGATTACCAATATGGAGTCAACTCTGCATGCTTTCTTTAGGTTCCATTGCACGGAAATAGAGCAGGTTAATGCCAAGCTGGATGCTCTGGCTAGAGCCATCACAGGAAAAACCTTTACCAGAATTTTTGATTTAATAGAATTTTCGAGCTTTACAAAAAAAATTGATGCGTTCCTGCCATTAATTATGCGATATTTGTATAAAATCACCGCGAATAGAGAATCGAACAATGCAAAACAATTTTTGCATTTGTATAAAATAAAACACCACGTGCCGCATATCATATATGGTGCGCTTTCCTTATACCCGCACTGGTGCGTTCCTGTAATACAAACACACCGATATTGAAGCATGCATTTTTTTAATGAAAAATTAAAAAAAATACTTACCAGGGTCGACAAGGTTATGGATTCGACCCAAAAATTGGACCCATATCACCCTACGCTTTCTATATATAATCACAAGCTCAACAAATCTAAAATACCTAAAAGGTGAAATCATAATTGTGTATAACAATAGAGGGATTTAAACCCTAATGTAAAATTTTGTAACCACATAAAATGAAAAGAAGCAATGAGAAAATAAGGGTTGTAACATTGAAGGTAAATATAAAGTTTTTTTTTCTAAATCTAGTTAAACTCTAAATAAGGTAATCAAATCAACAATAATATTTACATACTTGAAAATTTTACTATGCATGGTTTTGTTTGATTCACCATACCTAACAAATTTCGATCCTTAGAATAATCCAATTGCTTCAAACTCCTTCCACGTAAGTCTCTTTTCCAAAACTCTCCCCTTTAATTTTTGACAAAATAATGAATTAATGCTTAGGTTTTTTACTTTTAAACACTATTTAGAATTAGTTTTTGCACTTAAATTGCTTCCCTTTTTTTAGTTTAGGGAAAAAATAACTTGTGCGACTTTTATTTAGTTTTGATTTTTCAGCATTTTGGTGCTCTTGTGGTTTGAGGCACTAGTGTGGTCATATATGAAACACACCGGACCTATTACTTTTGGTGCAACACTAGCAACATTAAATTAAACAACTTTTAAAAAAATCACATGCCGTAGTGTGTGTATAATTAGGACGCCTTGATGCGCTTATGTTTATGAAACACACTGGCACATAAAATGTTGTAAAATGCATGTATAAATATCCGCTACTAAATGTAGTGAATATTTTCTATGGTGGGGGATTTTGCGAATGTTCTTTCACGGTGCATTTATAGTTGTTACGATCCAATGTGTTTGGTATATGTGAGCACACCAATGCATGCATATTTGAATTGGCGCATCGGTTTAATTTGTAAATCCTGTGGTTTTATGTATCCAATCAAAATTATATATTCATTTCAAATGTTCTTTTAGTATTCAACCACACCAATTACAATATTTCATAGTATATTTATGTTGCTTAAACTCACCTTATTCCTACATGATGGTTTCCAAACTATATTGGAAGTTAGATTGTAATATAGTTCTTGATTTTTTTTTAGGACCATAGAGATGTATATTAATTGTCGACTTTGCTCAAATGCAGGGAGAAACGTTTGTAGTATCAAATGGACAATTATTTAGATTCCATCTCATTCCATCTTGTTCAAAGTTCGACGAGTTGTATCTTTCCATCCCCAGTAAGTTGACGTTTTATTTATATTTTGACTATTTATTTGAATTTATGTTATCCATGTGAATCTGAATATCAATTTATTCTTTATTGCAGGATCTCGATTCAGGTTTGATTTTGGATGCACAAGATATTCCACTAGTTTCAAAACATAGTAATCTCTTATCAGGAGCAAGATACCACAAGCAATTCATAGATGAAAATGGGAAGTTGCTTTACCTCACCAATTGTAACATGCCATCTTCAAGCTGCAATCCTGGTTCATCAACGGTAATTCACCATGAGTTAGAACTCTTTTATGATACCCCAGTAGTTTGTGGTTGTTCAAAATGTCAATGGTTGAAGGAGAACCCTCAGCCTGTCACACTCATCCATTAAACCTATGATAGATTACCCAATGTTGATGGTCTAATACCCCCTACTTCAATAAAAAATCCAATAGGTTGTAATGACCAGGATGTTAAGCCTCAGACATATGTTGTTATTTTTGTTTATTATTAGGCACTAGGTGCTGAGAATATGGAGTTTGGACATTATTATTTTTATAATTATGATTATTATTGTTTAATTAAATAACTAGCTTCAATTTGGACAACTAACGAGAATGGGGGGCCATGGATTCCACATGTGAGGGGGTTTGGGACTAGGAGTTGTTTATCTCCCTAACATTGCTTGTTGGACCCTATTTTTGGTTATTTTGGTTTATGGGGGTACTATTACATCCTCTTGAATTTTTGGTGGGGCTCTCTTGACTAGTACTACTTTCCTTGACCTTGGTATGGTGTCATTTGTAACTCCTCATGTACTAGTGCACCCTCACTAGCTATTTTTAGCCAATAATCTTTGAAGTGTAACTCCCAAATTTTGATGCACCCTCTTTTTTATATTTTGGGAATGCAATCCCATGTATGAGTAACTCCTCTACCAAATTCGAGTTTCCGTTTAACCTTTGGAGTTACCCCTCTTGGAATTCGAATGACTCAATTGGGGATTTGAATGGTTATTTGTGCATTGGAATGAAATTCCTCTCGTTCTTTTCTTCTAGTTTTTATCATGAGCTCTCTAGTGTAGTGGAATGCTCTCTTGAGTTGGGAATAATTTCTCTAGAGGAGGATATTCATTGTACTGCAGAATATTGAAGGCCTTTTAATGAGGTATGAAGACCCTGTAATGGGTATTGAAGATTGACTATGTAGAACACAACATGAGTCCTTGTCCCATTGATTTTCCTTGTCCGAATATTAGTACATGAATCCCAACAGTGTAAGGTGATGTCCTGAGGTACCTATGTTGTGAAGGGAATCCCATTTCACCAGGTAGTGTAGATGGAAGGGAAAGTTTAGATGGAGAAAGGTGTAGTTGTGGTAAGTTTTTGACAGTGTGGAATGGGCACAAACTTATGTTTTGTTTCACATATTTATTATCATTTTTTTGTTGTGAGACCTATTCCAATGCGTCTAGAGTGAAATTTCCATTAAGTAACACCTTTTGTTTCATTGAAAAAACTTTATGTATGACTGATATATGGTTATTTTTGCGTGGCAATGTTTCTGGTATTGAGATGAGCGCACCCATGTTGGTTTGAGAGTACCTCTCCTATGGATCTATGGCCTCAGCTTAGGGGTGACTGTCATGTTGAAATATGCATGAGCATGGAATTTCTATGGCAGGGTGGAACAATGTCATGTTGAAGCTAGTTTCCCATGATTGAGATGAGTATTCCTTATTATGTTTGTTTACTGCATTTTCATAATATATGTGATTATAGATCTTATTTGCTTATGGAATGTATGGTTGTAGGTGATAGTCTTGAGATATTATTTTATATGGTTGTAGATGATTCTTTTCATGTCTAAAATTTTTCATGTTTATATGGATATGGTTGGTAGTTAATGATCAATATTTTATTATGCGCTTATTTACAATATTCTGATGTACATGTGCTCTTGGATTTAGTTCTTTCTTATGGTTTGTATGGATGTAGGTGAAATCCATGAGATACTATGTTATTATAATCTATATGTCTATATATGGAATCCCTAACATCTGGTTTTACTTAAGTTAATATGGTTGTAGGTAGAAGACAATAGATCTAGTTTCTAGCTTGTCAATACGGTTGAATATGGCAGCTTGTGGTCCTTTTATTTATATTGCTAGAGTTATCTTGCAAATATGATTTTTGTTTATGGTTATATGGTTGTAGAAGATATGATTAATTGATATTATATTACATGTTAAAGTATGGTTCATATCACTTTACATTCATGCTTGCATTTACCTTGCATAGCATGTGCATATGGAAGATGAACTGTATCGCAAGTTTGCTTGTCTTTAAGAAAGGTGACTGTTTTATTTAATGGACTGTTGGAATGATGTCCCAGACATAGATAACCTTATCCCACTATGAATTTACCTTTATTAATCCTTCTCTTGGGTTTCTGGGTGACCTTGGATTTGTATTTGGGGTTGGGGACATGACAGAGTTGTATCAAAGCGAAGGTTTCAACTTTGCGGACATTGGACCTTCTACCGCTTTATGACACTATTTTGGAATGTGTTGTGAAAGAATTTTGACCTCCTTTATGGAATGGAAGAGTTTTTTTTATGCATTATATCTGAAATATAATATTTTATTGTACTAATAGTGACTAACAATGAACACATTTCAGCTTCCAGTTATGTTAGTTAATGAATGACCATGCAGTGTGACTATTGAAAAAAAAACTATTTTTAAAACCCCTAATCGAACCAGTAAAGACTAAAGACACATAACATAGTGAAAAGGAAGCTACAATAGCAAAGATCCGAGATGGATTTTGAAGAAGGATAGATGCCATATATCCCTAAAGATAAGTATGCTAGAAGAAAAGAAGTAAGATCAAATGAACATAAGAGAAGTAGTGAATCTTTAAGTTTGGAAGATTCAGTAAGAAAATGCAGAGAACACAATGAAAGGATCATTCACATTCAAGAACAAATCATTCATGACTTGAAACAATTGAAAAGAACCCAAATATCATGTCCAAGGAACCACCAAGAATCCAAAATACATGAACCAAGAAGAGATTATGAAATACCTAGATCATTCTCAAGAAGACCTCATCACAAACCCTCTACAAAGAAAACGAAAAGGTATTCATCAAGTAGCTTAGAAATTGGCCCTAAAAGATCCCCGGTAAGATATAATAAAGGAATATTTGCACAAAATGAGTTGGTAGGAGAACTAAGAAGAATCAAACCCCCAACATTTTACGGAGAAAATCAAGGAGAAGAGGTTGAATCCTGGTTGTTGGGACTTAGAATTTTTTTCAGTTGCATCAATACACATCAAACATGGAAGCAACGGTAGCCATCTACCATTTGAAAGGTAAATCATATGTTTGGTGGGATCAGTTAGTCAAACTGAAAGACATTGATGAAGATAGAATCTCTTGGAGAAATTTCAAGAAATACTTCCAGAAAGAATACCTCTCAGAGTATTACTATGAAAATAATATGGAGGAGTTCTTTGAACTCAAATCGGGCAGCATGACCATGGAATATTATGAAAAAACGTTCCTATAACTCTTACGGTATGCATATTTCATAAAGGGTGAGAAGGTGAATATTCATAGGTTCCTAAGTGGTCTACCATATTCCTATAAATACAAGATTCAGTATGATAGGCCAAATACTCTTAAAGATGCCATTTGGAAAGCAAAGCACCTATATGATCAGAATAAGAACAAATATCCATATCAGAAGATTGGAAGGAAAAGAAAAGAGACAAGCAAGAACAGATAAAGAAGGGATTCAAGCCTCATCATTCAGAAACAATAATAATTCCTATCAATGAGAGAAAAGCAAAACCAGAGGGGAAGAACATTCCGATAGAAATCCAAGACCACCTATTGAATTTTGGACATGCAAAGGGAATCATTATGACAAGCAATTCCCACTTAAAGAAAGTATCCTCAACAACATTCAAGAATCCTCAATTGATGGTGATGTTGGAATAAGTATTATGAGAATCTATGTATCCCTAGATGGTAGACAAGTCGATCATCAGTCCTAGATGATTAAGGTAGAAGGTAAGAATGTTATTATTCCTATAGCTATTTTGATTGATTATGGAGCTAGCTATAGTTACATTGCACCCAACATAGTTGAGAGATGTTATTTGAAGAAAAGAAAGCTTGAGATAGCAAGTCTAGTGCAGTTGGATACCTGCACCAAGAGGAAAGTCACCGAAATTGTAAGAAAGTGTTCTTTGGAAATGAATGGTCTTAAAACCTTTACAAACCTGAACATCATACCTTTAGGCTCATATGATGTGTTGATTTGAATGTATTGGTTGGATGTGCATCATGCCATCCTTGACTATCATAAAAAAAATTATACTTGTCTAGATGAAGAAGAAAGTTGAGTGATAATGAGAGGTATACCCAGACCCATATCCCTGATACAGATCACAACTTTGCAGTTGAAGAATTGTTTTAGGAAAGTTTTCCATTTGTATGCGGCTTGTGTGCAAGAACCAAGGAAAGGAAAAAAAACAAAACTACAAGATTTCCCAATGTTACAAGAGTTTGCAGACGTATTTCAAGAATTTCCAGGGATGCTACTTGATAGAGAGATCGATTTCACTATATATTTGGTACCAAGAACAATTCCTTCATCTAAAGAACCATACAGAATGAGTACTCTGGAATTGAAAGAGTTTCAAATGCAATTAGAAGATATTTTGAAGAAAGGTTACAAAAGACCCAGTGTGTCACCTTAGGGAGATCCTATTTTGTTTGCAAAGAAGAAGGATGGAAATCTAAGACTCTACCTATAGACAACTGAACAAAGCAACAATAAGAAACAAGTATCCCTTGCCAAGGATTGATAACTTGTTTGACCAGTTGAGAGGTGGTAGAGTATTTTCAAAAATAGATATGAGATTAGGATATCACCAGGTCAAAATAAATAATGAAGACATCAGTAAGACATCATTTTGGATGAGGTATGTGCATTATGATTTTATAGTGACACCTTTTGGATTGAAAAATGCACCAGCAACATTCACGTGTCTAATGAATGGAATTTTCAGGAAGTATTTGGATAAGTTTGTAATTTTGTTCCTAGCTGATGACATCCTCATCTATTCCAAGTTACAATAAGAGCATGAAGAACATCTAAGATTGGTAATGCAAGTACTCAGACAGAATCAGTTTTATGCCAAGATCAACAAGTGTTCATTCTATCATGGTAGAATTCAGTACTTGGGACACATCGTATTAGAAGAAGGAATCTCAGTGGATCCTGAAAATATAAGAGCTATTATGGAATGGCCGACACCAAGGAACGCATCAAAAGTGAGATATTTTATGGGATCAACAAGATGCTATCAGAGATTCATTGAAGGGTTTCAAAAGTTAGCTCATCCTATTACATCCTTGAAGAGGAAGGGTGCGAAGTTTGATTGGAATTCTAAGTGTGAAGACATTTTTCAGAGATTAAAGGAATTAATTACTAGTGCACCAGTTTTGAATATTATAGATCCCGATGAAAGATTTGTAGTGTGCATCGATGCATGTAAGGTATTGGTGGATTATTGACTCAGAATGGCCATGTAATCAATTATGAATCCAGAAATATGAAAGAAAATGAACATAACTATGCCACTCATGATATGGAACTTGCAGCTATCATTCATGCCTTGAAAATGTGGAGACACTACCTAATGGGTAAGAAGTTTGAATTAAGGACTGATCATGATGGGTTGAAGTATTTTTTTTGAGCATCCTACTCTAAATTACAGGAAGAGAAGTTGGATGGAATTTATTTGTGAATATGACTTTGATATCAATCATATCAAAGGTAAGGAGAATAAGGTATTTTATGCACTTAGTAGGAAGATGCATGTGATGCATGTAGTAGCCCTTAGTATTGGTACATATTATTTTAAAGATAGGATCATTGGAACTAATGCCACTGATGATAATTACCATTAGGTAAGACATGAATTTAAACAACAGAAAGTGCCTAAAATTTTTGAATGGTATAGGTTGGAAGGGAATGTAATTCTCTTGTACAAGGATGAAGTGGAGGTGCCAAACTATGGTGATTTGAGGAACATGGTTCTAAAAGAGATGAAAAATGTGATTTATGTTGGGCATTCATTTTACTAGAAAACAGTAGTATCTATGAGGAAGCAGTACTACTAGCTAGGAATGAAGAATGATGTTGCAGAATACATAGCTAGATGCATGGAGTGCCAAAAGGTTAAAGTAGAGCATAAGCGTCCAACTAGACTATTACAACCATTTACTATACCAGAATGGAAGTGGGATGTGGTCACTATTGATTTCATGACAAAGTTTGTAATGTACCAGATCTAATTCAAAGTTACATTAACTCCTAAAAGCGTGCAAAAATAAACAACAAATATAACTTTGACAAAACTAGTTAATTTGACTAGGAATCAAACAAAAAATTTCAAACCACTTTCAGATTCTTCCTAAATTATCCCCAAATATAGGTTAGGACCTGCTAAGGCTTTGGATCAGATGGAAAACATAAGATACCTTGATAATGGAACTTTTATGGGTGATTCACGCCTGGGAATATTTCCTTGGAAAAACAAAGGTTATCAATGCACATTACCCGAGGACTTATGTGGAAACCCAAGGATTCTAGTGCTCATCGAAGGTAATCAGACCTAGGTTAGACTAAAAGGATTATCCCCCAAACCTGGTACAACAAAATTACATAGGTTAGAATAGAATTGACAGTTTTTGGAGTAAAATCTAGCAAGTGCACTACTTTGGTATGGCTGACTAGTCTATTTCCAAATTATTCCAAACACCTCCAGAGGGTCACGAAATTTGAAATCTAGCAAGTGCACTACTTTGGTCTGGCTGACTAGTCTATTTCCAAATTATTCCAAACACCTCCAGAGGGTCACGAAATTCAAAATTAGGACTATGGATGTGTTTATAAAGGTTTGATGGACCTGTAGGATCTTACAAAAATACCAAATAGCTCACAAAATACATTTTATGATAATTACTGTAAAACTAGGCAATTTCTAATGCACATAGAGCAAGCCTAGGAAAAGAGAATTACAAACAACTTTAGTAGTATTCAAATTTATTATCAGGACTGATATATGAAATCAAATAAAAATCATTGAATAGAATCAATCTCTATGAGACTTATATAGCATCATTTGAAATTTTATTTGATCCAGACTTACAGATAATACGCAATCTTCAATGAATTTTACAAATAAGAGCTAGAATCCTCAATAAGAAAGAAGGATTAGAACCATAATATCAGAGCCATATATAGAAGAATAAAAATTTGGAATCTCATGGATGGATAAATATCACCTGATACAACTAACAAGGGATCCATTGCTCTGATAACTCACTTCTTTGTATGAATCTCACAATGAAGTTTCACCTCAAACTTGCACTAGTATCAACAACAACACTGGAGGCTCGAGTTCTTCAGTATGATGGATGGATCAGAACTGCAACTATTTATTTCATGGTTTAATTAGAACTATGATGATGACTAGAGTATGGTTTCTATGGGAACATCTCCCAAAACAGGCTAGGGGCGCATCTCCCAAGCTACTAAGAAGCTAAGCTCTCAAGAAAAATCTCAATACTGGAAAAATATGTGCATTGGGGAGAAACACCTTCTTTTATAACATGAATTGGCTTCAAGGTACAATGAATGTGGTCATCCACCTCAACCAATTTTCTCTCATCGATTAATTTTGAACTTGTAGCTTTGCTACCACTCTTTTTGGACTTGCCATTGAGGAAACTCGAGCCATAGGTGCAATGAATATTTCTTTGGCAAGTTTATTTTTCCTTGGACCTACTTGCCTTCATTAATTATCCATCCTTGGATAAAATTAGTCTTTGTATATTTCCTAATGCTTTTATCTTGCTTTCTTGCTTTTGCTAATCTTCCTTGAGCCTTATCTCTCAAAATCAGGAAACTCCTATCTTCACTGCTTTTATGTTGCTTTTCCTGCTTTTTTTCTTTCTTCATTTTTAGGAATTTATTGCTTTTCTTTATTTTCCTACTTTTATGCTTTCTTCTTCTTTTAGTACTTTCCTACTTTTCTTCTACTCTCTACTTTTCTTCTTTTATTCGGCTTTCCATATTTTTAGTGGATTTATTGATTTTCTATGCTTTTATTCTAGTTTCCATTGTGGATGACAACTCATTGGGTCCACAAGATTTATTATACGCCCTCTTGGGCCACCTCATCATATCCACTCATTAAAAAATTAAATAACAGTAAAATATTTACATTTAATACATTGCACACTATCCTAAGTTTCACAATTAATGCATTCAAAAATTACCCCCTTCACTTATTATTTTTTTCCAGAACCTATAGAGGTTTATAAGGTAGTAGGATGACCACGGAGCCCCAGGGAGGGGACATTACATTCCTCCCCACCCAAAATTTTTTTCCTCAAGCAAGGCATCCACTCCATAGAAACATGAAACCAATCGATGACTTCTCACCATCGAGATTTTGGTGTTGAACTGACATAGCATTGTATTTAAATTGGTCCATCATGATTCCTATGTGACAGTTTGCACATAAAAATATCCCCACTGAGTGAATCACCTATCTCTGCAAATGAAAATGTATGTTCCTCCCAATTGAAACAACTAAGAAGAATGCTAGGATCCCAAGAGAATCTAAATAATGCAATGTGACTATGAAAACCACCACTGCACTCCAACAAAATCAAGGGCATCCAAGACAATCCATCATGTCAAGGAATGCTTGGATCCCAATACCTTACCTGCACCCTCCAAAACATTAATGGTGTTTGAAACCAACCATCAATTCCTGGATCCCATGGTCCTTGATGCTTACCATCAATCATCAATGCTGCTTGTGACAACCTGTCACTCCATGGTATGATAGGATCCATCCACCACCATGTTGGAATTTCATCACTCCCAAAGATGATCAGTAACTCTGTGAGCATCTCCAATAAGACATGAAATTCCTCATGTGCAAAAAACATTCTAATCCCATGGCTCACACCATCATCACTTGTTCCAATCAAATTACTCTAGTGGAACTCCCCTCCACTGTTGTGCATCAAACAAATATCAAGTGGCACAAGTATATGCCATTGCTTCTCACCATACTGAAGGAAGTTGACCAATGGTGTGTCCAAGTGACCAAAATCAAGTTCAAAAGCAGAAACATATGCCTCTTTCTTCTCATGAATACGCAATAGCAATGTTCCCTCCATCAATTCAACATTTCCTTTCACATCCTCGGGTGCTAGGAGTGAAAGAGAGTAGGCTAGCTGCAACTCTTTACCAAGTTCATCCACTAAAACAATAGATGAATGGTATCCTTTGTTGGTTGGTCCAAGGAGAATGTACTGGTGTGCCTCATCCCAAGATATGAATTTCCTCCATAGAGGCAATCTGATTCCTTCCTTGTGCAAGGAAAATGCCTCAATAGGATGTATTCCATTCTATTCATGGCATCTTGCTTGCACAAATGTCTTCCACCACATATGAGCAGAAATATTTATGCAAGTTATCTCCATGAGTTCCATGTACTCTTCCACCCAATCCATATGTGGATGAATGGAATCAAATGGTAGCCAAATGTACATGGTATATTGCTCATCTAACTATCCATTGTGAGAGATGTCAATGGACTCGTAATATGTGTTCTCACCTCATGGAGTCATTAGCTCTGTAATGCACCTATCCATAGATGGACAGATCTCTTTGTTGCTTTATCCCAAGGATATGATCTCAGGATCTCTACTGCTGGGGGCAGGTGGAATAAAATCAAGTACATCCTCCACCAATGGACCTTCCTCACATAGAGAAATTCCATAATCATCCTGGTGTGAAACAAGTGCTCTTCCATCATCTTGCAAGTCAATGCTTCCTTCAAGCACTTGTAAATTTGAAAACTCCTCATGATCACCTAGCACATGAGATTTCTCCAATATGTCATGTGTGCAATCAGCCACACACATCTGGTCACATGTAGTTTTGGCAAATGACTGTGACTCTTCCAATGTCATGTAGAGTTTCTCTACTTATTCTAAATTTTCTTCTGCAACTTTAAGAGCAAGATATCTATCCATAAATAAATGCAAGTAATCTACTTTCATCATCTCTATCTCTCTTTTAATGATGCTTAGTTTGGAAGTAGAGACTCTTTCTACCATTCCTTCTTGTCCCTCATCGATAAGATTGTCAATGGATTTTTGTGAACCATCATTTCGGGACAAGGTTTGTAGTAGATTTTCTTCTATGACTAAGAGTTGGATCTTTAAGTCACTCAATGGATCCTTAAGAGCACTAGGTGGGCTGCCACAAGTGTGCTCATGAAACTCAATAATCATGCAAACTATCCTCTGATAGTTCAACCTTCTCAAAATTTTGATTCTCAACACTAGAAGGCTCTGCCATGCCAATTTTCTCACCAGAAGTGGCTGCAATCTCAAAATGACACAAGGGAATGCAAAAATCAGAATAGTAGAAATACCTTTGTGACACCTTTGTCTTTTCATGTGATGGGGTTGTGATGGCATGTTCCTCCACCAAACTTCTAGTTTCACTCTCCACTAATGTGGGGTTTCCTCTTGCTCCATGATGAATTTCTAAGGATGCTTGGAGGGATGCACTTTCCTCTTCCTCCAAATCTTCTCCACAAGTGGTTTCCTTTCCACCAATCCAATCTTCCATCTCCCTTGTAGTGATCTCAAGCTCACCAACAAATGAGTTTGGTTGTCCATGAGTGGATTCACTCTCCATGCTTTCGACAACCTCTTGCATTGTGTCTTGGCCTCCCATATTTCCATGTTCCCCATTCTCCTTTGATGGTTGATTGGTCATCCCTTCCTCCTCTTTGCTTGGAGCAGTGGAAGAACTTGACAATTTGTTTCTCTCCTCACGAGTCTCTGTTTCTAATTCATTAACATCCTATCCTAGGAAACTTGATACTTCTCCATCTTGAGTGGTGCTCAAATCACAAATTTTGGAGATTCTACTTAAATAAAATCCAAACAATCTCATAACACTTGAATATGCAGATGGCTTTGATGCCACTTCACCTTTGGATCCTTCTTCTTCTTCTTTACTCCGAGAGGTGAAACAACTTGGTTTCTATATGGATGGTTTGCTACTCTCAAAAGAATACTCATCGAAATTCCAAGGCCAAAATCCATACTTGCAAATATAATAATATTTGAAGCATATAGTTGTGCATATATTCTCACCCAAAGCTAGATATTTCTGATAATGGTGAGCCATGTTTTTAATTGTTGCCATCCTACTTGCTAATATATCTTCTAGGCTATCCATTGGTGGATCACGCCTTCTATGCTTTCTGTATATTGATTCATAGAAGAAGTAATCCCCATCCCGTGACATATGAAAATATCCATATATATATTACCTCTTCTTCTTCATATTGCTCAAACTCTTCTTCAACCATATATATGAGCCTCATAGCTGCAACTTGAATATATGATCTGTAATATTTATTCAACTGAGAGTTTATGGAGCTTGGTATTTATGCTCATAGGTGTAGAGGACCATGCTATGATACTATTTTAATGTACCAGATCTTATTCAAAGGTACATTAACTCCAAAAAACTTGAAAAAATTAAACAACAAAGATAGCTTTGACAAAACGAGTTAATTTGACTAGGAATCAAACAAAAAATTTCAAACCACTTTTAGACTCTTCCTAAATTCTCCCTAGATATAGGTTAGAACCTTTTAAGGACTTAGATCAGATTTAAAAGATTCCAATACCTTGATGGAACTTTTATGGGTGATTCACCCCTGGGAATATTTCCTTGGAAAAACCAAGGCTATCAATGCACATTCCTCGAGAACTTCTGTGGAAAACCAAGGCTTATGGTGCTCATTGAAGGTAATAATGTTAAATATACAGCATCAGGAGACATTCTCCAAACCAATCTTGTGTAGTCAAGATTGATCCTCCTGTATAGAGGTGAGAACTTTGATTTCCTTCTGTGTAAAGGTTATACCTCCCATATAGAGGTAATTGATCAAAGTAATGATGTTGTAAAGTCTTGTTAGACAAGGCTCAGAACTTGTGTGTATCAAGTCATGATTATCATGTGAACCTTCCGTATAAAGGTATCCATGATATGGACCTCCTATACAGAGGTGGACCTTCCTTATAAAGGTCATGCTTTACTTGTTAAAATCATTAATGTTGTGTGATATATTATTAACCATGATCACCAGATGCTATTAAGTCTCCTTTAGAGATTGATCACCTCTAAAATAAATTACTTTAGCATATAATCATTTTGTCCGGAATAATATAATATGATCACAACATCCAATAATTCTTCTTAGTATAATGTAATGTGATGGATAATTAAAGTTAGCACATATTGACCATGCAATAAGAGATAAAGAAATAAAAGATAAAGCATAGAGAAAAATAGAATTCGAAATTTCCCATGCAGACACTTTAGCTAATTAAAGAGAACTCAAATTATTAAATCTCCAGTTAAGTATCAATGCTTCAATTAAAGCATCAGTTAAAGATATGTCTCAGTTAACTAAAGAACTCACAATGGTCACTTCAAGTAAATCAATCAACATGGTTTCAGTTAACTAAGTGTTAAATAAAAGGGACTAGTTAACTAAAGTATTTACACTTTGGTTAAACTAAAAGACAACACTTCAATTAAAGAGAAGATCTAGTTAACCAAGTGTTATTGCATGATGACACTTATGTTACACTAAATGATGACACATGATTTGTGACACTTTCATGTCGATACTTAAGTTAGCCACCTAACTAAGTGGGAAAGCTTTCAGTTAAGAGGTGAGTTCATCTTAAGTGACAGCTCAATGAGATGAAGCACTACATGAGAAGTGGGGCACACTACTCCATGCAAGATTAATACATCAAGTTTGAGGGCGAGTTTATCCTGAAGTTAGAAGTTAAAAATAGAAGAGAAGACTGTATAAATATGATATACAGGATTGTTGAATCCAGTGTAGAAAGAGAATTCTCTTCTCCATTGAAGGCAAGGCGCTTTTCTTTGTGCAGGTATTGTCCGTGCATGTTATTGTTGTGTTGGGCACACATCCGATTGATATCTCTATTGATTCTTTATCTTCACCAAGAATTTTTGTGATCTCTTATCTTCCGAAATCAATATGTTATGTTGTAAAAGAAAGCATTCTATGCTATCCATTATATTATATTGATAAGAATTGTTGGGGTTTTGTTCTCATAATTTTGAGGATTTTCCCTAGGGTATATCTTGTGTTATGGTTGTATGAATTTCATGGATTGAATTGTCTCATTTCTTCAAGTCTTTGCATCTAAAATAATTAAAGATCAAATCTCAATCAAATTTCAGAATGGTAGTAGAGCTTAGGGTGTGAAGGAGCTTAGTTTTGCATGCCAGCTAGAGCCTAAGTTGATCCTGAGAAGTTGAGTAGAATATTTGAATACTATGGCATCAATCTTTGTACAATCAAAAGATCGTCTTGAGGGCACCTCAAACTTCAACACTTGGAAGGATAGGATTATCAACATCCTAGAGGAACATGAATTGGATGGCTATGTATCCACTATGGTGGAGGATCCTACATCTAATGTAGGGCGTATGAAATTCAAGAAGAATCAAGTTAAGGATAAACAGATAATCTATGATTTGGTAAAAGATAATTTGATTCCCTTGATCACACCATTGAATACCACGAAAGAATGTTATGATACATTGACTAATATGTATGAGAAGAAGGCCCTAGGTCAAAAGAGGGCATTGAAGAATAATATTCAAAAATTAAATATGGAGACAGATGAGACAATGGCCTCCTTCTTCTCCAGGATCTCTCAGGTAAGATATCAACTTTCTAGTGTTGGGGTAGTGGTGGATGAAGATGATTTTCTCCAAACCGCTATTGATGGTATCCCGTCCTCATGGGAGATATTCTTGGCTATGGTAAATGGTCGAGAGGTACAACCTAACTTTGAAAGGATGTGACATGACTACCTCCAAGAGGAGGGGGAAAATCCAGAGCAAGTCAGTGTGCATCAACGAAGAAAATCTTTCCCTCATGGAAATAATGAAGAAAGGAAAGAAACCCTTCTTCCAAAAGAAGTTCTCTCATTCAAAGAAGAATCATTTCAACAAAGGATTTGACAACTCAAAATCTAGATGCTTCAATTGCAACAAGAAAGGCCATTTCTCAAGATATCGTAGAGCAAAGAGGAAAGGAAAGTTTCATGCTTCTACTGCCATAGAAGATGAAATTACTCAAAAGAATGCATTTGAAGAAAAGGAGACAAGAAAGGAGTATTATCTTGTCTCATCCCTTTCAAGATCCATCATCACAAATGCGGACACATGGTTGATTGACGATGGTGCATCCAAACATATGACTGGTTACAAGAGTACCATCACCGATCTAAAAGAGAAATAATTCACATGCATGGTAGAGTTGGGGGACAACTCAACTTATTTGATCCAAGGAGTTGGATCCAACTCATTCCAATTGAGCACCGGTGATATTGTACATGTGGAGGACATTCTATATGTTCCAGTATTGAAGAAGAACATTCTCTCAATTTCGGTTCTTGAAGAAAAAGGCTTCCGAGTTATCTTCATGGATAACAAATCACTTTTATGACCGAAGAACAAAAGCCTAGAATCCGCTGCTGTGATTGGAGTTCAAGAGGGAGGACTCTACAAGGTACCCGAGAAGTACATTCAAGATATAATTCACCACACTATCATTCCATGAGAGGTATGGCACTGAAGGCTTGGACACCTACACTACAAAGCGCTACTAGGAATTCAAAAGATGGAAAAAGGTATGGCCATATTTGATTTTGAGCATGATAGTGTATGTCGGGGTTGTGCACTTGGGAAGAATGTTAAGAAAATATTTTCTAGCAGTTCTACTAGATCTAAAGGGATTTTAGATTTAATACATTATGATGTATGTGGTCCAATGTCATCCCCCTCCCCGAGTGGATTCTTATATTATGTACTGTTCATAGATGATTTTTCTAGGAAGTCATGGATTTATTTCATGAAGGCTAAAAGTGAAACTCTTGAAAAATTTAAAGAGTTTAAACCCCTAGTTGAAAATCAAAAAGGAAATCATATCCATGAATTAAGGTCTGATAATGGAGGTGAATTTTATTCACATGCATTTAATGAGCTATGTAGTGATGTAGGAATATATAGATAGTTAACAGTACCATACAACCCTCAAAAAAATGAGGTTGTCAAAAGAAAGAATAGAACCATATGTGAGGCTACAAAAGCCATGATGCATGATCAAGATATGTCTACATCATTATGGGAAGAAGCCACCCGTACAACTGTGTACATCCAGAATAGAATCCCGCATTCCATTCTAGATGAGAAGACACCAGAAGAAGTGTTTACCGGTGAGAAGACAAACATCTCACACTTGAGGATCTTCGGAAGCCCAATATACATTCATGTACTGAAAGAAAAGAGAACAAAGATGGAGCCTTTTGGAAAGAAAGGCACCTTTGTGGGTTATAGCGATTCATCCAAAGCATGCCGAATATATGTATATGGTGATAGACACATTGAATTCAGTTGAGATGTTACCTTCCATGAGGATGTTGCTTTCAAAAGATTGAAAGAGTTTCAATGTGATTCAAAGATGGGGGATCTTGAGTCTGATTCTCCCCCTTCAAAGTTAGAGAGGGAGAAACCAGAAGATGCCTCAAATTCTCTAGCTCCTGAAGAACCAGTAGAACTGGTTGAGAGGTCACCTGATGAACCTCCCACTAAAAGAAGATCTGCTTGGTGCCGGGACGTATTAAAAAATGCAGAGAAACATGGAGCACCAATAGGCTCATCTCGAGAGCACAAGCAACCTGAAAGATATTTAGGGTATGATGCACTAATGAGTCACATCAGTGACTCAGAATCATCCTCATATTAAGAAGTTGCAAAGAAGCAATTTTGGAAATATGCAATGATAGAAGAGTACAACTCTATAATCAAGAATGATGTTTGGGAGGTTTTTCCCAAACAAGATCAAGCATGTTGCGGATGGTAGAATTGAGAAGTATAAATCCATATTCATTGCAATAGGTTTCTCTCAGAAAGAAGGAATTTATTATGATGAGACATTTTCCCTTGTGGCAAGGTACACCACAATATGAGCAATGATTGTACTTGCATCTATTCTAGGATGGAAACTTCACCAGATGGATGTGAAGACAACCTTTCTCAATGGTGAGGTTGAGGAATAGGTTTATATTCAGCAACCTGAAGGATTTGTGGTGCATGGGAAGGAGTCCCATGTTTGCAAGCTAAATAAAGCTGTATATGGGATTCAAAAATCCCCTAGGGCTAGGTACTCCAGAATTGATAGATACCTTCATAAACTAGGTTTCTGTAAGAGTGAAGCTGATCCAAAATTGTAATTCAAAGTAGTGAAGAACCAATCGTTGATATTGGTTCTGTATGTTGATGATTTTTTTATCACTGGAGAGGAACATCCGATTGCTTGGTGCAAGAAGGAGCTCACCTTAGAGTTCGAGATGAAAGTCTTAGGTCTAATGCACTACTTTCTTGGCCTTGAGATATGACAAAGAAAAGATGAAATTTTTCTATCTCAAGGGAAGTATAGTGTGGATATATTGCGTAGGTTTGGCATGATAGATTTCAAATCTATGACTACACCGATGGTTTCCAACTTGAGGAAACTTCATGAGTCAGGATCTGGATTAGATCCAGTAGATCCCACTTTGTATAGATGGATTATAGGATCACTAATGTACTTGATACAGTCAAGGACCAATATATGTTATGATGTTAGAATTCTTAGTCAATTTATGTTTGATCTTAGACACATACACTAGAAAGCTGCTAAGCATGTGCTTAGGTACCTTCAAGGTACAATTTCATATGGACTCATATATGCCTTCAATGGAGGAGTCATTTTACTTGGTTATACAGACTTAGACTGGGGAGGAATCATTGTGGACCGTAAGAGCACATCCGGCTACTGTTATAGCCTAGAATAAGCTATGATATCTTGGTCCAGCAGGAAGCAGGGATCAGTAGCCCAGAGCACTACCGAAGCATAATACATAGCTTCTAGTGTTGTCTACCGAGAAGCAATGTGGCTTAGAAAGCTACTTCCATGGTTGTTCAATGAAAAGATTGAGCCTACCGTTATTAGTTGTGACAATCAAAGTTGCATCAAGCTTTCTGGAAACCCAATGTTTCAAGACAAGTCGAAGCACATTGAAATCAAGTATCAGTTCATCTAAGACATGGTCCAGAAATGTACAGTGAAAATTCAGTACATTGATACTAATGAGCATATTGTAGATGTGTTAACAAAGCCTTTGTCAGTGACAAAGTTCGGGTACTTCCGAGACAATATTGGTATGGAAAATAATTCCTCCCTCGCTGAGAGGGAGTGTTAAATATACAGCATTAGGAAATATTCTCCAAACCAATATTGTGCAGTCAAGATTGATCCTCCCGTATAGAGGTGAGCAATTTGATTTCCTTCCATATAAAGGTTATTCCTCCCGTATAGAGGTAATTGATCAAAGTAATGATGTTGTAAATTCTTGTTGGACAAGGCTCCGAACTTGTGTGTATCAAGTCATGATTATCATGTGAACCTTCCGTATAAAGGTATCCATGAGATGGACCTCCCATATAGAGTCAATGTTGTATGATATATTATTAACCATGATCACCAGATTGTTGTTAAGTCTCCTTTAGAGATTGATCACCTCTAAAGTGAATTACTTTAGCATATGATAATTTGGTCCGGAATAATATAATATGATCACAACATCCAATAATTCTTCTTAGTATAATGTAATGTGATGGATAATTAAAGTTAGCACATATTGACCATGCAGTAAGAGATAAATAAATAAAAGATAAAGAATACATATCAAGAGAATTTGAAATTGCCCATGCAGACAATTCAACTAATTAAATAAAACTCAAATTATTAAAGCTTCAGTTAAGTATCAATGCTTCAGTCAAAGCATCAATTAAAGATATGTCTCAGTTAGCTAAATAACTCACAGTGGTCACTTCAAGTCAATCAATCAGCATGCTTTCAATTAACTAAGTGTTAAATAAAAGGGACTAGTTAACTAAAGTATTTACTCTTTAGTCAAACTAAAAGACAACACTTTAGTTAAATAGAAGATCTAGTTAACTAAGTGTTATTGCATGACGACACTTATGTTAAACTAAAATATGACACGTGATTTGTGGCACTTGCATGTCTACACTTAATTTATCCACCTAACTAAGTGGGAAAGCTTTCAGTTAAGAGGCGAGTTCATCCTAAATGACAGCTTGGTGAGATGAATCACTACATGAGAAGTGGGGCGCTCCACTCCATGCAATATTAATACATCCAGTTTGAGGGTGAGTTTATCCTGAAGTTAGAAGTTAAAAATAGAAGATAAGAATGTACAAATATGATATATAGGATTGTTGAATCCAGTGTAAAAAGTGAATTCTCTTCTCCATTGAAGGAAACTGGCGCTTCTCTTTGTGTAGGGTATTTTTCGTGCATGTTATTGTTGTTATGGGAACACATCCGATTGATAACTCTATTGCTTCTGTATCTTCACCAAGAAGTTTGGTGATCTCTTATCTTCCGAAAGCAATCTGCTATGTTGTAAAAGAAATCATTCTCAACTATCCATTATATTATATTGAGAAGAATTGTTGGGGTTTTGTTCTCATAATTTTGAGGATTTTGCCCAGGGTATATATTGTGTTATGGTTGTATGAATTTCATGGATTGAATTGTATCATTGATTCAAGTCTTTGCATCTAAAAGAATTAAAGATAAAATCTCAATCAAATTTCAACATGGTATTATAGCTCAGGGTGTGATGGAGCTCAGTTTTTCATGCCATTTAGAGCCTACGTTGATCCTGAGAACTTGAGCACAAGCTTTGAAGAGTATGGCATAAATATCTGTACGGCCAGAAGACCGTCTTGAGGGTACCTCAAACTTCAACACTTGGAAGGCTAGTATTCTCAACATTCTAGAGGAACATGACTTGGATGGCTCTGTATCCACTGTGGTGGAGGAGCCTAAATCTAATGCAGGGTGCATCAAATTCAAGAAGGATCAAGCTAAGGCTAAACGGATCATTTATGATTTGGTAAAAGATAACTTGATGCCCATGATCACATCATTGAATCCCGTGAAAGAATGTTATGATACATTAACTTATGTGTATGAGAAGAAGGCCCCGAGGCAAAAGAGGGCATTGAAGAATAAGCTTCAGAACTTAAAGATGGAGACGGATGAGACAGTGGCCTCCTTCTTCTCCAAGATCTCTCAGGTAAGAGATCAACTTGCTCGTATTGGAGTAGTGGTGGATGAATATGATTTTCTCCAAACCGCTATTGATGGTATCCCATCCTCATGGGAGACATTCTTGGCTGCAGTAAATGGTCGAGAGGTACAGCCTAACTTCGAAAGGTTTTGGCATGACTACCTCCAAGATGAGGGGCAAATCTAGAGCAAGTTAGTGCACATCAAAGATGAAAATATTGCCCTTATGGAAAAAAGGAAGAAAGGAAAGAAATCATTCTTCCAAAAGAAGTTCTCTCATTCAAAGAAGAAGGATTTCAACAAAGGATTTGACAAATCAAAAGATAGATGCTTCAATTGCAACAAGAAAGGCGATTTCTCAAGATATTGTAGATCAAAGCGGAAATGAAAGTTTCAGTCTTCTACCGCCATAGAATATGAAATCATTCAAAAGAATGCATCCGAAGAAAAGGAGGCAAGAAAGCAGTATTATCTTGTCTCATCCCTTTCAGGATCCATCATCACAAATGCAGACACATGGTTGATTGGCAGTGGTTCATCCAAACATATGATTGGTTACAAGAGTACCATCACCTATCTAAAAGAGAAATAATTCACATGCATGGTAGATTTGGGGGACAAATCAACTTATTCGATCCAAGGAGTTGGATCCACCTTGTTCCAACTAAGCACTGGTGATATTCTACATGTGGAGGAAATTTTATATGTTCTAGGCTTGAAGAAGAAACTCCTCTAAGTTTCGGTTGTTGAAGACAAAGGCTTCTGAGTTATCTTCATGGATAACATAGCACTTTTATGGCCAAAGAATCAAAATCCTAGAATCCGTTGTTGTGATTGGAGTTCGAGAGGGAGGACTCTACAAGGTACCTGTGAAGTACATTCAAGCTATGATTCACCACACTATCAGTCCATGCAAGCTATGGAACTAAAGGATTGGACACCTACACTACAAAGCGCTACCAGGACTTCAAAATATGGTAAAAGGTATGCCCATATTTTATTTTGAGCATGATAGTGTATGTCTGGGTTGTGTACTTGGGAAGAATGTCAAGAAAATATTTTCTAGCAGTTCTACTAGATCTAAATGGATTTTAGATTTAATCCATTTTGATGTATGAGGTCCCATGTCACGCCCCTCCCTAAGTGGATTCTTATATTATGTACTGTTCATAGATGATTTTTCTAGGAAGTCATGGATTTATTTCATGAAGGCTAAAAGTGAAACTCTTAACAAGTGTAAAGAGTTGAAAGCCCTAGTTGAAAATCAGAAAGAAAATCACATCCGTGCATTAATATTTGATAATGGAGGTGAATTTGATTCACGTGCATTTAATGATATATGTAGTAATGCAGGAATATATAGACAGTTAACAGTACCATACAACCCTTAGCAAAATGGGGTTTATGAAAGAAAGAATAGAACCATATGTGAGGCTGCAAAAGCCATGATGCATGATCAAGATATGTCTACATCATTATGGGCAAAAGACACCCGTACAACTGTGTACATATAGAATAGAATCCCGCATGCCATTCTAGATGAGAAGACACCTGAAGAAGTGTTTGTCGGTGAGAATCTAGACATCTCACACTTGAGGATCTTTGGGATCCCAGTATACATTCATGTACTGAAATAAAAGAGAACAAAGATGGATTCTTCTGGAAAGAAACCCACCTTTGTCGGTTATAGCGATTCATCCAAAGCATACTAAATATATGTATTTGGTGAGAGACACATTGAAGTCATTTGAGATGCTACCTTCCATGAGGAAGCTGCTTTCAAAATATCGAATGAGAGTCAATGTGATTCAGAGATGGAGGATCCTGAGTATGATCTCCCCCCTTCAGAGTTAGAGAGGGAGAAACTAGAAGATGCCTTAGATTCGTTAGCTCCTAAAGAACCAGTAGAACTGGCTAAGAGGTCACCTGATGAACCTCTCACTAAAAGAAGATTTGCTTGGTGCCGAGACATCTTACAAAATGTATAGAAACATGGAGCACTAGAAGGTTCATCTAGAGAGCGCAAGCAACCTGACAAATATTTAGGGTATGTTGCATTGATGATTCACATCAGTGATTCAGAACCATCCTCATATATTGAAGAAGCTGTAAAGCAACAAGTTTGGAAAGATGCAATGATAGTAGAGTACAAATCTATAATGAAGAATGATGTTTGGGAGGTTGTTCCCAAACCTGATGGGAAGTCATTGTGACTTCCGAATGGGTTTACAAGATCAAGCATGCTGTGGATGGTAGCATTGAGAATTATAAATCCATATTCATTTCCAGAGGTTTCTCTCAGAAAGAAGCCATCGATTATGATGAGACCTTTGCCCCTGTAGCAAGGTACACCACAATTCAAGCAATGATTTCACTTACATTTGTTCTATGATGGAAAAATCACCAGATGGATGTGAAGACAACCTTTCTCAATGATGAGGTTAGGGAAGAGGTTTATATTCAACAACCTGAAGGATTTGTGCTGCATGGGAAGGAGTCCCATGTTTGCAAGCTAAAGAAAGCTCTATATGGGCTTAAGCAAGCCCCCAGGGCTTGGTAATCCATAATTGATAGCTACCTTTAGAAACTAGGTTACTGTAAGAGTGAAGCTGATCCAAATCTGTACTTCAAAGTAGTGAAGAACCAACCGTTGATATTGGTTCTTTATGTTTATGATTTGTTTCTCATTGGAGAGGAAAATGTGATTTCCTGGTGCAAGAAGGATTTCACCTCAGAGTTTGAGATGAAATGCTTAGGTATAATGCACTACTTTATTGGCCTTGAGATCTGGCAAAGAAAAGATGAAAATTTTCTATCTCAAGGGAAGTATAGTGTGGATATATTGCGTAGTTTTGGCATGATAGATTGCAAATCTATGACTACATCGATGGCTTCCAACTTGAGGAAACTTCATGAGTTAGGATCTGGATCAAATTCAGTAGATCCCACTTTGTATTGAAAACTTATAAGCTTATTAATGTACTTGATTGATCCACATCGCAGTTGGAATTATTGTCGGATGCTAACTTCGACATGACTTCGACAACTTGGCGACTTTGACATGTTCCACGACCTCACAGTTTCACGACATCGACATGTAGCGTCGATCTACGACTTGGGTCCTTCGAACTTCGACAGAATGTCTCTTTGTCTTCCAGTCGACTGTAATAATTGAACTTTCGAACCGTTCTAACTTCTCTTGTAATTGAACGTAATGGGAAAGCACCCAAGCGTCTCAACACTCTCTATATAAGCATGTAAACTATTGTAATATAAAACATAGAATCGATTGAGGATCTCATATATCCAATAATAGATGATCAGTTCGCATTCCTGCATATTATCTGTGTATATTTGTGTTCTATCTGTGTAGTGTATTCCTTCTTTGAGCATTTTGTTTCTTAAGCTTCCACCATAACAAAGCTGACCCATTCAGTCGAACTGTTGTCCCCCTCGTGCTTCCTGGCCATGTGCGGATCATTCGTATCAAAGTACTCAGCTTTGTTCATGCTTGAGTTTGCGTAGACACTTCCATTGAAGTTACTGACTTATGCATGTTCAAACACGCTCACAATCTCAGCAATCCAAACAGACCCTACCTCCAGAAATGGTAAAATAAATAGACGATAGACATGCAGCCGACGAGACAACACAAATTATTGAGAAAGTGTTGACTCGACAATGAACTGAAATGTTCACCCAGTTCAATGAAATTATCATGAGATTTGCTTCGACATCGGGAGTATTTTCGACAAGAACTCACTTCGATAAAATCAACCCCTTCAAAGTGAAAATGAATTTGGACATACCGAATCTTGAAGGAAATATTGACGCAGAATCCGTCGATAATTAGGTGCAACAATTGGAATCCTATTACTATGTGAATCAACTCTCATAAGCTAAAAATATCACCATTTGAACCTTAAATATGTCAACATTTGTGCACTACTGCTGGGAGAACCTCTTGACAAAGATGGAGAAAAGCAGAGACCCCATCGACACATGGTATATATTCGTCGAACATAGTTGAAAGGAATTTTACCTGCCCAAGTACCTCAAGCAGTAGTATAAGAAGTGGAAGTAGCTAAGGAAATGGAAAGACCAATTAGTGCAGAGTTACACCGACGATTTCTATCAACTCATGCCTAGACTTGGCATCCAAGAAGAAGAGAAATTGCTTGTTTTGAAGTACATCAGCGGATTGTCCCAGTATATTTAGCAAGAGATGGAATTTCTGACTGTTATTATGCTTGCAGATGCATTCCACTATGCCAGCAAACTTGAAACCAAGCAGAAAGGGAAAGCACGCTTCGCAACAAATCCGACATCAGGATGACCACATCAGTCGACTTTGACAAGTCGAAATATTCTCAGCCGACTCCACCAAAGCCAAATCATGACAAAAATCCTTTTCAAAAAAGGGAACGTAGAAAACAACCGTCGACTAGAAAATGGTGCGATTACCACCACTCATCTTGGCCTGATACGTCTGAATGCAAAGCTCGGAAGAATTTTTTGGCGACAGTGTCGACATCCAACGCGTTCGACAAGACGGTGGAAGAATCTGATCCAGACGCAATGACCCTTTTGACATCGACATCGACCACTCCAGCCGCCTAGACTATCGTCGATGAGGAGGAATGAGAGCACCCATTTCATGCACGGATATGGGTCTATCACAACCCATTATATATGATCGTGGACAACGGTAGCCAAAAGAACTTCATTTCTGAATATCTCGTAAAGAAACTAAGTCTTGTCACCACTCTGCATCCTCATCCTTACAACATCGGTTGGGTGAATGATGGATAGGAACTACGGGTCACCCGACAATGTAAACTCACCTAGTTCATAAATCCTTTTGAAGATGAATTACTTTGTGACGTAGACCACTCTCCGTAGCTAATGCCCTGTTTGGGAAACCTTACCTATGGGATCACCATGGAAGTTACCAGTCACGACCGTAGAAGGTGATTTTCAGAATCCAGAATCGATGGTACAACATTCAAGAGCGACGACCTACACCAACAATTTCAATGATATTTGCTAAACAAACAAAGAATCTCGTCAATCATGCTCAGAAGTTCGCATTAATAATGATAAAACCACAACATTCTAGGAAGATTGCAGCGACAATTTGACTCACCGACCAAGGTAGCTCCCGATTGAAGCTGTTGATCGGCAACATTCTCGACGAGTATCATAGTTTATTCCAAGATCCATATGAAGTACCTCGACATTTCCAGGTAAAAAAATCCATTGAACTTGCTCTTGGTTCTTCTTTTCCTAATTCATCTGTTTACAAAAGATCCATTCTCAAGAACAAAGAGATTTGCAGACAAATCCAAGAATTGATCGACAAAGTTCATATCCAACCCAGATCCTCTCCTTGTAGAAGTCTAGTCATCCTCGTTCTAAAGAAAGATGGGACTTGGTGCATGTGCATCGACTACAGGGCACTCAACAAAATTTCGGCAAAGAATCGCTACCCTCTTCCGCAGATAGACGAGCTCATCGACTGTCTGAAAGGTGCTAAATTATTTACTAAGGTTGACCTCAAGTCAGGATATCATCAAATTCCAATCGAGCCCTCAGATGTGTGGAAAACTGCTTTCAATACCAAGGAAGGATTCTTTGAATGGCTAGTCATGCCTTTTAGCTTAACCAATGCACCTGCGACTTTCATGCGACGATACATGGACAACATTCTACGACCTTTCATTGGCAAATGGGTCATTGTCTATCTCGACGACATATTGATTTTCAGTTGATAATGGGAAGAACATGTCAGACAGCTTCGACAAGTCCTCGACACTCTCCAGCAACATAAACTTTACTTGAACAAGGACAAGTGTACCTTTGCGATGAACATCATGAAATATTTGGGGTATGTAATTAACACTGTAGGAATTCATGTCGATCCAGACAAAGTAAAAATTCTCAAAGATTGGTCCATTGCTCAAAGAATTCAAGAACTAAGAATTTTTCTTGGTTTGGGGAATTTCTTTCAACGGTTCATACTCGGCTTCAGTCACATAGCCTGGCCCTTGAATCAGTTGAAGAAGGGAAATGGAAAAACTGTCTTCAAATGGACATCGACACAACAAGAATCTTTTGAACAACTCAAGCACAATCTCTGCACTGCACCAGTACTTGTGTTACCTTATTTGCATCGGCCCTTTGATATTGAGATGGACGCATTGGACTATGCCTTGGGCACAGTGATCACTCAGTCTGGTCACCCAGTCGCTTTTCATTCCAAAAATTTTAACGACAAAGTTAGAAGATATTCGACGTACGAAAAAGAACTATACACCATTGTGAAAGCTCTCAAGCAATGGAGGCATTACATCCTTAACAAGGAAATGATCATCCTCACTGACCATAAGCCTCTACAGTTTGCTTTGAACCAGTCAAAATTATAGACAACCAAACAACTCAAGTGGATTAATTACCTACAACAATTCTAGTTGGTAATTAAGTATCGAAAAGGTAACGCTAACATCGTTGCCGATTGTCCAAGAAGACCGTCGATTAATCTCCTTTTTACAGTGATGATTATGCATGGATATGACACCACTACTTGGCCTCAGTTGTATCAGGAAGACATTGAATTTTCACCAGTCTACTGACAGCTTCATACTGACAAGTCATCGACTGTCGACTATTTCCTAAAAGACACCTTGCTATACAATCTTGGGCAGCTTTGTGTACCAACTGGTGAGCATCGACAACAGCTCATTTGGGACGCGCACTACAGCAAGACCGCAGGACACTTTGGAGTAGAAAAGACACTTGTTATTCTGCATAAGTATTTCTTTTGGCCTACACTTGAAATTGACCTCAACAAGTACATTCGATCATGCATTTTTTGTGCCATTGCTAAACCGCCTAATCGACTACAGGGATTGTACACACCTCTGCCAGTTCCTAGTCGACCATGGGAATCTATTTCTATGGAATAATTGATGGGATATCCTACTACCAAATATTAGCATGATACGATATTAGTTTTAGTCGACAGATTTTCCAAGATGGCCATTCTCATACCATGCAAGAAGACCACGACAGTGCAGCAGAATGCTCAACTCTTCTTCACACATGTTTGGAAACACTTTGGTTTACCCACAACCATTAATTTCGAACGAGATGCCAGATTCATTAGCATATTTTGGAAGACTCTCTCCCAATAGCAGGACACATGACTCTCATCGTCGACAGCTTTCCATCCTCAAACCGACGGACAGACGGAAGTTATAAATCACTTGGTCGAACAACTGCTTCGCATGAACAACCACAAGCATTGACGAACATGGGATGAAAGTCTTCCATACATGCAAAACAGTCACAATCGTTCTCAACATATCTCTACGGGAAAGAGTCTATTTGAGATCTATTATAGATTTCAACCCTCAGATCCTATCGACTTGATCATCTCCTCGACACAACAAAAATACGACACTGACTATAGCTAGCAAGAAGTTGATAAAGCCTTGAAGTTTTGAGATCAAATCTGCGACATCCAGAAGAAAGCACAGGAAATGTTGCAACAAGAAAACGAGAAAGTTAATGCTTGACATGACAAACATCATGTTTCTCATTCATTCCAAATTGGGGATAAGGTTTGGTTACATCTCAAGAAGGAGCGCTTCACTGGTCCATTCAAGAATCTCAAACCTTTGCGATATGGTCCGTACAGTATTATTCCACAGATTGGCGAAAACACTTTCCAGCTTGACATTCCTGCATGCTTGGGTCAGCATCCAGTATTCAATGTGGATCTACTTTGACAATACCATGCACCATTGTTGGAACAAAACAACTTGAAAATGGCAGAACCTGACGACATCAATCTAGATGTTCAAGATCCTCTTCCTTGCGACACCATTGTGGGATGACAAGTACGCCATACAAGGATCAACAAAGTTCCCTTGTTTCAGGTTACTAAATCCGGATAGATCCCAGCACATGGACTATGGTACTTTGCTACTGAACTGACCGACAAGTTTCCTCACCTTCACGAGCAAACTATTAGTACTATTATCAGTTGAGGGAAACTCATCACCAGACTGAAAGAATATACCAAAAGGAGAATCTAGAGCAGTAAATGGTGCAGGTGATGTAGAAGAATATTACACCGTAGTGTCCGGATGATGCACTTGAAATTCGGAGGAACAGTTGTTCATATACTAGCTAAAAGAAAGCGCAGTCAAGATCCCTAACCGCTTCTTGCTTATTTGGCTCAGATCACCCCAGACAGAAAAACCGTTGTGGATGCGTGTCAGCTCCATAGGTGTTCAGGGGCCTCAAAGTGGTCTCCCTAGACCACTTTTCCAGGACCCTGAAACCATTAAAACCACCATAAAGGTTTTATGTATCACGAGGCACCAAATAAGTAGGACATGCATTGAGGGGGGAACCATTCTTAAAGTTGCACCTTCTTTGCACAGATCTCGAGGAGGCTTAGCAGAAGATCAACGCTCACCTGAGCGTTAGGATGATGAAATTGCACGAGGTTTATCACTCCTGGTACCCCCCTGAAGCAAAACCGCTACTTCCACGTGGCGATCCCAAGATCGTTAAGGGGGCTTGAAGCGTGTTCCCTAAACTACTTTATGGGGGTCCTGAAAACCACTGGTGGTTTCTGGTATACAACCACTCGATGGATTTTATTTTCCAAGTGTTTCAAGGAGATTCCTTTTAGTGGTCTTGTCAGATCCCACCATCATTTTGAAGTAGCATCTCCTAGTGCTCATTGTTGTCGTCATCACCATACAGAGTGGAGTCCGCTCTTATCACGTAAAGCCTGAAAAGTAGCTATGTAATCATTTCCTAGGTAAAAAACGTTCTTTGAGGATCAAGTGAGTGAGGTTACAAATACTCTCGCTATTGCATAAAATTGAATCATGAAGCTCCTGAGCCTTACTGGTCTGGAGCGCAGAGCTTGAAATGCACAGGTTGATCAAGGTTTGACTAGATTAAGCTGAAAGATCGATGTTCTAAATGACACATTTGATCTCTAGTGGAGGCTCGCAAGGAGCGCTAAGGACTCAGATGACCAGCGTCCATGAGCATCCCACAGATGCACATTCATTGACATTCAGGTGGGAGAAGTCTAAGGTCTCACCCGAGATGTGTAAGGAGAATTCAACAATTACAGTGGTTAAAAAGGAGATGGGCCTTCTGAATGCAGAAGCACGGAAGGAAGGGGCACTCCAGTCCCAACAAAGGATGATCAAATGGTGAAGCGGTAATACCTGAGCAGTTTAATTGGGTGATGAAGGAATCAGGTCCTGTTTCACAGCTCGATAACATAGATGACCTTTTTCCCCGTCGAAAACAAGGTTCGAGAGAAAAGGGCTTGGATGGGGTAGAAGGGATAGATGATGGAGGTTCTGCAAAACAACATACGACAAAAGGGTGGCTGCATCTACATCTTCATGAGACCATAAGTAGTCCAACGAGTGTGCCAAAGGTTCGTAATAGCTCTGAAAGATGGGAACATTGCTAATACATGTATTTCTCATATTGGTGAGAGTTTTTTCCAGCTGGACATATTGCTTTGCCAGCAAAGTGGTCCTGGGTCATAGTCATAGGATAGCCAATAGTATTCCATATGACTGTTATTTGTAACAGATTCTGTTAGAGAGTACAAACATAAATACTTAAAGTTGTTGGGTCGTAACAAATTGCAACAACTTCTTTTGTAGAGAATATGAAGGCTATATATAGCGAAATAGGTAGTAGCCAAAGGGTTGTCTCTCTTTTGTAAGAAGTATCACTTCTAATATTTGACAGTTCGATCAATACCGAAAGAAGAATATCATTTTCCTGATCTTGAAGCCTTTACGGATTCAAAACTTTAATGTGTATAGTTAGTATTTTCTCCTGTTATTCATCTCTTTCATGTTGTGTATGATTCATAAATCTGTCCTTGGTTTAGTATGAGTGCAACTGCTTAAATTATTTCTTCTAATGATGGTTAGCACATGAAGTTTTCCTGTTAATTCGTCTGGAGGTGATATCCTCGTATTATCTAGTGGCGGTTCTATGATCATTTTGTTAAGACCGTTGAATTCCTTTCCTAGGCTCAACACATCATTCTTTCACATAAAATAAAGATTTACTCTCTGCAGTACCTTTACTTTATGCCATTTCATTTTTCATTGATACTCAAAGTTTGGTTTCTGGCACATTGAAATATTGCCCATATATTTCAAGATTGGATATCTAAATTATTTTCTGTTAATTGTGATTTTGATTCAGTAAAGAATTCATAAGATATTATTGATGCCCATGCACAGTTCTAAATAAAACCTTAGAACGTCTCTGGGACTAACATATTTTTTGGCACTGTTGTCAGGGATATGCAATCAAGAAGATAAATATTCCCTGGGGAAAACAACAAAATTATACGCTTTTAGTTTCATAGTGAATGAAATTGGTTTGCAAGCTGTAATCCACTTGGCAAGTCCACAGTAGCAAACCTGGCATCTGGACGAAGACATACCCGCCAGAACCCTAGCCACGAAGAATTTGTGGCCCTAGAAGATTCAGTTTCTTAGATACATAGACGAGGGAGATACCAGTCTACTTCACCAAACTATAAGTGAAGTTTCTCCTCCCCTATGTTTGGCCCTCAATTCCCTCAGTCTGAATTTATTGTCCGAACCCTTGAAAAAGAACCTTTTCCCCAGGATCCTCACACTCATAATTTTCCTAGTTTTCAAAAGATCCCTGCTGTAAGTGAAAATTTTGCAGGTCATGCAATCAACCCAATTCTTTCATTGCCTCACAGGAAAAGAATCTAGACGACAGTCACCTCATGTCAGGAGGAGGCAGAGGAGCACCACCACCACCCCTCAGAACACCAAGATGGGTGGCAAGCCGACATGGACCTCTACAATTACCCATGCCCCTAAATGATATGCATACCCACTACCTGAAGCTGCTACCCCTAAATGATATGCATACCCACTACCTGAAGCTGCTACCAAAGGATGATGGCAGCAAGGGAACACCTGCTGAAGATTGTGTAGACCGTTTCCAAGATTTCACTAACAATATCCTGATTGAACACGATGATGTGTTTATGCCAATTTTTTCCCAGTCATTGGAAGGAGAATCCAAAAAATGGTTCATATCACTACCTAATGCCTCCATCAGCACTATGGAGATCCTGGAAACCACTTTTTTCAAGAAGTGGGGAGTTAAACGTGACAGTCTCTATTATCTAACAGAATTCTCTGCCCCGAAGAAGAACAAATCTGAAAATGTGGTTGACTTTACTGCGAGATTCAACAAGTTATACTTCAGGATTCCTGAGGACATTTGTCCTACCGAAGCAACATCTCGAGTTACATATGCAGCGAATTTCCCATCATATTTTGCCATAACGTTAAGGGAGAGAAGACCGCTCTCACTCAGCGATATGCAAGATGACACCATAGACGTCGAAGGAAATATGAGAGCAGGAGGCAAGATTAAAATAACCAGTGATATTGAACCAAAAGATAAAGGAAAGGCCAAAGAGGAAGGTGTTTCTTTAGAAACAAGGGACTCTCAGGATGCAAAGATTGACGAGATGACCCACATTATCAAGAATCTGTCAAACAAAGTCACTAGAATGGAATTAGAGAGTGGCATTCCTAGAAGACAATCCCCTGTTCGTCCTCCTAATCAATTCAGAAGGCCTTTTAATCCGCAGATGGCATATAGAGAAAAGAGGAATGATGAACAACCGTTAAGGCCTCATATCCGAGAGAAGGAAAACAATCTGGTTGAAATTATAGCAGAATAATATTTTAAAGAGTATACGAAACAACTAAATTGGATGGAAGAAGATTCCCATCTCATGCACCTCACTAGAGAAGATTATGAGAGTTCACTCTTATATGAAGAAATTGGCCCAGACCCACTTGACTCCCAAGAAAATGACTAATTCCTTGACGATCATCCTGATTTTCATAGCGCTCATCCAGATAAGCCACAAAGAAAGTACGACTTGAGACCAAGGCCATAAATGGTAAATAGAAAGAGTAGACTTATCCCTAAGAAGTCCCCACAGAATCTGGCTCAAGCGAAATATCCCCGAGTGCCCTTCCTATCAAAAAGAAAGAACCTACCAAAGGATAGGGAACTTGAGGTCACAATCCCAGATAGCCAAAGTCAGCTAGGCATAAGCCCCCATAAGAAGTAGAGTCGATCCCCAAAGAGGGATCCACCTCTTTAAGTCTAGAGCAGGAACTGAACAAACTAAATATAATTGTTCCCTTGACTGAATTAATAAGGGATCCCATGTATCAAAGCCAAATTGATAAGATGTTACATAGAGTCAAAAGCATAGATCAACAATATTCCATAAATCTAAATGATGAAGCCCCTGCTTTTCAATGTGGCCCACACATTGATAATAAGGAGGAGCCCACTTCCCCGTTTTATGTCACCCTGAACGTACATGAGAAACTTCTGCATAATTGTATCTTGGATTTTGGAGCATCTCACAATCTAATGCCCAAATTTATCATCGAACAGTTGGGACTGGATATCACCATGCCATATCATGATCTCTATAGTTTTGATTCAAGAAAGGTAAAATGCATAGGAATGATAAAAGACTTGGTGGTCACTGTTTCCCAAATACCAGCAAAAAGTGTAATGATGGATGTAGTGGTAGCAGATGTCCCAGTGAAATATGGCATGCTTTTGTCAAGGATTTGGGCTAAGAAACTGGGAGGAACCATGCAGATGGACATGACGTATGCTAGAATACCCATTTTTGTTTGGGAGACCAGACGGTTGTACATAGAAGCAATGTTTGGCCATGTTATAAGTGATCAAGACAGTCCTATGAATTATCCTATATACGTAGTTGATGAAGACATGGGCTGTTACAGATTATCATCGAGAGATCCATCTGAAGAAGAAATTGCACAGGTTCAGGCAACAGAACCAACCACTAAAGATAGCAGGAACCAATTCTGGAAACTCTTTTTCGATGAAGCCTCTGCCAAAGAAGAGTCTGGAGCCGGTGTGGTATTGACATCACCATTGGGAGATGAATCAGTTTGTCTTACAAGTTAGATTTTGACACCAAAAACAATGTTTCCGAATATGAATCACTCATCCTCGGCCTTTGAGCAGTAAGGGACTTAAAAATCACTAAGCTGGCAGTTTTTGGAGACTTTGAACTGGTGGTTAATTAGATTAGAATTATTTATCAAACAAGACATCCAAGACTCAGAGCATATCAAAATATTGCTTGGGACCTCATTGAGAATTTCTTTGATGCCTTCAACATTAATTTCGTACCCCGGGAAGAAAATCAACAAGCTGATGCATTGGTCATGATGGCAATTTCTTTCAAGCCTCCCAAGAAGCCAAAATTAAATTATGAGGTTGAAATGCGATATCGCCCCTCCATCCCTGACAATGTGAAAAGTTGGCAGGTTTTCAAAGATGACCAACAAATCAACCGCTTCTTGTAGCTTGTCGGGAAATTCTCAAATATTGACATAGACGGTAATTATAGGGAGACGAAAGAAAGTAGCTCACAGATAGAAGACGTTGCAAGCCCTGGGTTGATGCAGTAGATTGTTGGCCACAAGTTCTTGCAACTAAAAAGTAACTTCATTCCTAAAGGATTGGTTCTATTAGAGCAGTTGTTCGATAAAATAAGTCCTAGTCAAACCAACAGTACAACCAACTATTAAGGTTGTATAGGAGGTAAATCTCGGTACCATGGAGGATCCCAAATTCATAAGACTTTCTCAGTCCCTCACAATTGAGCAAAGTAAAAGGTATGAGGAATTATTCAAAAATTATGTAGATGATTTTGCATGGAAATATGAAGACCTCAGAATCTATGATACTACCATAATACAACATAGGATTCCCTTAAAACCAGATGCTAATCCAGTGAAGCAAAAGTTGAGACAGGTGAACCCTATCTTGCTGCCAATAATTGAAAAGGAAGTGAGGAATCTTCTTGATGCAAAAATCATCATTCCACTAAGATATTTAGAGTGGGAGGCTAACCTGGTGCCAGTCAGAAAGAAAAATGGAGAAATCTGGTTATGTGTTGATTTCATAAACCTGAACAGGTGTTCTTTGAAGGATAATTACCCCTTACCCAAAATGGATCATATTCTATAAAAGGTGGTTGGGTCAACCAGAGTATCTATGATGGATGGGTTCTCAGGCTATAATCAGATTGCCATGCACTTAGATGATAGGGAAAAGACAACTTTCACTACACCATGGGGAACTTTTATGTATGATAAAATGCCATTTGGTCTTATGAATGTTGGCGCAACATTCCAAAGGGCCATGCCCATAGCATTCATAGGTGAAAAGAACAAATTATTGTTATATACCTGGATGATATGCCAATATTTTCTAAATCTGAAAAAGATCATATTCAGCATCTGAAGCAAACTTTTGAGAAATGAAAAAAGTATGGCTTGTCTCTCAACCCAAAGAATCCTTTTTTGCAATGACAGAGGGAAAATTGCTGGGGCACATCATTTCTAAGGATGGCGTGAGGATAGACCTGGAGAGAGTGGCGGCTATCAAGCTAATTGAGCTCCCATGAAATAAAAGGGAGGTACATTCTTTCATTGGTAAAATAATTTTTTTTACAAATATTTATTCCTAATTTTGCTGAAATAATGAAAGAAATTGCTGACATGCTGATAAAAGATGCTGAAATAAAATGGACCATAGCTATGAGGAAATCTTTGAAATAGATAAAGAATTCCCTGGGATAGGAGCATGCTTTGACTAGCCCAGATTATACTAAGGATTTCCTAATTTTCTCTTTTTCCTCTGAGGTCACTATTGAAGCAGTCCTTTTACAAAAAACTCAGGAAGGGCATGAAAAACCCATTGCTTTCTTCAATCGAGCCCTGAGTGTAGCTAGGGTTTTCACCCTAGCTTGTGCAAATGAGCACCTACTAAGGAGAAGGGACTCCTTAGTAGCAGTTTAGTAAAATGGTGAAATATGACAGTAAATAAAAATAAATTTAAACTAACATGAGCATTGACATAAATAACAAAACATAAAAATATGGTGAAGATCTCTCTTTTTGTATTAAAAATTACCTCAGGTGTAGAGGTTGATGAAGCCCTTGCAACAGTCCAAGAGGGTTACTTCCAAGCTCCAGTGTTGTTCCTTCTCCTTCTTCCAAAGATGTTTTGGAAATGGGGCCAAAAGGGTTCTCAAGACTTAGCTCCAAATGGAGAGCTAGGGTTTCAAGGGAATTTTTGGTAGTGTGAGGATAGGGATGATTGTGGATGTGAAATGGGGTGCCTCCATCACCTATTTATAGGTTTTTAGTGGTGGAGTGTTGACCCATGGTTTTGGGCACCATATGGTTTAGGTCAGCTGTATAGGGTTTTTGCTTCCTTTTTTCCCTCTCTTTCCTCTTTTTTGTATTTTTTATTCCCTTTTTAGAGGGTTTTTGCTATTTTTGGAGGAATTTAACTTATTTTGGGGAAAAAAGGGGGGTTTTGTCATTTTGGAGGCTTTTTAATGGTTTTTTAAGGTTTTGGAGGCAAATATGGTAGGAAATATGGTTGAATGAGTCATGTGATGAGGGAGATGAGGTAGTGAGCACTTTTTGGGTGTTAACAGATTGCCCCCTGATGTGTGAGAGCAGGAGCTCATCGTATGGTTGATAGACATCATAGGTCTTTTATGGTTTTCCTGGGATGTGGAGAGGAGAAGAAACAAATTAGAGCCCGGAACAATGGTCCTGAACAAACTGCAAAAGCTGAAAATACATGACCTCAATAATGAATGAGGAATAATCTCAACATATGGACAAGGTGGGCATTCCCATGCTCGTATCAAGATATAGAACAATAACAAGGGGGTCCAAAAATGGGGACCTAAAATATACATGGCCTCAAATAATGAATGAGGAAGAATCTCAATATATGGATGAGGCGGGCATACGCATGCTCGTATCAAGATATATATAAAACATAACAAGGAGGCCCAAAAATGGGGACCTGAAATATACATAGAGAGCCACTGTGTACATCATAAGGGTTTGGAGGGGACACCGAATCTGGGACATACTGTTGGGCTGACCATGTCTGAGCTGAAGAACTGATACACTAGAATAACAATAGTGCTACTGAGTTTGGTACCAAAGGAACTGATGAGCTATTGGATCATAGTGACTGGGGGAATAGCATTAATGGTACACTATTCTGGAACTAAACTGGGTACTCAAGGAAGCATATAACTGGATGGATTTCGAATACAATCACCAATGCAACCCGGACATCCACAGAAACATATAACTGGGCGTTCCGAAGTGACTCACCGATGTGCTAGAGTCGGGGGAAATCTGGGGTCTTTGACCAATAACTGAAGGGATATATACCCTACGCGATTCTCAATGATGCGATCAAGGTGTTGAAGTTGAGCACGTGAGAAACAACCACTTGGAGAGGCACTAATGACTCCTCTCAAAATGGTCCGTAGGCACTCACCACAGATGGTGATGAGTCCAAGGCGCAGGGACCTCTAGGTCTATCCTCTGGAATAGATGGGCTGTTGTTGACAGAGGGAGACTTGCAACTAGCAAGGAAATGATGTTTCCTTGATAGGAGCACGAGGTGGAGAACCGAAGTGTGAGAGTATTGATGGTAGGACTGACATACTGTGGGGGATAACTAGGCAAGTAGAGTGGGTGGACTCAAACTTCCTTTGTTCAGAGTATGATGGCGGGGATGATCGGGCCGGAAATGAAACTGACTGGTGGGAAGGGGATCATAGCTATAATGGATCAAGGATAGTGATTGGGAATCTGGGATGAGTGATACTCAAGATGGTGTAAGATGGCAGGAGATTGCAGAATACTCTGAACAAAGGCGACCTGATTGGGGGTGCTGCCGAGATGAGTGATCATAGTGCTGAGAGGAACTGGGGGGACTTCTTCATGGGTTAAGGAACTAGAAGAAGTGTGTTCAAAATGGTACTATCGTGTGGATTTATACAAGTCTAGGACAGTTCATGCTCGTGATTGCTTTCAATTTTAAGGAGTTTGAAAGCGATAAGAAGACTCTGAAATAATGGAATGGTACCATCGTGTGGATTTGTGCAATCCCAGGACGGTGTGTGCTCGTGGTTGCTTTCAATTTTAGAGAGTCTAAAAGCGATAAGAAGACTCCAGGGGGGTGCTTTTTCGTGTGTTAGTCTCCAAGGCCCGAAGAAGCATAAAAGGATGCAATGAAGAACTCTTCTAGCCGGTGTGACTAGAGTATTCCTTTTTTGTAATTAGTCTACTAGGTCCAGAAAAGGGTTAAACTTATACCAGATAGATGCCCTTTCAGGTACTTTAACGAGCATGAAAGGAAGCAAGATTGGTCGACGATCTTTTCATTGTTTTAGGAGTCAGAAAAGAGCTTAACATAAACTCCCTAAGTGCCTTTTTCGTAAAGGACTTGTCCGGCCCGAAAAAGGGATAAAATTATACCGAACAAAAGGAATGGCCAAGCAAGGAGGAAGTGCTCAGTCAAGGAACATCGATGAGAACCAAGAACGAGGGTGAGGGGGAACACTGGTGGGCCTCCTTGCGGGTTGATGAATGGTGGCAAAATAACAAAATGATTGCAGTATGAATGGAGTGAATGACTCATGTAAAATTGTGGAACAATCTGATGGCGGCTAATGTGGTGCGCAAACCGAGGCAATGAGGTGTCAGAACACAATGTTGAAATTGTACCTAGTGAGAGTAAGAAATTATCTCAAGCATCATCACGAGCTTGGAAAACTGAATCCGGCGATATAAAAAGTGTCAAAAATGGATAACGGCCAAGGTGGCATGTAAACCAAGGCGACGGGGGGCGTTTTGGGAAAAATACCCGAAAAATCAGGGGGTGAGAGCGAGAAATGATCTCAAGCATCATCACGGGATCGAAAAAATGAATCTGATGATATAATGTATATCAGAAATGGAGAACAGACGAAGTGGCATGCAAACCAAGGCGATGAGTGGTGTCTAGAAAAAATGCTCAAAAAACAGCGCGAAAAAAATAAGAAAACAAGTCGACCATCATGATGGGCTTGTCATGTTGATTCCAGTGGTGGAAATAGTTCGGAGAATGGTCTCCGTATGGATGCAGAATAGCCGAAACAAGAAAATTTCAACAGGCTATAAACAGTAAGTGGGCCCAACATGACAAGTGTTAGTTGGACTTATGACCATTTGTGGATGAGGGTTTACATTCCATGAAGTCGATGGCCCATTTGCAGAAGGGACCAATGGTGACGACTGGGTGTAATGGAGCGGGTGGTGTCCGAGCCTTAGGGGCAAAAAGTTGGCAATTATGGCAATGTTTGACCGCTGTGATGTAGTCGGTAAAGAGTGTGGGCTAGAAGTATCTGGCGTGGATGACCTTTTGGGCGATGGCCATTCCAGAGAAATGTCTGCCGCAGGCGCCGCTATGACAGTCATTGAGGACTTGTTTGGCTTCCTCGTGTGTAAGACAACGACGGAGAATCGTATCAACCCCTTGCCGGTAAAGGACATCGCCCAAGAGGAGATATCGAGAGGCCTGGTGACGGATACGATGGTGTCCATCATGATTTATGTATGGTCGAAACTTCTATGTGCGAAGGTATAACAAAATATCACCGTACTATGGGTCATCGGACGAGATGATGAACAAGTGATTGTCGGGTAACTCATTGGAGATTTGTGGGGATGACGAAAGGGATGGGAGATCGGTTATGAGCCGGGAAAGCACGAGGGCTTTAGTGCTCTTAGGGGTTGTGAAAGTTAGGTCATATTCTTGGAGGATAATGACCCATTTAGCAACGTGACCTTGTAGAAGTTGCCGGTTCAAAAGATAGACCATGGGGTTGGAGTCGGTGACAACTGTTGTCCAGATAAGGTCTGGTTGACATAATAAATGACATGCTCCTGGCGAGAAGCGTCTTCTTGGACAAGGACTCTGGACACGGCATGGTCGGATGCCGAGACGTAAAGGATTAAGTTTTGAGAGAAATCCGGAGGGGAGATCAAAGGGGCTTGTGTGAGGGCCTTTTTAAGGGCTTCGAATGTAGCTTGCAGTTGGTCATCCCAAACAAAGGGTATGTGAGTACGAAGCAGGCGTAAGAGACCATGAACTGTGGTGGCATAATCAAGAATGAAGTGACGAAGAAAATTAGATTTCTCCTGCAAACTCTGGAGCTGCCGGAGCGTGCGATGTGGAGGAAGGTCTATGATGGCTTGGACTTTGAGGGGATAAACAACGATTCCTTTATGGGAAACAATGAAACCCAACAACCGGCCTGCTGGAACGCAAAAGACACACTTGAGTGGGTTCAAGCGAATATGATATTTGCGACAACGCAGAAAGACTTGCCGGAGGTCATTAAGGTGGTTTGATTGTTGCCGGGAACAAGCTGTAAGATCGTCAAGATAGACTAGTAGGATATGGACCAAGTCATGAAAAAAATAGGTCATGGCATGCTGGAAGGTGGCACCAGCATTTTTAAGGCCAAAAGGCATGACACGATAGGAAAAGGTACCCCATGGGGTAGTGAAGGCAGTCTTATATTGATCTTCCTTGTGGATTTGAATCTGGTTATATCCAGAGAAACTGTCCATGAAGGATAGGACTTCATTCCTTGCACGCGTGGGGAAGTTGTCTTTGGGACATGCTCGGTTCAAATCATGGAAGTCAGTACATACACGGATGGTGCCTTGTTTCTTGTTAACAGGGACAGGGTTAGAAACCCAAGTGGTATATGCAACAGGATAAATGAATCCTACTATGCGAAGTTTCTCAATCTCTGCTTTAACAGCGGGGAGCTTTGATGGGTGAATGGGGCTCTGTTTCTGGCGAACGGGGGGTACATCTGGCCACGCGTCAATGTGGTGTTCTATAATAGCGGGGTCAAGACCAAGCATTTCGGTATAGGACCAGGCAAAGACATCACGAAACTCTTGGAAAAGGTTTTTGTACTCTCTAATCTCAAACCCACTCTAAGAGGCTCCTAAAGTAATGAGTTCAGGGGCACTTCCTGGGGCAGAGATATCAATTTGGATTGTGGGTGAGATATTGGCCATGTTACCTTCCTCAAAGGTGCCAGGGGTGGGAATGGGATCTTTAAACCAATCGACTTTGGTGGGGAGGAAATCTTTGGACTCAACCGAAAATTGGGTGGCTGTGATGGAGGAGGATGCCTCTGGGAAGAAATAGGAATGATGGTGCATATCCTCCCAGGGGTAATTAGGGGTAGTAAGAGCCTCTAGAATCTCCTCATCATTGTGGAAAGTCTAAGCTGTCAAATTAGTTGACGAGGGAGTGGTAGTAGAAGAGATCATATAAATGGTATTAATCTCTCCAGATGACGGGGATACTGGGGGGTGGATCTCCTCAATGGGGGGGAGCCGTCTCGAGGTCCAAGTTATTCCTCTCATATAGAGCTACTCTGTAATCTGGGAGATCTGGATAGTGATGTGAGTAATGGCCGTAAATACTGCATATTGCACAAGGGTGATTGGTACACTGTGATTTAGCACAAGGCTTAGGGGTTGGGTCGAGTTGGACAACTGGGATGTTGGGGTCATCGTCAAGCATTTGCATGTGCTCTTGTAATGTAGGTAATCGTGGAAATTAATGGGTAGGATGGCCTAACTCATCACACAATGAGTATTTTGGAGGAGCACAAAACACAAGGGGGTTTTTAACTATTTTGGGCTGGGGTACAATAGTGTATGGTTGTGGGTCTTTGCCCCCAGTGTGCTTGATAAGAGGGGATGGATTAGTAGATGAGGAAGGGGTAGAGACATCGGTAGGTGGTTGACTAGTAGTGGTGATGGGTTGCAGCGGTTGTAGGATGACATTTGGTGTCGGAGGGGTAACAGGAGGCACAATGTACCATACAGGTAATCCTAAGGTTAAACCATGGAGGCTGAGGGTAGCCATAACCGGGGTGCTTACTACTCCCGAAGGGGGAAATAGGAAAGGGATTGTATGGATGGGTGTAACACCAACATGACTAGGTACCAATGGTGGTTTGGGTAGCAAGGGCGGTTGATGGTTGGGTGTTGGTGTATTGTGGGAAAGGGTACATAAGTCAGATATTTCGGTCGTGGGTGATGGGGGTGGAATGGCTTGGAATGTTGAAGTCATCGACATATCTGAGTAAACTACGGGTCCCACTGAGGAAACCAACAAGGTAGACGCACCGCAAATAGGTTGTTCGACCATGGGAAGAACGTTTTCGGGTGCGGTGGGGGCATTGGGATCGTAATAGGTGAGTTGATCAACCTTGACCACGCGTCTGTCATGGGGGAACATCATGGTACGAAAAACAGATGGAGAAACTGCCCGCTTGGTGTACATGTAACTGCAGCCAAGTAAGAGGTTATAATCAAGTTGGGAGTTGATGACCTCTATGTCAATAAGCACCATTTTACCAGCCAACTGGATGGGGACATTAGCTAAGAGACCTTGGGGTTGAGCTGAATGGCCGTCGTAGGCTCGCAATGCAGTGGTGGACTATTGGAGAGTAGGGGATCCCAACTTCTGCCAAACGAATGTGGACATAACGCATGTAGAGGCACCTTCATCGATGATGCACCGATGGATGACAAGATTCCAGACGGATACAGAAACTTGGAATGCTAATGTAGAAGGCAGGCGTGGTTCAGATTGGTCCAAATGAAAGGCCATCATTCGTGAATCATTTGTGTCAATAGCACCAATAGCTGAAAGCAAAGTCTCGCGATGTGTAGGACATTATTTTAAGACCTCTAATGCAGACATGGCTGCGGGGGACTGAGCTAAATCATCTACAATGTTGTAATTAGAGGCAGCGCAAGCATTGGGGTTATTGTTGATGCGGAAAAGTGGGAAGCGAGGGGATTTGGAGGCACCATCTAGTGGAGTCGGAGGTATTCGTAATGACTGATCGGTGGGAAGAGTGTTGGTATTTTTGTTGGCGGGAAGGGCTTCAGGGGTGGAGCCATATTGGTTCCGACGGGTTTGAATGTTGACATCGGTGGAGGACATAATTAACAAGTGATGGGTACCTGAGTCTATCATGGGTTGATCAGGAGCGGCATAAGTGATTTGCTATTGTGGCAGCACATTACCCTGAGGGGGAGCCAACGGTTGAGTGTTCACTGTGCCTTGGGTTGGTAAAGGGTTTTGTAGCACCAAGGGTTGAGGTTGAGGTGGTGGGGGGTTGGGCGGCGCCTTAGGAGCCGCATGCCCTTGGTGGTGGGCATCATCAGTACAGAGTTTCTGAGCCCGCTCCAAATGTGGGCAAGCGTGTGTGTAATGGCCATAGAACTTGCAAATAGAACAAGGATGGTTCGTTCACAAATTAGGGTTTTTGGCTTGTTTGGGCGGCCGGTCAGCGTTTTGGTTGGTAGGTGCCGCATTATTATTGTTCAGGGGATTAGGAGGTTGGCCTCCTTGGTCTGGAGGGGGGTTATTCCTGCGGTTACGTCCTTTGCCACGGTTTTGCTGGCATTGCTAGCATTGGATATTTTGGTTCTGCTGCGGATTCTGTTGGGCATACACTTGCCCTTGGGCAGCAGGTGGGTTCTGGGGTTGTGCAGGTGCGGGAGTAGGCTGCGGTGGATAATAAGTAGGTGGAGGCGGCGTAGGTGATGAACCTTGTGGGGGTTGCTGATATGCATGTGCAACAGGTTGTGGGTTTGCCGCAGGGGCTGCCTCGGGAAGATAATAAGCAGGCGGGGCTTGAGAGGATACAGGATCTTGCGCAACCTGTGGGTGATAATATGGTTGAGGTGTGACCGGGGGGGCATAAGCAGGGGATGCATGACCAAAGCACTGAGGTGGACATGAGGGTCGGTGGGAATGGTGATGTTGTGCCATGGGAGCATATGAATTGGTTGCTCCGGACTGAGATGTAGCCCACGAAAGGTCGAGACCAGGGCTAGGACCTGCTATGGAAAAGGGCTAGTTATGTGAGGCTATACGGCCAATGATGCCATCTGCGGCATGGGATGCCCCCGACGCATCATGTCGGGAGGAATCACCGCGGGGGGCGTCAGGTATGATGGAATATAGATAACCAGACTGGGCGTAAATAAGGTCAAATTGATGGTCTTTGAGGATGGCCTCTTCTTCGGACTGGGGTTGCTCGGATGCCACATCCTTGGCAATGATAGGAAGGAGAGATTTTAGAAACCAATCTAAGAAGATACAGTCATCTAACTTGATTTTGCAGAGGCTTTGGTGTCGATGCCACTCATGAATGTGGTTAGTGATGTGGGTGGTCGTGTTCTGTCTGCAAGACAGTAGGATCTCAACTCCCGAGTCATAGCGGACATGTAACTAAAAGAACTGTAGGAAGGTCGAGGCGAGGGAGGTAAAGGTGGCATGGGTCCCATGTGGCTGCTCGATGTACCACTTGGCTGCAGAGCCAGTGAGGGTGCATTGTAACAGACGGAGTCGGACAGAGTCGTCCACTATGGAGTTGGAGGAACACCATAGATGGAAGGACATAATGTGGTTCTAGGGGTCCTCATCGGCCTTGCCCTCAAAATTAGGGATGTATGAGGGGAGTTTGGTGGGCATGTGAGGCCACACAGGGTCATGTTTGATGGGATTGTTGGTCAATATGCCCAGGTCAAGAAGGTTGAGACTAGCCATGAATGGAAAACTAGTAGAAGGATGTGACATATTGGTGGTTGTGACCACATTGGGGCCAATGCCCCCAAGTGGAGGAATTGGGTTCGGGTTGGGGAAGTTTCCCCCAGGTGGAGGAAGGAAGGTGGTATGGGATGGTCCTACACCGCCAAGGGTAGTGTGAGCCACTGGTGGAGTTGGGATGGGTATGGTAGCCACTGGAATAGGTACAGTGACCAGAATGGTGGATGTGGGCCCCATCGAGGGCATACCCAAAGCGGGTGTGGTAGCGGGGGTGGTGGTAGATGCTCCACCAGTGGTGCCTACAAAGAAAGGGTTTGAATTCATGCCAGCCATGGGGCTGGTTGGTGCAGTGTAAGTGGGGTTCTCAGACTCTGCCTCAGAATCAGAGGTAAAATAAGGGGCGTCAGTGCCAGGGGACGGAGCTCTATGTCTGCGACGAGTGGAGTCGAGTGATGAAGCTCTACGTCTATGGCAGGTGATGTCAAGTGAACTGTGCTGTGGGAGCTTGCCCCAGAGGCACCGAGAATGTCTCGGGGACTCAATGGTGACAGATGGTGTCATGTCTCGGGGAGTTGTGTTGAGTGAAAAATAGCTCAAAAACCCTAATGCATCCAGGTGTGCAAAAGGAGAGCGCAAAAAATATGGCACTCAGGCCAACAACCAGCTCAAAACACTCACTGTAGCAGCTGTGCTACAATAAATGGAGCGTTAACAAAAATGGTTAGAATACCAACAAGTAGCAGGTTTCCTAAAAAATAAAAATAGTGGACTCGCTAGACCAAAGGAAGGTAAGGGAGCATGCAAACACCTAGCTAAATAGTATTCTGACTCAACCAGACATATCCTCTGCAAGGTGATGAAATCCAAGTCAGACAATATGGATAGTAGAGCCAAGTGGCTAAAGATATCCCCCTATCGGGAGGGACACCGGGTAGTCAATCCTAGAATAAAAGCAACTAAGATACCCCGTTCATGACATGTTCGGTTGGGTGAATCTGCAGTTTGGTTCTATCGCTGTTGTACTCCCATATGGGTAGTACACCGAGAACTACAAAAGGTATCCTTCGGTTGTTGAATGGATTGCGGTATTCCACTCAGGCTTCCGGAACCAGTCTGGCTACTTCAACCCTCCTAGGGGAGAGGCCTTCCCGATAAATTTCTTTAAACCATGTCAAAAAATACTAGGGGATTTTGGTTCCCTAATGGACAACAACTATGTCTCAAGTGTAAGCGACTGAGGGGTGTTATTTGGATGCCTATCCCCCCGACCCTACCTAACTACAATATTCTTCTATGTTCCCCAAGTGGGGTTAGAATGTTGGTTGTGTTAAGCAGTATTTTAGGGTTCACTTGAATTAAGTGACAGAGTGTGTGCGTGTGAGATAATGAACCCAACTAAAAGTGCCATGGGATGGGCAACTTTCTAACTAACAATGATAATGCAGAAATTAAACTTTGAATACAAGATTTTCTTTTCTTTTTTCAATTAAAATGCTTAAACTAGAAAAAACTTTGAAAATGGAACAGAGATCAAAACTGCAGAAAAAAGGCTGTAGGGAAGTATGGTTGCAGATAGGACAGATGGCTGTGCAGGTGCATAAAATATTGCAGCAAAGTTCTGGGTTCAAACAGGGAAAAAGTGCAGAAAACAGATCGTGGGTCTGTGGTGAAACTGCGCGGTCGGATCGCGGGAAACAGGTCGACAGTCGCGGGTGGACTGCAGGAAAATGGCTGGAAGACGCAGGTGGATCATAGGAAAATGGCTGAAAGCCGCAGGCGGATCACAGGAAAATGGCTGAAAGCTATAGGCGGATTGTAGGAAAATGGCTGAAAGTCGTAGGCAGATCGCTGGAAAATGGCTGAAAGCCACAGGCGGATCGTAGGAAATATGGACGAATGAGTCATGTGATGAGGGAGATGAGGTAGTGTGCACTTTTTGGGTGTTAACACTGAGGGACATAGAATTGAAATATAGCACAATGGAGAAGCAGGCCTACACACTTGTCAAAGAACTCAAGTCGTTCAGGAGATACATCTTGCATTCCAAGATCATCGCTCATGTCCTGGGGAGTACCATTAAAGATATCTCGTGCCAACCTGATAGTGAAGGAAGGAGAGGAAAGTGGATTTCCAAAATCCAGGAGTACGATATGGAGATTAAACCTACCAAGTTGGTGAAAGTACAGGGACTAGCTAAGATCTTGGTTGAGTCGAAATACCAATCCATTGAGATCAATTAGATCAATAAATTCCTTTGTTTGGAAAATGAAGAGGGTCAGCAAAACCTTCCTGACCAGGTAGCCAAGAAGTTTATTGGGTCAGATTGGTGCGGGGACATAGTATACTATTTATAGAATCTTACCTACCCCCCGGAATGGATAAATCTAAGATAAGATCCCTTAAACTCAGAGCAGTCAAATACTGTGTTTTGGATGTTTACCTCTTTTGGAAGGACCCACTTGGAATCCTGCTTAATTGTATTGTGAAAGAAGAAACAGAGGGCATAATTACAGAGTTTCACAAAGGTATGTGTGGAGGGCATCACACATGGAGAACAAATTCTCATAAAATCTTGTGAGTGGGCTATTTCTAGCCCACTCTATTTACCGATACGAACAAGATCGTCAGAGCATGCAAGGAATGCCAAATGTTCAACGGAAAGAAGAAGCTGAAACCATTACCTCTCAAATGCATTAGGGTAAAAGCACCTTTCCAACAATGGGGTCTTGATTTTATTGGGGAAATAAAGCCTCACTCTAGTAGCCAACACAGATGGATTCTGACGGCCACTGACTACTTCACTAAGTGGGTGGAAGCAATTTCCACAAGGAATGCAAATGACTCAATCATAATAGGCTTCCTAGAAGACAATATTTTAGCAAGGTTTGGCTGTCCAAGGAAGATCAATACAGACAATGCTCAAGCTTTCAAATCATATAAAATGATGAGTTTTTGTCAAAATTATAATATTGAGTTGATTCCTTCAACAACATACTACCCGCAGGGAAACGGCTTAGCTGAATCTTCAAATAAAATCTTGGTGACTATCATCAAGAAGATGCTCAGTATGAACAAAAAGGCTCGGGACTCCCAACTAAAGTTTGCATTATGGGTAGACAGAATTAGTGTCAAAAGATCTATATGCATTTCACCATTTCAATTGGTTTACGGAAAGGAAGTAGTCCTCCCAATTCAGCTTGGCCTCCCTGTGATGAAGTTGTTACAACTGGAAAATGAAGATCCAGATGATATGGAAAGAATTCATCAACTGATAGAGGTTCAAAAGGTCAGAGAGTAGCTGGACGACTCCTCTAGAATCTACCAAGACAAGATGAAAGTGACTTTTGACTCCAGGGCTATTGCTTGAGACTTTTAGCATGGATATCTGGTTCTAAAATGGTATGCTAGAAGAGAAGAAATATCTAAACACGGGAAGTTCGAAAACCTATGGCTAGGTCCTTTCAAGGTCATCACGGTCCAAGACAACAATACATATGAGTTGGCCCAACTTAATGGTGAAATATTTGGGAACCCCGTGAATGGGAGATTCTTAAAGTGGTTCTTTCATTACTAGTTCCTTATCCTTCTCTATGAATGGATCTAGTGTACCATGTTTGTAACATATTTTTCTTTCTTTATGTTTTTCAAAGTTATGATCAGTTTTGTTACCAATTCTCTGATTATTTTCTGTAGCTTCATTTTTCTTAAAAGAAAATAATGGACATGTATGACTCCACAACCCAATGGACTAAAGGACGCTAGTCTACTATTGTCAACCTCTCTTGGGAGGAAGAGGTTGTCCCCGCTGAAGCCAATGTTAGTACTATTATTAGCTGAGGGAAACTCATCACCAGACTGAAAGAATATCCTAGAAGGAGAATCTAGAGTAGTAAATGACGCAGGTGAAGTAGAAGAATTTTATGTCGTAGTGTCCAGATGATGCAGCTAAAATTTGGAGGAACAATTGTTCATAGATCAGCTAAAAATGAGCGCAGTCAGGATCCCTAAGTGCTTCTCACTTATTCAACCCAGATCACCTCGGACAGAAAAACCGTCGTGGATGCATGTCAGCTCCACAGGTCTTCAGGGGCCTCAAAGCGGTCTCCCTAGACCACTTTTCGAGGACCTTGAAACCATTAAAACCAGCATGGCGGTTTTATGTATCACGAGGTGCTAGATAAGGAGGCCATGCATTGAGGGGGGACCCATTCTTAAAGTTGCACCTTCTTTGCACAGATATCGAGGAGGATTAGCAGAAGATCGATCGTCACCCGAGCATCAGGATAATGAAATTGCAGGAGGTTTATCACTCCCGGTAACCCCCTGAAGCAAAACTGCTACTTCCACGTGGCAATCCCAGGATCGTTCAGGGGGCTTGAAGCGGGTTCCCTAAACTACTTTATGGGGGTCCTAGAAACCGCTGGTGGTTTCTGGTATATAGCCACTCGATGGATTTTATTTTCCAAGTGTTTCAAGGAGATTCCTTTTAGTGGTCTTGTTAGCTCCCGCCGTCATTTTGAAGTAGCATCTCCTAGTGCTCATTGTTATCGCTGTCACCATACAGAGTGTGGTCCGCTCTCAGCACGTTAATCCCAAAAAGCAGTTGTGTAATCATTACCCAAGTACAATGCGGTCTTTGAGGATCAAGCAAGCAAGGTTACAAATACTCCTGCTATTGCATACAATTGAATCATGAATCTCCTGAGCCTTACTAGTCCGGAGCGTAGAGCTTGAAACGCACAGGTTGATCAGGGCTGACTAGATTAAGCTGAAATATTGGTGTTCTCAATGGCACATTTGATATCTAGTGGAGGATCGCAAGGAGCGCTAAGGACTCGGACAACCAATGTCCATGAGCAGCCCGCAGATGCGCATTCACAGACATTCAGGCGGGAGAAGCTTGAGGTCTCACCCGAGATGTCTAAGGAGAGTTCAACAATTACAGTGGTTAAAAAGGAGATGGGCCTTCTGAATGCAGAAGCATGGAAGGAAGGGGCATGCCGGTCCCAGCAAAGGATGATCAAATGGTGAAGAGGTAGTAGCTAATAATTTTAATTGGGTGATGAAGGAATCAGGTCCTGTTTCATAGCTCGAAAACATAGATGACCTTTTGCCCCATCGAAAACAAGGTTTGAGAGCAAAGGAATTGGATGGGGTAGAAGGGATAGATGATGGAGGTTCTGCAAAACAACATACGACATCAGGGTGGGAGTATCTACATATTCATGATACCATAAGTAGTCTGATGAGTGTGCCAAAGGTTTGTAAGAGCTTTGAAATATGGGAACATTGCTAATACATGTATGTCTCAGATTAGTGAGAGTTTTGTCCAGCTGGACGTACTGCTTTGCCAACAAAGTGGTCCCGGGTCATAGTTATAGGATAGCCAATAGTATTCCATATGATTGTTATTTGTAATAGACTCTGTTAGAGAGTACAAATAGAAATACTTAAAGATGTTGGGCTGTAACAAATTGTAACAACTTCTATTGTAGAGAATATGAAGGATATATATAACCAAATAGGCAGTAGCCAAAGGGTCGGGTCTCTTTTGTAAGAAGTATCACTTCTAATATTTGACAATTTGATCAATACAGAAAGAAGAATATCATTTTCCTGATCTTGAAGCTTTTATGGATTCAAAACTTTAATGTGTACAACTAGTATTTTCTCCTATTATTCATCTCTTTCATGTTGTGTGTGATTCATAAATCTATTCTGGGTTTAATATGAGCGCAACCACTTAAATTATTTCTTCTAATGATGGTTAACAGATGAATTTTTCATGTTAATTCGTCTGGAGGTGATATCCTTGTACTATCCAGTGGCGATTCTGTGATCATTTTTTTAAGACTTTCGAATTCCTCCCCTAGGCTCAACACATCATTCTTTCACATAAAATAAAGATTTACTCTCTGCAGTACCTTTACTTTATGCCATTTCATTTTTCATTGATACTCAAAGTTTGGTTTCTGGCACATTGAAATACTGCCCATATATTTCAAGATTAGATATCTACATTATTTTTGTTAATTGTGATTTTGATTCAGTAAAGAATTCAGAAGATATTATTGATGCCCAGGCACAGTTCTAAAGACAGCCTTAGAACGTCTCTCGGACTAACACAAACAATGGGGACCAATGTTTCTTAAGGAAGGAGGTCTGATCCACATCGCAGTTGGAATTATTGTCAAATGCTAACTTCGATAGCTTCGCGAATTCGACATGTTCCGCGACCTCACAGTTTCGCGACATCGACATGCAGCGTCGATCTGCGACTTGCGATTGTTGAACTTTGACATATTGTCTCTCTGTCTTCTAGTTGACTGTAACGGTTGAAATGTCGAACCATTCTAACTTCTCTTGTAACTGAACGTAATAGGAAAGCACCCAAGCATCTCATCACTCTCTATATAAGCATGTAAACTATTGTAATATCAAACATAGAATCGGTCAAGTATATCATATATCCAACAATAGAAGATCAGTTCGCATTCCTACATATTATCTTTGTATATTTGTTTTATGTCTGTGTAGTGTATTCCTGCTTTGTGCATTATTTTTCTTAAGCTTCCGCTATAACAGATCCGACCCATTCAATCAAGTTGTTGTCCCCCTCATGCTTCCTGGACACATGCGAATCATTGATACATTCAAGGCCCGATATATGTTATGCTGTAAGCATTTTGAGTCAATTTATGTTTGATCCAAGACACTTACACTGGACAACTACTAAGCATGTGCTTAGGTACCTTCGAGGTACAATTTCATATGGAATCAGATATGCCTCCAGTGGAGGAGAAATGTTACTTGGTTATACAAACTGTAATGTCCCCACCTGTTGACCACTGCGAAGCAAGAAACATACTACCAATCGATGGGGCTTTTAATCAAAATTCAGCCCACTCATTTCATTAAAAGAAATAAAATATGAATGTGTAGATGTAACACAAGAAAATTATGCACAACGGAATTAAAACAACATTCACACACTCTTCATATGCATTCAACATATCAATAATCAGTCATTGATTAAACATTGCAGGAGTAAATACATAGACAGAAACACTTATCTTCATTGCAATTGTCCCAAGCAACTAGCTATGTCGCTGCAACGTTCCACCCAGCCATAGGCTGTTCGACAACTTATATTGAGTCCATCCGAAGGCCACCCCCAAGCTGGGCATGATTCTCACAAGGAAAAAGGGGACATTCACTCTCACACACAGTCCATTAACCGATTCATTTTAGCCAAGCTAGTCCAACTGGGATTATCAGGCTACAATTGAACCCTGGAGGCTTACACTCAAGCTCAAGCCATGAATACCCATACCCAACACACTCTTCATTCACACAGTAAGCACAGATAGGGGCAAGGATACACATTTTAGACAATGGGAACTACAAATAAGATGGCCATGGGTTTTCCCAAAAACGTTCCCAACAAAAAAGGATTGTGGGATGGGGCAAACAACCCCTGGGAGGAAAAACGATTTCTTCCCCAATATCCCAGCCTTCAACAATCCAAAACAGTCTCTATTGAACCCCCCATTCGTTTTCCCCTCTTCCCCACTGGTATACAACACAGAAAAACGCCCTTCTCTGCTAGGGAAATGAAGAAAACGTTTTCCACATGCCTGGAAAACGCCCAGGTAGTTCTCAACTCATGAGGGAGGAAGAATGGTCATGGATTATGGCTTGGAGAGCAATTTCGTGGCTCTCTTCTTGCCCAAGGAGACCAACATGATTTCCCATGATGGGTGGCTTGCCCATACCCGAATTTGGACAGCCATACCTCTCCCTTCTCAAGGCATTAACTGCCCCAACCAACTCTTGGGAGAAATCAATGGTTTGGTACAAAAGTCAACATGGGTAGTTGAGGGTTTGATGGGTTCCCTCATTGACACTTGGATTGACTCTAGTGGCTCAAGGGTTTGAATTTTTTTCCCTCCCAATTCCTTGTGAAATCATGCCCCCATCTCTTTGTTGCGTTGCATAGCTAGTTGTGGGTATTTTTTATTAAAATGCATACTACATGATATTTGAATTTCCAATGTGCATTGCTAGCACGCAACCCATATGCATCACTAAATCGATGGCGGGGCCTTGGCCTTGAGCTCCTCACCATGATTTCATAACAATATTACATCATTTATAATGTTAATGCCATGGGGTCAAACTGGGGACATTACACAAACTCAAACTGGAGAGGAAGCATTGTGGACCGTAAGAGCACATCCAGCTACTGTTTAGCCTAGGATCAACTATGATATCTTGGTCCAGCAGGAAGCAGGGCTCCATAGCCCAGAGCACTACCGAAGAAGAATACATAGTTGCTAATGTTGTCTACCGAGAAGCATTGTGGCTCAGAAAGCTACTTGTAGGGTTGTTTGGTGAAAATCTTGAGCCTACCGTTATTAGGTGTGACAATCAGAGTTGCATCAAGCTTTCCAAAAACCCAGTGTTTCAAGACAAGTAGAAGCACATTGAAATGAAGTATCACTTCATCTGAGACATGGTCTAGAAAGGTACAAGAAACTTCAGTACATTGCTACTGATGAGAAGATTGCAGACGTGTTAACAAAGCCTCTATTAGTGACGAAGTTTAGGTACTTCCGAGACAAGATTGGTATGGCAGAGAATGACTCCCTCACTAAGAGGAAGTGTTAAATATACAACATCAAGCGATATTATCCAAACCAATCTTGTGTAGTCAAGATTGATCCTCCCGTATAGAGGTGAGCACTTTGATTTCCTTTGTTATAAAGGTTATTCCTCCCGTATAGAGGTAATTGATCAAAGTAATGATGTTGTAAATTCTTGTTGGAAAAGGATCTGAACTTGTGTGTATCAAATCATGATTATCATGTGAACCTTTTGTATAAAGGTATCCATGCGATGGACCTCCCATATAGAGGTGGACCTTCCGTATAAAGATCATGATTTACTTGTTAAAAGCATTAATGTTGTGTGATATATTATTAACCATGATCACCAAATTGCTATTTATAAGTCTCCTTTAGAGATTGATCACCTCTAAAGTGAATTACTTTATCATATGATCATTTGGTTCAGAATAATATAATATGATCACAACATTCGATAATTCTTCTTAGTATAATTTAATGTGATGGATAATTAAAGTTAGCACATATTGACCATGCAGTAAGAGATAAAGAGTTAAAAGATAAAGCATAGAGATCAAGAGAATTCAAAATTTCCCATGGAGACACTTCAGCTAATTAAAGAGAACTCGAATGATTAAATCTTCAGTTATAAAGCTTCTGTTAAATATCAATGCTTCAGTTAAAGCATCAGTTAAAGATATGTCTCAGTTAACTAAAGAACTCACAGTGGTCACTTCAAGTAAATTAATCAACATGATTTCAGTTAACTAAGTGTTAAATAAAGGGACTAGTTAACTAAAGTATTTACACTTTAGTTAAACTAAAAGACGACACTTCAGTTAAAGAGAAGATCTAGTTAACTAAGTGATATTGCATGACGACAGTTATGTTAAACTAAAAGATGACACGTGAGTTGTGACACTTGCATGTCGACACTTAAGTTATCCACTTAAATAAGTGGTAAATCTTTCAGTTAAGAGGCGAGTTTATCCTAAGTGACATCTCAGTGAGATGAAGCACTGCATGAGAAGTGGGGCGCACCACTCCATGCAATATTAATACATTAAGTTTGAGGGCGAGTTTATCCTGAAGTTAGAAGTTAAAAATATAAGAGAAGAATGTATAAATATGATATACAGGATTGTCAAATCCAGTGTAAAATGAAAATTCTCTTCTCCATTGAAGGTAAGGCACTTCTATTTGTGCATGGTATTGTTCGTGCATGTTATTGTTGTGATGGGAACACATCTTATTGGTCTCTCTATTGCTTCTATGTCTTCACCAAGAATTTTGGTGATCTCTTATGTTCCGAAAGCAATCTGCTATGTTGTGAAAGAAAGCATTCTATGCTATCCATTATATTTTACTGAGATTAATTGTTGGGGTTTTTTCTCATAATTTTGAGGATTTACCCAGGGCATATCTTGTGTTATGGTTGTCTGAATTTCATGGATTGAATTGTCTCATTGCTTCAAGTCTCTGCATCTAAAAGAATTAAAGATCAAAGCTCAATCAAATTTCAACAAATAAAACTTGGGGTAGATTAAAAGGATCCCCCCCCAACTTGCTACAGAAAAATTACAGAGGTTTAGAATGGAATTGACATGGTTTGGAGGCAAATCTAACAAGTACGCTACCTTGTAATAGCAGACTACTATATTTCTAGAAGATGCCAAATCCCTCCATAGGGTCACGAAATTCATACTTAGTAATTTGGATGTGTTTATCAGGGTCTTATGGACATGAATAAGATTACAGAAATAGAAAAGAGCTCACATAATACATTTTATGATAATTATTGTAAAACTATGCAATTTCCAATGCACATAGAGCAAGCCTAGGAAAAGAGAATTACAAACAACTTCAGTAGTCTTCATATTTCTTCTCAGGACTTAAATATGAACAAAAATACATATTATTGAAAAAAAACAAGCTATATCAGACTTGTATATCATCATTTGAAACTATATTTGATTTGGACTTATAGACAGTCCACAATATTCAATGAATTTTATAAATAAGAGCTAGAATCTTCAATATAAGTAAGAACGAAGGATTAGAACCATAATATCAGAGCCATGTATAGAAGAATAATTTTTTGCAGTTCATGGATGGTTCAATATCATCTAATACAACTCACAAGGGAACCATTGCTATGATAGCGCCCTTCTTTGTATGAATCTCACAATGAAGTTTCACCTCAAACTTACACCAGTCTCTACAACAACACTGGAGTCTCGAGTTCTTCAGTATGATGGATGGATCAGAACTGCAAATCATTATCTCATGGATGCATTGGAACTATGCTGATGAATCGAGTATGGTTTCTATGGGTAAGTTCTCCCAAAGCAAGCTAGGGGTGCATCTCCAAAGCCATTGAGAAGCTAATCTCTCAAGACAAATATCAATACTGGAAAAATATGTGCATTGGGGTGCATCACATTATTTTATAACATGAATTGGATTCAAGGTACAATGAATGTGTTCATCCACCTCAACCAATTCTCCCTCATTAATTAATTTTGAACTTGTAACTTGTATACCACCTTTGTTGGACTTGCCATTGAGGAAACTCGAACCATAAGTGCAATGGATGTTTCTTTGGCAAGTTGCTTTTTCCTTGGAACTACTTTCCTTCATGAATTCGCCCTCCTAGGATAAAATTAGCCTCTGGATATTTCCTAAGGATTTTATCTTGTTTTCTTGCTTTTTCTAATCTTCCTTGATCCTCATCTCTCAAAATCAGGAAACTCCTATCTTCACTGCTTTTTTGTTGCTTTTGTTGGTTTTCTAGCTTTTCTTCTTTTAGGAATTTCCTGCTTTTCCTTATTTTCCTGCTTTTCTGCTTTCTTATTATTTTAGGACTTTCCTACTTTACTTCTTCTTTCTGCTTTTCTAAGTTTTTTTTCTTTTATTCGACCTTCCATCTTTTTAGTGGCTTTATTGATTTTCTCTATTTTTCTTCTAGTTTCCATTGTGGATGACAACTCATTGGGTCCACAAGCTCTCTTGTGCACCCTCTTGGGACACCTAAGCATGCCCACTCATTACAAAATTAAATAATAATAAAATATTTACATTTAATACATTGCACACTATCCTAAGTTCACAATTAATTAAACTTTGACAATTAATGCATTCAAAAATTACCCCCTTCACTTATTAATTTTTTCCAAAACCTATAGGGTTTGATAAGGTAGTAGGATGACCATGGATCCTCAGGAAGGGGAAATTATAAAGTTTCCCAAGACAAGATCACAACATTATGCTATCATGGTGGTGGTTGACAGTTTAACTAAAGCATCTCACTTTATTCCAGTGAAGGAAATTCATACAACTGCTAATTTTGCAGACATATTTATGAAAGAAGTTTCTAGGTTGCATGGAATTACAAAGGCTATAGTCTCAAAAAGAGACTCCAATTTTATTGGTAACTTTAGGAAAGGCTTGTTCAAGTGTTTTGGTACAAATTTGAGCATCATTAAAGCTTACCATCCTCAGACGGATGGTCAAACAGAAAGAGTCAATCAGGTGATTGAGGACATGTTGAGAATGTATGTGATGGACTATCCTTAGATAACCTTATCCCATTATGCATTTACCTTGATTAAGCCTTCCCTTGGGTTTCCAGGGGACATGACTGTTGTGAGGAAAATGCACCTATAGTTCAGGGGAGAAACTACCAACTTACGGTGATAAAGATAGACTTACAAGCATTCTGCAAGTACAACAAACAAATGAAGAGATTAGGGTTTAGAGAGGTATGCACCTTATTCAGAAGGTTGATCCTAGCTTTGCCTCCCTCTCTCTTCAATGCTTATCTAGTGTCGCAATGCCCAGACCTGCAAAACAACTCGATACCTTTCTCAAATACATTTGACTACATATATAAAACTGATATTCATAACAAAAGAAGACATCAAACCATAAGCAAACTGTAATGAAATCTAAGACACACATAAATAGGTCATATTTGGAAAGAGAAGAACATCTGATCTTTATTAATGAATGAAATCAAATACATAAAGTTATACCTTCTTTCAAGCTTGTCACTTCACAAAAACTAGATTCAAGGTCTCCTGCTTCTGTTCTCCAAGGATCCCAACCTCTAACCAACAGTGCTAGGGTTTACCAGAAACTAAGCACAAGAGAGGGGGATGAAGGTCTCCATTCTTCCAGCATAACAATGTTATAGACTTAGTCCCCTCACATGGCCCTTCTACCCTCCTTATGTAGTCAGTGAACGATAGGAAAAGAATTTATAGTTGAGTAGGAGGTTCCCCAACCAACTTAACTTCCCAAAATTTCAAGATTTTGACTTGTATAGGAATGTACGCTACTATTTCATAGTGGAGTAGCGCCCAGGGTGCTACTATAGTGTTTTACAACTAGCGCTCATCACTTTTTAAATGTTGTACGCTACTCTATTAAAGAGGAGTAGCGCCCATGAGGGGTTGAGTGCTACTATTGTACACTGGAGTAGGGTATAGGCACTAGTTTGTTAAGGTAGAGTAGCACTCATGTGAAAAATGGCCAAAAACAGGCTTTTCTGCTCATTTTCAGGAGATGGTTTGGTCTGGAAAAATGTTCCCAAGAGTTGTAATCATCAAATGAGTTAGGAGTGAGGTAATTTCAACCATTTTTAGTGTCCTAAATGACTCCTCCATCCACAAATGTCTTGTTGTGTGACTGAAACTTGATCTCAAGAAATGTCATCATGCGACCAAGGGAAGCAAGTGTCGTCACGGACAGAGAGGTGTCATTTTAAGCTATAACAGATGCCCCCTAATGTATGACGTGATAGGGAGTGTGGGAAACGATGGCCGAAATACATTATAAATAACAAAGAGTTGAATCATGGAGGAACAGAGAAACCAAGAATCATAGGCTCAAATGAAGTACCTGAAAGCAAAGGCAATGTCAGACAAACTCATCCTTGGGGTAACTCTCCATGTTCAAATGGTGGAACATGACCTCCAAGAGGATACAATAATGATCCAAATACTGATGCATATATCATGGCCACTAGAATACAAGCGTGGATCCATGAGGAACATAATTGTAAACATAGCCACATAAATACAAGGTGGATCTATGTCAAAACTGGAGAACATAGCCATAGAGAACAAGCTGGATCTATGTCTCATCTAGAGCCAAAAAGAGTGTGGCTCAGTCTTGTGAAACTTGGGCGATAACAAAAATGAGGTGATGCCATCGAGGATCCCAAGGTCTTCATCCAAAAACAACCCAAGGTACAAACCTATCCATGCGAATAAATGAGTTGATGTCGAACATGGGAGGTATCATTTGATTACTAGTCATTGATGTATACCGTTAACAAACGCGAGGATGTCCACCAATGATGAAAATGGAACCCAAGGTACCTAGTACATTCAAACAAGTGCAAATAAATGGTCTTGCCGTCGAGCACTTGAAGAATTCGTTGGATAGGAGACATTGATGTATTCCCATCTATCTAATAGCGAAGGAAACTGCCACTAATGACTGCAATCCCCAAGGTACTAACCGAAAATCTAAACTTATTTCCCAGAGCACAATGAGTTGAAGTTGATGGGAATAAGTCCGTTGGAAGGGAGGCCTTAATGCATCCTCCATCATCCAACACGAGGGACACTCAACAGGTATGAGCTGATTTGGAGTAGGACTGAACACATGATGAAACATACTGACACCAAGGAATGGCCGATGCATAAGGTCAAGGCAACTGCAGAATGGCTGACACAGGTTATATCCTTGAATAGTGAGCACGACACAAGAGTGACTTAGGCAGCATTGAACAAAAAGAGACCACGATGCAAATCTGCAATGTAGGAGACATTAACAGATTCTCCAAATGATTGGAAGACTAACCAACGGAGGAGTAAGAACTCTCAGATCAGGTTTACCCTAAGGCCAACACTAGAACACAACTTGTTTGATAGACTCAAAACAGGTGCTTTGTTCAAGGAGATAGTTGACTTGATGCCATCATTTTGAAAGATATTTTAACATTCTTCCCTTCCCTTTCCTTTTTCATTTTTTAACAAGCTTGACAAAGAACTAAAGCATGCTCGATGGTATTTTCATATTTAAGGAGTCTAAAAAACCTAGAAGAAAACTCCATACACCTATCCTTGGATTTTATATCGAGCCCGGATTGGTTTGTGCTTGTTATAGGTTAAACCTGCACCTCTCCATCCGTGATCATCTTGAGCTATTGATTACACAAAAGGACAACTTGGATGGAGGAGCATGTTGACCCGAGATGAGACTTTGACTTACTCCACCTCCTGGAAAGACTAAAAAACCCTAAAAATGTCATTTTGAGACATGAGCGCTACTCTACTTCAATAGACTAGCGCCTGTACCCTACTCCAGTGTACAATAGTAGTGTTCAAGCCTCATGAGCGCTACTCCTCTTCAACAGAGTAGCGCTCAACATTCAAAAAGTGATGAGCGCTAGTTTAAAAGCACTATAGTAGTGCCTTGAACGCTACTTCACTGAGAAATAGTAGCGTACACCTCAAAAGATGATTAAAAAATAATTAATTTCATGAAGAGGATTAGTTGCAGTTGGTTTTCCAACTTCCCCAACTTCCTCCATAACCATCTCTCGACCTGAACTGCTTCCCTTATGCTATAAATACAAGGAAGAATAAAGAGAGGGGTTAGAGACATGAATGTTATTAAGAGACTTTTAAAGAGAAGCTTGCATTGGAGGAGATTATGCTGGAAGATATCCAAGCTAGAGAAGAGCAGGACCCCAGGATAAGGTTGCAGGAGCATGTGACAAAGTCAGGTATACTTTGTATCATCAATTTGCATTTGACAATAAAAGGTTGAAGCGTCTTTCTTGTCTAAAATTAAGTGTTCATTGAAGTGATATACTTGTTTGGATCTGTTTTGGTTAATATTGGATGCTTAAATTGCTTTGTCTTTTTCATCATTATATATTATCCAAGATACACTGAGAAAGGTACTTGTATTGCAGGTTTATTGAACGGGAGGTTTACTTGAGGATCAAGTGCAAGATCGAATAAGAGCTAAGATCAAACGTTATTCGAAAGGTATGTTCTCAAGACCTATAACCTATTTCCTTTCATGAACATCTCTGTAACACAGTTAATATGCTTACCTGTCATCCCCTTTCAGTTGATAGTATCCATTTCCTTACTATAGGGTAGTTTTCCCCGCCAACAGACTGGCAACTCCACTTGGGATGATAGGTAGTTTACATGGTTGGATCTATTGAGTTTTCATTCTTTCTTGGACTCATTAAAACAACAAGAAAGGTATTCTTTTATCTAAAAAGAATAAGGGATGGGAAAGATGTGTCATATCTTCAATGTCAAAGGCAGTTCAGTCAGTTCTATCCTTGAACACAGCACCTACTTGAGTCTATCTTGTCGGTTGGGTTTAGTTTTTGACCTCAGGGTGAACCTGATCTCCGAGTTGTTTACTCCCACAGTTGGTTATTCTTCCAACCATATGGAGGGTCTGATAATGTCCCTTACATTTCAGGCTTATCATTTACCCCATTATGTTGGAAACTACCTGAGTCACTTTGTGTCGTGCTCACTGTTCAAGGATATACCCCATGTCGACCATTTTTGCAGTTTACCTTGACCTCATGTGTCAGCCATCTTAGTGTCAGTCTTGTTACATATTACTCCATATCAGCTCATACCAGTTGAGTGTTCCTCGAGTTGGATGATGGAGGATGCCTTAAGGCCTCCCTTCCAACGAACTTCTTCCCATTGACATCAACTCATTTTACTCTGGGAATGAAGTTTAGAGTTTCGATTAGTACCTTGGAGATTGCAGTCACCAGTGGCAATTTTCCTTGCTGTTGAATGTTGAGAATACATCAATGTCTCTTCTTCGACAGGATCCCCAAGTGTTCGACTCCAAGTCCATCTATTCACACTTGGCAGATTGTACTTGGTACCTTGGGCCCCATCATTGTTATCGGTGGAAGTCCTCGCATTTGTTAACGGTATACATCAATGACCGATAATCAAACGATACCCCCCATGTTCGACTGTCAGCTCATCTATTCACATGGTTAGGGTTTGTACCTAGAGTTGTTTTGGATGAAGACCTTGGGATTTTGGATGACATTACTTCATTCTGTTATCACCCAAGTTGCGCAAGACTGAGCCTCACTTATATTCGGCTCTCCATGATACATAGATCCAATTTGTTGTTATGGCTATGATCTCTCAGTTTGATATGGATCCACGCTTGTATTCCAAGTGGCCATGCTATATATACATCTCCTTGTTATGTATCGGAGATCATGTTGTATCACACTGCACATCTATATGATGTCAAAAATGTAATTGCTCACTGACCTTGATCTTTGTTTTAGGTGTTCTTGTGACTTGTTTCTGTGGTTCCTTTCTCCTCCTCTGGCTTTGGATTATAATGTATTTCGGCCATCGTTCCCCTCTGACCTCACACATCAGGGGTAATCTGTTATAGGTTAAACCTGCACCTCTCCGTCTGTGATCATCTTAAGGTAGAGTAGCACTCATGTGAAAAATGGCCAAAAATAGGCTTTTTTGCTCATTTTCAGGAGATGGTTTGGTCTGGAAAAATGTTCCCAAGGGTTGTAATCATCAAATGGGTCAGAAGTGAGGTAATTTCAACCATTTTTAGTGTCCCAAATGACTCCTCCATCCACAAATGTCCTGTTGTGTGACTGAAACTTGATCTCAAGAAATGTCATCATGCGACCAAGGGAAGCAAGTGTCGTCATGGATGGAGAGGTGTCATTTTAAGCTATAACAATGACATAGGTGATATTGAAAAGACACATAGGAACACTTCCCTACACTCATTTTTGAAAAAGTTGGAAGCCAAAAAAATTATGCATCATCCTAACTTAATGAACCCCACTGCTTATGTTCAATCAACTAAAAGTTATAGTAATCCAAAGTATGATATGAATTCCACCCAACCCATCTCTACTAGAAGCTCCAAAAATTTGCATGGGTTGAGAGAAAAAATGTCCAAGTACACATTGAGGCCCCTCAAATTATTGGAGGGTAGCGATGATTTCTCCCTTCCTATGAATTTGCAAAATAAATATCAAAATTCTTGCAATTGCGCCTTGAATGACACATGGTCGTCTTCTCTACCTGTACCTAATGTTGGAACCAAATTCTATTTTTGTGGTAATCATTTTATGATTGGAAAGTATAATATAGATGCTGCAAATCTTGGGTTGTTTATCCTTTCGCATGTACTCATTCCTCTCAAACAGACAGTAGCACTTATGCTATTTTGTGGTCCTATCTATTGTTAGTCTAATTACTTGAATATTGTTAAATACAAGCATATCATTTCCATGTATAGTATGTGCATGAATGGTTATGTTTATGGAAAATTTAACAGTAAGAACCTGTTATATATAGATGGTCGTCCATGTACTCATGGGAACATTGCAGGGTTCATAAATAGTTCTAGGTGCTCTTTATTTTATGCAAATTGTTCATTTGAGGAACACTTCAATGACCAGGAGTTCTTTATGAAAAGGAAAGTGTCCATGTTTGTTGTTGTACATGTAATACATAGTTTGTCACATGGTGACAAGTTGTTAATAAACTATCACTTTTGTAGAACACCAACAGCTCGTCAGAGATGGCTTGCATTGGGATTACCCTTTTACGTTCCCTTAGCGTGTAAGACAAAAAAACATTGATTAATTGTATTTGTTAATTTTCAATGGGAGTCATGTTAATGTATTGCTTAGTTTGAAATTATGTTTTATAAATTGTTAATTTAATTTATAAATTCAATTTGAAAATGTGTTGTTCTGTTAGAACAGTAACCACACTTAGTACCATAATCCATAAATTTTAATTATCCATGTGCTTAATTACACCATGTTTTGGATTAAGTGACTATAGTTGGTCAAAAACCCAATTTGAGAGTGTTCACACCCACTTCTGAGCAAACCAGTTCACCCAGCCTCCAGTTTTGTCCACAAGTGCGCCCTCATTTATTGCTGGTGCGCCCTCTCTCCTTGTTTTGGGGAATTTAGTTGACCAAGGGCGCTAGGGTGGATTTTTGCCCACTTTTGGCTAGATTTGGAGCATTTAATGCTCCCTTGGGCCCCCAAACCTCCTCTATTTGCTCACCCACGCCTGCCTTGGGCTAATTAATGACTCAGCATGCTTCAGCCACCTCCACACCAGAATTCGTAGCTGTTTGGGGTGATTGGGATTGAGTTGGACCCACCTAGGGGGGATTGAGGCCAATTTGGCATTGATGACTTGTACACTCAGCTTGAGCCACCTAATGCTCTCGATTTTCTCATGGATGTAATAAAAACCTGTTACTAACATTTTCACATGTTAGACAGTCAATTAATCAAAGATTTGAGCATACATTGTGTGTAAATTTATCTCTTTTTTTCAAGTTTTTCCACAGTTTTTGCAAACTAATTCGATTTTGTGAGGTTCTCCATAGCTCCTCGATCTTCTGTGATCAAAATACTCACATGGTATCAGATCCATCGTGGAGTTAGTGAGTTGCAGGCCAACATTGAGCGTTGAACTGCATTCTAGAGAGGATTTCCAGACAAAAATTGAGTGTTTTTTGCAGGTGTTTCAGTAGTTTTCTCACCATCAACGCAGCAGTCATGGAAGCAAACCAAATGTTGCTCACACCCTTCAATTTTTTCGATTGGAAGGCTGAGATGGTCATCAAGCTGAGATCTAAGGGTCTCTATAGAGTGACCATGGGCACAGAAGTGGAGCCAAATTCTGCTGTGGAGAAAGCAAAGTACTACAATCGACTTGATGAAGCTTATGGATTGCTATGCCTGAGCATTTCAAGGGAACTCTTGTTTCATACAGACAGTTTGACAACTCCCAATGAAGTATGGGTGAAGCTAGAATCACTCTTTGGGAAAACTGATGAACTGAGAGGCCACCAGCTTGAAAACGAGCTCATTAGCTTGAGCCCAGCGCATTTTGAAACCATCCAGGAGTTCTTCACGAAATTCAAGTCACTGGTGCTTCAACTGCAACAATGTGGAATTGTTAAGAAGGAGGAACAACTGATTCTGTCCATCCTTTCGAAGCTAGGCCCAGAGTTTTCAGTATTTGTTAGCACATTTCACTCAGCCAAAATGACCCTTCGAAATTGGCAAATGCCATCACTAGCTACCTTCATGGAGTGTCTCACTCAGGAGCAGGACAAACTAGTTCAGATGGGCACCATAAAATCAAAGGACCAATCATTGGCAATGGGTGTTTCAAATGCAAGCAAAGGAAAGCAGAAAGCCAAGAATTCGAAGCAGCAAGAGAAGAGGAAGTTTGACAAGACCAAGTCTGCAGATGGGGGTTCGAATCTGTCAAAGGAGAAGGACAAGAAGGGAAAGGAAAAGACCAAATGCACCTATTGTCATAGGGGATGGCATCCAGAGAGCTCATGTATGAAGAAAACCATTGACTCAATGGCGCAGCTGCTGGAGAAGAACAACATCCCAGTCCCTGAGGGCGCAAGGAAGAAAGAGAGCACCTCAAACCCTGACAATAAGGAGAAGTGTCATGCTTTGGTAGCAGGTACTTCGAATCCCTCATCCTTCATCATTGATTCAGGAGCTTCCAGACATATGGTTTCATCCAAAGAGCTCTTCTCCTCTTTGCATTCGAATGGTGGCCCAACAGTTCGAATGGGAGATGATTCAGAACTCCAAACCAAGGGGATTGGAAGGATTGACATGGAGCATGGCTATTTCAGTGATGTGCTCTATGTACCTTCATTGGCTGCAAATTTGCTATCAGTCTATCAAATGACCCATACAGGAGAAGCCAAGAGAGTGACATTCACTCCAGATTTGGTAGAAATCTCAGAAATCTCCTCAAATCAAGTTGTGGCAATAGGGTATGCAGATCATGATGAGAGAATGTACAAATTCTCAAATTTCATTCCAAATTCTAGTGACCATGCTCTTGTCTCTCATGCCAACGAGACCTCCAAGTTATGGCATGAAAGATTTGGCCACATGAACTACAAATATCTCCAGCAATTGCACAGGGACGAGATGGTGGAAGGGCTTCCAGAAATCAGATCATCGAATGGTGCATGCATTGGGTGTGTAGTTGGAAAGCATCCTGAGCGCAACTATGAGAAGGGAATGGCAAGGAGAGCCACTCAACCACTTGGATTGGTACATTCAGACCTCATTGGTCCTCTTCCCACTCCATCATATGGTGGATCAAGGTATGTACTTACATTCATAGATGACTACTCTCGATTCTGCTGGGTTTACTTCCTTAAATTGAAGTCAGAAGTGTTTGAGAAACTGAAGATTTGGAAAGCCCTAGTGGAGAACCATAGTGGTCATAAGATAAAGATCCTTAGGACTGATAATGGAAAGGAATATGTGAATAATAACATTCAGCACCTTTGTGAGGAATGTGGCATCCAAATGCAACATTCAATCCCCTACACACCTCAGCAAAATGGTGTGGCAGAGAGGAAGAATAGATCTCTCAAGGAGATGGCTACTTGCATGATTGAAGCTAGGGATCTAAGCCCTAAGCTATGGGCTGAAGCCATCAATTGTGCTGCTCATATTCAGAACAGAGCCTTTCACAAATCAGTCAAAGGAAAAACCCCCTATGAGGCATGGTTTGGCCAAAAACCAAATGTGTCAAATTTCAGGATTTTTGGGTCTAGAGCATGGGCTCGAATTCCATCAGAAAAGAGGAAGGCTTTGGAGCCACAGAGCAGGGAATGTATCATGGTTGGTTATGGTGAGGACACAAAGGGCTATAAGCTCTTTGACACATCCACACTTAAAACTTTCATTGAGAGAAGTGTGCAATTCGAAGAAGAACCAATTCCAGATTTTGAGCTTGCACCGGGGGAAAGCTCCTCTCCTCCACACCTCAATGAGATTAGTGATGATTCTTCCTCTGATTTTTCTGATATTGCTGAAGATGACATAGCTGAAGATGACATTGTTGTACATGAGTCACCATCAAGGCCCAAGTGGGCTGAAAAAATCATAGAAGCTGCAGGTGAATTGGCAGGCAATCCCCAAGAGCCTAGGAAGACTAGATCCCAAACAATCAATGCTTCCTTTGCAAATGAGAGTGAGCTTGCTGATCACTGTTATATGATGATTGGATCTGATCCAACATCATATCAGGAAGCTCATCATGATCCAAGGTGGAGGGCAGCAATGCAAGAAGAATTCCAATCTCTGCAAGAGAACAAAACATGGGATTTGGTGCCTCTTCCTCCCAAGAGGAAACTAGTGCAATGTAAGTGGATTTTTCGAACCAAAACTGTTGCTGATGGTTCTGATCTGAAATATAAGGCTAGGTTAGTGGCTAAGGGCTACTCACAAATCCATGGTGTGGATTATACAGAGACCTTTGCACCGGTTGCAAAGATGGACTCAATTAGACTAGCTCTAGCCATGGCAGCTAGTAAAGGTTGGGAAGTTCACCACATGGATGTCAAAAGTGCATTCTTGCATGGTGAGCTACAGGAAGAGATATATATGCAGCATCCTGAAGGATTCCAAGAGGATCCCACACTTGTATGCAGGTTGAAGAAGTCACTCTATGGACTCAAGCAAGCCCCCAGGGCTTGGTATGCCAAAATGGATGCTTTTTTGCTCTCAATTGGTTTCTGTCGATGCAAGTCTGATCCAAATGTTTAGTTGCAGCATTGTGATGGTAATTTGCAGGTCATTGTACTGTATGTTGATGATCTCTTAATTACAGGGAGCTGCACCAAACAAATTGGCTCAATTAAAGCTTCTTTGCACAGTGAATTTGCCATGAGCGACCTAGGATTGCTAAGGCAATTTTTGGGTTTGGAAATTGAGCAATCTGAGAGAGGTATTTTGCTGAGTCAATCTAAGTATGCTTCAGACCTGTTATTCAAGTTCAAAATGGCTGAATGTAAGGCAGCCAAGTGCCCATTCCTTTCAGGCATAAAACTAGGTGAATTTGAAGACTCTCCGGTGGTGGATTGCACACTCTATAGGCAGCTAGTTGGAAGTTTGCTGTACCTTACACATACAAGACCTGATTTGTCTTATGCTGTAAGTGCTGTAGCAAGGTATATGCAGCAGCCACATGAGATCCATTGGAAGGCAGCCAAAAGAATCCTTCATTATGTCCAAGGAACTAAGAGCTTCGGGGTACACTATGCAGCTGGTTCTTCACTTCAACTAGCTGGATTTTCTGATTCCGATTGGGCGGGAGATCCCATCGATAGAAAGTCCACTTCAGGTTTTGTGTTTATGTTTGCTGAAGGTCCTATTTGCTGTTCAAGTAAGAAACAGCATACAATTTCTCTTTCATCAGCAGAGGCCGAGTACAGGGCAGCAGTGAACGCAGCCACACAGTGTGTTTGGTTGCAAGGCATTCTTCGGGAGTTTGGTGTTGCTATTGATTCTCCAACCAATATTTGGGTGGATAATCAAAGTGCCATCAAGATATCTACTGATCCAGTACAGAGGCAAAGAACAAAGCACATTGAGATCCACATGCATTACATTCGGGGCTTGGTGCATGACAGGGTGATTTCACTGCAGTATTGCCCATCCACCGAGCAAACTGCTGATATTTTCACCAAGTGCTTTACAGAGAAGACCTTCACTTACTTGAGATCTTTGCTTGGAGTGAGTGATGGATGGTGATTGCTGCAATTTAATTGCAGGTTCAGCCCCATGTCCATTTTTGAGGGAAGTTTTTATCCCATGAGGTTTTACTTCTTTTCCTCGGTTCATATGGACAAATAAAATTTCTGTTTGTATTGAGGTGACTTGAGCCTTTGTTGCCAAGGCCTCCCACTTATCTTTCATGAGATGTACAAAGTTATGGTTAAGGGGGGGTGTTAGAATAGTAACCACACTTAGTACCATAATCCATAAATTTTAATTATCCATGTGCTTAATTAAACCATGTTTTGGATTAAGTGACTATAGTTGGTCAAAAACCCACTTTGAGAGTGTTCACACCCACTTCTGAGCAAACCAGTTCACCCAGCCTCCAGTTTTGTCCACAAGTGTGCCCTCATTTATTGCTGGTGCGCCCTCTCTCCTTGTTTTGGGGAATTTAGTTGACCAAGGGCGCTAGGGTGGATTTTTGCCCACTTTTGGCTAGATTTGGAGCATTTAATGCTCCCTTGGGCCCCCAAACCTCCTCTATTTGCTCACCCACGCCTGCCTTGGGCTAATTAATGACTCAGCATGCTTCAGCCACCTCCACACCAGAATTCGTAGCTGTTTGGGGTGATTGGGATTGAGTTGGACCCACCTAGGGGGGATTGAGGCCAATTTGGCATTGATGACTTGTACACTCAGCTTGAGCCACCTAATGCTCTCGATTTTCTCATGGATGTAATAAAAACCTGTTACTAACATTTTCACATGTTAGACAGTCAATTAATCAAAGATTTGAGCATACATTGTGTGTAAATTTATCTCTTTTTTTCAAGTTTTTCCACAGTTTTTGCAAACTAATTCGATTTTGTGAGGTTCTCCATAGCTCCTCGATCTTCTGTGATCAAAATACTCACATGTTCAATTTTAAATTTTTATATTTAATGTGGAATTGATATTAAGTTATCACTCAATCTGAACGTTTGATTTATAAATTGTTTACAACTTAACATTTTCTATTGGAAATGATTCTTGTGCTTCTATAGTATTTTTTTGTATGATTCCAGATCAAACCAATTGCATTATGCATACTAACATCATCGATGTAATGTTCAATATTTTTTAAATCAGGATTATGATGATGAGTGAACTTCCTACTATCTTTTGTTGCACCCCAGTACAATGTCAAATTGAGAGAAGGATGAAAAAAAAGCACAACTTGGAGAGGAAGCATACCAAACATGGTTGAATCAACCACCTATTCAATTTCCACTGCATCTATTCTCACCAATTAGGAATGCCTATAGTAATAGTAGTTCTTCACATGTTGGCAATGGAGGCAATGAAGTAGACTTTGGTATATATGAGTTATTACAACAAAGGAGTGCCATGGATGCAATTTTGTTATATATATTCCAAGACAATGAGCTGGAGGATGACGCTCATATCATTGAAGCCTTCTTCCAAAGTGTTAAATCGGCTTCCACCACCCCTCTCTTTGAACCAGGTCAGTCAAAGTCTATTGAGTTGGGGACAATAATGCTACTGCACAAATTGAAATCAAGGTATGGCATGACAGATGCGTGTTTCTCAACAATGTTGAGGTAATTGACCATCAACTACATTATTTTTTAATGAATCTTTTGACACAATCATCATTGAAAATGGTTGATTTTATGAATGTTAAATGAAATTGTACATTTGTATTCCCCACTAACTACAGGTTATTCAAAGATAAGGTACTACCGAATGATAATGTCTTGTCTGACAGCTACTAAGAGGCAAAGAAAATGTTGAAAATGTTGGGTGTTGAGTACATATCATATCATGCGTGTCTCAATGATTGTATTCATTATAGAGGTGAATATGCAAACAAAGAGATATGTCCCAAATGTGGGCATGACAGGTAGAAAGAATCGAATAATAAGGCTAAAGCACATTGTCCTCCTCGTAATATATTGAGGCACATGCTTGTAATCCCAAGGATTCAAAGGCTCTTTCATTGTAAAGAATTAGCTATGTTGCAGGGATGGGATGGATTGCACCAAAGTGAGGAAGGAGTTATGTGAATCCCAATAGATTCAATATCCATGAATCATATGAGGGATACATGGCCTGATAAATTCAAGGATGAAGTAAGCAGCCTCCGATTGAGCATAGCCATCGATGGCATCAACCCATATTCCCAACCAAACACCATCTATAATTTTTGTCCTTTAGTAGTGATCAATAACAATACTCCCCCATGGTTGTCCATGAAGAATGGACATCTTATGTTGGATTTATAGTCCCTAGTAGAATGCAAGTGAATAATTGGATGTTTACCTACAACCATTGATCGATGAATTCAAGGAATTATGGGAAGGGATATAGGTATATGATGTGTCTAGACCCATCCCATTAGAGATGAGTTTTATGTTGTATGGCATATGTGTGTACACCATACATGATTATCCAGGGTTAGTGTCAGAGATTAAGATCTAGCTAAAGTAGCTTACCTATCTAAGAAACAATAACATATCAACATGAACATAAAGAGACCAAGAAAAGGAGAACACCAGATATACGTGGTTCACCAAATTGGGCTATGTCCATGGGAAAGGTTGCATCTTCCATTAATATGAAAAAGATCTCAAATATTACAAGGAATCCTCATATATGCATCACATCAAGCTCCATCATACAATGTGTGTACAAATCACATACACAACATGTGATGTGTGATGAATTAAAATCAACACATATTACCTAAAGGGTCTCCTTCACCTCTCTTATATACCAAGAGGTATGGATTACAATACATCCCATAATACATGTGGGATAAATGAATTTCCTCCTCTTTATATAGAGAATGGTTACAAAGGATATAATTACAATGATTCATGTGGGATAACTCTATTATATAACATTAGAGTTATTTTATGCCTTTAAATGATACTTTACCAATATATCACATAAGTCATCATTACATATTCTAACACTCTCCCTTAATGATGACTAGGAGAAAGAATACAAATGGAAGGAAGGTGGAAACACCACAACATCCCCCGTGATGACAACTTCCAGAATGCTCCATAAGATGTGAATAACACACTTCGCCTCGTGGATTTGATGAAGACAACATCCGCTTCTCACTGAATCATGAAATTGCACACGAACCAGGTTGTACGATGAAACAAACATGTGATGCAATCCACCAACAAGATGCCCAGATCTAAAGAGAAGCCATCATGGCTACTAGATCCACAAGATGCCTAGATCACCACAAGAATCATCTGTTGGCGGATATTTCTACCCTATAGTCAGGAAACTAAACTATCAACTTGGTTGGGGTGACAGGTAAGTGCATTTATGTCATTACAGAGGTGTTTACAAAAGAAATAGATTACAGATTTAGAGAACATACCTTTTACTGGAGTCTGATCCTAGCCTTGACCCAGTCTTGTGTCCAGCTCTCAAATCTACTTCCTTTCAGCAAACCTGAAACAACAATACCTTCCTCAAACACTTTGGGCAAAATATAAATCATAAAATAAACAAAGATTATGTTTAATATCCAGTATTGACCAAAGTAAATCCAATTCAAAATGCCATTTTATAACACCTTCAGATTGGAACAAGGAAACACTTCAACCTTTATTTGTCAAAATAGTATGCAGTACAAATATACCTGATAATGAAGCAGGCTCCTGCAACTAGATCCTGGGCTCTGACTCTGCTCTGGTCTGAATGTCTTCTGCAATGTATTGAAATTTCTCCATTAACTCATCCTCTCATTCTTTAGCAATCATTTGCATTCATAATTTCTTCTAACCTTGCTCCCTTAGTCTTCTAGGAATTTATAGGTTTAAGGAAGCAGTTCAAGTCGATGAGGAGGTTGGGGAAGTTAAGAAACTGCCTTCAACTAATCCTCTTCGATGGATTAATATATTTTTTAATCATTTTTAAGATACACGCGACTATTACACAGTGGAGTAGCGTATAGGGCGCTACTCTATTGTTTGAGAAATAGCGCTCATTTAGTTTTAAATTCCGAGCGCTACTTTGATAATAAGGAGTAGCGTATATCCTGATATGGGTGCTACTATTGTGCACTGGAGTCGCGTATGGGCGCTAGTCTCTTTAAGTAGAGTAGCGCTCATACCTCAAAATGGTATTTTTGTATGTTTTCCAGTATTCTCAGGAAATGGGATGAGTTGTCATAACATCCAAGGTCAACATGCTCCTCCATCCAAGTTGTCCTTTTGTGTGATCAGCAGCTCAGGGTGATCACGGACGGAGAGGTGCAAGTTTGACCTATAACAGATGCCCCCTAATGTATGAGGTCAGAGGGAAGCGATGGCCGAAATACATTATAATCCAAAACCAGAGAGAGAGCACAGAACCGCAGGAAAAAGTCGCAAGAAACCTGCAACAAAAATCAAGGTCAGCGAGCAATTACATTGTTGACATCTTATAGATGTGTAGGGTGATACAACATGATCTCCGATACATAACAAGGAGATGTATATAAAAGCATGGCCACTTGAAATACAAGCGTGGATCCATGTCAAACTAAGAGATCATAGCCATAACAACACACTGGATCTATGTCTCATGGAGAGCCGTATAGAAGTGAGGCTCAGTCTTGCGCAACTTGGGTGATAACAAAATGGGGTTATGTCATCCAAATCCCAAGGTCTTCATCCCATAACGACCCTAGGTACAAACCCGAGCCATGTGAATAGATGAGTTGACAGTCGAACATGGAGGGCATCGTCTGATTACCGGTCATTGATGTATACCGTTAACAAACGCGAGGACTTCCACCGATAATGATGATGGAGTCCAAGGTACCAAGTACGATTCGCCAAATGTGAATAGATGGACTTGGAGTCGAACACTTGGGAATCCTGTCGAAGAAGATACATTGATGTATTCTCATCATTCAACAGCGAGGACAATTGCCACTGGTGACTGCAATCGCCAAGGTACTAACCGAAACTCTAAACTTCAATCCCAGAATAATGATTTGATGTCGATGGGAAGAAGTCCGTTGGAAGGGAGGCCTTAAGGCATCCTCCATCATCCAACTCGAGGAACACTCAACTGGTAAGAGCTGATATGAAATGATATGTGACAAGACTGACACTAGGAAGGCCGACACATGAGGTCAAGGTAAACTGCAGAATGGCCGACACAGGGTATATCCTTGAACATTGAGCACGACACAAAGTGACTCAGGCAGTTTTTGACATAATGGGGTAAATAAGTCTGAAATGTAAGAGACATTAGCAGACCCTCCATATGGTTGGAAGAATAACCAAACCAGGGGAGTAAATAACTCGGAGGAAAGGTTCACCCTAAGGCCAAAAATTAAACCCAACCGACAAGATAGACTCAAGTAGGTGCTGTGTTCAAGGATAGGACTTGACTGATACTGCCTTTAACAATGAAGATATGATGTGTTTTCCCGTTCCTTATTCTTTTTAGATAAAAGAATACCCTTCTTGTGGATTTAATGAGTCCAAGAAAGAATGAAAACTCAATAGGTCCAACCATGTAAATAGTTTAATGAGCCCATGGGAGGAAAACTCAGTACCTTCTTCATAATTTAAAGAGTTCGAAGAAGAGATAGAAGATTACTCTATATGTACTGATCTCTGGATTTTAGTATCGAGCCGAGATCTGTTCTTGCTCGCCGGTGTTTTCAATTTTAAGGAGTCTGAAAAACTTAAACAATAACTCCATATATCTGCTCGCGGATTTTAGTATCGAGCCCAAGCAGATTAATGCTTGCCGGTGTTTTCCTGTTTATAGAGTCTGAAAAACTTAAACAATCCTCTTTTCACCTATCCGTGGATTTTATATCGAGCCCGGATTGGTCTGTGCTCGGCGGTGTTTTCTTGTTTATAGAGTTGAAAAACTTAAACAGTCCTCTACTTACCCTCTCGTGGATTTCACATCGAGCCCGAGTAGGTGAATGCTCGCTTGGTATTTTCATATTTAGAGAGTCTAAAAACCCTAAAGAGAGACTCTAGAAGGTCCTTTTTCGTATAGTTAGTCTCCTCCCCCGAAAAAGTATAAAACAATGAAAGGAGAACTCTTCTAGCGCATACTGACGTATACCTAGAGTATACCTTTTCCGTAGTTAATCCACTGAGGCCCGGAAAAGGGGTAATTCTATACCTGAGTGGATGAGCCTTCGGATACTTTAACGAGCTCGAAGAGGACAAGTCTGCTCGGCAATCTTGTTTAGGTTTAAATAGTCCAAACAAGGGCTTAAAATGACTTAAAGGTCAGCTTCTGGGATCGTAACTTCATGTCCTGCCAAAAACTAGGTTTTCAACAAAATATTAGTCGATGACGCAAAAATCTTAAAGAATATATGGATTTGAAATGTTTAGCTAATTGACAAGATTTATCATTAAGAAATTTGAGGTCAGGAGACGAATTCGACAACATTTGAGTGAAAATTGAACTTGGATCAGTTTTATACCTTATTTTGTGTTTCAATTGATTAATTAGGGTTTTTGAAAATGTTTGAAACTATAGAAAATTAAAATTTATGGGTAAAAATTAAAATCCAATTATATATATAATTTCAATATTAACAAATCAATTTGCATTTTGTGTTGTAGGGCAAACATTGGGCACATTTTCACGAATTTCAAATCTCCTTTGTGATCGAACGGAGCATCCAATCGCCAAACTGCTTCCACCAAGTAAGTAGAAATCCACCCAACTTGCATTTCAATGGTTTATTTTTAAAATTTTGAGGAAAAATGGCCCGAAACGCAATGCTCATAAAGTTTTATGCGCAGGCGCTACTGTATATGCATAACAGTAGCGTACGAAGGCAATGGGCGCTACTTTGCTCAAACAGAGTAGCGCCTACACGCTACTGTGTAATATACACAGTAGCGTACATATTTGCAAAGCCAAATTAAAGCGCCGAGACTCAAAATTTTTGGGGTTTTTGTGCAGGATGGTCTTACAATGGAGGGAAAGGGAGCATGAAGATATGGATAGACTAGCTATGCAAGACCCTGCTACCCTTCATGCACTCCGTAGATGCGGTTTGTTGAAATTTTATCGAACCGTAAACATGCGGGCACTAAACAAGCTGTTTCGGAGATTGATTCAGTATTGGGATGTCGATACAAATACCTTCATCATCCGAGGGCAAACTCTTGAGCTTACCATTGAGGATATATATTTTATAACCGGTCTCTCAAGGAGAGGAGACGTAATCAATCTAAAAAGTACATCTCGCTTGGGTGCACGATCAGTGCAAGAATATGTGAACACTTACTGTGTTGCCGGAGCAGAAAAATCGGGAAGCCAAATCCTGATTTCAACTATTGATGGTCTCCCGCTGAAAGTGATAGTGAGCATGATCAACCGGGTATCCGGTAGTGCATCACAACACTTAGCTTCTAGGAACTCGATGCATGTCGGTGTACAGTGCTTGCATGGGCATGTTTATGATTGGAGTACTAGCTTGTTGGCAAACATGAAGTATCAATTGACAAGTTGCAAATCTGGTACAATGAAGAATTTCGGGTACGGGAGTATCTTGTGTACTTTCTTCTTCGAGAGAATGCCTGCTATTAGTTTGGGAATGCCATTACCACAGGTTAACCCCCGTGAGCCCAGACTAGGCCGTTGGGGTGACATTTTTCTCCGCCAGGGTGGTGGGGAGAGTCACTATTGTTACCATACAGATGACTTCTGGGGGTGGTGGGAGAGGCAAGTTCCTGCTTTTGAGCAGTTTCCCTATGCTGGACTGGATTTTCGTCACGACCCAGAGCTGGTACTTCCGCCAGGTGGAGCCTGGGGAGATATTGGTATGTTTACTTTTTGAGAATTTATTTAATTTTTTCAAACTTTTCAAATATTTGATTTTTTTTTGAAATGAGTTTTGGAGTTCTAAACAAGTGTTCAATGCAGATGTTGGGCCTGTTCGTCCCGAGGGCCATCCTACTATCTATGTGAGGCCAGCTGATATCACCGCAGCAGAAGCTATGCTGGGAACCCTGGAGAGGAAAATGAGTCGACTGACTCATGAGATTCCTACCAGCCGCATGGACCAGATACCTGTTGACATGCAGGAAGATGTTGTTGGGGTGCCCCCAGCATGGCTTAGATTACTGCGTAGGGTTGCTAGACTAGTGATATGCTACCGTAATGGGGTAGATGATGAGGAGGTTCCTCCTTCTCCATAGGAGAAGAAAAACATTATATGTATATATTTTTTGAGGCTGCCATGCCCAACTTTTGTACTTTTATGACTTGACTTATGAGACTCATGACTCGGAACTCATATTTTTTGATACGGTATCAGTTATATATACAGTATCGGTTATTTACATGTGAATGTGTTTTAAATTTTATGTGTGGAATGTTGTTTACAATGTATGATGCAAATGCCAGTCTAACACATAGTTTGCTAACGAATCAGCTAAATTGTTTAAATTTCTTGGAATGTGTTCATATCTGATAGAATGAAAATGTCTTTCCAATAATCTAACTCGTAGAAACTGTCGTAGCAATCCTGGATCTCTGATCCGATAGACACCTGTTAACTGAAATACAATTAGTTGTGAGTCAAGCCTTACCTCCAGGTATGAAATGCCATGACTGAGGGCATCTCGGAGAAGTTCTATAACTGCACTGTATTCAGCCACATTGTTCGTGGTAGGTCCCAAACAAACCCCCCCCGAAGAGACAAGTTGGTCAGCGGGTGAATAAATGACCCAAAATGCTGCAGCCAACTGACAGGTGTGGCGACTGGCGCCATCAGCAAATCCTAAGAAATGTGCGGTTGACATCTGGTACATGAAACGAGAAGCACACATCAGATCACCTAACGAACATAACAAAAACTGACTATACAAAAATATACAGCTATGTTACAAGAAAAAGTACTTCAACCTAGGCGTAGTACTTCTTCAGGTAGGATCAATGCCTGGATCTTCCTCAGGAGGCCGGGCAAAGGTGTTATGGAACTCACGGAAAAGGTTAGCATATGGGATTATTTCATCGAGATAACATCCCGTTTCAAAAAAAATGTTTCTGTTAACTCCAGTAAAAATGTTCACCAACGAGGTATGTGCTCTATTTGCTTCAACAATGGCAACTTGTGAAGGGGTGAGACCAGTATTCTCATCAGGTGGTGAACAAAATTCACCTCTCTCTAATAAGTGAAGAAAAGGAAACAAGAAGAACACGCGATTTATATGTTCACGAGGATGGTCTGGGTCATTCAAAGCTTCTAACATTTCCTCATCAGAAGGTAAAGTAATTCCTGAACTGTTGAGAGAATGAATTGGGTTAGGTGTCTGAGTAGTGGCAGAATCTATGTTTGACTCGACAGACACCAATTGAGTCGACATATGTCCTGTTGTAGTTTGATGAGACTCCAAATGAGTAACTTCTACAACAGGGATAGGCACGGAGGGATTTGTATTAGCTGAGAGAAACTCGGAATCAGTTGTTGAACTAATCATAGGAGTTTCAAGCGATGAACATCCCTCAGTACCAACAAATAAAGTAGGAGCGGGTAGGTCAAAAGTGCCAATCAGTGATCCAAAAAGTCCTGCTCCTAAACTCTCGCTAACTGGGGTGGTTTGATCAATCAAAGGAATCGTGGTTTCCGTAGAAGTCTGGTGTTTTCCTTGAGTGAAAGAAAGTTGATCGACTGTAACGATCTTACCTTCAAATGGGAACATGACCACTCGAAAAACTGCCGATGCTATAGCTTGCATGGCATAAGTCCAACTCCTGCCCAATAACATGTTGTAATCGAGCGGAGCGTCCAGAACTTCAATCTCAACAGCAACTGTCTTACTGGCCAAAGTGACATTAAATGATGGCAAAACTCCATGTGGACGGAAAGTTCTGCCATCAAATGCAGTAAGCATTGTGTTGGAAGGGACTAACTCAGGAGAACCTAGAGCTTTCCAGCAGGAAATAGACATTACGCAAGTCGACGCTCCCTCATCTACTACAGCTCGTCTTATGGTCATTGGACCATGAACGACTTCAATCTGGAGGGCAACGTGATATGGCAACCGGTATTTGACATCAGTCATATCAAATCGCACAGACATGTTGGAGGACTCCATACTCCCAATAGCTGCCAGAAGTGCATTTCGTTGCAAAGGACAACTCTGCAAGACTTCTAAGGTAGACATGGCACAAGGAGTTTGGGCTAGATCTTCAACTACATTGTAATTGGAAGCAGCCCGCGTGTTGGGCTTGTGCGATGCCCTCTTTAAGACACCTTTCGGAATCTTCGGCATTGGGTCCACAGGTATGTGGAGTGGAGTGGAGGATTCAGCAATCTCCTTATCCTTTCTCTGCGTTTCCGGGGTATAGTTCTTAGCTCTGGTTTGCAAAAGTGCATCTGAGTTGACCATATTTATGAATGTTTGATCAACCGAAGCGTGTGAAGTGCCCCCAGTTTTGGAGGTGCCAGAAGTGGAGCCTTGTCCTTTGGGAAATGGATCTTTCAGGACGGCAGGCTTCTTCTCTTTCAAAAGCTTCTGGGCTTCTTCTAGTAGAGGGCATTGATGAGTAAGGTGGTTTTGTTTGCAAAGTTTACAAGGGAACCTAACCTTCTTCTCTTCTTTATTACCCTCTTCGGCATTATCTTTTTTGGGCTTTTGTTGGTTCCCCTCTCCTTTCTTGCCCTTCTTTTTGTTGTTGGGCTGCCGAGAGCCCTTTTGATTGTTCTGAACCTGATTAACAGATTCAGAAGTAGAAGGAGAGGTTGTGACGGAAGCAATGTCTGCAGTCGAATGTTTGACAGTTAAGGCTTGGACCTGTTTGGTCAGTGCTTCGAAAGCTGCAGAGTTAACCGAACCCACTATGCCGTCAGCATGTGGTCCAGGTTTGGGTCTACTTAGATCAGTATTTGATCTCGGTGCGTCCGGTATAATCTCATACAGTAAACCAGATTGTGCGTATACAAGGTCTAACTGTTGAGTCCTTAAGATGGCTTCTTCTTCATTGGAGACTCCAGATGTCGCTACTTCCTTAGAAATATAAGGAAGGAGTGATTTCAAGTACCACTCAAGCAGGAACTCTGGAGGGATATTGGCCTTTATGAGCCTCTTCCGTCTTCGCCACTCCTGAATGTGGTCAGATAGGTGAGTGGCTTTGTTTTGTCTAAAAGTAGACAAAAGTTCTGTTCCGGCATCATACCGAACAGGAAGTTGGAAATGGTTCAAAAAGACGGTGGCCAGATCCCCAAAACTAGAGAAAGTAGCCGCAGGTAACTCAATGTACCATTTGGCCGCGGGACCAGTTAAGGTCCTTTGAAACAATCTCAACCTGATGGAATCTTCATTCAATGAATTTGAAGAACACCACAAATGAAAGGTAGTGACATGGTCACCAGGATCTTCACCAGCTTTGCCTTCGAATTTGGGAATATCCGAAGGTAATTTGGTGGGAACTGATGGCCATGCTGAGTTATGACACACAGGATCATTAGTCAATTTCGAAAGGTCTGGCAAATTCAAAGTTGCCAGAAAAGGTAGACGAGGCCGGTAAGATGAAGCTTGATGAGGGAAAGCCCCCATTGTTTGTCCCATGAATTGTTGGTAGGGGTTGCCCCCAGCCATTTGGTGATAAGGGTTTCCCCCGGCCATGTGTTGGTAGGAGTTTCCACCTCCCAACTGTTGATAGGGGTTACCCCCAGTTAACTGTTGGTAGGGGTTACCCCCAGGTATTTGTTGGTAGGGGTTGCCCCCTGCCAGTTGTTGTTGTTGTGAGAAAGAATGATTAAAATTTCCCCACCCATACGAGAGCGGATTAGTGCTTTGTTGGTTCGTCCATTGTGGCTGGGTGTTAGCCCCGCCATATTGCTGGTTGAAAAAGTTGCCCCCTCCCCCTGAGAATAAGGAAAAAGGAACATTATTTGCAGGCATGCTACCCTGATTCAAGTTAGGGCCTACAAAGTTGTTGAAACCAGCCGAAGCTGATGTGGACGGTGCAGTCATGGTACCCATGACTGGCATGTTTGCTGAAACACTTGGTCCTACCACAGGTGTGGAAACCCAAGTACTAGGGATCTGATATAAAGGTTGTGAAGTAGAAGGTGTTGCACAGTTGGCCATACTGCTAGGTCTAACAGTAGACGTGGGAATAGATGCCATTGTTGTGAAACTAGGCATTCCTAAAGTGCTAGTGTTAAAATTGAAAGATGGAGTAGGCACAGACGTAGTTTGTGCCTGACTAGATGTAGCAGTAAAAGAAGGGTTAACTGTGCTGGTATTCATACCTAAGGTGGGAGTTTGGGGACCCCCTTGTTCACCTCCTGTATTAGTCATCAGATGATCGGGAAGCAAAAGATCTGCACTGAAAAGAGGCTGTTGGAAACCAACAGGTGACAGCAACGGAATTCTAGTGTTAGTTAAGGGAGGATTGAAAGGAGTGCTATACTCCGCGGAAGTAAGATCTTCCACCTCAACAGTACTAAAATGTTGTTGCTCTGTGATACCTGGTGATGGTTCCTCAGGAACCTCAGTTTCAAGGTTTTCTGTCATAAGTATTTCTTCAAGCAGTTCTATTTCAGAGGTGATTTCTGAAGAAATACTGGGGTTTACCCGCTGTCTTGTAGCTGGTTGAATAGGTTCTATTCTAATAGGAGGAAGGTTTTGAATCCTTCTCGATCTACGGAGTGGTTGATTCTCCGTGATTATAGATATCCAATAAACAACCTAGAACCTAGTGGCCACTAAGACTAGGGGGCAAACAGCACACCAACTAAAAATTCCTAAGTATGCAAACCAATCAAACAAAGGTGCCTTTCGGAGAAGAGTCTGGGATGATGAGGGCCCAGAACAGATCAACGAAGGATGAAGAACAGTTACCCGGGGTCCACAATACAATGACTAAGGGTGCAAGCGCTGGAATCACCCAACCGCCCTCCCAAAGACCTGCAAGGGATTTCCTCCCACGTCTGTTCTAGGTACAGCAGATATACCCTCTGCTGTCACCTGTGTAAGAACCTAAAAGTCTGATACTAAGGATACCAAAACACCGAAAAATCCTGGGGGAACAGTCACCGGTCGAATCAGAAAGCGTGGGCAGGGTAGCTAAGCCCAAAACTCGAAAGAGTCCCCAATACGCTATCCGATCCTGGCGTATGCTCAATCAGAAAGTAGGAGAGGTATTCCCACAAACCGATCTCACATTGACCTACTGCATATGCTCCCAGGCAATTTTTGAGTGTAGTGGATTTGCCTAAATGATAATCTCACTACGATTATTGCGCAATGTGTGATCTTGGGTGGTTTAAGGTGATTTAAACCCAAGACCCTAACCAAGACTAGTTGGTGTAGTGTGCCCTAAAAAAGAAAAGGTTTCTAGTTCATTTTATTAATAAATTTTAAGGGCTTTTATTACGCAAAGGGGATAGTGAGTGTGTGAACGTGGTTATAACAAGAAAACTAAATGCAAATATATTCAAATTTTCTTACAACAAAACTCTTTTATTTTTATTTTTTCATCTATCTTTTTCAAAAATGCAAATCTAAGCAAACTTTCTTACTAATTTTTTGTTTTCTTTTTGAATTAAACAAAATATACTAAGCTATTTTGTATTGACAAAAACAAGTTCTATTTAACTCAAAGTACCAAATTTTTTGCTTTTTCAATGACCGAAAAAGAACTATGAAAAAAAAAATGGAAAGCCAAATAAAAACTTCTTATGCAAAAAGTGGAAGTATGGCAAATGTTCTTGGGCCTATAGCTATCGAGACCTAACTCGAGAAAGGCTTGGTCTACAGGTTTTTTACTCAGGAAAAAGCCTATAAACTTGGACACCAAGTGGGAGAAAACCAAGGAGAGAACACCCAAGGACTGACCCAAAGTGCTTAACCCTAACAAGACCACAAATACAAGTACACGTAGACAAGCAGGCTGCCCTACTAATACGAAGAGAACTGAGAGGTGAAACTAGCCTAGAGCTGTTAAAAAAGCACTTGTGACCATCGAAGACAAAAAGTCCCGGAAAAAAAAATGAAACTTGACAAGAAGAAGACACCCTAAAAGCTCTACAAAAGACCAAACCCTAAACAAAGGACAAGGATAGGAGAGAGCAGACAACTTCACCACAAACAACAGACACAGGAGTGTACAGGTTTGTAAATGGGCAAAAGCAGTCAGGGTCTGAAAACAAGTGAAAATGTTCGTCACCGAACACCACTAGGTCTTCCAAATAGGTCAAAAAGGTCTCAAAGAAATCCAAAGGTCAACAAATGGTTTAAAAAATGGAAAAAATTTAAGGAGTGGTTCTATAACTTGAATCAACGATTAAAAACCTTATGCAATCATCCCAAGAATCCTACAACAAAGTCAGAAAGTCTCCAAAAGGCCAAAAGCAAGAAAAATAAAAAAATGACTGCTTCAGGAAATATACTCTACTGTGCAGTAGAGCAACTCGCGCCCATGCCAAAACGGGCGCTACTGTATATACAGAACAGTAGCGTATGAGCGCTACTGTGTATATGTAAAAGTAGCGCTCATATTTCAAAGGCTAGGAAAATGACTTTGGAAGGTATGAAAATCGATGAAAGCAGGCAAGCCAAAACACAGGATACCTAAAAAATTTCTTAACACATCGAAGGAATCAAAATAAACTGAGAAGACATCCAAAAACAATGGTTTCCTAAAGCCAAAAACACTTGGTTCCCCAGTGGAGTCGCCAGTCTGTTGGCGGATATTTCTACCCTATAGTCAGGAAACTAAACTATCAACTTGGTTGGGGTGACAGGTAAGTGCATTTATGTCATTACAGAGGTGTTTACAAAAGAAATAGATTACAGATTTAGAGAACATACCTTTTACTGGAGTCTGATCCTAGCCTTGACCCAGTCTTGTGTCCAGCTCTCAAATCTACTTCCTTTCAGCAAACCTGAAACAACAATACCTTCCTCAAACACTTTGGGCAAAATATAAATCATAAAATAAACAAAGATTATGTTTAATATCCAGTATTGACCAAAGTAAATCCAATTCAAAATGCCATTTTATAACACCTTCAGATTGGAACAAGGAAACACTTCAACCTTTATTTGTCAAAATAGTATGCAGTACAAATATACCTGATAATGAAGCAGGCTCCTGCAACTAGATCCTGGGCTCTGACTTTGCTCTGGTCTGAATGTCTTCTGCAATGTCTTGAAATTTCTCCATTAACTCATCCTCTCATTCTTTAGCAATCATTTGCATTCATAATTTCTTCTAACCTTGCTCCCTTAGTCTTCTAGGAATTTATAGGTTTAAGGAAGCAGTTCAAGTCGATGAGGAGGTTGGGGAAGTTAAGAAACTGCCTTCAACTAATCCTCTTCAATGGATTAATATATTTTTTAATCATTTTTAAGATACACGCGACTATTACACAGTGGAGTAGCGTATAGGGCGCTACTCTATTGTTTGAGAAATAGCGCTCATTTAGTTTTAAATTCCGAGCGCTACTTTGATAATAAGGAGTAGCGTATATCCTGATATGGGCGCTACTATTGTGCACTGGAGTCGCGTATGGGCGCTAGTCTCTTTAAGTAGAGTAGCGCTCATACCTCAAAATGGTATTTTTGTATGTTTTCCAGTATTCTCAGGAAATGGGATGAGTTGTCATAACATCCAAGGTCAACATGCTCCTCCATCCAAGTTGTCCTTTTGTGTGATCAGCAGCTCAGGGTGATCACGGACGGAGAGGTGCAAGTTTGACCTATAACATCATCACAACCGTAACTGATAGCTGAAGAAATCTGATAAAACATCCACACCAGTGTACAAAGACCTTCTGACGGCTGATACAACAGAACATGTGGCTAAGAACACCACAACAGTGTACAAAATACCTAGATGGCCAATACGCATGTAGATAGCAGACATTCTTCCAATCAAGATACAATATAAATATATGTAGAAGACCTCAAACATCTAAGAAACAAGACCCCAATGGTCTATACATCGAAAATGATATCATATAGATGAACATCACGACTTTAATAGTAGAAGATGGATGTCCATCATACAACATTACTGAAATATGATAGAACATGATAAAATTCAACATTATATTCCTTCTTAAGAGGAACCAGAGATCCGCAACCAGCATATGCTTAAACAAGGAAGGAATAACAGAAGCAAGCTATCCCACAAAATGGATAACAAACCTGCACAAAGGAACTTCCAAGAATAAAGCATATAAAAAAAACACGATAAGCCCAAAATACATAAGATATGATAAAATGACATTGCTCAAGAACATATAAATAAATGATGTCGCTTCTATGCAAGACCATATAAATTTGAGAAAAATATTATCAAAAAATGACAGGATAAGTTATGATAAAAGATAGAGGAGAATAAACAAGAGTGAGCATAATAGATACCAAGATAGAATAATGAGCCAAGATTTCACTTAAATATATGAAAATTTAGTCATCAAGCAACTAATCTTAAGCATAGGTGCATTTCTTATTAGTATGATGTTAATATGCAAGAGATGAATGCCCTGAAAATGTCAATGCTTCCATATAGGAATGTTATAGACAAATAGCACATGTCAATGCTTCCATGTAGGAACATTAGAGACAAGTAGGTACAAGATAACCTATGCAATCATAAGAATATAAATCCCATTGCAACAAGAACAAGATGCTCATGATAAATATTTCAAGATTATAATATTTCCCAAAGCCATATAAATAGTGAGTAAAATATGATCGAAATAAACATGACATGATATATATGAAATAAATCAAAATGTTTAATATGATCAACATATGGAAAATTATGATCAACTCATGATATCACTTATAAAAAATTATGAAATGACAAGTCACTAATGGTCTTAATCATGGGTTCATTTCTTGTTAATTGCTTGGGTACAGAGGGTACTCCCAAAAGACTGAACACCTAGAGCAACCACTTCACACAAACAGATCACAGATCGATACACCGATGTTTTGACGTGGTTTAAACCCTCGTGAGGGAAACACTCCATGACCCCAGCCAAATAGCTTCTACAGGACAATTTATTATGCAAAGAAAAAAAGTTACAAATGAGCTTCTCATAATCGATCAACTAAACAATGACCTTCCATGCTCTTTAAATAGAGATCATGGACCAATCGGGTGTTAAGCCATCGATCAAGTTTAGGTATGATCTAAGAGAAGTTGAGCCGTCGAATCACTCTATGTCGGGAACATATCGTGACTGTCGGATTAAGTATTTACAAATGCATACTAATGCATAATAAAGAAACACATTTTCCCTAACGGATATATTACACAAGTTGATCTTAACTAACTCCTAAGTGTCTAAATATCCTAACATCCCCCCTTAAGAACAACTTGGGATAGGATTGAAAGATTTACAAAAGTGACACTATTAGGAGAAGGAAGGAGGCATTAGATCCTATCCCCCCTTAATGACAAGTTCCTGAAATCCTAACATAGATCGAAGTTTAGAAAACTTTGCTTCTGTAAGACTTGGTGAAGATGTCTGCAACTTGATCATCTGTAGGGAAAAAGAGCACTTCAAGAACATGATCATGAACAAGATTTCTGATGAAGTGCATATGTAGCTTAATGTGTTTGATGCGTTGATGTAGAACTGGATCTTTGGCAAGCTTGATGGCATTTTGATTGTCGCACCAAAGTGGAGTAGGCTACTGTTGCTCGAATTCGAACTCTGAAAGGATATGTCGAATCCATAAAGCTTCCTGACTGGCATTAACTGCAGCTCGATATTATGCCTCTGTTGAAGAAAGAGGAAGATCTTGTTGTTTTTTACAAGCCCAAGTAATAGGTCCAGATCCCAGACTGAAAACATAACCTGCAGTAGACTTTCAATCATCAGGATCGTCGACCCAATCTGAATCAGTGAAACCAGCCAACAAAGGTTTCCCCCCTGTACTATAATGAATCCAAAACTGAACTGTACCTCGAATATATCGAAGTATTCTTTTAGTTGCTTTCCAGTGACTTTCATGAGGTGTCTGCATATAACAGGCAACACGACCAATGGCAAAGGAAAGGTCAGGATGGGAATGAGTTAAGTATAAGAGACTACCAACAAGCTAACGATACAAGGTGGCATTGACTTCAGGTGAAGTACAAGTGGCAGAAAGTTTGACTCCAGACTAGAAGGGAGAAGGGGCTGGTGTACAATCTTCCATGTGAAAGTGACGAAGAAGGTCACAAGCATACTTAGACTGAGAAAGAAAGATTCCTTCTTTGGTTTGCAGGACTTGGAGACCAAGAAAATAATGCAAATACCCTAAGTTTGACATTTCAAAATTTTGTTTAAGACTGGATTTCACATGGGTTATAAGCTTAAGGTCACTACCAGTAAGAATAAGGTCATCAACATATAGAACAAGTATGATGAGATGGTTTCCTACTTTCTTGGTATAGACATTGGGGTCACAATGGCATCTAGAAAAACCCGTGTCAAGGAGAAAGTTATCCATTTTGGCATACCAAGCTCTAGGAGCTTGCTTCAGGCCCTATAAGGATTTCTTAAGGCGGCAGACAAGGCTAGAGTTATTATGAACATATCCAGGAGGTTGTTCCATGTAAATTTCCTCCTGTAAATCACCATGTAAGAAGGCAGACTTGACATCCATTTGATGGACTTACCAGTTGTGTAAGGCTGCAAAGGAAAGAACAAGGCGGATGGAGTTCATTTTTGCGACAGGAGCAAAGGTTTCATTGTAGTCAATCCTTTCAACTTGGGAAAAACCTTTGGAAACTAACCTTGCCTTAAGTCTTTCAACACTTCCATCTGATGCATACTTAGTTCTGTAGACCCATTTACATCTGACAAGTTTTCTTCCTTTTGGAAGAGGTACAAGATCCCAAGTATCATTCGCCATTAAGGAATGATATTCTTCATCCATAGCTGCATCCCAATCTGGATTTCCCGAAGCTTCTACAAAGGTTTCTAGATCATGATTCTCAAAAACTTGATCCAAAAGAGAAGGGGCTCGCTGAAACTGAGAACGTGTTCGACGTTGATCTCTAGGATCACCGACAAGATCACCAGTGGCTTCACATGTTGAACGGACCCATCAAGGAAGCACTTGTGATGGTGCAATTGGAGGAACATGAGCAGGAGGAGGTGGCTTTTCATCCTCGTTGTCATCATCAGAAACTGGAGTTGGAAACCTGTCAAGGAAGTTGGAAGAAGAAGAAGGCACAATCACCAAATCAGGCTCGCAGGCCAAAGATGGCACAATCGCCGAGTTAGGCTTGTAGTCCAAGATATTTTCATCAAATTTAACATATCTTCTAATGATTACATCATGAAAATGTTGTTGAAGAAGTCTATAACCTTTTACATCTTTAGAATATCCAACAAATATGCACTTTTCACTTTTAGGCTACAATGCTTTTCGTTTTTCATCCGGAATGTGAGCCCATGCTTCATTACCAAAGACACGGAAGTGACTTACATCAGATTTAGTTTTACTCCATGCTTCTTTCGGTGTGATACCCTGTAAAGATTTAGTGGGGGTGTGATTAACTATGTAATTTGCACAATTAATGGCTTCAGCCCAAAATTCAAGACTTAGTCCCTTAGATTGGATCATACAATTAGCCATTTCTTTTAAAGTGCAGTTCTTCCGCTCAGCTACACCATTTTGTTGTGGTGTATATGAAACAATGTGCTGTTGTTGGATGCCTTGTTTAGTGTAGAAAGTAGTGAATTTTTTGTTAACATATTCTCCTCTATTGTCAAGTCTTAACTTAATAATTTGATGACCATATTGTTTTTCAACAAGGGCCTTGTAGGCCAAGAACATGTTAAATACTTCACTCTTAAGTTTTAGGAAATAAATCCAAGTGCGTCTGGTGTAATCATTAATGAAAGTTAAGAAATATTTGAAACCAAAAAAGGAAGCAGATGGAAGAGGACCACACAAGTCACTATTCACAAGCTCCAAGGGAATCGAGGCGTGCTAAGAGGCACGTTTGTCAAAACTGTCCCGATGATGTTTTCCGAGTACACAACTGGAACAAACACCATCCCTGCAAGATACCATAGGAAGACCTGTTACCATGTTGTCTTTACATAGTTGTTGCAATGAGCGATAATTTAAGTGACCAAATCACTCATGCCAAAGTTTACTCAAGTTATCACTATGAGCAACAAAAACTGAAGGAAAAGGTGATGACCCAAAGTTGTTAAACTTGTACAACCTGGTAATATCATCAACAATTCCGGTAGCTAGGACATGTTGAGGATCGTTAAAATCCTTGATTACAACTTGGTGAGGTGTAAGTGTCACAGGTTTACTTTCACCAGAATGAGTGATCTGATATACTGATAATAAATTGCAGGAAATTCTTGGAACACATAGTACATCACTGAAATGACCATTATCTACTGGAATTGTTCTAGCTCCTACAACACTTAGAGATCTATCATCACCAACAAATATTTGTTTGGTGTTACATTCATGCATAGTAGAAAAGATGGCTTGATCCTTAGCCATATGATAAGATGATCCAGAATCAATGAGCCATTCATTTGAAGTAGAAGAAGAAGATACATTATAAAAATAACTAGAAGCACAAAGTGCATGTCCATGAGAGGTATATTCTGAAGGTGAATCTAGGCTGATGTGGTGCTTCTTCATTGTTGCTTCCAAGGATGTCATCTTATTGAAACACTTAGATTCATCATGATTATCTTTCTCGCAATAGTTGCAATGATGCTCATTCTTATTGTCTTTTGGTTTGGATCCTTTGTCATTTTTAAAGAAGGAGCTGATTGAGAGGGTTTGGGATCCTTGTTTGACTTATTATTGCAAAAATTTTGTTTCTTGGGAGGCTTGGACTTTTCTTTCTGTTGGGACACTAAGGCTTTCCCAGATGTATCTGCATTGTTGATTATTCCAAGATGGATGAGTTTATCTTGCTCTCTAATCAAGGAATCACAAAAAGATTCAAGACTAGGCTCTTGATAGCTAGCTGCATTCAAGGATTCTTTCATGGAATAAAATGTAGATACAAAAACAGAATATGTAGGTCCAAGTTTTGAAAGAATATGATAAATGAATTGTTTGTCTTCCCTCTTAATCTTACATTCTGCACATAAGAGTTTAAGAGTTTTGTACTTACATAAATAATCTTGAATGCATGAAAAATCACTTGGATTTAAAGAAATCAACTCATTTTTGAGTTGGTGACCTCAAATTTCATTGTGTTTACCAAACACGGATTCCAACTTGTCCCAAGCAGCATCAGGTTTATCAATTCTAGATATGTGGAATCACAAATTAGTAGAGATTGACATCCCAATCAATCCACGAGCTTCATCACATCTATTTGCCCATTTTATTTTCATATCATCATCAGTGGGTTATGTTTCTTTCCCTGAGGTAATTCTGAAATGTCCCTTACTTCGTAGAACATCCTCCATACGAGATTTCCATGAGAAATAGTTGGAACTGGTAAGTAGAATATCACAAGGGGTGGCCATACTGCAAATTAATAGGTATAAAAATAGAAACCAATAGTCTGGATGTGAAGAGCTTGAATAAATAGGTAGTTTTAAAAAAATGGCACTGAAAACTGACTCTATATGATGAAGTTATGCTTGAACAAAGAAAACGTTGAAGATGTCCCCAATAGTGATGTGGCAGATAGAGAATGACCAGCTAAAAAAATGACCCCCCTCTTCCCAAGATGAACCTTTTACAATCACTTTACAAGAAAGTTGCTTTAAGTGAATCACTTTTGTAAAATAAGTGATTTCACTTTTACAATGATATTACTTTTAAATAGTGCAGCAATAAAAAAGAACTTAAGTGACTCACTTTGTATTTTTATTTTTTATTTAAGTGAGATGCACTTTTACAATAAAATAACTTGAAAATAGAAATTGCATGCACTTTTCATTTTAAAAGTAACTTCCTAAGACTTGAACTTAAGACCTATTAAGGAATAAAGCAACTTTGAACCAAGTGAGCTAGATTAAAAGGTATGTAAAATATGGGAATGAGGAAGGGGGCTTTTTTTTTTTACTCTTCTTGCTCAGTTTCCATGCTTTCCTTTTTTCCTGCAAATCACACCACAAACCGAAACAAAAAAAACTTTTCCACACTTGTGGAGTTAGATCTCATTAGCTTGCCCGAAAAGTCTACGTTTTCTCTCTGTATCTAATTTACCGAGATCGCGCAAGGTGCACGGCAAAGAGCATACGTAGCCGAAAAAAACCCTTTCCCTTTATATTTATGATTTGCCGAGATTGCTCAAGGTGCACGGCAAAGAGCATACGCATATAGGAAAAGCAACAATCCGAAACCAAAAGATATAATAGTAAAAACTGATAAAATATGGGATTTTTTTTTCTTTTAAAACAGAAAATAAAAAAAATGCGTCACTGTAACATTATACGTTTAGATCTGATGAAATACGCGTTTTTGAAGCAACCAGGAACCATTTTCGATCAAACGAAAACTATTTCCCAATGGAAACGACTCTCTAGGCGCAATGGAACACCTCCCACAGCCCAAAAATGCATAGAAATACCAGAACCAGAAACCCTTTCGAGTTTCGGCAACAACAGTTCAGGATCTAGATCATAACCAGAAGCGACTCTTCATAAAAGCTCTGATACCATGTTCGGGTACACAAGGTACTCCCAAAAGATCGAACAGCTAGAGCAACCACTTTACACAAACAGATCACAGATCGATACAACAATGTTTTGATGTGGTTTAAACCCTCGTGAGGAAAACACTCCACGGCCCTGACCAAATAGCTTCTACAGGACAATTTACTATGCAAAGAAAGAAAGTTACAAATGAGCTTCTCATAATCGATCAATTAAACAATGACCCTCCATGCTCTTTAAATAGAGATCATGGACCAATCGGGTGTTAGCCACGGATCAAGGTTAGGTATGATCTAAGAGAAGTTGAGCCGTCGGATCACTCTATGTCGGGAACATATCGTGACCATCGGATTAAGTATTTACAAATGCATACTAATGCATACTAAAGAAGCACACTTTCCCTAATGGATATATTACACAAGTTGATCTTAAGTAACTCCTAAGTGTCTAAATATCCTAACATTAATATCATGTGAATATGAAAGAGATGAAATGCCTTGGAAATTTCAATGCTTCCATATAGGAATGTTAGAGACAAACAGCACATGTCAATGCTTTCGTATAGGAATGTTAGAGACAAATAACACAAGAACTAGATACAATCTCTGCAATACATGAAAAAGAAACTATATCCCAATTAAAAAACTTATGACAAGCCAAAAAATATGATATCACATAGATTCAAAAAATTGACGTTACTTGGGAAATTAATAAGCAAGAGCATATAATAATCATAAAGATATTGCTTATAAAAAAACATTGAAATTTATTTTACACAAAGGTCAGCAATAACATATAAAAAAAGAAAATAAAGATCAAAAGATAACACAAATAAAAGCTTCATTATCATGATTAGAAGAGTGAGACCAAAATAATATCATTTATAGATATGAAAAATATATCCATGATCAACTAAGTCCTAAGCATATGTTCATTTATTGATGTCACCATTACCATACTAGAAATCCATGCCCCTGAAAATGTCAAAACATCTTCCACACAAAGAAGGTTAGAGACATAAGAACAAGACAACCTATGTAAATATGATGAATAATGACAAACATCCCAATGCAGAGAGATCAAGAAGCTCATAGCAAGAATTTCAAGATAAGAGATGAAAATTTTCCAAGATAAAAAACAGAAACTTTACCTATAACCCTTAGAAAAGGTGCCAAATAAAGTCACTCGCGGGTCTGCCAAAGTAAACTCGCGTGTACTCATGGTTTATGCACAGAGAATTCGCGAGTTCATGGGTCTGTAAAGGAGAAATACATGGTTCTAATCAAAAATTCGTGGGTCTCTGTACAGTAAGGTCGCAGTTATGCTGAAGCACTTGCGGGTCCATGTACAGTGAAGTCACGGTTATACTGAAGTAAATGCGAGTTCATAGTAGAACAGTCCTGAGTATGTCGTAGCACACGTGGGTCTGTACAATGAAAGTCGCGGGTCTGCAGTATACTCGCGAGTTCGCAGTAGGGCAAGTCGCATTTATACGTGCTGTCTGTGAAGAAAAAGTCGTGAACGTCAAGTTTTAGGCCAAAAACAGTGTCAAATATGCCGAACACGAAAAATGTGCACAAATTATACCAAACTTGGACGAAAAATGCTGATCTGATAACCAGAAGAGAGATATCCTTGAGGAAAAGCCAAAAAACGTATAGATCTACAAAAAAAAAATCAAGAAACCCTTGAAAATTTTCTGCAAAAAACTACACAATAGAGTTAGGTTTAGAAGTAAACTACAGAAACATGCCCAGATCTCAAGATCAGAAGCCTAATGGTTACCAGACAGAAAGCAAATCTACAAAAAAAAAACAATTCCCAAATGATAATAGTTATTGATGAAAGTTATAGAAGGTGCTAGATCATAGAAACTAGCTCTGATACCATGTTAGAGATTAAGATCTATCTAAACTAGCTTACCTATCTAAGCAACAATAACATATCAACATGAACATAGAGAGACCAAGAAAATGAGAACACCAGATATACGTGGTTCACCAAATTGGGCTACGTCCACGGGAAGGGTTGCATATTCCATTAATATGAAAAATATCTCAAAGATTACATGGCATCCTCACATATGCATCAGATCAAGCTTCATCATTAAATGTGTGTACAAATGACATACACAACATGTGATGTGTGATGAATTACAATCAACACATATTACCCAAAGGGTCTCCTTCACCTCTCTTATATACTAAGAGGTTTGGATTACAATACATCCCATAATACATGTGGGATAAATGAATTTCCTCCTCTTTATATAGAGAATGGTTACAAAGGATATAATTACAATGATGCATGTGGGATAACTCTATTTTATAACATTAGAGTTATTTTATGCCTTTAAATGATATTTTACCAATATATCACATAAGTCATCATTACATATTCTAATAGTTAGGAGTTTTCTCAGGTAAATATAATTTTGTTTGATTTGTTTATATTCAAAGCAGTCATTTTTTGCATATTTAATTCGATGCGATTGTCTTGATATTCAACACTGACGTGCTCTCTTTACTATAACATCGCAGGTATTGTAACAAAATTTTATTATGGATGTAAATTTTGTGGACCTTTTATGAAGGCTAGGTGGTACAAATACCTACGAAAATCAGTGTACGACTTCTCTAGGGTATTCCTCCCATAAAACCACTCTTATAGAAGAGAAAGATATTCTTTCAATGGTAAATGAGGGACAACCCAAAGGCCTGAAATAATGACACCGACTGAATGGATTAGGGAATGTGACAGAGAGAAAGAGAAGGAATACATAGAGATGTTCAATTCAAATGTGAAATCTGTGATCGATGATCTTGATTTATTCAACACCTATGTTGAGAAAATTCCAAATGGATGAACATGAAATTAATATTTTATGAGCTCCCATATTGGGAGCATATTAATATTGCCCACTTACTAGATCCCATGCATATATTTAAAAATGTTTAATGTTCTTTGTGGCATCACATATCATCCAAAAAAAGCTGTTAGGAAAGATCTTATTTCTTCAAATGCTAAAAGGAAGCATTAGCCAAGACAAGAAAATAGAGGAGAGGTTGGCCCCTCTTTTTCATTTAAAAAAGTTGATGTCCCATGGATTTTGAATAAATATGATCTTAATTCGGAAAAAGTAAGTTATATTGGGTGTGGAGGCACCTTCTTTTTATGGGTATACTCTATGACCTTGCTTCAATGCAGACAAAAAGTTTTCGGGTTTGAAATCACATGACCATCTCAACCTTCTAAGGGTACGTATAATGTCAAACAATTGTTTATACTTTTTATTTTTATATTTTACCACACAAGTTAAAATGCAATTAAATTTTTGTGTTTACTTTGTAGTGTCATTATACGTTGTTCATGCATGGGTGTGAACCACAACTTTACCAGTGACCTGCAGTGTGCCATATATAAACTATTTGCATTTGTATGGTGGATCACATCAAAGGATATTTACATCACTAGAATTACACTGTGACATCAAGAGATAGGTAATATTGTTTGTATGTTTGAGAAAGAATTGTCGTCGAGTTTCATGGACTTGCAGGTTCATCTTCTAATTCACCTAGTAGATGAGGTTGAATTAACCAAGGTGGTCTCATGTCGCTGGATTTTCTTCTTGGAGAGGATCATGAAAATAATGAAGGGATTTTTTCAACAAAGGGAAAAACCCAAGGGGTCTATGGTAGAGGGGTACATAGTATATGATTCATTCTATTATGCCAGTGAGTACATTAAGCAAATTCACCACATACCAGGTGCAATGATTTGGGATGATGAACGTGATGAGGACAAAATGGAAGGGGAGGTACTGGAAATGACCGAAAAAAAGTGTTGATGATAAAGAGTAAGTCACTTACATTTCGATATTCAAATTTCCACATAGTAACTATTCATAACAAACTTCAAAATCTATATTTGATCCCATACATATTGAATGTGGTTTTGTTTCCATGAATACAACAACGAATTCAGAAATTGATGCAATCAATAAATTCATTCTTTACAACACAAAGGAAACACAGTTGTGAGTCACATTGTATGAAGAGAAGAAGAGTGTTGATGTATATGTAACTTCGGAATGTATTTCACATATATGTATATTTTATTCCTATAGAGATGGTATTATTCCTCTATACGGAAGTGTCGTCATTTATATTGTAAGTGTCGTAACTTATATTTGATGGGTTATTAGACCACCTTGTTTGGGTTCGGCCCTGTATTAGTCATGTGGGTCGAAGGGTTATTAGACCACCCTATTGGGGGTCGGCCATGTGGGTCAAAGGGTTATTAGACCACCCTATTGGGGGTCGGCCCAGTCAGCATTATATTATGTGGTTAAGTTCGAGCCTACATGAGTTAGGTAAAAAGGCAAGTCAAGTCAAGTATAAATAGAGTGCGGGAGGCACTCTATTTACTCACTCACTTCTTACACATGCACTCAAGGAGGAGTGGCGCACTTATGGAGGAGGAGGATCTGCTGCTAGGTTATGGATATCTCTCATGGTTGGTTGTATCATTTCTCTATCTATCTCTGAGGAAGTTATTGGGGTTTTTCACCTTTATGGTTTTCCCCAAGTAAATCTTTGTGTCTCTTGTGTGCTTGCATTATTGTCTCCATGATTGATATGCTGTAGATATGCTGTACATGTTATTCTCTCAGTTAAGATCCTAGATCAGATTGAAGTAAATTCTGAAAATTTAACATGGTATCAGAGCTAGCCTGAAAGAAGGCATGATATGGCATGTATGACACTTGTTGCACTTACGATGCTAGGGCTTGATATAGCAAAAACCAGTCATCGTAGAACTTTCGCTATAAATCCGTTTTGGAAAAGTTTTCGGATCTGAAATTGTTACAGGCCGAAGATAAGATCTCCAGGTATCTTGTGTCCAAAGGACAACCCCTAATTCGTTGTACTTTGTGATTTATAATCTGTACAATATAGGGTTTCTGCCTCTTCTAGATCTGAGTCAAAATCAGGTGACCTTGGGAAAAAGGTCATATCTTGGGCTAGGAAGCTCCAAATGAAATTTCGTAAAAAGTGACAGGTATTACACAGTCTGTACTATCTTAGAAAACTTTTTCAGAGGCCGAAGTTGAACTAGTGACACGTGGAACGCCGTACAAGTTCGCTCTCCTGTATTATCCCATAAACAGGTCACGTTGCGACATTTGGTATAACTCTCTCTCAGAGAGTCCAATTGAGGTCAGAACTGTCAGGATGAAAAGGTAACAGGCCGAGCTATCTCAGAAAACGTTTTCAGAGGCCGAAGTTAAAACAGTGACACGTGGCACGCCGTACAAGTTCGCTGTCCTGTTTTATCCCAAAACAGGTCACGTTGCGACATTTGGCATAACTCTCTCTCAGAGAATCCAATTGAGGTCAGACCTGTCAGGATGGAAAGATAACAGGTTAGGCTATCTTAGGAAACTTTTTCAGACCCTGTGGATCAAAAATGTCAGAGTTACACCAGAAACAATCAGGTACATATTTCTATCAAAACAGAATTATTTTTGGTACCTTCATTCATGGCTTCCGGAATTTAGGGCTTTGGAGAAAGTTGGAATTTTTGTAATCGGAGACCACGGCTGGATGCTACTCATAAAAATAGAAATTTAGAGACCAAGATCAGAATTTTTGGTTGGGCAGAAGGCCGGGCTTGATTAGACCCTAGTTCGGGACTTTGATCAGAAAAGTGGAAAATTAGGGCTTCTGTAAAAATGGGAATTTTTGAAATCTGTGACCACGGCTGGAAGCTCCTCAGAAAAATAGAAGCTTAGAGCTTTGGATCAAACATTTTGATTGGGCAGAAGAGTGGGCTTCATCAAACCCCAGTTCAGGGTCACGTCCAGTGAATCCAGAAGTTTCAAAAGCAAAATTGAGGAGTGAAACTTTGCAGTTTTCAAATTCTGAATATACCAGTTTGATCAGCTCATCAAGGCGCATATTTCTATCCTGTCAGAAGTTTGAAATTCAAAGTTTGAATTTTTGGGGTTTCTCTGACAAACCCATATCCATCTCAAGGTCCAGTTCTTGCAAATCAAGTGGATTGGGTTAATCCTAGAAGAAGATGGATTGATCACCTGCATAAGTGAAGAAGTTCCTGTCTCAGAGGGAGATGAGGCTAAGGCCTTACATAAGAAGATTACAAGCGATCTCGACAGGTATGACTCGTCGAGGTATGTTTCCATATTTGTCCATGATTAAGTTTATGGTATGTTTGTCTTCATGTTATTACGGTTAGTACAATTTTGATTTTAGATTTGTCGTATCACCTTAACAAAATTATGAATGCATGATAGAAGATATTCATTGGTTAGGGTGTTGACACTTATGATTGTACTAATGCATTATGGTGTTGTATGAGGTTTATGTTGTCTACTAACATGAAAGGTACACCAATAAAGACAAATCATGTTCTGTTCCAAGAACATATGATCATGATAACATGAGGACAAAGATTCATCCATTGTCATGGATCTCATAGAAGATCCATTTACGAGGTATGTATAACTTGGTTTTGTAATGGTTAACATATGAGACATGCAGGTTACTAGAACAAGTCACTGAAGAGAACCAAAAGACATTATGCGGGTATGTTAGACATAAACTAGCTAGCATGCTAATCCAGGTATGTTTTTCCTATATCAAGCTAGAATCGTACCTTGGTTTAGGATGTTATACTGTTGTGTTGTTGATAATGATTCTTCATGAAGTCATAAGTTTGAATAATCATGGTTGTATGCATATTATGTTTCTTACCATAATTGATGATATGACTAACCAGAAGAATCATGAAAGTATAGGTTTGAATAATCACAGGTTTTATGCACATTATATCTCTTATCTTAATTGATGATTCAACTAACGCGAAGAGTCATAGGTTTGAGTAATTATAGGTTTAGACATGTTATGTTTCTTATGATTTGACTAACCTTAAGAATTCTACATAAACCTTGAATGCTAATGCTTATTATTTTCTGTTTGAAATGATCATGACTATACATGCTTGAGATTATTGTGTTTTAATAGTATACTAATGAATGTATGATTTTATATAAGATCACAAGGATAACACATTCATGATACTAATAAGCATGCATAGGGACCAAGGATGAATACGAGTTCAAGAACAGGTAATCCAGGAAGCAAAGATCAAGAGGGAGTACACTCTAGTGGTTTATGCAAGGATGCAGATATTCAGAGGGAGTTGTCCATCTCTCTACATTCCACAACAGAAAGGTGTAGAAGAAGCTACTTCAGATTAGGACTCCAACAACTCCTGCAAGGAAGCAAAGACTCAGAGGGAGTCGGCCCAACGAACAAAGAAAGATAAGTATTTTAATCATCATTTCTTGCATACTTGTTTGTTTAAATAATACTGTTCAATAATATATACACTGATGTTCCTAGAATTAGGTTGTGTATTATGCATATTAGAATAGTTGCATTGATGAACAGTATACTCCTAATATGCATGGGTAAGTGGCCTATGGCACTGTACAACATTCCATTGCTACTTATCTAGAATGAAACCTCTTTGCTGACATGTTGGGAGTTGTGCACACTCTTAACAATGTTCTGGTAGAGACTGGAAGGCATCTAGAAAGTTATGGAATATGGATAAATGTTGTATTGAAGCATTGGCTAAGATAATTGCATGACTATATGACATATTTATTTATGTGTAAGAATTTGTTCTGAAAACTATGAGATGTTTTCTAATCATGCAATTTAACTTGTTGTGTAGGAAAGATCGTATGCCATCTCCTACAAAAGAAGAACTACAACATTTGTTCAGCCACAAATTTATTTATTGAAGATATTGAAGTTCCCAGGATCTGGGATGAAGAAATGGAATTCCATGATCCGTCGATCATGAAGAATGATGTTTGGGATGTAGTCCCAAGATGTGAAGGGAAGTTTGTTATGACTTCCAAATGGAACTATCAGATCAAGCATGTTGCAGATGGCAGCATTGAGAAATATAAAAGTGATGAAATAGAAGATGCACCAGATGGATCTCAAGACAGCATGGTGTAGTCATATATGTGTGCAGAACTTGATATGGTAGGATAGACAGCTTTCTATCCAGCTTGGGCTTTACCAAGAATGAAGTGGATTCCAACCTTTTCTACAAGGATGAGGAAGGCAATCCAACAATACTACTATTTGGATGACCTGTTTTGATTGCCGACACGCAGCGGAAGCTTGCTGCTGAGTTCGAGTTGAGGAACTTGGGGATGATGCACTATTTGTTTTTTTGGCATGAAGGTGTGGCAGAGTGCAGATGGAATCTTCCTTGGACAAGGGAAGTATGCAGTAGAGATCCTGAAGAGGTTCAGGATGATGGATTGCAAGGCCATGGCCACACCTATGACATCGAATCTGAAGCTTCTATGTGATGCTTCATCTGAGCTGGTTGATGTCTTTATGTATCGTCAGATGATTGGGTCCTTGATGTACCTGATGAACACGAGACCATAGATTTGCTTTGCTGTGAACACATTGAGCCAGTTCCTGACGAATCCGAGGAGTGTTCACCTGGTTGCTGTAAAGCATGTTCTGAGGTACCTGAAGAGTACAGTGGATTATGGGCTCAAGTATGAAGCGAATCAAAAGTTTAACCTGCAGGGTTATGTTGATTCAGACTGGGCTGGCAGTGCTGCAGACAGGAAGAGCACATCTGGGTGTTGCTTCAGTATGGGATCAGGTGTGATCTCTTGGTTTAGCAGGAAGCAGTCCTGTGTAGCACTGAGTACAGCTGAGGCAGAGTATGTTGCAGCCTGTTCAGCTAGTTGTGAGGCAGTATGGCTATGGAAGCTACTGTCTGAGTTATTTGATCTCCCGTTGGAGGCTACTGGTATCTTCTATGATAACCAGAGTTGTGTGAAGCTTTCTGAGAACCCAGTGTTTCATGACAGGTCGAAACACATAGAGATCAAATATCACTATATCAGGGATATGGTGCAGAGAGGAGCTATGAAGCTCCTGTATGTTGCGACGGACGAGCAGATTGCAGATGTGCTGACGAAGCCACTAGCCAGGGTGAAGTTCGAGTACTTCAGAGAGAGGCTTGGCGTTCTTCAGATCGAGGACACTTCGAGGAAGAAGTGATGGACACATTTGCTGAAGCCATTCCAAGCATGTTGGAAGGAGGATCCTTCACATGGCTGTGGATGTAAGTGTTGGATGATGAACATCAGGATGATGTTCTGGTTTCTGCTTGGATATGATCAGTTGGATCATTTATGTATGTACGCATCATGTTGGATGCTGGATATGATCGGTTGGATCAAGTGTATGTATTTTGTATGAACGCATCATGTTGGATGCTGTTGGATACATTGTGTGGATCATGTATCTTTGTATGATCAGGTAGATCATGGATGCTGTTGGATACATTGTGTGGATCATGTATCTTTGTATGATCAGGTAGATCATGGATGCTGTTGGATACATTGTGTGGATCATGTATCTTTGTATGATCAGGTAGATCATGGATGCTGATGGATACATTGTGTGGATCATGTATCTTTGTATGATCAGGTAGATCATGTATATTGATGGATACATTGTGTGGATCATGTATCTATGTGTGCATCAGATGGATGCATTGTATGATCAGGATGATCGTGGATGACGAGTTTCTCCAGATGACATGCAGCAGGATGTTGCAGTGATGATGATGAGTATCAGATGATACTTTGTGGCCGTGGATCAGGTTGTGCAGGAAAGCATGTAATTTGTGCCCTGGGAGATTTGCAGATGGTCTTTCGAGGTTTTTCCTATGGCATGTAATTCGGTGCCCTGGGACATCTGGCAAATGCTCTTGCGAGGTTTTGCTTGGGAGGAAATGTAATTTGTGCCCTGGGAGATCTGCAGATCGTCTTTCGAGGTTTTGCCTATGGCATGTAATTCGGTGCCCTGGGATATCTGGCAGATGCTCTTGCAAGGTTTTGTCCTATGGCATGTAATTTGCTCCTGGGAGATCTGGACAGGATGAAAAAGGCCTCAGATGCTTCAGCCAGGTTTTGCCATGACCACATGTAATTTGCTCCTGGGAGATCTGGACAGGATGAAAAAGGCCTCAGATGCTTCAGCCAGGTTTTGTGGTGGACCACATGTAATTTGCTCCTGGGAGATCTGGACAGGATGAAAAAGGCCTCAGATGCTTCAGCCAGGTTTTGTGGTGAGATCACATGTAATGTGCTCCTGGGAGATCCGACAGGTAGAGCCGAGTGCTCGTAACAGCCTGGGATGCTTCAGCCAGGTTTTGTGATGGGTCACATGTAATGTGCTCCTGGGAGATCCTACAGGTAGAGCTGTGTGCTCGTAATAGCCTCGGATGCTGCAGCCAGGTTTTGTGACGCACGTAATAAGTCCTGAGGATTCCACAGTATGGCCAGTGATGATGAAGACCTGCAGGTGGTGGGCCTACATCCAGTATGAAAAAGGACTGGCTCTGTAGAAATTCCTATGACGAGTAGATTCAGAGATTGATTGAGATAGCAGTAGCAGTGACGATGATGATGATGACTCGATGACGATTATCCAGTGACGATGATCCAGAGAAGATGACTTGTGCTAGAAGAACTGTGCTAAGAAATACCTTCCTAGTTAAGAGGGAGTGTTGATGTATATGTAACTTCGGAATGTATTTCACATATATGTATATTTTATTCCTATAGAGATGGTATTATTCCTCTATACGGAAGTGTCGTCATTTATATTGTAAGTGTCGTAACTTATATTTGATGGGTTATTAGACCACCTTGTTTGGGTTCGGCCCTGTATTAGTCATGTGGGTCGAAGGGTTATTAGACCACCCTATTGGGGGTCGGCCATGTGGGTCAAAGGGTTATTAGACCACCCTATTGGGGGTCGGCCCAGTCAGCATTATATTATGTGGTTAAGTTCGAGCCTACATGAGTTAGGTAAAAAGGCAAGTCAAGTATAAATAGAGTGCGGGAGGCACTCTATTTACTCACTCACTTCTTACACATGCACTCAAGGAGGAGTGGCGCACTTATGGAGGAGGAGGATCTGCTGCTAGGTTATGGATATCTCTCATGGTTGGTTGTATCATTTCTCTATCTATCTCTGAGGAAGTTATTGGGGTTTTTCACCTTTATGGTTTTCCCCAAGTAAATCTTTGTGTCTCTTGTGTGCTTGCATTATTGTCTCCATGATTGATATGCTGTAGATATGCTGTACATGTTATTCTCTCAGTTAAGATCCTAGATCAGATTGAAGTAAATTCTGAAAATTTAACAAAGAGGAAATGGGACATTGACATAAAAGAATTTAGTTGGTTGCACAGTAGAAGCATGCCTTTTCTAGATAATTAAAAAAAAAATGTCAATGATCTATCCCAATAGTTGGGTTGCAGACCAAGTCAAAGAGAAATATGGTGCATCTAGTCATTACCATCCTAAAGAGAAGGATGCACTAAACATTTATATCAGGTGCAACAACTCGGTAATAAAATATTTCTATACATTTCTAACTTTACAATGCAACTTTGAACTATAACATATATGTTTAATATATTATTACTTGGGTTATTAGACATATGGAACCATCATTTGTTAACTTTTCTTATAGGTAAATTCGTTCTAATCTATGTGGGCTTATGGACATCATTTTCACACTGAGGATGTTGATGATGGATGTCTTACAAAATACTGTAGAGTGGAAGTCAAGTTCGACCAATCTAGTCATTCTATCCACCCCAATCGAAACCTGATAGGAGGGATGTTGGGTTATGTCGAAAAGATACAAGATGTTGATGTATATGTAACTTCAGAATGTATTTCATCTATGTATTTCATATATATTTATTGTACCCTTATTAGAGATGTGTTATTCCTCTATAAGGAAGTGTCGTCATGTGGATTGACAAGTATCACAAGTGTGTGTACTTATCGATGGGTTATTAGACCACCATGTGTGGGGTCGGCCCTGAAATATATATTATATTGTGGATTTACCTAGCTAGACAAGTTGGCCCCATAAGGTCACTGGGAAAACATGTTAGTATAAATAGAGATCAGGAGATCTCTATTTAGATCACTCGGAAAGTCATATCTCTCTCACTCAAAAAGTGGCGCACTAGTGAGGAGGAGGATCATCTGCTACTAGGAGACTATCTCAGTGTATTTTGGTTGTACTTTGGTTGAGCCATTGCTCTCTCTATCTCTGAGGAAGTTGTGGGGTTTTTCACCTTAGGGTTTTTCCCATGGAAACTCTATGTCTCTTGTCTCTCATGCTTTTGATTCTTGTGATGCTTGTGATGCTTATTGTGATTGTTATGCATTGATATACTGTATATGTTATTCTCTCAGTGAAGATCCTAGAGTATTGTGAATTAATGCTCAAAATTTAACACAAGAAATCATTCATGTGGACTTCTCATCTTTCCAATGTGTTATTTTTAGGTGCAGGTGGTCGGAAACATTCGACAGGAATAATGTAAAGGAATATTGTGATAGTGGGTTTATATGTATCAACTCTAGAAAGAAGTGGGATTGAAAGTAAGGAACCTTATGTTTTCCCAAAACACAGCAACCAAGTGTTCTTTTACCTGAATGTGTTGGATAAATATTGGTGGTTCATATTAAGACACGACCCTAGATCTAAACATGTTTTTGATAACAACAGTGTTATCATGCCAACCAAGGAAGATACTGAGGGTGATGGAAACGAAGAGTGATATGTACATGTTTTATTTCATCATTTACAGATTGAGATATCATTTTGTTATTATTATATTTGATTGTCTAATTATATTTTTTATTTTTCATGTTATGATGGTAGAAATGGAAAGTTGATTATTGGATACAGTGTTTAAACAATTTGAGTTAGTTAACAACCAATGTGATGTGAAATACGTTTCATGTCTATCAAGTAATTTGTGATTATATGGAATGATTGTATGTCATTTTCTCCATAGTCAGAGATGATATTTGTAGCTTTCCATTTAGTTAGTAATTACAGTGTGGGTTTTATCATTTAATTTATTGTATTGTTATAATTGGATTAGAATCAACAAATTAGAGTACGAATTATCATTGATGTTAATCATATTTATTGTTTGTTGTAATTTCATGTAGTCTCATTTCAATAAGTGGGTCAATTTAATGATTATATTATACTTAGACATGTATATATCATTAAGGCAGAAAAAACTTATGGTGAGATTAATAAAATATGTATATCCTTTAAAATTTATATGATATAATAAATTAAAAATAACAAACAATATAAATTTTTTAATCCTATATTTGGAATATGCATATTCGTATCTATATTTATTTCAAGTTGCATTGTTGATGGGTTATTCAATAATTTGACCTTGGTTAGCATGGGTCTTGGGAACATGATCCAACTCCCTTTTGTCATATTCTCCAATCACATTTAATGGAAAAGTACATAACTGCCAATATTGGAATTAATTGCAATTCTTTGAACACTAGCTAGCTTTGATCATCCACAAACAAATCATGTTAATTATGTATTAATCATAACCAAACCTCATTTTTAGAGGGTATAAAATGTGTTCCTTCAGTGGACTAATGTTATATTATATAATGAAGATCATGATTAATAATAATAAGTTTGGAGAATGCAATTTTTGGGTTTACAATTGAGAGAAAATGTTGTTCTTTTAATTAAGTATTTGTCTTTCTTCCTATTAGAGTTTTGATATTTGTCATTGCAAAGTGAGTTATTGTCAAAAAAATAAAAATATTGAATGATACATTGATAGGTCATATTGATCATATTTATGTTTTTTTTGTGATGGTCATAGTCATATTTTATAATAATATTACATGGCAATACTTGACTTTTTGTTATGATGTTTGGTTAGACTTATAAAAAATGACGCATATATATTTATCATTTGAATAATTAAGTTATACACAAAATTATACAGTAAAGACTTAATTTCCTTATTAAAAATCATTATGTATTATTTCATAATGCTCAACACAAAGTTGCAACAAAATAAATATATTATTCTATAAGTATAATATTATGACAAATTTTAGTACATTATTAATAAAATTACAATAATTTATAACATCCATAAAAATTATATAAGAACAATATGAACACCAAAAAATAAAATATTATTACATAAACATAATACTATGACAAACTATAAAAAATTATAAACATGATTCTATGACAAATTATATTACAACAATCACAAATCCTAGAGTTTCCATAACTTCATCCATTATCAATACAAAATTCAGAAAAATATTTAATTCAATCATATATTTAATTCAATTATATTATGTAAAAATAATTTTTTTAACCTATATTAAGTTAATTAATGAAACATTAATTTTCAACATTTTCAATGACCATCACTCCAATCCATATTTTCACATTTATGATAACTTGACAACCAACCATACTTTCAAATTCATTTTCTAACCAATATATCAACCTATATATGAAACCATACTTCAAATTGTCTACAAAATTTAAGTTGAAATTATTTAATATGAAAAATGGTCGAAAGGATGCTAAAATTTTGACCAAAATTAAAAACCCAATCACTTTCATTACAAAGGTCTAATGCTTTGAAAACTTTTTTTTTTAAATGGTGGTTCACCGTTTGTTAGAGGGCTAGTCCACCAGGAGAAATGCCAACACTTGCTATTCTAGGTAGAGAATCAAGGTATGGCTAGAAATACAATCATTGCATTAGGGCTTAACAATAGCATCATATCACTTACAAGATTAATTAAACCTGGGTGGGGAGGACAACAATCATTCCTCCCAACCACCCAAGTTACAACCAATGCAATTTTGAAAACTTGTAAAGTCATACAACAACTTGTTTTATATAATAATTTACAATGCAAACTGTGATGTTTTTGTTGACTAAATTAATAGTTACTGATTTAATGTAATGTCCCCAATTTGAAATTTTTCCCAATTTAGTTAATTTATGAAACTTAGACTAGTAAGCCCCAAATTGTCCCAAATGATCCCAAATATTTTTGAATGGTGTATGAAGTGGATTGATATGTATCTGGACACATTAAAGCAACTATTATATTCTTGGACACTTTCCAAATACTTTAGAAACTTTCATTTACAATTAGAGAATGAAAGGCACAATTACTAGGAAAATCGATGTTGAAACCCCCAAGGGTAGAAGGCTCCAAAATACTCCTAAGGATTTCGAATTGGGAATGAGAGTTTTTTAAGGGTATTGAGAAATAAAAATGAAGTTGATGTATCCTAGTAAACTCTCAAAATACTTCTGCAACATTCATTTAACTTCATGAGAAAATAGGGAAGTTTACTAGTAAGTTCGAGTTTCAAACCCCCAAGGGTGGAGGCCACTAATGGATTCCCAAATGTAGTAAGAACCTCCCAAATTTTAGAAAAAAGACATGTATTAGTTAAAGGAATTCAATGGGAACCCCAAATGAATCATTAATTAGTTTCTAAAGGCTACTTCAACTCCCATAAATCAGAGGTTCGTGGACATGTCTTCACATAGGGGGAAATGATAGGAAACTTCATCACTTGCTATGAAATTCGAGATTTGTGTTCCAAAGGCTTATGTAATATATATGAAACTTATTCATGACACTAATGAATCTCCATACATCATAGAAATCATATATATTAACTTCTACAAATCGAAATATAGCAACTTCAAGCTCTCATAACAAGATATAGGGAAAATGGCACCATTTATGCATTGTTTGGTATTTTTACATAGTTTCACTTGGTATTTTGATTGAGAGTATTCTGAGCAGCAAATATAGAGTATATATATCAGAATAAAAATAAATTTTGTATCTTGGACTCTCACAAATAGATCATCATCTCACCAAATATGCCCTTCCTCCAAGAGCCAAAATATGTAGAGAAATGTCAGATAGAGATGGGAACAAGTTGAAGAAGAAAGAATCACAAGATTCCCTGTAGCTTGAAATTGCAACAAATAACTCCATTTTAGCTTCAAATGAAATTTCTGAATGGCCTCTCCAATTTCCAATTAGGATGGGAATCTTTCACCCTCGAAATTGGTACTAAGGCAAGTAGAGTAAACACTCCACTTGCATGGATAAGCTAGAAGCTCTCCAAATTGCAAAGATGCAAATAAAAAATGATCAAAATTTGTTTTCCTTCTTTTTTCTTGTCATTTATAAAATTCTCAAGTCCTCCATGGGTCTAATTCCTTCCAAAATCCTCATGCCAACTCAAGTTGGGAAGAGATTCCAATGTGTGCCACTTGTCCAACAATTCCTAGTCTCCATCTTCCCTCAATTCGAATGGGGAAGCTTCTTGGCTTCCATAAATCCCTTGTGTGCCCTCTTGGAGGCTATTTTTATCCCTGACATGTCATATATTTCATATGTCAGCAATCGGGTCTGAAATTTGTCATAGGTGTCATAGAATCTTCATCATTGTTGTCATGGGAGTTAGGGATTCTAGATCCAAGTGTCACAATTCTTCTAAGATGTATCTTCCTCTTCCATGGGAGTTATTCTTCCGCTCCAATTCGAACTTACATGACTCATTCCATTAATAATACCTCTTGAACTCCCCCAAGTATGTTACCCTTCATATTGAACTCGAATTGGTGAGAGAATCATGCCAAGTGTAGTGAGGAATCTTGCCACATGTGAGTCCCACAACCTCTTATGTGGCCTCATGATCCAATGCCACCTTATTTTATTTTTATTATTATTTAATTGACTCATTTAATGCGAATTTGTATTTCTAAGGTCATTTTGGGTCTTGTATCTCCTTTACTCCAACTTTTAATGCTTCCACCCGGAACCTAGGGAACTAGTAATTTTCCTCCATGATAGTTCATTTGGATGGGAATATTACAAACTTTGAATTGGGAATTTTCTCTTGATGTGACCCACCTTATCCATTTGGATCTAATTTTGCATTATTACCAACTTGGACATCATGCTTGGCAATTATTTGACCCTTAGCATCAATTTGACAAACTATCATGACTATGGCCAAGGGGCTTAGGCCATTGTGACCTAATGAAAATTTTTAGGACATGAAAAATAATCACTTCCAAATATTGCTTGTCCTCAAGCAATTTCAAACATGGATGTTGAAGAACCTACTTTCTTTCCAAAACTTTGCTTCCAAAACGTTTCTTCTAAAACTCTGAGTAATGGCATTCGTGCACTACAATTGTGTGTTTCCAAAAGCAAGGAGATGTGGATTTTGTTTTTCATATTGATATGCCTTGTGACATCACCACTAAACACAAAAATATTAATTAAATCCACCAAAACAAAGTTTTCACAATTACTCTTTTGTTAAATTTTCAGAATTTACTTCAATATGATCTAGGATCTTAACTGAGAGAACAACATGTACAGCATATCTACAGCATATCAATCATGGAGACAATAATGCAAGCACACAAGAGACACAAAGATTTACTTGGGGAAAACCATAAAGGTGAAAACCCCAATAACTTCCTTAGAGATAGATAGAGCAATGATACAACCAACCAATAGAGATAGCCATAACCTAGCAGCAATCCTCCTCCTCCATAAGTGCGCCTCTCCTCCTTGAGAGCATGTGTGAGAAGTGAGTGAGTAAATAGAGTGCCTCCCGCACTCTATTTATACTTGACTTGACTTGCCTTTTTACCTAACTCATGTCGGCTCGAACTTAACCACATAACATAATGCTGAGTGGGCCGACCCCCAATAGGGTGGTCTAATAACCCTTTGACCCACATGACTTATACAGGGCCGACCCCAAACAAGGTGGTCTAATAACCCATCAAGTATAAGTTACGACACTTATAATATAAATGACGACACTTCCTTATAGAGGAATAATACCATCTCTATAGGAATACAATATACATATATGTGAAATACATTCCGAAGTTACATATACATCAACACTCCCTCTTAACTAGGAAGGTATTTCTCAGCACAGTTCTTCTAGCACAAGTCATCTTCTCTGGATCATCGTCACTGGATAATCATCATCGAGTCATCATCATCGTCACTGCTGCTGCTATCTCAATCAATCTCTGAATCTACTCGTCATAGGAAGTTCTACAGAGCCAGTCCTTTTTCATACTGGATGTAGGCCCACCACCTGCAGGTCTTCATCATCACTGGCCATACTGTGGAATCCTCAGGACTTATTACGTGCGTCACAAAACCTTGAAAGAGCATCCCAGGATATTACGGGTACACAACTCCAACCTGTAGGATCTCCCAGGGCGCTATTACATGTGACCCCACCACAAAACCTCGAAAGAGCATCTTAGGATGTTACGGGTACACAACTCCGACCTAAGATCTCCCAGGGCACAAATTACATGTGGTTCACCACAAAACCTAGCAAGAGCATCTCAGGATGTTACGGGTACACAACTCCGACCTGAGATCTCCTAGGGCACAAATTACATGTGGTCATGGCAAAACCTCGCAAGAGCATCTCAGGATATTACGGGTACACAACTCCAACCTGAAATCTCCCAGGGCCCAAATTACATGCCATAGGACAAAACCTCGCAAGAGCATCTCAGGATGTTACGGGTACACAACTCCGACCTGAGATCTCCCAGGGCACAAATTACATGTCCTCCCAGAGCAATGTCTCGAAAGAGCATCCCAGGCTGTTACGGGTACACAACTCCGACCTATAGGATCTCCCAGACATGCTCATCTGCAAAACCTGATCCACGGCCACAGAGTATCAACCTGATACTCACCATACATCATCCTGATGTACTCATGATCGTCCTGATCATAATCACTGCAACGTCCTGCTGCAAGTCATCTGGAGCAACATCCTGAAGCTCGTCATCCATGATCATCCTGATCATCACTGCAACATCCTGCTGCATGTCATCTGGAGCAACATCCTGAAGCTCGTCATCTATGATCATCCTGATCATCACTGCAACATCCTGCTGCATGATCTACCTGATCATCAATGCATCTTCCTGATGCATACCAAGTATCATACATGATCCTCCTGATCATCAATGTATCCACCTGATACAAATATATGATACATGGTCCAAGCATCCAACATGATGCATAAACAATACATACACATGATCCAACTGATCATATCCAGCATCCAACATGATGCGTACATACATACATAAAATGATCCAACTGATCATATCAAGCAGAAACTAGAACATCATCCTGATGCTCATCATCCAGCGCTTACATCCACACCCATGTGAAGGATCCTCCTTCCAACATGCTTGGAATGGCTTCAGCAAATGTGTCCATCACTTCTTCCTCGAAGTGTACTCGATCTGAAGAACGCCAAGCCTCTCTCTAAAGTACTCGAACTTCACCCTGGCTAGTGGCTTCCTCAGCACATCTGCAATCTGCTCGTCCGTCGCAACATATAGGAGCTTCATAGCTCCTCTTTGCACCATATCCCTGATATAGTGATATTTGATCTCTATGTGTTTCGACCTGTCATGAAACACTGGTTTCTCGGACAGCTTCACACAACTCTGGTTATCACAGAAGATACCAGTAGCCTCCAACGGGAGATCAAATAACTTAGATAGTAGCTTCCGTAGCCATACTACCTCACAACTAGCTGAACAGGCTGCAACATACTCTGCCTCAGCTGTACTCAGTGCTATGCAGGACTGCTTCCTGCTAAACCAAGAGATCACACCTGATCCCATACTGAAGAAACACCCAGATGTGCTCTTCCTGTCTGCAGCACTGCCAGCCCAGTCTGAATCAACATAACCCTGTAGGTTAAACTTTTGATTCGCCTCATACCTGAGCCCATAATCCACTGTACCCTTCAGGTACCTCAGAACATGCTTTACAGCAACCAAGTGAACACTCCTCGGATCCATCAGGAACTGGCTTAATGTGTTCACAGCAAAGCAAATGTCTGTTCTCGTGTTCGTCAGGTACATCAAGGACCCAATCATCTGGCGATACATAGAGACATCAATCGGCTCAGATGAAGCATCACATAGAAGATTCAGATTTAATGCCATAGGTGTGGCCATGGCCTTGCAATCCATCATCCCGAACCTCTTTGGGATCTCTATTGCATACTTCCCTTGTACAAGGAAGATTCTATCTGCACTCTGCCACACCTCCATGCCAAAAACAAATAGTGCATCATTCCCAAGTTCTTCATCTCGAACTCGGTAGTAAGCTTCCGCTGCATGTCGGAAATCAATCTGTCTTCACCATACCAAGTTCTGCACATATATGATTTCCTATCATGTGTCTTAGAACCAAGTGGCTGCTCTACATACACTTCTTCTTCAACTACACCATTCAAGGAAGCTGTCTTGAATCCATCTGGTGTATCTTCTATTTCATCACTTTTATATTTCTCAATGCTACCATCTGCAACATGTTTGATTTGATAGTTCCATTTGGAAGTCATAACAAACTTCCCTTCACGTCTTGGGACTACATCCCAAACATCATTCTTCATGATCGACGGATCATGGCATTCCATTTCTTCATCCCAGATCCTGGGAACTTCAATATCTTCAATAGATAATTTTGTTGCTGAACAAATGTTGTAGTTCTTCTTTTGTAGGAGATGGCATACGATCTTTCCTACACAACAAGTTAAATTGCATGATTAGAAAACATCTCATAGTTTTTAGAACAAATTCTTACACATAAAGAAATATGTCATACAGTCATGCAATTATCTTAGCCAATGCTTCAATACAACATTTATCCATATTCCGTAACTTTCTAGATGCCTTCCAATCTCTACCAGAACATTGTTAAGAGTGTGCACAACTCCCAACATGTCAGCAAAGAGGTTTCATTCTAGATAAGTAGCAATGGAATGTTGTACAGTGCCATAGGCCACTTACCCATTCATATTAGGAGTATACTGTTCATCAATGCAATTATTCTAATATGCATAATACACAGCCTAATTCTAGGAACATCAGTATATACATTATTGAACAGTATTATTTAAGAAATGATAATTCAAATACTTATCTTTGTTTTTTCATTGGGTGGACTCCCTCTGAGTCTTTTCTTCCTTGCAGGAGCTGCTGGAGTCCTAATTTGAAGTAGCTTCTTCTACACCTTTCTGTTGTGGGATGTAGAGAGATGGTCAACTCCCTATGAATATCTGCATCCTTTCATAAACCACTGGAGTGTACTCCCTCTTGATCTTTGATCCCTGGATTACCTGTCCTTGAACTTATATACATTCTCGATCCCTATGCATGCTTGTTAGTATCGTGAATGTGTTATCCTTGTGATCTCATATAAAATCATACATTCATTAGTATACTATTAAAACACAATAATCTCAAGCATGTATAGTCATGATCATTTCAAACAGAAATAATAAGCATTAGCATTCAAGGTTTATGTAGGATTCTTATGGTTAGTCAAATCATAAGAAACATAACATGTCTAAACCTGTAATTACTCAAACCTATGACTCTTCAGGTTAGTTGAATCATCAATCAAGATAAGAGATATAAAATGCATAAAACCTGTGATTATTCAAACCTATACCATCATGATTCTTCTGGTTAGTCAAATCAATCAATATAAGAGACATAATTCTTTCACTTATATTCCTATTTGACCATAGGACTTTTCTGGTTAGTCATATCATCAATCAAAGTAAAAATCATAATATGCCTAAACCCATGAGTACTAACTTCAATGAATAATCATAATCAATCATGCCAAGTATACTTAAATAAAGGATCTTATCACAAGGTGAGATTCTAACTTGATATAGGAAAAACATACCTGGATTAGCATGCTAGATAATTATATCTCACATACTCACATGATGTCTTCTTGTTCTTCTTCAATGACTTGTGCTAGTAACCTACATGTCTCATATGTTAACCATTACAAAACCAAGTTATACATACCTTGTAAATAGATCTTCTATGAGATTCATGACAATGGATGAATCTTTGTCCTCATGTTATCATGATCATATGTTCTTGAACTGGAACATGATTTGTCTTCCTTGGTGTACCTTTCATGTTAGTAGACAACATAATCTTCATACAACACCATAATGCATTAGTACAATCATAAGTGTCAACACCCTAACCAATGAGTATCTTCTATCATGCATTCATAATTTTGTTAAGGTGATACAACAAATCTAAAATCAAAACTGTACTAACCGTAATAACATGAAGACAAACATACCATAAAATTAATCATGGACAAATATCGAAACATACCTCGATGAGTCATACCTGTCGAGATCGCTTGTAATCTTCTTATGTAAGGCCTTATCCTCATCTCCCTCTGAGACAGGAACTTCTTTCACTTATGCAGGTGATCAATCCATCTTCTTCTAGGATTAACCCAATCCACTTGATTTGCAAGAACTGGACCTTGAGCTGGATATGGGTTTTTCAGAGAAACCCCAAAAATTCAAACTTTGAATTTCAACCTTCCGATAGGATAGGAATATGCGCCTCGATGAACTGATCAAACTGGTATATTCAGAATTTGAAAACTGCAAAGTTTCACTCCTCAAATTTACCTTTGAAACTTCCGGATTCACTGGACGTGACCCTGAACTGGGATTTGATGAAGCCCACTCTTCTACCCAATCAAAATGTTTGATCGAAAGCTCTAAGCTTCTATTTTTCTGAGGAGCTTCCAGCCGTGGTCACAGATTTCAAAAATTCCCATTTTTACAGAAGCCCTAATTTTCCATTTTTCTGATCAAAGTCCCGAACTAGGGTCTGATCAAAACCGGCCTTCTACCCAGCCAAAAATTCTGATCTTGGTCTCTAAATTTCTATTTTGATGAGTAGCATCCAGCCGTGGTCTCCGATTACAAAAATTCCAACTTTCTTCAAAGCCCTAAATTCCGGAAGCCATGAATGAAGGTACCAAAAAATAATTCTGTTTTGACAGAAATATGTACCTGATTGTTTCTGGTGTAACTCCGAAATTTTTGATCCACAGGGTCTGAAAAAGTTTCCTGAGATAGTCTGACCTGTTATCTTTCCATCCTGATAGGTCTGACCTCAATTGGATTCTCTGAGAGAGAGTTATGCCAAATGTCGCAACGTGACCTGTTTTGGGATAAAACAGGAGAGCGAACTTGTACGGAGTGCCACGTGTCACTGTTTTAACTTAGGCCTCTGAAAAAGTTTTCTGAGATAGCTCGGCCTGTTACCTTTCCATCCTGACAGGTCTGACCTCAATTGGACTCTCTGAGAGAGAGTTATGCCAAATGTCGCAACGTGACCTGTTTATGGGATAATACAGGAGAGCGAACTTGTACGGAGTGCCACGTGTCACTGGTTCAACTTCGGCCTCTGAAAAAGTTTTCTGAGATAGCACAGACTGTTTAATACCTGTCACTTTTTACGAAATTTCATTTGGATCTTCCTAGCCCAAGATATGACCTTTTTCCCAAGGTAACCTGATTTTGACTCAGATCTGGAAGAGGCAGAAACCCTATATTGTACAGATCATAAATCACAAAGTACAACGAATTAGAGGTTGTCCTTTGGACACAAGATACCTGGAGATCTTAGCTTCGGCCTGTAACAATTTCAGATCCGAAAACTTCGCCAAAACGGATTTATAGAGAAAGTGCTACGATGACTGGTTTTTGCTATATCAAGCCCTAGCATCGTTAGTGCAACAAGTGTCATACATGCCATATCATGCCTTCTTTCAGGCTAGCTCTGATACCATGTTAAATTTTCAGAATTTACTTCAATATGATCTAGGATCTTAACTGAGAGAACAACATGTACAGCATATCTACAGCATATCAATCATGGAGACAATAATGCAAGCACACAAGAGACACAAAGATTTACTTGGGGAAAACCATAAAGGTGAAAACCCCAATAACTTCCTTAGAGATAGATAGAGCAATGATACAACCAACCAATAGAGATAGCCATAACCTAGCAGCAATCCTCCTCCTCCATAAGTGCGCCTCTCCTCCTTGAGAGCATGTGTGAGAAGTGAGTGAGTAAATAGAGTGCCTCCCGCACTCTATTTATACTTGACTTGACTTGCCTTTTTACCTAACTCATGTCGGCTCGAACTTAACCACATAACATAATGCTGAGTGGGCCGACCCCCAATAGGGTGGTCTAATAACCCTTTGACCCACATGACTTATACAGGGCCGACCCCAAACAAGGTGGTCTAATAACCCATCAAGTATAAGTTACGACACTTATAATATAAATGACGACACTTCCTTATAGAGGAATAATACCATCTCTATAGGAATACAATATACATATATGTGAAATACATTCCGAAGTTACATATACATCAACATCTTTTACCTCTTTCATATTTTGGAAACCCCTTTCTGTATAATTCTTTGAAGTTGCCACTGAGTTTCCCAACTTTGAGTCTTCAAGATTCTATGAAAATTTTAGAGTGGAACCACCATTCTTGCTATTGTACTACTCTGATTAACATTTCTTTATTAAGTGGGGCTCAATCTCCCATACTACTTGTATCCCCAAAAAATTGAAACCAATGAAACTAAAATTTATCCTAGGGTCCCATTACTTGTATTGCACTCCAACAATTAGGAGTGCCCTCCAACCCATACCATCAGGCAAGAGAATTATTGGATCCCATTTTCTTGTATGAATTCTTCCAAACATCATGAGTACCAAATATATATCATCAGAGTGCATAACAACATAATAAAAATGTACATCAAGGAGGTGCCTCATCAAAGAATTATGAAAGTGCTTATACCTCCAAGTAAGTAGACCACCATTTTCCACGTGCATACAAGCTTCAAGTGACCAATCAAATATGCTCCAATGACATAGGTGAGGATCCCATGTCCTATAATGGTGCTCCAAAAGGATGTAAGATGCATCGAAATAATCATCCATGTATTCTTTCATCCAAGAAGTGAATGATGAATCTCCACTAAAATATGAACCAAGTAGGGAGCAAAGAAAACAATGAGCCTTCAAGGGGCTCATAGAAGTACTTTTTGTACATCCATGAATATGTGTATCATCAAGAAATAACAAAGGATGTTGCTGCCATTAAAAATGTGCTCCAGTCATATATATCTTCACCCAAGTATTGGATGAAGTTCCTCCCACATCAATTGAACTAAGCAAGGAGCAAGGAAAATCATGAATCTTCAAGTGACTCAAGTGAACATCATAGGTGCATCCATGAATATATGTATCATCATAAGGTAAAAAAGGATGCTGCTACAAATGTAAATAAGAAGGTGCTCTTATAATGTCATCATGTAAAGAAGGGATACAAGTTTCATACTTCTCATGTGGTACCATCAAAAAGAAACTTTTCACCCATACTTCATTAGGACGAATGCTGCAAAATATGGAAGTGTAAGATGTAGGAGAATGAACCAACTCACCCAAATGATTAGAATATGAAAAAGTGTCATCATTTGTAGGCTCCATAAGGGTAGGATCATGCACATGTGATGTCTCTTCATATTTTTAAGAGTCACTTGGGAGTGACTTTCAATCCTCTTCATGTATTGCTTCTTCTACTTCACCTATTTCAAAACTAGGTGGCTCATGGGTCTCCTCCTTTCGCTCCTTCAAGAAAGATGATGCATTTTGCCCCTTAGTTTCCTTAGGATCAATATATTTGGAACCTATTTTTGATGAAAACCCAAAAAATCTCTTCAAGTAGGAAACACATGCATTCCCTGAAGCTTCAGATATTTCACTGCTCTTTTCACTCACACACTTATGATTTTATCTCCAAGGTCTTTTGCAAGAAGGGCATAGACCTTTCTTCACTAACTCCACATATTATATATTGGGCCTATTTTCAAACACCCAATCAGAAAATTCTTCAAAAGGAATGGCCTTTTGTGTACCTCCCTTATACATATCAAGATATGCCTGATATTGTTAGGGTAAGGTTTTACATGTTGCTCTTAATCTATGTAGTTCATTCATGGAATTGTACTCATAGGTGTCATAATAATAGTAAGAAATGGCTGAAATTTATTCTTCAATGTATGACCCTAATGCATAGGATCAAGTACCATGCTCTGATACCACTGTAATGTCCCCAAGTTGAAAATTTTCCCAATTTAGTCAATTTTCGAAACTTGGACTAGTAAAGCCCCAAACAGTCCCAAATGATCCCAAATATTTTTGAATGGTGTATGGAGTCGATTGATATGTATTTGGACACATTAAATAAGCTATTATATTCTTGTATGCTTTCCAAATACTTCAACAAATTGCATTTACAATTACAGAATGAAAGGCATAATTACTAGGAAAATCGATGTTGAAACCGCCATGGGTAGAAGGCTCCAAAATACTCCTACGGATTTCGAATTGGGACTAAGATTGTTTTAAGGGTATTGAGACATAAAAATGAAGCTGATTTATCCTTTGAAACTCTCAAAATACTTCTGTAACATTCATTTAACTTCAGGAGAAAATAGGGAAATTTACTAGTACAAACCTCCAACATGCAGTACAAACCTCCAAAATTTAAGAAAATAGACATGTATTATTTAAAGGAATTCAATGGGAACCCAAATGCATTATTAATTAGTTTCTATAGGCTGCTGAAACTCCCATAAATAAGAGGTTTTTGGACATGTCTTTACATAGGGGGAAATGATAGGAAACTTCACCACTTGCTATGAAATTCAAGATTTGTGTTCTAAAGGATTATGTAATGTATATGAAAATTATTCAGGACACTAATGAATATCCATACATCATAAAAATCATAGATATGAATTGATACAAATTGAAATATAGCAACTTCAAGCTCTCATAACAAGATATAGGGAAAATGGCACCATTTATGCATTGTTTGGTATTTTTACATAGTTTCACTTGGTATTTAGACCCGAGATTCTTCTGAGCGGTAAATACAGAGTATATATATCAGAATACAAATAAATTTTGTATGTTGGACTCTCACAAAGATATCAGCATCTCACCAAAGGCGCCCTTCCTCCAAGAGACAAAATATGCAAAGAAATGTGAGATAGAGATGGGAACAAGTTGAACAAGAAAGAATCATGAGCTTCCTTGTAGCTTCAACCTACAACAAATAAATCCAATGTAGCTCCAAATTAAATTCCTGAATGGCCTCTCCAATTTCCAATTAGGATGGGAATCTTTCACCCTCGAAATTGGTACTGAGGCAAGTAGAGTAAACACTCCACTAGCATGGACAAGCTAGAAGCTCTCCAAACTGCAAAGATGCAAATAAAAAATTATCAAAATCTTCTTTCCTTCTTTGTTCTTGTCTTTTATAAACTTCTCAATTCCTCCATGGGTCGAATTCCTTCCAAAATCCTCATGCCAACTCAAGTTGGGAAGAGATTCCAATGTGTGCCACTTGTCCAACAATTCCTAGTCTCCATCTTCTCTCAATTTGAATGGGGAAACTTCTTGGATTCCATAACTCCCTTGTGCGCCCTCTTGGAGGCTATTTTTAGACCTTACATTTAATATATGTCATATGTCATCAATCAGGTCTGAACTTTGTCATAGGTGTCATAGAATCCTCATCATTGTTGTCATGGGAGTTAGGGAATCTAGCTCCAAGTGTCACAATTCTTCTAAGATGCCTCTTCCTCTTCCATGGGAGTTATTCTTCCACTCCAATTTGACCTTAGATGACTCATTCCATGAAAAATACCTCTTGAACTCCCCCAAGTATGTTACCCTTCATCTTGAACTCGAATTGGTGAGAGAATCATGCCATGTGTAGTGAGGAATCTTGCCACATGTGGGTCCCACAACCTCTTATGTTCCCTCATGATCCAATGCCACCTTATTTTATTTTTATTATTATTTAATTGACCCATTTAATGTGAATTTGTAATTCTAATGTCATTTTGGGTCTTGTATCTCCTTTACTCCAATTTTTAATGCTTCCACCCCCAACCTAGGGAACTAGTAATTTTCCTCCATGATAGTTCATTTGGATGGAATATTACAAACTTTGAATTGGAAATTTTATCTTGATGTGACCCACCTTGTCCATTTGGATCTAAGTTTGCATTATTACCAACCTGGACATCATGCTTGGAAATTAATTGACCCTTAGCATCAATTTGACAAACTATCATGACTATGGCCAAGCGGCTTAGGAAATTGTGACCTAATGCAAATTTTTGGGACATGACATTTAAAGACCCACATGATTTTGAATAGTACAAAGTTCTTTTACATAATCATATGCTCATCATAATTTTCAACACCTAACAAAAATAAATATAAACATCATGATCATACCATCATAAAATTAACCATAAGCATAAACATAAATGTACCATCATCATCATTTTCACGACATAAACATAAACATACCATCATTTTCATTGTCACTATCTAACAATCACTATTTTAAACACATGATCAATCAATCACATGACATTAATAAATGTCCTAATTTATAATTTTAAATATATATCATCATACCACCTCAAAACCATAAACATAAACATCATCATACCATAATAAACATAAACATAAACATCATCATACCATCATCATGATCATTTTCACCATCTAACATAAAACAAAAAAAGCATCGATATAGCATTATAAACATGAGTGTAACCTATAAACATTACATTGCCATCATCTAATATAACACAAACCACATTATATTATAACATGCATAACCATCACACACATCTAGCAAACATCATCTAACTTGAGATAACATACACACCATCAAGTACATATAAATAAACATCAACATAACCATCGACATCAACATAAACATGAAAAATGTAGTATATATATAGATATGAACATATATAACATCAAACTGATGATACATACCAAATGAATATCTCCACTCCAATAATTGCTATGAAATATCTGATCCACCTCCACCAGAGGCATCATCAGTATCTCTCCCACGAGATCTAGAGGCATCATCACTCTTATCGATCAAATTTGCACTTCTTCGTCCGTGATCACATTTCTCTATCGGTCACACAAAAGGAAAAAATGGATTGAAGAGATTAACTTGACCATAGAGGACCTTAAGCTGAATATTATAACCCTATCCTCAAATGCATACTTCTCTACATATTTTTAGACATAATTGCGACCCTTATACTTTCCTACCAGTGGGTCATTTGCAGGTTCCTCTACTGACAACCCGCGGGTGTCAATAAAATTGTTTCACTCACTACATGCAAGCTGAGACATTCATGAGTCACTCGCTATTTGTCTCATACCAAAGTCGTGGGTGTCTTAAGAAAAAGCTAAAAAATAATTAGAAAACACGAATTGGGATTAGTTGAGGCAGGTACCAAAACTACCCCAACTTCCCAACTCAACCACCTTTTGAACATGCCTTCCCTTCCTTGTTATAAATACAAGGGGAAAGGCTTGGGAAAGGGACCCTTAGAATCATTCAGAAGGTTATGCTAGAAAAATTCAAAGCTAAGAGAGAGGATTAGGAGCCCATGATTGTGGTTGCGATGGTGTCGATGCAGGATAGGTATAAGCATTTGTATCTTCTGCATTTATTAATAAAATATTGAGACATCTTTCCCTTTCCAATATAGATTCACTTATATCTATCATTATTTGAGTACATGTTTATGTTATTTTTATTTATTAATATCAATATTTTATATGTGGTCAAATACGTTTGAGAAAGGTATCGTGCTTGTGTTGCAAGTTATTCGCATAGGAAAATGAGAAGGAGAGAAAGCTTGGACCGACCTTCATAAATAAAGTATACATTCTCTTACTTTTAACCCTATTTTCTTATAAACATGTTAGCACACCTTTGTATGTCTATATTTTAACCCCCCTAGTACGTTGGTAGTCTCTTTCCCCAACTATAAGAGTAAATTCCTAACAACAAAACTGGCGACTTCGTTAGGGAGCACCATTTTGTTTGTCTTCTTTAGGGACTCTTCTTGAGTTCTTTCCAGTTTTATAACTTGTTTGGTCTCCTTTATAAGTGTCTAGGACATCCTAGACCTTTTGTGATTGACTCATTTATTTTGATGTGTAAACATTTTTTTTTAAAGATTTTATCATAGTCCACCCGCGCGTTTCCTATACATACAAGTGCGGATATACAGTTGCACTCACAAGTTTCCTATATAGGTACCTGCAGTTTTTTAGTTGCACTTGCATGTTGTTTCTTGTTACAGTCACAAACATTCCCTAATTTTTTTGCTCTTTATGTTAGGGTTTGGTCTTAGGGCCCCATGTGTTCTCTTTGGAACTTGGTTTGCTGGTTTGACACCTCCCTCAGGTTGTTGAGTGTCCTTTTGAGTATTTTTACATCCATTTGTGGAGATTTCCTTTGATTTTTATGCTTGATTCAGTTGGTTTCTAGGCTTTCATTTTATTTTTAGGATATTTTCAATGCTCACCCGCTACCTGTCTCTACTTACAGTCGCGGCTTTTCTTCCCTAACCGTGAGTTGCTGTTATATGTACTTGTGGGTCAACCGCTTGTTGCTGCATATACAATCGCGAATTTTTCTTGAGGTTTTTCTTTTTTATTTAGGTTTTGGCCTTAGGTGGGTTTTTCCGTGGATTTGGAAGTCTGTTGATGGCCTAATACCCCTTGGACATTTGTTCATTGTCTGCTAAGTCTAGTTGGAAGCTTTTTATAAGTTTCTTAAAAATTTTATGCTTATGAAATACCCTTTCTTTCTAGCCCATTTTCTTGTTTGTAAAGTTCTTGGTTTATTTCCTCTTTGATTATTGGTGTTCAGGAGAAGAATTATCTCTGATAAAAGGGTCTCTGTTTTTCCACTTTACACATCAATTTTCTTTGTTTGCACTTTATTCCAAAATCTAGTTTCTTTTGAGAGCAACTAGTTGGGTTAGTCTTTGTTGATCTTTCATAAGGTCTGTTTGCTTTAGTTTGGGTCATTTTTCTTTACTTGCACTGCTTGATAAGCCTTGTTTGTTCATATTTTGTTTGTATTTCTTTCATAGTTAAAGAAAATCAAATATAAAAAGAACTTTTCATTTGTAGCAAGAGTTGTCATTTATTTTTCAAATTAATTGTAGTTGTTAGTGCTATTATCTTTGAAAATAATAATAAAAAGAGAACTTTTATGCTTAGGTTTCTTTGATTTTCAGTTTTGAAAGAGAAACGAAAAGTACAATTGCGAAGGTTTACATTTTACATGCACTTTATTTCCAGTTGTAACCACATCACACATTGCACTATCCTTTGAGTAAGTAACAGCCTTAAAAACGAACCAGTAAAAAAATATATTAGTAACATTTTCTTTTTTAGGGTTACACAACATCAACTAGAGTAGGCTAGGGTTTGGAATACATCACTTTAAACCTTCCAAACCATTCAAATCTCAAATATTAGTACAAACTATCATTTAGGTAAATCCACTATTGTGGAGGTATCCGGGAAGCTCTACTCAGACCAGATTTAAGCACGAGGTCGTGTAAGATCGAACTGTTGATGATACCCCCCACCTTTTTTTCGAGCATACACCAGAGCCTTTTCATGTATGGGGGTCCATTAGTGTCTTGTACACTCTTGGATTTCGGGCTTAGTTACCCTGCCCATGCGTCTTGGTTGGACCTGCGACTGTCCCCCCAGGTTCTTTCCACAATTTTGGTAGCCTTTAGTATCTTTTGACCTTTAGGGCTCTATACAGGTGACGACAGAAGACTATTGTTGATGTACCTAGGACAAACGTGGGATGAAAACCTCTGCAAAAATTTGGGAAGGCGGTTTGGTGATTCAAGCGCTTGCACCCAAAAAACCTGTATGTGGACCCCGGGTAACTGTTCTTAGATATTCTACTAGTTTTTTATGGGCCCTCATCATCCAAGACTTACTTTTGAGAATATTTACCTTTGTTTGCCTGGTCTAGATTACTTTAGGATATTTTTAGTGGTGTGTTGTTTGCTCTAAGTGGTTTAGTGGCCCTTAGGTTTAGTACTTAGGTTTAGTATCTACATAGGTCACGAAGGTTGCAAAACCTTCCTCCATTTACAGTGGAGCACCCACCACCACCACAGTGATGGAGAACGGACTCTCGTGGTTCTTACGAACTTATAGGAACAACTGAACCACCTAGATAACCTCACCTGATTACTTAGGGTCAACCGGTTCAAGAAACTGTTGAGGTTCAAGACTTGACTTCTAAAGATTTTAATACACCCTTCAACCCTCCTTTAACTGGACCCAACTATCCCTTATTGGAAAGGGTAGTTTCTCTAGGTATTCCAGAGTTAAGTGTGTATCAGTTTACACCGGGTTCCTTTATGGATAACACTAGGGATGTATCAGGAGTTCCTCATACTCCTACAACAACTATCATATCAGGAGGTGTTTCCCCTCCATATGCACACACATCGATACCAAGCTCGTTGCAAGCTACTTCTGCTCCAAGCACTTCATTCAATTTCAATGCTAGATCCATAGGGCCATCTGGATCTCAAGCCACGACTACATCTAATCCTTTTGGTTCTACAATTGGTTTATCTAGTGTCCCTTTTTCAAGGGTACCTTCAGTATCATTCACATCATCCCCCTTTGTACAACAATTCCAAGCTAACCCTCAGTCTGCTCCTTTTAGTCACGTATTTTCTTGGTTCGGAGGACACATCGCTCCTTTGACACCTTTTGTAGGCTCAATTCCTAATTCTTCCATTGCATCTACATCAAGGTTCAACCCCTTCACAGGTTTTAATGTGCATCCATCCAATGTACAGACTTCAAACATACATGTAGGGAGTACTCCCTTTTCATTGTTTGGTGGAGGGGGTAGTAACATCTTTGTCAACCCACATTTCGAGGGTGTTTATACCCAACCGCAATGGAAAAATCCACAAGGAAGAAATCCCTTAGCCTACGGCTGGAGCAATTCTAATAATGCGTTTACTTCAAAACCGATGGCTGGGGGAAACCCCAACCAACAGTATAGGAGCCTGGTTTCGGGTGGTTCCCCCTACCAAACTCCTTTTAATCAGATGCAATTGGTGAGACCCCATTTTCCCTTTCTGGAAACCTTAAACTTTCCATATCTTTCAAAACTAATTAACTATCTAGTGCGACATAGCCCTGCATGGCCACCTTTCCCAACCAAGCTTCCCTCGGACATCCCGAAGTTCGAAGGTAAAATTGGGGAAGACCCTGGCGACCATGTTACGACCTTTCACTTATGGTGCTCTTCCAAATTGCTTAACAACGATTCCATATGGTTGAAGCTCTTCTAAAGGACCTTAACTAGTGTCACAACCAAGTGGTACATTGAACTTCCTGCTACTGCATATGATAACTTTTGGGACCTAGCGACAGTATTTTTGAACCACTTCCAGCTTCCTTTCCAGCATGATGTCGATACAGACCTTTTGTCCACTTTCAGCAAGAACAAAACCACTCACTTGTCTGACCATATTCAAGAGTGGTGAAGATGGAAGAGACTCATCAAGGCTGAGATTCCTCTAGAGTTCCTTTTAGAGTGGTACTTGAAATCACTCCTTCCTTATATTTCTAAGGATGTCGCAACTTCTGGGGTACGTTCTGAGGAAAAAGCAATCCTGAGGACCCAGCAGCTTGACTTAGTTTACTCTCAATCTAGGATTCTCTATGAGATCATTCTGGACGCAGCAAGATCTAATATAGATCTTGGAAAACCTAAGTCTAGACCGTATGCTGATGGCATTGTAGTTTTAGTAGATTCAGCAGCACGTGAAGCTTTAACAAAATAGGTTCATGCACTCTCTGTGAAGCAATTTGCTGCTGAAGCAACTTCGGTTGCAACCTCCCCTTCTAAGACAGAATCTGTACAGCAAGTGCAGACAAACCAAAAGGGTTCTTAGAAACCCAACAACAACAAAAAGAAGGGCAAGAAATGGGAGGGGAAGCATCAGAAGCCCCAAAAATATTGAGAATGTCGAGGAGGGAAAGAAAGAGAAAAAGAAAGTAAAGTTCCCCTGTAACCTTTGCAAGGACAATCACCTTACTCATCAGTGCCCTTTATTGGACGAAGCCCAGAAGTTACTTCAAGAAAAGAAATTGGCCATCTTGAAGGATCCATTTCCTCATGGACAAGGCCCAACTTCTCGAAACTCTAGTGCTAGGGAAATTGTGCCTTGTTGGCTGATCAATCATTCACTAACATGGTTAACGTGCATACACTTATGCAAACTAGAGCCAGGAATTATAACCCAGAATCGTAGCAGAAAGATAAGGAATTTCCCGAGTCATTTGCTCCTCTTCACATTGAGAGACTAGCAGATTCTATGCCGAAAATACCTAAGGGTGTCCACAAACGAGCTATGCAAAACCCTAATGCGTGAGCTGCTCCTAACTACTCGGTGGTGGAGGACCTGGCCCAAAATCCTTGTGCAATGTCTACATTAGAAGTCTTGTAAAGCTATCCTTTGCAGTAGAATGCCCCACTTCTATCGGCCATCGGGAGCATGGATTACTCAAGTATGCTTGCATGGTTTGATATGTCAAATATCAACCCCTGGTTACCATATCATGTGGCCTTCCAAATTGAAGTAGTCCGTGGTCCTAAGACCATTGGACGAACAATTGTAGATGAAGGTACATCTACGTGTGTAATATTCAATATCCTACTGGAAAGCCCTTAGATTGCTTGAGTTAGCCCCTTCCAACACACTAATTATGACTTTCGACAGAAGATCTTTCCACCAACATGGAGTCTTTCCCGCATTCGAAATTGAACTTGTCGTTAAGTTAGTCTCTGTGGAGCTTAAAGTTTTGGTTGCTCCTCTTGACTACAACTTGTTGTTAGGAAGGAGCTGGACGTATGCTATGCAAGATATTCCATCAGCGTCTTCTAAGTACTCATGTTCCCACATGAAGGGACGATCATCACCATTTATCATCTTTCCTTCACTCGGAAGAATAGCATTACTTCATCAGATTCTAATATCCCCTTGATTGATCAGACTCACCCACACAGCGAGAGTCTGGGAGTAGGCATGTATTCATCGTTGATGGGCACATTCGACCTACCTGCTCCCATGAACTACATTGGTTCCATGAGTTCGACTGACATTGTGTCTCGGGAAATCTTCACGATCTGTCGAACAATTGATCTGTGGATTCTTCCCACTCAACAAGAACCAACTGTGCCCTTCTCTGTCTGCAGAAGTGGCGTACCAAGAATCACAAAATGCTGCAACAGATCATATCTTGACTCCGTCCGTCTCCACATAGTCAGATATTGACTATGCATTGGCATGGTCAGTCAACTCTATTCATTCTTTTGATTGTCTAGATATTGTTTTGCCTTCTGATGAGGCTATCCTAGAAGCCATGATTGGTCTGGATCATCTGTGGGAACACATGCATAACATATCTTACTTCCTTCTAGATCTAGACATGATAGAGAATGGTGAGTTTTTAGTGAGACCCGGTGGTGATATCAATTTTTCCATTTCTCCTTCTACTACGAAAGAAATTTATGCTGAAGGGAACATGGAAAACATGTCGAACACTATTTCAATTGATATCTCCACTAAACCTGAAGTTGGGGAAAACCTCTTTATTGGAAAAAATTGTTCTCCTGATGAGATCACTTTGTATACCAATCTGTTTAAGGAATTCCATGATGTGTTTGCTTGGTCTTATGAGGAGATGCCAGGAATCGACCCTGCTATAGTTGAGCATGTTATCATGACTTACCTTAATGCTAAACCAGTGAGATAAAAGCTCTATCCGGTAAACCCTTGGAAAGTAGCAACCATTAAGGCCGAAGTTGAAAAACTGCTTAAAGTTGGCTTCATCTATCCGATCGACATGATGTAATGGGTGTCCAACCCAGTCCTGGTCAACAAAAATAAAGGAACCATACGTGTTTGTACAGACTTACGGGACCTTAACAAAGCCTGTCCAAATTCCAACTACCCCACACCTTTCATCGACCAGATCATTGATGCGTGTGCGGGCCATGAAAAATTTTCTTTCATGGATGGTTTTTTAGGATACAACCAGATTCAAATAAAACTTGAAGACCAACACAAAATGGCCTTCATTTTTCCTTGGGGTACTTTTTCTTATCAGAAGATGTTGTTCGGGATAAAGAACGTTGGAGCCACCTTCCAGTGGGCCATGAAATTTTCTTTCCATGATATCAAACATGTAGTTGAGCCATATATGGATGATCTCCCAGCGCGATCTCATAAGAGACGATATCATCCCAATCATTTGTGAATCGTGTTTGAGAGATGCATATACTATAATATTCGTTTCAATCCCAACAAATGTGAATTCTGTATCAATTCCGGGTGCCTACTGGGTTTCATTGTATCGAGTCATGGCATCATGGTCAACCAATTAAAAGTTGAGGCCATTGTAAATATGCCTCCTCCTCTAAATATGCCTCCTCCTCTAACCCTTAGACAAGTTCAGAGTCTGCAGGGTATGCCAAATTTTCTACGATGTTTCATTAGAAACTATGCTAAAATCACCAAGGGATTCATGAGATTGCTTAAGAAGGATATCCATTTTCTTTGGGATGAGGCTGCACATACTTTGTTCGATGCCTTGAAAATGGCACTACTATCAGCCCCCTTGTTGAGGCCACCATATTTTACTAAGGACTTCCTTATATATCTGGCGGCATCTGTTTCCACGATTGGTATAGTACTTGTCTAGGAGGATGATAAGCTTTAGGAGAATGTCATTTATTATCTTTCGCGTGCATTGGTAACTCCTGAACTCAAGTATTCTCACATCGAGAAGTTGGCATTAGCTATTGCCTACGCTATTTAAAGACTGCATCATTACATCCTACTGCGAACCACCATAGTAATTGAGGAAGTCAATCCCTTTCAATACGTGTTAACCCGAAGTATCATTTACGGGAAGTTCAATAAATGGATTTTCATTTTGCAAGAGTTTGACCTAGCTTTTCAATCTGTTAAGTCTAAGAAATATTTGGTGTTCACCGAGATTATTTCTAAGTTCCCTAGTGACATAACCAACTTTGAGGAAGATTAGTATTTTCCAAATGAACACATTTTTCTCATTGCATCTTATGACACGTGGTATGGGGATATTTTGATATATCTCCAGACTTTGAGGTGTCCTCCTTCTTTCTCCAGAGATGAGCGACAAAAGCTTCGAGCTCATGATAAGAACTACCTCATCATTTATGACACACTTTATAGACATGGGGTAGATTCCATTTTACGTCGTTACTTGAATTTGGAGGAAGTCGAATCAGTATTGAATGATGATCACAATGGAGCTTGTGGGGGTCATCTTTCTAGGTTGGAAACAACCCAGAAAATACTGTGTGTTGGTTATTTTTTGGCCCACAATCTTTAAATATTGTGTGGAAGCTATGAAACGCTGTCAAACTTGTCAGTTTTTCACCAAAAAGATGCAAGCACACCCCGCTCCTCTCCATCATGTTATCACAACAGGCCCCTTCACCAAGTGGGGGGTTGAATTCATGACTTGTAATCTGACTTCAGTAGGAGGACACCATCACATCATTGTTTTCGTCAAATAATTTACAAAGTGGGCTGAGGCAATGCCTATTGTGAGAGAAGATGGAGAAACAATTGCTTATTTCATATTTAACTAGATCATTGCTAGATTTTCTATCCCCAAAGAGATCATTACGGACCATTGTTGAAATTTTCAAAACAATATGATGACTGAGTTTTATAGTACGCTAGGTTTTTGACAGGAACATTCATCATCATTTTATCTGCAAGCGAATGGTCAGGTCGAAGAGATCAACAAAACTTTGAAAAATATCCTTCAAAGGACCGTTAATGCCAGTTGATCCAACTTGCACATCATGTTGTACCCCGCTCTTTGGGCTTACCGGTCTAATGTTAAGACTGCTACCGGGTTCTCACTTTTCCAACTCATTCACGGGGTGGAGGAAGTTATTCCGGTTGAATGCGAGATTCCCTCGTTAAAGTTGGCTATCCAAATGCTCCCTGAAACTTCAACTTTGGAGGAATGTTTGCTTCATTTAGAACATTTAGATGAATAGCGTCGTGATGCGCTTACAACAAACGAGGCTCATAAAAGCAGAGTCAAGCGTCAGTACAAGAAGTCTGTGAAACCAAGGGTGTTTTTCGAAGGAGACTTTGTTATGCTCTGTGACCAGGATAAAGATCCCTTGTGGGAAGGCAATTAGTTCAAATCTATGTGGCTTGGACCATACATTGTCTCTAAATTTTTGAATAAAGGATCCTATGAGCTAACCGACTACTAGGGTTGTAAGTTTCCTGATCCCAGAAATGGGCTCTACCTGAAAAATTATTATGCTTAGACCTCTATGCTTTTTCTTGTATTATAACTGTACATGTTTGTAGAGTTAGTATTTTCTTTTGATTTTTGTTGCGGCTTATGTGTGTTCTAGGTTGTGGTTTCAGATGTAAAATGAGTGCTTTATAGGATTCGCTGATGGCGCTAGCCACCACACCCGTTAGTTGGATTCAGCAGCTTGGGTTATCTACTCACTGTCTGGCCAACTCGTGTCTTCGGGAGGTGCTTTCTTAGGCCCTACGATGAACAATGTAGCTGAGTATAGTGCATTCATTGAGTTTCTCCGAGATGCTATTCACCACGACATTTCACAATTGGAGGTAAGTGTAACGTCCCCATTTTGACCCCCCCTTTTTCACTAAATCGTAAATGATGTAAATATAGATATTTAATCATGGTGAAGAGCTCAAGGCCAAGGCCCCACCATTGATTTAGCGTTTTATGTATCGGCAATTAAAAATAGATGCCTATGGTTCTTGCGTTGGACATGCACAATGTAAATTAAGACATCATGTAAATACTAATTTTAATGAAATACCCACAACTAGTTATGCAATGCAACAAAGAGATGGGGGCATGATTCTACAAGGTATAGGGAGGGAAATTATCCCAATCCTTGAACCAATGGTGATCAGCCAAATGTCAATGAATGAACCCCAACTACCCATTCTAACTTATGCACCCAATCATTTAATTCTTCTAGGTGTTGGTTGAGGCAATTAATGCCTTGGGAATGAAGAGGTATGGCAGCTAATTTCTTGCATGGGCAAGCCATCAACCTGGAAAAATGTACTTTTGCTTATGGGGCAAGAAAGCACCCACGAAATTGTTCCCAAAGCCATTCTGAACCCATAGTTTTTTCTCTCTCACGCAGTATGAGCTAGCTGAGTCTGTCTCCTTCACGTTTGCTACCATTTTCCTATATTTTCCATGCCCGGGAACTCATTTTTGTGTTGCATAGTGTCTGGTAGAAAGGGAGTCACATTTTCGGGGGTTTATAGAGGTCGTTTCAGCTCTTGGAATGCATATAAACATTTTTTGAAAACGAATGGCTGTCCCAGGGTTTATTTCCCATCTACCAATTCGTTTTGGTTTCCCCCATTTTTCAGCACTTGTATTTTTTTTGTGATTGGGTGCATCCATGTATTGGTTGAACTGTGAGCAAGAAATTAGGAGTGGAAGTGGACTTGAATTGGCTTGATAAACCTAGTGAGGGAGATAACCTCTCAAGAAGATAAAGAGGGCTGGATACTCTTCTATGCACACCCTGAACAATATTAGATTGGAAGGTATGGCCTGAGGGACTATGTAGTAGTGAAGGGAGTACTTCCATGTGTCAGGTGTGTAGGTATTGTGGGAGCCAAGCTAGATAGATCTTGTAGAGGATACCCATATCTCTATGGATGATCCCACTAGCTTAGCAATTCTCCCTTCCATTGCCTAATAGCCTGATAAACCCAACTATAGATTGGCTTGGTTGATTTGGTGTATATTTGGGCTATGTGTGAGTCTGTTGTTCCCTAGTTCCTTGTAGAAATCATGCCCAGCTCAGGGGTGGCAGTTGTGTTGTGAGATTGACAAGCACAATTGGCCTGTGGTTGGGTGGAACGTTGCAGTTGCATAGCCAATTGCTCAGGACTACTTTGCTTTAAGATAAGTACTCTCTCGTGTTAATTTTTTATTGTCTTTAATTGATGAATCTCATGAATATCTTGAATGTATGATGGATGTGCAATTGAATCTATTTCCGCTATGTTTCTTATATTATACATTTGCATATGTCTTTTTATATTATGTGAATGTTTTATTTAATAAGTATGGGGCTAGATGCCCTGGCTTTAGTCTAACGTTCTCTCCATCACACCGGTATGATGGGTGGGGACGTCACAAAATGGTATCAAAGCCATAGACTACAGCATTGGACCTCTATGGGCCAAATTTGATTATAGTTACATGGGAATACCCCTTCCTGATCACCGCCAATTATAGCATCAAGACTAAGCGGGCTAAGTTGGATAGTTCGCAGAGGTAAGATTACCTCCTGCTGAGCAGCAGCCATCACAGAAATAAGGAAAGATTTCAAATTTTCCTAAGAGTTTTTGAAAATTTTGTCTAAGTTTGAGTCGGCCAGAACTGGCAAGTTTGTGCCAAAACAGTCGGCTCAACTCAGCAAGTTGGCCCGAAATGGAGAAAATTTTTTTATAAGTGTTTTTCGGCGTCGAAGGGAAAGTTTTAGAAGGACTTAGTGACTTGGTCCACAACGGCGGAAGAACTCGCCGAGTTGACCCAAAACAACGGAAAATTTTCTAAGTGTTCAGCGTCAAAGGGAAAGTTTCGGAAGGACTCAGCGAGTTGGTCCACAACGGTGGAAGAACTCGCCGAGTTGACCCGAAACAATGGAAAATTTTCTAAGTGTTCGGCGTCAAAGGGAAATTTTCGGAAGGACTCAGCGAGTTGGTCCGCAACGGCGGAAGAACTCGCTGAGTTGACCTGAAACAGCGGAAAAGTTTTCTAAGAGTTCTCAGCATCCAAGGGGAAAGTTTCGGAAGAAGCTTGGAAGTTCTTGCTGAAACGGAGGAAAGAACTTGGAAGTTCTTGTCGAAATGGTGGAAAGAAATTGGAAGTTCTTGCCGAAATGGTGGAAGAAACTCAAAAGTCTTCGCCACAACGGGCTGGAAGAGAGTCCGCAAAGTCAGAAGGACTCCGCGAGATCATCTGCAACACATCTGAAGGACTCAACAAGTTCATCCGCAATGGTGGAAGAGAATGACGAAGTCTACCGAAACAGGGGATTTTTGTAGTTTTCTAGTGACATTTTCAAGTGCCGAAAATGGGAAAATCACGATGAAACTTATGCGCCAGATTGCGCAAAATCGGAGAAGTACAAAAAAAAAAAAAAAAAAAAGAAGGTGCTGCCCTCAACCCGCCCTACACTGGCGCCACAAGGGGGAAAGCCCCCTTGACCCCCATCGTCCCCCCTCATATGTCGTTGATTGTGAGAAAATCATATGATTTGACAAATTGTCAATATAATATTTTCCCACGTGCATGAAAGTAATTTATGAATTTATGAGAATATAATGTAGCTAACAATTGTGTTGATGAACACATTTTACAGAATCACAGTTACATCAAGGCAGCCTTCTAGATAATGCAGTTGGAATTTTTGGGTCTGTTTGGACTAGGAAAATGAACATCATGGATGATGCACAGGATCCCTATGAGCCTAAGACAGATGCCATGGGGGAAAACATACATGTTGAAAATGATGAAACGGAATCTAATGGGAGAAGAAATCAAGAGACACCTCCAGGTATTGCAGCCATCATGAGAAGCCTAAGCGTGGAGTTGTAAAGCTGCAGAGAAGATAATGAAAGGATGATTAAAGCTCAGGAAGAACAAAATCAGTTGAATGCAACCATGCTGCAAAGTTTAACAGACATCCAAAGGCAAATAAACTCTGGGCATCAGACATCAAATCTAGAAAGGGGTGGGAGTAGTTCTAGGAGGAATTCCCGCAAGAGGGCCAGTAGCCCAAGAAGAGTTTCTACAGATAGAACATATATTCCATAAAACTCTTCTAGTGGATCATCTAACTCAGAGGAATCCATTGAAGGTTCAATCTCTTATCCCACAGGAGTAAGAGGAAGAGGCACTACAAGAACAATTCACATGGGGAATTTAAGAAGGCAAAACCTCCTACATTTGATGGAGAGGTAAAGTATGGTCAAGAAGCTGAAGCTTGGCTTCTTGGGATGAGAAAGTATTTGCAAGTCCAAGACTACTCTAGGAATATGAAGGCAAGGGTTGCCATCTTCAACTTGAATGGAAGAGCATCTATATGGTGGGAACACATCAGGCAAGTGAGGAAGATCAATGAAAGGAAGATTGTGTGGAAGCAGTTCAAGAAATACTTCAAGCAGAAGTACCTCTCTGATAGGTACTATGATGATAAGATCAAAGAGTTCCATGAGCTGAGATTGGGACAATTGACCATGGAAGAATATGCAAACAAATTCTTGGAGCTATTAAGATATGTCAGGTACATTCAAGATGATAAGGTGAAAATTCAACGTTTCCTAAGTGGACTGCCCCAGTCATATAAAGACAGAATTGAGTTCGATGAACCTCAAACTCTAGAGGAGGCCATAAGAAATCCCAAGTATTGCTTTGATCAAAACAAAAGCAAACTAGAATTCCATAGGGCATGGAAGGATAAGAAAAATGAAAAGTTTCATCAAAGGAAGAAGGGGTTCAAGCCTCCTCAATTCAGGAATTAGCAAAGGCAGCGATCACAGGTTGTGACTAAGCCAACTAGGATGATGGGAGATAAGCCAAGAGATCCAAAGGAGCCAAGAGAACCACTTCAATGTTGGGGTTGTGGAGGAGACCACATGCTTAGGAACTGTCCACATCAGAATGGGAATCCAAGTCAAGTTCACAACATCCAGGGAGCTGAAACTATGGGTCAAGTGGTGAGAACAATCACTAGAATCTATGCAACAGTAGAAGACCACCAGGAAGATCATCAATCAACTATGGATGAAGTTGAAGGTAAGATTGCTAAGCAATCTATTTCTATTTTGATTGATCCTAGATATACTCACAGTTATGTCACTCCTAGAATTGTTGAGTTTTGTGCTTTTAAGAAATTAAAGCATAGTAAATCTTGGTTAGTTCAACTAGCCACTGGAACCAAGAGAAAAGTTAGTGAAATAGTAGAGAAATGTCCATTAGAGATGGATGGGCTATTCACTTATGCAGATCTGAATATTTTGCCACTTGGTTCCTATGATATTCTCATTGGGATGGATTGGTTAGAGGCACACAAGGTTAAACTTGACTGCTACAATAATACATTTGAATGCATGGACAAAGAAGGAAACCCAAGGGTTGTAAGAGGCATTCCAAAGGTGACTTCTGTTAGGCAGATTTCAGCCATGCAGCTGAAGAATTTCTGTAGGAAGGGTTGTCAATTGTATGCAACCCACATTTTAGAGGCAACAGAGAATGAAACTCTTAAATTGGAGGACTATCATGTATTACAAGAATTCAGGGATGTTTTTCCTGATGAGATTCTAGGACTCCCTCCAAAGAGAGACATTGACTTTACAATTGAACTTGTGCCAGGAGCGGCACCAATGTCTAAGACACCCTACAGGATGAGTACACCGGAATTGCTAGAATTGAAAATGCAATTACAAGAGTTGTTGGAAAAGAAATATATCAGGCCAAGTGTGTCCCCGTGGGGAGCACCTATTCTATTTGTGAAAAAGAAAGATGGAACACTCAGGTTATGTATTGACTACAGGCAATTGAACAAAGTCACTGTGAAGAACAAATACCCATTGCCCTGAATTGATGACCTTTTTTATCAAATGAGAGGAGCAAAGGTATTTTCAAAGATTGACTTGAGGTTTGGTTACCATCAGGTAAGAATCAAAGAGAAAGATATTCATAAGACAACCTTTAGAACGAGGTATGGACACTATGAGTTTGTAGTGGTACCATTCGGTCTCACAAATGCACCAGCTACATTCATGTGTCTCATGAATAATGTTTTTAGCAAGTATTTGGACAAGTTTGTTCTTGTATTTCTAGATGACATTCTTATCTATTCTAAGAATGAAGAAGAGCACGAAGAGCATTTGAGAATGACATTGCAATTGCTAAGAGAGCATAAGCTGTATGCAAAGTTGAGCAAATGTGACTTTTATAAAGATAGAATTCATTATTTGGGTCACATCATCTCCGACGAAGGAATATCTGTAGACCCTGAGAAGATTGAAGCCATCATGAATTGGCCAACTCCAAGAAATGTGACAGATGTGAGATCTTTTATGGGCCTTGCTGGTTACTACAGGAGGTTTATTGAAGGATTCTCCAAGGTCGCAAACCTGATCACTTCTTTTCAAAAGAAGGGGATAAAGTTTGAATGGTTTCCTAGATGTGAGGAAAGTTTCCAACAATTGAAGAATCTTCTTACGAGTGCACCAATTTTGAAAATTGCAGACCCAGAAAAAGACTTTGTGGTGTGCACCGATGCATGCAATCAAGGACTCGGAGGAGTTCTTATGCAAGACAACCACGTGGTATGCTATGAGTCGAGAAAGTTGAAGGAGCATGAGAAAAACTATACTACTCATGATTTAGAACTTGCAGCCATAGTACATGCCTTAAAGATGTGGAGGCATTACTTAATGGGCAGGAAATTTGAGCTAAGGATAGACCATTGTGGTATGAAATACTTATTTGATCAGCCAACTTTAAATGCTAGGCAATCTAGATGGTTGGAATTTTTGTGTGAATTTGATTTTGAAATCAAACACATAAAAGGGAAAGAAAACAAGGTGGTTGACGCACTAAGCAGGAAGGTACATGAAATGCATGTGGCAACGCTTAGTACTTGCCAACCATATTTGAGGCAGCAGATTGTTAACCATATGGTTGAGGATGAAGTGTATGAGCAGATAAAGGGAAAATTGCAGCAGCAAGACCTTGAAAATAAGTATGAAGGCTATCATTTGGAAGAAGACGGACTTCTTACTTATAAGAATAGAGTCTATATTCCAAATGCGGCAGATTTAAGGAGGAATGTTATGGATGAAATCCATAAAGCCCCATACTCTAGTCACCCAGGATATTAGAAAACAATTTCTACAGCAAGAAAATATTATTTCTGGCCAGGGATGAAGAAGGACATCGCTAAATACATTTCTAAGTGTATGAAATGTTAGCAGGTGAAGGTTGAAGACCGACACCCAGCAGGTTTATTGCATCCATTGCCAATCCCAGAATGGAAATGGGAAGTAATTTCCATGGATTTTATTACAGGGTTTCCAATGACTGTGAAACAACATGATTCCATCATGGTTGTGGTGGACAATTTAACAAAGGAAGCACATTTTATACCGGTTAAGTCCACACATAAAGCCGATGCCATTGCAAATATTTTCATGAAGGAAATTTTCAGATTACATAGATTTCCCAAGGAAATAATTTATGACAAGGATACCAAGTTCACTTCCAATTTTTGGAAGGGTCTCTTTACAGATTTGGGTACACAGCTGAGCTTTAGTACCGCGTACCATCCTCAAACAGATGGGTAAACAGAAAGAGTAAATCGAGTGCTTGAAGACATGCTTCGCATGTATGTGATGGACAAACCATCCAAGTGGGAGGATTATCTACACTTGGTGGAGTTTGCATATAACAATGGGCAGCAAGAATCATTGGGAATGAGTCCATATGAGGCTTTGTATGGAAGAAGGTGCAGGACACCAGTGACTTGGGACAATCCAGTGAACAAAATTGTACTTGGGCCAGAATTGCTTAAGGAAATGGAACAAAAAGTTACAAAGATCAGGCAGAATTTAAAAGCAGCCTAGGATAGACAGAAAAGCCATGCAGATAAGCATAGGGTGCTTAGGGAATTTAGTGTTGGGGATCATGTGTATCTTACAGTGAAGTCAAGAAAGAGTTCCTTGAATCTTGGGAGTTGTGCCAAGCTATCACCTAGATATTGTGGGCCATTTGAAGTGCTTGAAAGAATAGGGCCAGTTGCATATAGACTTATATTTCCTGCTAGCACTAAAGCTCATAATGTTTTTCATGTATCTTTGCTTAAGAAATATGTACATGATCCTAACCATGTGATTAATTGGGATGTGATCTAGGTGGAACCCAAGGGAGAGTTCCAAAATGATCCATTGTGCATATTAGACAAGAAGGTAACATTGCTCTGGAACTGATCCATCATACAAGTAAAGGTGCAATGGAAGCACTACGGTCCCGATGAGGCTACATGGGAGTTGGAGGATGCCATGAGGGTGGCATATCCATTTTTGTTCAATTTTGATGAGCACTGAGGACAGTGCTAATGTAAGGGGAGGTGAATGTAACGTCCCCATTTTGACCCCCCTTTTTCACTAAATCGTAAATGATGTAAATATTGTTATTTAATCATGGTGAGGAGCTCAAGGACAAGGCCCCACCATTGATTTAGTGTTTTATGTATCAACAATTAAAAATAGATGCTTATGGTTCTTGTGCTGGACATGCACAATGCAAATTAAGACATCATGTAAATACGATTTTTAATGAAATACCCACAACTAGCTATGCAATGCAACAAAGAGATGGGGGCATGATTCTACAAGGAATAGGGAGGGAAATTATCCCAACCCTTGAACCAATGGTGATAAGCCAAATGTCAATGAATGAACCCCAACTACCCATTCTGACTTATGCACCTAATCATTTAATTCTTCCATGAGTTGGTTGAGGCAGTTAATGCCTTGGGAATGAAGAGGTATGGCATTCAATTTCCTGCCTGGGCAAGCCATCAACTTGGAAAAATGTACTTTTGCTTCTGGGGCAAGAAAGCACCCACGAAATTGTGCCCAAAGCCATTCTGAACCCATAGTTTTTCCTCTCCCATGTAGTATGAGCTAGTTGAGTCTGTCTCCTTCATGTTTGCTACCATTTTCCTATATTTTCCATGCTTGGGAACTCGTTTTTGTGTTGCACAGTGGCTGGGAGAAAGGGAGTCACGTTTTGGGGGTTTATAGAGGTTGTTTCATCCCGTGGAATGCATATAAACATTTTCTGAAAATGAATGGCTCTCCCAGGGTTTATTTCCCATCTACCAGTTCGTTTTGGTTGCCCCCATTTTTCAACACTTGTATTTTTTTTGTTGTTGGGTGCATCCTTGTATTGGTTTGAACTGTGAGCAAGAGATTAGGAGTGGAAGTGGACTTGAATTGGCTTGATAAACCTAGTGAGGGAGATAACCTCTCAAGAAGATCAAGAGGGCTGGCTACTCTTCTATGCACAGCTGAAAATGAATGGCTCTCCCAGGGTTTATTTCCCATCTACTAGTTCATTTTGGTTGCCCCTGTTTTTCAGCACTTGTATTTTTTTTTGTTGGGTGCATCCCTGTATTGGTTTGAACTATGAGCAAGAAATTAGGAGTGGAAGTGGACCTGAATCGTCTTGATAAACCTAGTGAGGGAGATAACCTCTCAAGAAGATCAAGAGGGCTGGCTACTCTTCTATGCACACCTTAAACAATATTAGATTGGAAGGTATGGCCTGAGGGACTGTGTAGTAGTGAAGGGAGTACTTCCATGTGCTAGGTTTGTAGGTATTGTGGGAGCCAAGCTAGATAGATCTTGTAGAGGGTACCCATATCTCTATGGATGATCCCACTAGCTTAGCAATTCTCCCTTCCATTGCCTAACAGCCTGATAAACCCAACTGTAGATTGGCTTGGCTAATTTGGTGTATCTTTGGGCTATGTGTGAGTTTGTTGTTCCCTAGTTCCTTGTAGAAATCATTCCCAGCTCGGGAGTGGCAGTTGTGTTGTGAGATTGACAAGCACAGTTGGCATATGGTTGGGTGGGACGTTGCAGTTGCATATCCAGTTGCTCGGGACTACTTTGCTTTAAGATAAGTAATCTCTCATGTTAATTTTGTATTGTCTTTAATTGATGAATCTCATGAATATCCTGAATGTATGATGGATGTGCAATTGAATCTATTTCTGCTATGTTTCTTATATTATACATTTGCATATGTATTTTTATATTATGTGAATGTTTTATTTAATAAGTATGGGGCTAGATGCCCTGGCTTTAGTCTAATGTTCTCTCCATCGCACCAGTAGGATGGGTGGGGACGTTACAGTAAGACTCGACTCATAGTTAGTTGTACTTCAGTTGATGGGTGACTATAGGGTTCGGGATCCTGTTTTTCTTCGTCAATTTTTGTGTTAGGTTACTTGAAAGACAATTTTATTTTATTACATTTCAACATATTTCAAGAAATTTAAATTCATTATTTTACTCATTGCAAACTACATTCTATATTGGCATCTTTACCATACACAATCACATTAAGCATTCACATAAACAAAAAAACAAATGTATATATATAAAATCGATACTGTATATATCTGTTAGGATATTCCTATACTCCATCCTAGTCCTACTAGCATTTTAATTATTTACATTTTCAGTCATGCATGCACTTTTAGGGTTTGCATGCATCCCAGTCATCAGTCCCAGTATCTAGCCCTCAGTTAGCTAGCCCCCATAGCTTCTTTCCACTTAGTTTAGCCCTCCTAGAGCTTAGTGCGCCCTCCTTTCATCTACTAGTTGAGAAAGGCACCCTTCCTTACCTACCATTCAGTTATCTTCAGTTATTTCCTTGATTTAAGGCTAGACTGACTCTCAATTGACTGTATCACTCCGATGGACCTCCAGTGAGACTTGACTACCCTTATGAATTCAGTTAGATCCTCATGCGCCCTCCACTGAGCCTCCTTCATTCAATTAGTTCCAGTTATACTTAGTTGCACCTACCACACTCAGTTAGACTCAGTTTGAATGATGGTTGACAGTTACTTGAGCATTGATGACTCCACTGATGATGAGATAGACTACTAGTTGTGCTCCGATGAGACTCCAGTGATCTTTTGATCACTCCATGAAGGCTAATTCTAATTTCCACCTTGGCATTCGAATCCTCATGCATTGTACTATTTATTGTTCATACTTTTGATTAATGAATTAGTGTGTGTGAAATATTTTTGCTTCTATCCGAGTTCTACTGTATTATTATTCTGTTGCTCATTATACTGCATTGACCACTCTTCTTCTATTTTCCTGCTTAATCATAATTATTCTCTTGTGAAGTATGCATCATCTCTTAGATCTACTGTGAGGATTTTCACATGGTATTAGAGCATGTTGAGAGTATTGTTTATCTCCATTCCTAAGAGTTTTTTGCAGGTTATTATCAAGATTTTGAGTGTAGCAGTTGCAGCAGTTTCTGCATTTTTGCAGCAGTAGCAGTTGCAGATATTATCTATTGCTTTTGCAGGTCTTCTACAGCTTCCATGAATTCAGAAGAAATCCCTCCTCTTTCTCCATTCAACTATGATGAATGGAAACCAAAAATGAGAGCATATTTGAAGAGCCATGATCTCTTTGATTGTTATTTTGAAAGAGAGTTCGAATCCTCTAAAGAGAAGGATGACTGTTTGTTTAAAGGTGACCAAGCCTTTGGAAGAATGATGCTTGCTATTCCTCGTTACATCATGTACCAAATCATTGATATTGTTGAAACTCCAAAAGAGCTATGGGCCCATCTGGATGAAAGATTCAGAAAACAGAATGAAGGATTTGGTCCAAACCCTTTCAAGAGCAAGCAAAGTGATGCATTTTCCCTCCATGATGATCTCATTTATCATGAACTAGTATCAAACATATCTCATATTGAAGTTGTCCAAAAAGAAGAGGAACTTGCAGATTCTACACTCATACTCCAAATTTCTTCTATTTCGAATTCTGTTCCAGCTCACACTCTAGAAATTGCAGAAGGTCCTAAATCCTCTCTTGCACCAGAGTCTGTTGGTTTGCATCATGATCTATTGAATGTTTCGGAGGTCAAATCAGTCATTGGAGGTAATGCATTCGCTCTCCTTGATCTATCACCTCTTATTCACTATTATATGATCATTATTCCATGCTTTCAGAAGGTTATTGAAGAATATGGCCATTTCCATTCACTTGGGATAATTTCTCATGCACATCATGGTTTTGATCTCACCCCTGCTGGTTCAAAGGAGATCTCATGAAACCATTGCCATTCGCTTGGGATAATTTCTCATGCACATCATGGTTTTGATCTCACCTCTTATGGTTCAAAGGAGATCTCAAGAAACCATTGCCATTCGCTTGGGATAAATTATCATGCACTTACTGGTTTTGATCTCACCTCTAATGGTTCAAAGGAGATCTCAAGAAACCATGTTTCAAGTCTTGGAGCTGATTTAAAATCCAAGCAATCACTACTTGGGATAATTTCTCATGCATATGATGGTTTTGATCTCACCCCTACTGGTTCAAAGGATATCTCAAGAAACTATTCTTCAAGTCTTAAATCTAATTTGGATTTCAAGCAATCATATGATGGTTTTTTTTGGAATGATCTCACCCATGATGGTTCGAAGGAGAAGAAAAAAGACTATCTGCACATTCATAGATTTGATCCTACCTCAGCTGATTCAATTCACAGGTTCAAGGATCATCCTCATACTTTTGGATTTGTTCTCATCACATTCAATCTGAAGAGCAAGTACAAGCACATGCTTTCTGAGCATGATCCACTTCTTCCCAAGAAGAAGATACCTCCAAACATATGACCAAGCATCACATCTGCTTGAGTTTGGAGCATTTATTTTTGAGGGGGGGGGGGGGTATTTTTCCCATGAATTTTTCCCCATTTCCTCGGTTTATTGACTGTTATTATTCATTGTATTGGGTGACCTTTGATCTTAGTTACAAGGGTCCAAGATGGATTAATGGGGGGTGTTAGGATATCCCTATACTCCATCCTAGTCTTACTAGCATTTTCATTATTTACATTTTCAGTCATGCATGCACTTTTAGGGTTTGCATGCATTATTTAGGGTTTGCATGCATCCCAGTCATCAGTCCCAGCACCTAGCCCTTAGTCAGTTAGCCCCCAGAGCTTCTTTCCAATTAGTTTTATCCCTCCTAGAGCTTAGTGCGCCCTCCTTTCATCTACCAGTTGAGAAAGGCACCCTTCCTTACCTACCATTCAGGTATCTTCAGTTCTTTCCTTGATTTAAGGCTAGACTGACTCTCAACTGACTGTATCACTCCAATGGACCTCTAATGAGACTTGACTGCCCATTCTGACTTCAGTTAGCTCCTCATGCACCCTCCACTGAGCCTCCTTCATTCAGTTAGTTCCAGTTACACTCAGTTGCACCTACCACACTCAGTTAGACTTAGTTTGACTGATGGTTGACAGTTACTTGAGCATTGATGACTCCATTGATGATGAGATAGACTACTAGTTGTGCTCCAATGACAATCTAGTGATCTTTTGATCACTCCATGAAGGCTAATTCGAATTGCCACCTTGGCATTCAAATCCGCATTGTACTATTTATTGTTCATACTTTTGATTAATGAATTAGTGTGTGTGAAGTATTTTTGCTTCTATCCGAGTTCTACTGTATTATTATTCTGTTGCTCATTATACTGCATTGATCACTCTTCTTCTATTTTCCTGCTTAAACATAATTATTCTCTTGTGAGGTATACATCATCTCTTAGATCTGCTGTGAGGATTTTCACAATATATGTATAAAAAAATATGAGTTTGAGTCGTAGTATGTCGCAGTGTCATAAATATACAAAAGTGGGCTCAAAGGCCTCAAAAATATAAATGTGTCTCTTTCCCTATGGAGAGGGAGGTGCCTCTGCTAATTCTGCTACTACCTCTCTATAGAAGATGACTAGCATGGCTACTTTTCTAAGTAGCCTAATCCATGTTGGGGGCACATCCACAACATCCTCCTGCATCTCGAGCGGCATCCGCTCGATCTTGTAGGTGGGGATATCATGATTCAACCGAATCATCTTCCCCTCAATGCTCACTAGCATCGCATCAACAACTCTAGGCTCAGTCGAATACACAAAGGTGCGAGGATGTCCCGTAGGTCGCATAGGCCCCACATCTGCATAATTCACACCATTAACATTATTACTCATCATAAAAATTATATACATTAAAAACATAAAAATAAAATAAAATTCAAAAGTATAATCATGTGTTACCCATTTCTCCCCGAGCTGATCCTAGAGATAGAGCAAGCTCCGGATCTTCGCAGAAATCCATACCAGCATAGGGAAACTGTTCTAGAGATGACACCTGACAGCCCCACCATGCTAAGTAATCCTCATCTTCATATGAGAGACTCATATAGTTACCACCTTGGTGCAAGAAGATGTCTCCCCACCGATTCATCAAAGGCTCGCAAGGATTGAGCACTGGTAGGGATACTCCTAGACTCTGGGCGGGAACCTTCTCAAAAACGAATGTACACATAATGCTTCCATAACCAAAGTTCTTCTTTCCGGTATTACACTTAGTCAATTGGTCTTTCATGCTCACCAAGAGACCCGAACACCAGTCAAATACAACACCACATAGACAATCAACACCAATCTGCATGTCATTCCTCAAGGCCAAGTGTTGTGCAACACTCCCTCCAATTCTGTTCAAGGTACTTAGAATTACCTTCAATGGAAAGCTCGGAATGGATCCAATGGGGACTTGGATACCGCTCTTTTTAGTACCCGATAGACAATATGTGTTGATATAGTCATGGATCAATAATGCACCGACCCCTTTGAATGTACTTTTGAGGTTTACCCCCTCACCTTGGTGGGATAAACCTGTAATGAAGTAGATTCCGTCTATGGTGAGTTCAAGTATTTCTCCTTGGAGATCGAACACTCCTTGGTCAGCATCCCAGTAATTAACAAGCATTTGGAGTAGTTGTGTTTGAGCTGCATGCTTGTGGTTCAAAAAAAATTTGGTAAGCCACATCTTCGTAATGCATTTAGAGTAAGCGGATCAACCATGGCAGTTCTATCCATGTTCTCATGCTCTCGTTCCCTCCAATTAAGAACCATACCTGCATTATTCATCCTTTCATCCATTTTTTTTTTCACATTTCTTTTGCAGCACCCGCAACTATGTCTACTACACAGAGGCGAGTACCCGTGAGTCAGTCTCTGTTAAACCCGCACATTTTTCACTTACTCGCGATTTTAACAGAGGGAAACCTGTGGGTACGAGGCCCTAATTTTTAAACCTTTATAAAAAAAAAAAAACAACATACAAAATTAAAAATAATGAATGGAATGAATAGTTTAAGGAGAGATGACTTACTTGCAATTGACAGAATCCGATTCGGTGACCCGGTTTGTGCACTACAAGCATTTGAAGTAAGAGGATTTTTCATGCTTTTGCTCCAATAAATGACTTTGTGAGTTTTGTTTCCATTTTGAAACTATTTATAAAAGTCATTTTTTATTTTTACCCACTTTTATTATTTCTATATAGTTTCAAAACTGTTTTTAAATTTATTTAATCAACTAATGCACTTTTTAAGTTATTCTGATTAGGTGAAGTTCAAAGCAACATTTCTCTTACAACAGTGATCTATAAAGGTTTTATTTTCTTTGTGACATGTCAGTTTGGTATAATACTTCCTGTCATCTTATTTCGTAATGAAAATCTCATTGGACAATGTTTATATGTCATTTTGTACTAATTTGGTCGTCTCCATGATATCGACAGCTTTTCGTCATTTGATAAGATCAAGGAACATAGTTCCCTGGTACCTATAGAGTTATTTCCAAATCTTTTTAGACTCTCTAAATATAACAATATTGCCAAGTACAATTGTCTTGTTCAGACTCGCTAAAGGAATTGAACAGTCATCCACTTAGGTATAAGTTTAACCCTTTTCCAGACCTTAGTGGATTATTTACGAAAAATGTATACTCTAGTCATACATGGCTAGAAGAGTTCTTCTCTCATTGTTTTACACTTTTTTCGGGTGAGGAGACAAACTTTACAAAAAAGGACCTTTAGGAGTCTTCTTTAGGGTTTTCAGACTCTCAAAACATGAAAACACTAATGAGCATTCACCAACTCAGGCTTGATGTGAAATCCACGAGAGGGTATATAGAGTTCTTAGTTAAGTTTTTCAGACTGTTTAATGAAAACACCAGCGAGCACATACCAACTCAGGCTCGATATTGAAATCCACGAGTAGGTGTATGGAGTTATTGTTTAACTTTTTCAAACTCCTTAAAATTTAAAACATCGGTGAGCATGAACAAATCCAGGCTTGATATTAAAATCCATGGATCAATGTTATTGAGTACTAGTCTCTCTCTTCTTCAAACTCATTAAAACATGAAGAAGGTATTGAGTTTCTCTTCCATGGACTCATTAAATTACACATGGCTGGACTTATACCAAGCATTCTTTTATCCTCTCTTCGAGCTTGTTTTAAAAAATGAAGAGGGACTATTGAGTTTTCTTTCTTGGACTCATTAAAACTAGCAAGAAGGACATTATTGAGCTTTCTTTTCCACATTTTCATGCTCGTTAAAATCAGGAAAAGACATTCTTTAATAAAAAGAGAAAAGGGAAGGGAAGGATGTCAAGTATCTTTTCAGTATAAAGGTAGCAAGTCATTCGGTCCTTGAACACAACACCTTTTTGAGTATTTCAAACAAGTTGGGTTTTATTTTTTGGCCTTAGGATGAACCTAATCTCAGAGTTTTTACTCCTCTGATTGGTTACTCTTCCAGTCATATGGACAATCTATTAATTCCTCCTACATTACAGATTTATATCATGGTCCCCTTTGTCTTCAAAGCTTCTAAGTCACTTTTGTGTTGTGCTCACTGTTCAAGGACACCCCTTGTGTCGGCCATTCTGCAGTTACCTTGACCTCATGTGTCGGCCATTCCTTGGTGTCAGTATGTTTCATCATGTACTCAATCCTATTCTAGATCAGATCAACCTATTGATTATATATCGTGTTGGATATGATGGAGGATGCCTTAAGGCCTCCCTTCTAACGGACTTCTTCCTATCAACTTCAGCTCATCTTGCTTTGGGAATGAAGTTTAGAGTTATCGATAGTACCTTGGGGATTGCAATCATCAGTGGTCATTTTCCTCGCTATTGGGTAGTGGGAATACATCAATGTCTCCTACTTGATGGATTCTTCAAGTGTTCGATGTCAAGACCCTTTATTTGCACTTGTTAGAATGTACTAGGTACCTTGAGCCCCATTTTCATTAATGGTGGGTGCTCTCGCATTTGTTAACGGTTTACATCATTGGCCAGTAATCAAATGGTGTCCTCCATGATCAACCTCAACTCATTTATTCGCATGGTTAGGATTTTTACCTTGAGGGTTTGGATGAATACCTTGGGCCTATAATAGAAACATCACATTTTGTTATTTCCCAAGCTGCGCAAGACTGAGCCACAGCCATTTTTGGCTCTTGATGAGACATAGATCGAGTTTGTTGTTATGGCTATGATCTCATATTTGAAATGGATCCACGCTTGTATTTCAGTGGCCATGTTATATAATTCTTTCAGTTATGTATTGGAGATTGTGTTCTATCATTCTGAACATCTACTGATGTCAAGATTGTACATTGCTCGTTGACTTTGTTTTTGTTTTAGGTACTAATTGTGACCTCATTCTGCGGCCTCTTTGCTACTCCTCTACTTGGATTGTAATGCATTTCGGACATCACTTCCCTCTGACCTCACACATTAGGTATCATATGTTATCGTTCAAATTTGCACTTCTCCATCTGTGATCACATTGCTCTGTCGGTCACATAAAAGGAAAAAATGGATTGAAGAGCTTACCTTGACCATAGATGACCTTAAGTTGAATATTATAACCCTATCCTCAAATGCATACTTCTCTACATATTTTTAGACATAACTGCAACCCTTATACTTTCCTACCAGCGGGTGAACCGTGGGTTCCGCTACTGACAACCCGCGGGTGTCAATAAAATTGTTGCACTCACTACATGCAAGTTGAGACACTCGCGAGTCACTCTCTAGTTGTCTCATACCAAAGTCGTGGGTGTCTTAATAAAATGATAAAAAATAATTAGAAAACACGAAATGGGATTAGTTGAGGCAGGTACCAAAACTACCCCAACTTCCCAACTCAACCACCTTTCGAAACTTCCTTCCCTGCCTTGATATAAATACAAGGGGAAGGGCTTAGAAAGGGACCCTTAGAATCATTGAGAAGGTTATGCTGGAGAAATTCAAAGCTAAGAGAGAGGAGCAGGAGCCCAAGATTGTGGTTGCGACGGTGCCAGTGTAGGACAGGTATAAGCATTTGTATCTTCTGCATTTATTAATAAAAGATTGAGACATCTTTCCCTTTGCAATATAGATTCACTTATATATATAATTATTTGAGTACATGTTGATGTTATTTTTCTTTATTAATATCAATATTTTATATGTGGTCAAATACGTTTGAGAAAGGTATCGTGCTTGTGTTACAGGTTATTCGCATAGGATAACAAGAAGGAGAGAAAGCTTGGACTTACCTTCATAAATAAGGTATACATTCTCTTACTTCTAACCCTATTTGCTTATGAACATGTTAGCACACCTTTGTATGTCTATCTTTTAATCCCCCCAATATGTTGGTAGTCTCTTTCCCCAACTATAAGAGTAAATTACTAACAACAATCACCTCCACCAATAGATCCAGAGGAAGTATCATCACCTCTGACAGCAGAGCTAGAGGCATCGAAACCTCCACCAATAGAGCCAAAGGCATCATACCACTGCCAGGAAAAAAAATAGCTCGGAGAGCAACATAGATAGGTCCATCAAGGTGAATCATACCCCCTTTGAATATCATATCTACAATAGAGGTGACTGGAGCAGGAAATGGTGGATGGTCGAGCCGATTAATAGGATCGAAAATTCGATCGAGCAAGAGTATAGGAGACAATGAAGTAGGATCGACAGGTTGTTCGAGTAGGAGTAGGAGTAGAGGAGATGATGAAGGCGTTGATGGAGGAGATGGAGGAGGAGGAGCTCTATGAGATGTCAATGAAGTTGATGGAAGAGAAGGTGGAGTAGTAGATGTTGAAGGTGATGGAGGAGGGGGTGGAGGTGGAGTAGGTGGAGGAGAAGGCTGATGGTCATCCCTCCTAGCAGCTAATTGAATGAATGCACTGACAATATGTTCCATCAAAAAGCTAATATCATGGGGAAGAATACTCCATATCTCTTGAAGGTGAGGCTGTCGAATAATGTTTTGCACCCATACAGGATGAACCCCTTCATATACCAATAATGTGGCCAACCTATCTGCCACATATCGATGATAACTATCCTAGGGTCTACATTGATGGTGGAAAGGATGTCTACCTTCCAACTGTGGCCTAGCTTGATCGAGATCCTCCATATCCTGATCCTCTTGAGCGGGAGGAGGTGGCCCAACCCCACTATTGAATGTGCAAATGCCTGCAAAAAATATATTACACATGAATAATAAATAGACAATTTAATATTTAGAAGATATTTCATTTGCATTATGTATAAAGAGAATAAAATTATACTAGAATAATTTAAACATAACGGTAATATTACCTCTCTCATTTGGTGGCTCCTCTGGTGTAAATAAGATATGGGGGCACCCTCTCCAATCCAAGCTTGCATATGGATATGGCACAATGTCTATTGCACGGTCCTCCTCACTGCCTAGCATCTCAAGCAAATCTGATGTGATCCTATCCAGGAAGTTGGGTTTCCCCCTCTCGGGCATCATCTACCCCCACATGTGCATACACACCTTTGTCATTGACCTGTAAGGGAGATGCTGAAACAAGGGCCTGGTGGCCGGAATCCTCTCAAAAAATAGACAAAAAATATTTGAACAGAAAGAGAAGTTGGATCTCCCATCAATCACTGCATGGCATCTATCCAAATCATAACAAAACTGTTGCAAAAAAATGGTAGACCACCTAATGCATTTAGGCCTCTGCACTAAAGAGACAACATAATACAATAGAGGGAAACTAATGCACTACTCATCACTGGTGGAGTGCGCTAGATTCATAAGAAAAAGAGGGAGGAACCTAACCTCCTCTCGACCAAAAGAAAAAATCCTAAGATTCCCACTACTCACTTGAAAATTAGAGGGATGGATGACCTCATCACTGATATATCTCAGAGAGTAAGCTAGCTGACTCTTTGTTGTAGCACCATCTGGGACATCAGGGAACTGGCGAACATCCTCCCCTCACCTAGATAGAATAGAGATGAAATAGATGTCCTCCTCAATGGGATGGAACCACTGACCGGGACCAACACTAAATTCCTTCCTCTGATGATCCCAACGTCGGATGAACATACACAACAATGAAGAGTTTCCCTTGAGGAATATAGCCTCCTTATAGAATTTCAGGAGGCTGATAGCCCTCAAGAGCTCTCTAGTATAACTAGTAATGGGGCAATGAGAAAAATCCCTCTCCCTCTCCCTATGTAATATCCCAAAATTTACCAAAAATTTAAATTTTTTTTGTAGAGTTAAATGCTAATATTTGTTATGTGTAAAGTGTGATTACGAATGTTATGTTTCTGTCTAAACAAATTGATTGTAAATAGGACGACACATACTACATTTGTCGTCAATATGCAATTGTCTTGTCTTGTCTTCATACTTTATTTTATTTGCTTAATCGTATCTATGCATGAATGTATCTGTATGTTGTAACATCATTAGATAATTATCCTACACTGTCTGAATTTCAATGATATAGTTTTTAATGATTTGACATGTCTCAATAGTATGGATAAGCTAATTATGAATGCTAACCGTTTGTTTCCTTTGTGTTGAAGGGGTATTATGAGTAACCTAAGGCTTACTTAGCTATTTGCATAGCTAATATTCTTACTGCCATTGTACAGATTTGTAAGTGAGAGTATTAGCATCAGTAGAAGATCAATCTATTGTACGTTAATTAATTTGTCGTGATTACCTTTTTCTTAGTATCACCAAAATACAACATATTCCCTGCTTAATACCTAGGGTAAGGCCTACCCTATCTTATGTCGCTAATTCTTTCGATTGACAATTATATACATTACCAGGTATATATAAATTCTTAGCTTAAACTTATTATAATGTTCAGTACACATGGTTCATTTGTTGATAACCATATGGATTAACAACTAGATTGTAATTCCATTTATTATTTTAATTATCATTCGTATGCGATCATGGTTTGACAACCTATGATTAACTTCTATGTTATAAACTTATTACAAGTGAATTATCCCTAGATGGCACTATTTTAAACATTGGTTATTTTTAACTATTAAAATGAAACGTGAATAATTATAGGACCATATGATGGTATAATTTGATTCACACAAAATCCAATGTACAACTTAATAAAACTTGTATGAATTGTATGTTGACAGGGTCTAATGGTCCACGACCATAGTTCGAGCCTTAAGCTATGCATGGTTCTCACTGTATACTCCTTAGTGGAGCTCCTTGTTGGCGCGTTGGTAGGTAACAATTTAATGTGATATTAATGTGGTCTTAGTGGAGTTCACCGTGGCATCTCAGTTTCATGGGCCACATGAAGACCTTGGGTTTCGGGATAAATCTTAACCTTGCTTTGAATGACTATCCCCTCTCTAGCTCCATTCATTTCATTCATTTTGAAACTGGGAGAGAAAACTGGGAGAGAAGGCCGACAATCTCTCGAATTGCTAGGGTTTGAATGCGTTGAGCAAGGTTTCAGGGTTCTAATGGTGGTTGTGTTATTCAGTTGGGAGTTCGGTTCCATGGCACCTGCTACTGGTAATCCTCTTATTTACAGAGTAGTGGTTTCATTAGTATTGATATCCATGTTTTCAATTCGTTACTAACTCCTTCATTTATTGTGGTTATATGCTGTGGAGTGACAGGTATGCAACTCAGCAGCATTTGTAATTCCAACTATCTGGTTGTTACTCCATCGTGGTTTCGAAAACCCTGGTAAGCCTTGGTCGCTCTTTGGAAAACTGAGTTGTGAAATCCCAACGTGAATCGTGATAGAAGCCAGTTTAGGCCATATAGTAGTTTCATCGTTTCGTGGCTTATGCTTGTACAGGGTCTTTACAATGTTATTGTTTCTTAGAAGCCATATGGCAATTTGTAAACTGTGAGGGTCGACCCCTCAAGCCCATGGATCTCGTTGGTTTTCTAATGTTTCTCTTTTGTAACAGAATTCATGAATTAATATATATAAATAGTTCTTTGGTTTATGAAAATGGTTTTACCACTAAATGTATAAGGGTTGTGCTCTCGGCATTCTCGTAATGGTTTGATTTCGGTATTTCGATGATGAATGAGGTTAACTCAATCCATGGATTTGGTTGTGAATATTAAAATGTTGTTCCTTTGTAGGGTTTACCCAGCCATTTTTATAAATTACAGGGTCAACATCTTAACCCTGAATACGATATAAACAAATAGGGCTTATGTTTTGTTGTTGGGAGAAACCTACGGGTTTGGAACCCTGGTCTTCTCATTTCGAATTATGGTTTTTGGATATTCAACCGGGCGAGTCAAAACTTGAACCCTTGACTTTTATTCAACGCCAAGGATGCGACTAAAGTGTTCTTTCTCAAGATAAAAAAAATTTGTAATTAATGTTTAACTTATTCTTGGTTTGCATATACGAAATTCTTGTTTATGTGACTTGTGTTTTAAAAGGATTGGGATGAATCCTTTTGCGGGTTTCGAACCTGAGACTTACATTAGTCTTTTAGATGCATAACTGAATGGTTGAAGTATTTTTTTGTTTAAAGGTATATTGTTGAGTTAATATAGAATTAAATGACTTATAAAAAGACTCCAAAGTTGGGCGATCTCATACGAGATTCAAACCCTAGATTCTCGTCTTCCTACCGATCTGTGTTGGAATTGTTGTCCAAGATTTATGCATGTTTTTAATTTTTGTTTATAAGTTGATATTACGATTCGAAAGAATCATAACCTGGTTCATCATGTTTATAATTTGTACGACATACTCTATGAGAGATTCTTATTCTAATACTAAGCATTAGGTTTATGGTGGTCGTAAGGTCTACGATCCTACTCTGAAGTGCTTTGAAGGTCGAAAAGATTATAAACTTTGTTCTTTCCTTATTAATAATGTAAATGTATATTTTAATTCTGGGTACTTGTATACACAGAATAGGATGCTCTGTGAATTTATAAGAAATGGTGATAGAAGAATTAGTTTCCTAAATTTTTACTATAGTATGTATCTGGTTTATACAGAGATTTTGTATTTATAAAAATACTTTGTTTTTCAATGATCATACATTTGGTTTAACATAGTTACATCTCCTTTGAAAAGAAACAAACTACAATAGCTTAGCTACAAACCAAAACTCTGTACTTCATGAAGTTTACAAAGGAAAACAGAATTGTATAGTTTAGAAAATTCTAGTATTTATATTAATATTACTCCCATATTTGATTATGGGAATATTTCCTAGGTTTCCAATTAAAGGTTTTGTATTATGATCAGTTTATACTTTATTGTTGTCAAGAAAATAGAATAGATTTATTGAATAATTCTTTATAAAACCGTTCCTATCTATCATATGTAAATCATTCTTATCTAATCATAATTATGACTTCTCTGTACTAGAGTACGACACTTAAGGCGTGGAAAAATGCAGAGAAGGATTTATATTCTATCATTCATCGATTCAACTCAAGATTTAACTATCCAATTAGTCTTTAAATTTAGCAGATAAATGGTTTTGTAGCATTGATAACATTACAGAATTAAAACATTTTAATAACAGTTAATGGATAGCTAAGATTTAATAGAAACTGATAACATTTTATGCTAATTCCTTTCAAAAATAATAGGACAAAAAGTAAATAAGATAACACAAGTAGAACCTGGTAACTGTAGAAGAAACAAACAGCCAAAGGAGCCCATTCCACCCAACATGCTCCTTAAGGCATCCAAGTCACTTGCCTTAGGACCCCCGAGCCTGTTCACTGAACCACTAGGACGAAGATGCTATGTGGAAAAATGGAATAAATTCCTCTGCAACTCAGTAGTAGTACTTTTACAGTAATACTTATGCCTTTAGCAATATTGAACTCAGCATAAAGTTGTACTAGTTCAGAATGTAGTCTTATTTCACTCAATCACTTCCTAGCTTTCCCCTCATTGAGTTTCTTGTGCTCTCTTCTTTCTGTTGCTCAGAAATTATCACAAGGTAAAAATTGAATAGCCTCCTGCATAATTCGATAGGTAGATAAAGCATGCCTAGGTCTTTTGGTTAGTTTATTAGTTAAGGATCCACCTGCTCAGTTCCACTTTCGTGGGGAACATGACCATAAAAATAGGGAAGTTTCCCCCTGCAACAACTAGAAGTGAGTTGAGGATCTTTCCAAGTGTTAGTTTCCTCTCACCCTAGTCCTTTCCTCCTAGTGGGTCAGTGAACACTCATTCAACAGCCTCCTTTGGATATTTGTCTCCTCTTTTATTTATTAATAATAAAATATTCAGAGTAATTAATTACAGTCATCCTTAACCCCACTTGGCCAATAATCATAAAAAATTTACAATAAAATAAAACACAATGTTTTCTCACAACATAAAATGTTTTCAGAATTTGGGTATGTGACAAACACCCCCTCTTAAGTTCCACATCGTCCTCGATGTTGCTTTATTCATCATCCTCTAAGTCTTCCTAGAACAGAATTGGATATGCCACCCGCATATTACTTTTCAAATCCTAGGTTGCTTCATCTAGACTAAGGTGCTTCCATTGCACCTTTACCTGTCCAATGGTACGCTTACGAAGCAAAACTCCCCTCTTGTCGAGGATGCAATCGAGTTCCACCAGAAAATATCCTTCTAGCTCCACATGTACATCATTCCAATTAATAACATGAGTAGCATCATGCACATAGTTTTTCAAAAGAGAGACATGAAATACATTGTGTACTTTAAGATTTGGTGGTAAAGCCAATTGATATGCCACTGGTCCTACCCTGGACAGTATTTCAAAAGGTCCACAATACCTTGGTGCTAGTTTAGCACAGCTTCCTAACTTTAAGGAGATCTTTTTAGGCTTTTCCTTGAGGGAAACATGTTCACTAAAATTCCTTTTGAGTTCTTTTGAGATCTGCATGACTTTTCTGTCTATCTTGTGCAATTTTCAAATTGCCTTGAACCTGTTTCACTGTTAGTTCCATTTCTTTTAATAACTTAGGTCCTAACATTAACCTATCAACTGGATTACTCCACAAAATAGGAGTATTACATTTTCTTCCATATAAAATTTCAAATGGACTGATGTTTGTTGAAGCTTGGTAATAGTTATTATAAGCAAACTCGGCAAGATGCAAATATTCTTTCCATTTACTTGGCTGATCTCTAACATACATTCTTAACATATCTTCAAGAATCTGATTGACTCTTCCTGTCTGCCCATCCATTTGCGGATGAATTGATGTACTGAAATTTAAAGTAGTCTATAATCCTTTAAATAAAAACTTCCAAAAATTTCCTGTAAACTTAGAGTCTCTATTAGAAATTATAACTTTCGGAATCCCATGCAAACGAAAAATTTGTTTCATAAAAATTTCAGCAATCTTAGCTGCCTTGTAGGTTGTTTTAATAGGTATGAAATGAGTTGCTTTACTAAGCTTATCCACAACTACCATTATGGAATCATTCTGTTTTTTATTTTTAGGTAAACCAATTATAAAATCTGGAACTGGTAGTGGTTGCAATAGTCCAGCTGGGTGTTGATATTCAGACTTTGTTTGCTAACATTCCATACACCTATCAATATATTCAGCTACCTCATTTTTCATACATGGCCAAAATTAATCCTTCCTCAACATTGTTATCATCTTTTGGTAACCAGGATGCCCTGAGTACGAACTTTTATGTAATTCATTTAAAATCAACAACTTAATTTTAGCAACATTAGGCACATAAAGTCTGTTCTTATACAACATTAATCCTCTTTCATCAATTCTGAAATCTATTATTAAATTTTCAGAATTATTTTCAGCAATTTTTTCATGAAATTTTTGATATTTTTCATCCATTCTGATTCCTTCTTTAATCTGATTTTCTAAATATGTTTTGTAAGTGTTGATTGCTGCCACACAATTTAATCTTGCGTTTCTACTTAATGCATAAACAACTTTATTCTCTTTGCCTTTAAAGTGCTGAATCTCAAAATCATATTCGCTAAGGAAATCTAGCCACCTAGCTTGTCTTGCGTTCAGATTTGGTTGATCCAACAAATATTTTAAACCTTTATTATCTATCATTAATGTAAATTTTCTTCTAATTAAGTGATGGCACCACATCTTTAATGCATGTATCACAACAACCAACTCTAATTCGTAAGCTGCATAGTTCTTCTCATGAATCTTTAACTTCCTAGACTCATATGCAATCACATGACCTTCTTGTGTTAAAACTCCTCCAAGTCCATCATTACATGCATCTGTGCAAACAATGAAATCCTTGTTTGGATTTGGAAATTTTAGTATAGGTGTCATCGTTAATAATTCTTTTAGTTTCCTAAAAATTTCTTCACATTTTTTATCCCAAACAAATTTCTTACCTTTATTTTGTAAAGAGGTTATAGGATTCGCTATTCGTGAGAATCCTTCTATAAACTTACGATAGTAACCTGTAATTCCCATAAAAGATTGTACACTAGTTACGTCTTTAGGGGCAGGCCATTCATTAATTGCTTTTATCTTCTACTGTGATTCCATCCTTGGATATCACATGCCCAAGGTACTGTATTTTATCCTTAAAGAAATCACATTTGTTGAACTTATCATACACTTGGTGTTCTCTTAACACTTGTAAAATTATCTTTAAATGTTTGTCGTGTTCCTCTTTTGTCTTAGAATAAATTAAGATGTCATCAATAAATACCACTACAAATTTATCCAAGTAATTATGTAAGACATTATTCATTAAACACATGAGGACTGTTGGGGCGTTGGTTAGCCCAAAAGGCATAACCACAAACTTGTAGTGCCCGTAACGGGTTCTAAAAGAAATCTTAAAGATGTCCTCATCTTTAATTTTGACTTGATGGTACCCTGATCTTAAAATCTATTTTAGAAAACATCTTTGCACCGTGTAGTTGATCAAACAGATCATCAATGCGGGGCAATCGATATATGTTCTTTATGGTCATTTTGTTTAACTGGCGGTAATCTATGCATAAACGCATAGTTACATCCTTCTTTTTAACAAAAATGACAGGTGCTCCCCACGGAGACATGCTTGGACTTATATATTTTTTATCAATTAGTTCCTTAAGATATGATTTAAGTTCATTAAGTTCTAGAGTGTTCATTTTGTAAGGAGCCTTTGAGTTTGGTACCGCTCCTGGTACTAACTCAATGGTGAAATCTAGTTCCCTTTTCGGGGGTAGTCCCGGAATTTCTTCTGGGAATACATCCGAAAATTCTTTTAGAATGGGTATGTCTTCCAAATTTAACTTATCTTCCTTAGTTGATTATTCGTCATTAATTATATTTACAGTAAACAATTTACACCCCTTCCGAACAACCTTTTTAACTTGCAAAGCAGAAATTTGTCTAACAGATGTCTTTCTAGGAAATCCTTTTACTGTTATGGTTTCACATTTATCATTTAAACAAGTAAAAGTCTTTTCAAAACAATTTAACACTACCCTATGCTTTTCCAACCAATCCATTCCAATTAGAACATCGTAAGAACATAAAGGTAACACATTCAGATTAACATGAGTCCTAAACTGATTCATCAATAATTCACACTCTTTTACATAATCAGTCACCTTTCTTTTAGTTCCAGTAGCTAATTGGACCAACCATGATTTATCAAATTTGTCTATTTTTAGATTTCAACATTTCACTAATTCAGGTGACACATAGCTAAGACTTGCTCCTGGATCAATTAAAATAGAAATGGGTTTATTTTTCAGCATACCTTCCACTTCAACCATTGAAGTTTGATGATCAGCTTGTCTGTTTTCCAAATCTGCATTTATCCTAGGCATCTCCCTTGCTAAGTCACCTACAGTCACTTCCTCCTATACCGTATGTATGTTGTTGACGGTCCTCTTTCTGAGTGGGCAATTTGATGCATAGTGAGGTCCCTGAAAGTCCCAACATTTAACAGGTTCTTTCTGTTCATTATTTTTAACAAAATTCTTAGGTGGATCTCTGTTTCTTATAGCTATAAATTTTGACTATTCATTACCTCTTGGATTATTTCCTTGAAATTTTTTGTTAGAAGAATTATGAGAATTATGGTTTCCAAAATTTTGATTAAATGAAAAATGCTTCTTTCATTGTTCAAAATTATTAGGCCTCCTTGTCTTCCAGCCTTGTATGCTTTCCCTCTTTCTGTTCTGCTCATAACAGATGTTTGCTTTTCTCATAGCCTCTTCAAGATTTCTAGGATCGTCATACTCAATTCGGTCCTTGTGAAGAACCTGCAATAATTAATTAATGCAAATACACGAGATATCAGAAATAATAGAACTCAAAATCGCTTTTATATTGATCACGGGCCACTTTGAGGGGGCAACCTCCTTTGAGCAAGCTCAATACAATTAACTTCACGATGCCTTCAATGACCTCAACACACACTTATATACTAAGCCTATGCCCAATACTATGAGTCAAAACCATGGGACATATAATACTACGGGATGACTTACAAAGCATATGCGTCCAATACTATGGGTCAATACTATGGGCTAATATAAACTATGGGTCAACAAATACTATAGGACGACTTACAAAGCATATGCATCCAACAACAATATACTAACATAGTAAAGAGGAGGGTTGACACGGGTTCCTAACATCCCCTCTCCCTTAGAAAAAGCTTTGTCCTCAAAGCTTTGGTTGGAAAAATTGCTGCAGAATTTGGAGTGGTTCCCCGGTAGCATCCTTGGGTTGCATTTTGGGCCACTGACTCCTTTGGAGTGTCAGGGACGATTGCTTGGAAGGTTGTAGACGAAGAAGAACCCTATCAGCTGTGTGGAAAATGTGCTCAGAACGGTGCTGATCAGCTTGTTGTTTCAGGTGAATTCTGGCCATGTGAAGATTGTCCTGCAGAATGAGAAGAATTTGATCACGATTGCGAAGAAACGAGTCAATTTCCTGAACTGGGGAGCTGCTAAGGGTGTATGGAAGAAGAAATGGCGGTGTTTGTCCATAGACTACTTCATATGGTGTCCTTTGAGATGTGGTATTGTACCACCAGAGCGCTGCTAGGAAATCCATAGAAATAGTTGGCCAAAGCTGTGTAGGGATGGGCAAGGGTTTGAGTAATCCCGAAAGGAGTGTCGTTTCACCCTTGTTGACCTGGAAAGTATCATAGTCAGCCACCATCTGTTGAATTGTCATTTTCAGTCCCTACCAAAAGAAGTTACATTGTTCCTGGTCGTACATTTTGAAGAAACCAGAGTGCCCTGCTGATGAAGAAGCATGGAGTTTATAGAAGGGATAGCCCTATTGAACATATAGAAACCAATTTGGAACAAGCAGAGAAATAGCTGTAAGAGAAACTGGGTCATCAATTGTGCGAGAAGGAGCATCTGCCACCATATTTTCCTTACCCTTATTGTAAGTGATCACATAGGGATAACCCATGAGTTGGGTAACCCATTGTTCCAGGAAATTTTCCAGACCCGGGAGATCAGTCTTGATGCAGAAATAATTCCCTATTAGGTATGGCTGCCACTTCTATATTGCATGCAAAATAGCCATCATTTCCTGCTGAGAGGTAGATGCGACTAAATTCTTATCGGAAAGGTCTCTTGAAGGTGGCAAGCTCATTGGTTCAATAAATACACCTACATATCTATCCAAGGAAGTAGTGGAGACCGTTGATGGGTGCATCTGAATGGAATGGAGCTGAGCGATGACACCATGTGAATTCTTCTTAAGGATTTTTTCCAAGCGACGTGAATTGATGATGCAGAGAGACCCTGGTTGTAAGCCCATTAATTTGTGTTGTGCCCCATTGACTGAAAACTGCATCCAAAGTTCCGCAAAATCCCATAAGATGGGGCCAAGTATGCGTAACCATTGAACACCCAAAACCACATTTCATCTGCCTAAGGACAAGGAAAACATGTCAGAGCGCAGGTTATAATATTCCAGAGAGATACGGACATTCTGACACTTCCCCTTGCAAGGTAAGGTGCCCCCATTGGCAACCATGACTTCAAAGTTGGAGCAAGGATGGACAAAACAATCAGCCTATTTGGCAATCCTAGGGTCAATGAAGTTATGAGTGCTACCAGAATCAATGAGTATGGGAAGAGGGAGCTTCTTGAAGTATCCCTTGACTCGCATTGTTTATGGGGTGGTGACGCCAGTTACAGCATGGAGAGAGATCTTGGGTGGGTCATCCTTATATGGGGTGTTAACAGGCGGGTGTTGAATGTTGACCTGATCATCTACTGTATCTGGAGCTTCTTCATCAAGTTCTGAGGCAGGCAGAGAATCCACATCCAAGAGATAGAGCTTTTGTTGAACACATCTATGTCCCTGAGTGAATTTCTTATCACAATTATAACAAAGTCCTTTTTCTCGGCGTGCCTGCATCTCTGTTTCAGACAAATGCTTGATAGGAGTTGGTTGAGGAGCAGGCATGATGGGAGGTCGTTGGGAACCCATATTTCTGAAGGGAACAAAGGTGGGTTTGGAGCATTGTTGAGCTGCGATCTTGTCCTCTGCCAACTTCGCCAACCCCAGGACTTCCATCATTGTGTTGGGATAGAACATTTTGACCTCTGAGCGGATTTCATCCTTGAGACCACTGATAAAACAACTCTTGTAGAATTCATCAGACAATCCTTCTGTGTGATTGGCCAGTTTCTCAAATTCTGTTTGATACTCTCTCACTGTGCCAATTTGGTGAAGTTTAGTGAGTGCTCCTGTGAAGTCATCAAAAGCACTAGGACCAAATCATGGCAAAAGGAGTTGGAAAAAATCTGTCCAGTTTGGCTCGGGATGAGCTTTGATGTACCAACGGTACCATTGAAGGGCTTCTTGTTCCAAATGAAATGATGCAAGTGGAACTTTCTAGACATCAAAAGTATTTATATGTAGACTGAAATATTGTTCTGCTCGGTATATCCATCCATTCGGATCAGTACCATTGAAGCGAGGAAAATCAAGCTTCGGCCCACGAAAATTGCTGGAAGAAGAGAACCCAGTGGCTGCAACAGATTCTGGCTGTCGGTTATTGTTCATGGCTGAATGCTGAAGATGGAGGATGAGAAATTTTTCATCTAGATCTTGGAGTTTGGTTTGGAGGGCTGCAAGTGTTTCTTCCATGGTTTTTGCTCCTATGCGGGTGACAACCATAACCAGGAGTTTTTTTTTTTTGGTTGACTGGGTAGAAAAACAAAAACAAAAACTGCTTCAATAAAGGAAAATCTGGATTTGAGAAAAAATCTAAAGGGTAATTGGGGTTTGACTAGGTTTTGGACACTGTCGAATAGATAGGGAAGCAAAAAATGAGGATTTCAAAAGTGGGGTGAAAGGATGGGAAAATTTGGTAGAGGGGGACAAGGAAGCAGAATTCGGAAATGAACTCTGTGGTAAAATTTGAAGGTGATTGGGTGAAATCTGAGGAATTTATGGCAAACCCTAAAAATAGACAAATGTGGGATTTCGGGCTTTGGAAAGTGGAATTGGGGACAAGGTCCTCAAGAATGAAATATGCAGAATGGGATTACAGGGGTTCCCCGAAAGTTTCAAGGGAAATAGAGTGAAAACAAGGGAGATATGGAGAAAAAACTGAATTTTATACCTTTTTTTTGTTTCCCCGAAAGTTTCAAGGGAAACGGAGTGAAAAAAAGGGAGATATAGAGAAAAAACTGAATTTTAAACCCTTTTTTTCTTTTTTTTTTCCAGAATGGAGCGGCTACAGCTCAGAAGGGATCTGAAACGGCGCCGAATGGATTGGAAACGGATGGATTTGGAATGGCTTTCAGAATGGATTTGAACGGTTGGATCTGAAATGGCGCATCAATGATCGAAAACAGTTTAGCTGAAAATAGATATGGACCCCAGGTATGTGCGGCTTCCTAACAGTTCAGGGGTTTCACTCGGCCACCAATGTTGTCTGACGGCTTGCATATTGGGGAAGTACCCCTCACTCCACAGCTCAGGTAAAACTGATAACCGCTTGGCCACAAACGACAACTCTTGGTTTACCTCATGGGTGGGAACTAGTCAATCAGGTAGGGGTCGTTGCCCTTTTCACTGACAAGTCCTCTCAATGGGCCAGCTACTTCGGGGTTCCTGTGGTACTCCTCACAATGAGTTTTAGGGTTTATGCCAAGTACTTCCCACAGTTAAGCAGATAGGGATTATTCCCAAATCCGAACCTGCAACAGATGCGAAAAAAAAATTAGCAGAAATTTCACCCAGCGAGCCTAAGAAAGTGCTCTGATACCAGATGTGAAGAACCTGCAATAATTAATTAATGCAAATACACGAGATATCATAAATAATAGAACTTAGAATCACTTTTATATTGATCACGGGCCACTTCGAGCGGGCAACCTCCTTTGAGCAATCTCAATACAATTAACTTCACGGTGCCTTCAATGACCTCAACACACACTTATATACTAAGACTATGCCCAATACTATGAGTCAAAACCATGGGACATATAATACTACGGGACGACTTACAAAGCATATGTGTCCAACAACAATATACTAACATAGTAGAGAGAAGGGTTGACACGGGTTCCTAACAGTCCTTTATATGAGAGGGAAAACATCTCAGAAATATCTATACCTTAGGATTTTCATTAGTAAAGTAAGGAACATACCTCAATAAACTCAGAAAATTGCTGCTAATTCTTTCATATTCATGGAGCCTAACTTTAATTCATAGAATTCTTTAGCTCACTCCTCATAATATTGTTCTGACAGAAATTTTCTTTTAAAATACTTTTTAAAGTTACCCTAGTTTACATTTTTCTCCTTTAGACTTTTAACTCGTTTCAAATCTTGCCACCATATGTTGGCTTTACCTGACAGATTATAAATTGTCAATTTTTGTTTTTAACTGACTTGAGTAATTATAGATTTGGAAATATTTATTCATTCCGGACAACCATGCTTCGGCTTCCTCACTCTTTTCTGTTTCTCCATTAAAAGTTGGTGGTTTTATCTTTTTAAATTCCCCTGAAATCTCCTCATAGGGTCTATACTTCTTCTTCTTACTAAAACAATCACTTTCACTACTATTGTTGGAATAATCATGCTTCTTCATGTGTGATTTAACAAAGGTTTCAGATGAAGAACTAGTTTCATAATTAGTAAGTTTTAGCTTTTTACCTTTACGTTGGTAGGACATAGTTCCGAATTCATAATGATTTTCTGTTTTCTTTTCGTTATTATGGAACTTGTCCAATAGGATTTGATTCAGCTCCTCTTGAGCTTTTAGAATTCACTCATTTTCCTCTTTAACAGTTTTTATTTTTGTTCTTAAATCTCTTACGCTTCTTAATAATTCAGATGAGTTATCGTTTAATTCAACAAATATATTTTCTGCATTAATGTGTTCCTGTTCTTTATTATTATGTTCGTTATGATGGGACCTGTCTTCAATTGACTCTTCCGGTCCTTCCATGCCTGCAACTAAGTAAAAATACGTTGAACATAAAACAAATTAAATAAAATCAGTAATTTCAATTCTGGTTTGATTTTCAATTGCATGAGTTGAGCCACTTCAGGCCTAGTATTTGAACTCGTGCTCTAATACCACATGTAACATCCCAAAATTTACCATTTTTTTTTTTTTTTGTAGTGTTAAATGCTAATATTTGTTATGTGTAAAGTGTGATTACGAATGTTATCTTTCTGTCTAAACAATTCGATTGTAAATAGAACGACACATACTACATTTATCGTCAATATGTAATTATCTTGTCTTGTCTTCATACTTTATTTTATTTGCTTAATCGTATCTATGCATGAATGTATTTGTATGCTGTAACATCATTAAATAATTATCCTATACTATCTAAATTTCAATGATATAGTTTTTAATGATTTGACATGTCTCAATAATATGGATAAGATGATTATGAATGCTAACCATTTGTTTCCTTTGTGTTGAAGGGGTCCTATGAGTACCCCGAGGCTTACTTAGCTATTTGCATAGCTAATATTCTTACTACCATTGTACAGATTTGCAGGTGAGAGTATTAGCATCAGTAGAAGATCAATTTACTATACGTTAATTAATTTGTTTTCATTACCTTTTTCTTGGTATCACTGAAATACAACATATTTCTTGCTTAATACCTAGGGTAAGGCCTACCCTAGCTTATGTCGCTAATTCTTTTGATTGACAATTATATACATTTCTAGGTATATATAAATTCTTAGCTTAAACTTATTATAATGTTCAGTACACATGGTTCGTTTGTTGATAACCATATGGATTAACAACTAGATTGTAATTCCATTTATTATTTTAATTATCATTTGTATGCGATCATGGTTTGACAACCTATGATTAACTTCTATGTTATAAACTTCTTACAAGTGAATTATCCCTAGATGGCACTATTTTAAACATTGGTTATTGCTAACTATTAAAATGAAACGTGAATAATTATAGGACCATACAATGGTATAGTTTGATTCACACAAAATCCAATGTGCAACTTAATAAAACTTGTATGAATTGTATGTTGATAGGGTGTAATGGTCCATGACCATAGTTCAGGACTTAAGCTATGCATGGTTCTTAATGTATACTCCTTAGTGGAGCTCCTTGTTGGCACGTTCACAAGTAACAATTTAATGTGATATTAATGTGGTCTTAGTGGGGTTCACCGTGGTAGCTCAGTGGCATGGGCCATGTGAAGACCTTGGGTTTCGGGATAAACCCTAACCTTTCTTTGAATGACTATCCCCTCGCTAGCTCCATTCATTTCATTCATTTTGCAACTGGGAGAGAAGGCCGACAGTCTCCTGAATTTCTAGGGTTTGAATGCGTCGAGCGAGGTTTCAGGGTTTTAATGGTGGTTGCGTTATTCAATTGGGAGTTCGGTTCCATGGTTCCTGCTACTCGTAAGCCTCCTATTTACAAAGTAGTGGTTTCATTAGTATGGATATCCATGTTTTCAATTCATTACTAGATCCTTTATTTATTGTGGTTGTATGCTGTGGAGTGATAGGTATGCAACTCGGCGGCATTTGTAATTCCAACTGACTGGTTGTTACTCCATTGTGGTTTCGAAAACCCTGGTAAGCCTTAGTGGCTCTTTGGAAACCTGAGTTGTGAAATCCCAACGTGAATGGTGATAAAAGGTAGTTTAGGCCATACAGTATTTTTGTTGTTTCATGGCTTATGCTTGTACAGGGTTTTTACAATGTTATTGTTTCTTAGAAGCCATATGGCAATTTGTAAACTGTGAGGGTCAAACCCTCGATCCCATGGCTCTCGTTGGTTTCCCAATGTTTCTCTTTTGTAATAGAAGTCATGAATTAATATATATAAATAGTTCTCTGGTTTATGAAAATGGTTTTACCTCTAAATGTATAAGGGTTGTGCTCTTGGTGTTCTCGTAATGGTTTGATTTCGGTATTTCGATGATGAATGAGGTTAACTCAATCCATGGATTTGGTTGTGAATATTAAAATGTTGTTCCTTCGTAGGGTTTACCCAGTCATTTTTATAAATTATAGGGTCAACATCTTAACCCCGAATATGATAGAAACAAATAGGGTTTATTTTTTGTTGTTGGGAGAAACCTACGGGTTTGGAACCCTGGTCTTCTCATTTCGAATTATGGTTTTTGGATATTCAACTGGGAGAGTCGAAACTCGAACCATGGACTTTTATTCAACGTTGAGGAGGCAACTAAATTTTTCTGTCTCAGGATAAAAAAAAATTGTAATTAATGTTTAACTTATTCTTCATTTGCATATACAAAATTCCTGTTTATGTGACTTGTGTTTTAAAAGGATTGGGATGAATCCTGTTGCGGGTTTCGAACTCGAGACTTACATTAGTCTTGAGGATGCCTAACTGAATGGTTGAAGTATTTGTTTGTTTAAAGGTAGATTGTTGAGTTAATACATAATTAAATGACTTATAAAAAGACTCCAAAGTTGGGCGATCTCATACGAGATTCGAACCCTATATTATTGTCTTCCTCCCGATCTGTGTTGGAATTGTTGTCCAATATTTATGCATGTTTTTAATGTTTGTTTATAAGTTGAGATTACGATTCGAAAGAATCATAACCTGGTTCAGCATGTTTATAATTTGTATGACATACTCTGTGAGAGATTCTTATGTTAATACTAAGCGTTGGGTTTATGGTGGTCCTAAGGTCTATGATCCTGCTCTTAAGTTCTGTGAAGGTAGAAAAGATTATAAACTTTGTTTTTTCCTTATTAATAATGTAAATGTATATTTTAATTCTGGGTACTTGTATACGCATAATAGGATGCTTGGTGAATTTATAATAAATGGTGATAGAAGAATTAGTTTCCTAAATTTTTACTATAGTATGTATCTAGTTTATACACATATTTGGTATTTATAAAAAATACTTTGTTTTTCAATGATCATACATTTGGTTTAACGTAGTTACATCTCCTTTGAAAAGAAACAAACTACAATAGCTTAGCTACAAACCAAAACTTTGTACTTGATGAAGTTTACAAAGGAAAACAAAACTGTATAGTTTAGAACATTCCAGTATTTATATTAATATTACTCCTATGTTTGATTATGGAAATATTTCCTAGGTTTCCAATTAAAGGTTCTGTATTATGATCAGTTTATACTTTACTGTTATAAAGAAAATAGAATAGATTTATTGAATAATTCTTTATAAATTGTTCCTATCTATCATATGTAAATCATTCTTATCTAATCATAATTATGACTTCTCTGTACTAGAGTTCAACACTTAAGGTGTGTGGAAAAATGCAGAGAAGGATTTATATTCTATCATTCATCGATTGAACTCAAGATTTAACTATCCAATCAGTCTTTAAATCTAGCAGATAAATAGTTTTGTAGCATTGATAACATTATAGAATTAAAACATTTTAATAACAGTTAATGGATAGCTAAGATTTAATAGAAACTGATAACATTTTATACTCATTCCTTTAAAAAATAATAGGACAAAAAGTAAATAAGATAACACAAGTAGAACCTGGTAACTGTAGAAGAAACAAACAGCCAAAGGAGTCCATTCCACCCAACCTGCTCCTTAAGGCAGCCAAGTCACTTACCTTAGGACCCCCGAGCCTATTCACTAAACCACTAGGATGAAGATGCTGTGTGGAAAAATGGAATAAATTCCTCTGCAACTCAGCAATAGTACTTTTACAGTAATACTTCTTCCTTTAGCAATATTGAACTAAACATAAAGTTGTACTAGTTCAGAATGCAGTCTTATTTCACTCAATCACTTCCTAGCTTTCCCCTCATCGAATTTCTTGTGCTCTCTTCTTTCTGTTCCTCAGAAATTATCACAAGGTAAAAATTGAATAGCCTTCTGCTGAATTTGATGGGTAGATAAAGCATGCATAGGTCTTTTGGTCAGTTTCTTAGTTAAGGAGCCACCTACTTAGTTCCACTTTCTTGGGGAACATGACCATAAAAATAGGGAAGTTTCCCCCTTCGACAACTAGAAGTGAGTTGAGGATGCTGCCAAGTGTCAGTTTGCTCTCACCCGAGTCCATTCCTCCTAGCGAGTGAGTGAACACTCATTCAACAGCCTCCTTTGGATATTTGTCTCCTCTTTTATTTATTAATAATAAAATATTCAGAGTAATTAATTACAGTCATCCTTGACCCCACTTGGCCAATAATCATAAAAACTTTACAATAAAATAAAACATAATGTTTTTCTCACAACATAAAATGTTTTCAAAATTTGGTTATGTGACACCCTAGCCTCCCATTCTCTAACCATGTTGAACTAATCCAGTTGTGCACGCTCTTGTTGAGAATCTTGTTGTCTCTCATGTCTCTATTTCACATATAACATGAATCAATTTCATAAGTAGATATATAAAAACATGTAATATTTAATTCAATTAAAATCCTATTTAATAACATCAATAATACATTTTTCTCTCAAAACAGTACTTTTTTAGAAGTGGTGTGCCTCAATAACATAGGTGCGACGCTTCTAGTGCTTATATACACATACTGCACCTCTCATGGTGCATTTATATATAATCTACACCATTTTACGGAGTGCCGAAATATGTAATGCACACCATTATTATGATTCTATATATTTAAAATTTATTTCAACAGTGCCCTAATTACTATACGCACCAGGATATTTTCTAAAATTTGGTTGATGGTGTGCCTAAATCAAGTGAGTGCACCAGGAATCAAAGCATTGACGTGCACTAGGATCACTGTTAAATTATATTTTTGTACGCTTTATTAACAGAGATCATTGGGAATGTTATTGCACCAAAAACAATGTGCTTAGTTGATATGAACTCACAACTGTTTATTAAATTAATGTTTGTATGGAAATCAATTCACAATGCTCCTTGGAAACATCATAGCACCATACACCAGTGCATTGATGTTCGAATGAAGCACCGTTAAATTATGATTTTTAAGGTTCAAAACCGGTGCGCCTACTGCACGTCAGAGCGCCGAAAGCCGGTGCACTAATGTGCACTAATAGAATTGTATAATTTAATGTTTTCATCTACAAGTTTTTGTTAATAGATGCATTCAATACACTTAAGTGCACCATACGGTCGATGCTTTTCAGTGTCCAATGCACCGCTTAGCAGTTCAATGTTTTAAAATATATTTTCACAATCCAACAATGTGTTCAATCTGTTTGGCTCGCATCGCAAATGGTGTGCCATGTAAAATTTTACAGGGTGCACTATTAGGCAGTGCGAGCTGAAAGGCTCGAACGCGATACGCAATTTTTTTAATTTTTTTTAAAATAGGACAATTTGATGGCCAATTTTCAAAAATAATCCGCTAATTTAAATTATGAAGTAAGAATCAATTTACCCGTCGGGGAGACATATTGACAATGTATGGAAAATTTGAATTTTTTCCCACCGTTTGGAAAAATTCAAACTAGAGTTAGCAGCCAATAGGAGTGAGGAATTTCTCCACATGCACTACAAATCTGAGGGCGCCCAAGTGGGTGCGGTGTAGCACTGGTGCATGTGGGATCAATCACACTAAAGAGGGTAAAAAGGAGTTTGACGGTGCAGTATTTTTTTTATTAAAACCCGTTTCAGTGTGCTTGACAGTTAGGCACACCGGTGCGAGCAGGTTTTCAAATAAAATAATAATAAAATATTTATTTTTTATTTTTTAATAAAATAATCACCGATGCGTTTTGGTGTTTTTCATGCACTGGGTGGTTTTTTATCATCTAACGCATCAGTATGAGGTTTTAAAAAATTGCGTAGGAACAAAATTATAGATTTTTATTTTTAATAAAAAAATTAAGCAGTGCGTTAGATTCTCTAACACGCACCGGGGCGTTTATATAGTAATGCACCATTTTGAGGCTTTTAGTAAAATTTTGCGAGACTTTTTGAATAAAATAGTTATGTTATTTTTAATAAAATATATATCAGTGCGTTCGTTATGATTAGATGCATTGAGGCATTTAATGTTAACAAACGCACCAAGATGAGGTCTTTTACCTATAAAAGTTAACGTGTTTTTTTAATAAAAGATTATACAGTGCGTTTGTTTCTACTACATGCACAAGGGCGTTTAGTATTCAGTGACGCACCACTTATAGGCTTCTAAACAAAATATCAGGAATATTTTAATAAATTAATATTTTTATATTTTTTACTAAAATATAGCACGGGGCGTTTATGTTTACGTAATGCATCAGTTTAGATTTTTTTAGTTTTTTTGCACTTGATGATTTTTTTGGATGTCGTGCAACATGATTAATGGAGGCCCGTTGCTTATGTATATGTAACACACTGATGCGTTCTCATTAAAATAAGTGTATTGGAAAAAAACCTCCGTTAAAACCTCTGGTCGCTCGCCTCCGTTAATGACCTCTGCTATAAACGAATATTTAGACTCTTCTGAGCAAAGCATCCGCTATAAGCTTCACTAAAGGGCCTTTTCCTTGTAGTGTTGTATGCTCTTTGGTTATTATTCAAAAGTGCACAGGAGAATGGTTGTACAAAGATACAGGTTTTGTTAGGATATTCTCATCATGTTGTCATGCATATCATGTAGTCATGCAGATCATGCAAATCATGCATATCATGCAATTTTGCATGCATCCCAGTCATCAGTGAGGTTTCCTCCAGCACCCAGTCCCCACTTTGTTAGCCCCAGGAGCTTCCTTCCATGCAGTTTTATCCCTCCTAGTCAGTAAAGCACCCACCTTTCACCTACAACTTGAGAAAGGTGCACTTCTTCACCTACCACTCAGTTCACTTCAGTTAGTTGAGTATCTTTCTTTGATTTAAGGCTAGATTGATTCCTCAACTGATTGTATCACTCCATTGGACCCCCAGTGATACTAGATTTCCTATTCTAACTCCAGTTAGCTTCCCATGTGCCCTCCACTGAGCCTCCTTCCCTACATTAGTGCCTCCATGTGCCAGTTACATCTACCACACTCAGTTAGACTCAATTTGACATATGGTTGACCGTTACTAGTGCATTGATGACTTCACCGATATGATGATGAGGACTCCTAGTGGAGCCAAGCTGCTCCATGCAGTATATTCAAATGACCTCCTTGGTTAATTCCAATCCTTCAGTCATTGTTACTGTATTGTATTGTATTCTACTTGTGAGTTCAATAGAGCACTGCTGCAAGCCTTTTGCAAACTTTACACATATTTTCTGAGTTTGTCTCTTGTAATTGATTTCTTGTTCAATTAGATCTATTGTGTTTCAATTTCACATGGTATTAGATCCATGGTAGGGGCATGACTTCTTTTCTACAGGTGTTCTACATGAAGATTGAGTGATTTTTGCTCAAAAATATTCTAGCAGTGGCATGCAAAATCTCATGTGCATTCGCTCTTGGTCATGCAGTAGCAAAAATTCTCTCCAATCCACTCCAGAAGCCATGATTTTTCCACATAATTCCTGGATATGAATCATTGGATATTCAATATTTCTTGATCTCCTATGTCGGGTGTGATGCAACTCTAAAAATGGTGGATTGTTCGACCTTATTGTTCTTGTTTTCTTATGATTTGTAGGTTTTATCAATCCTCCATTAGCATTCGCTATCATTGAGATGGATTCTTCTTCTTCAAAGCTTCTCACTCCTTTCAATTACTTTGAATGGAAGGATGACATGGAGATTGTGTTGTGCTCAAGAGGGTTCTATAGAGTCACCATGGGCCTTGAAGTTGAGCCAAATACACTCATTGAGAAATCCAAACAATTCAACAAATTGGATGAAGCATATGGTCTTCTTTGCCTCAATATTTCCAAGGATCTTCATTTCCACCTCAGTGGATTGTCTACTCCAAAAGCAGTATGAGAGCAACTTGAGAAGCTCTTTGGCAAGCAAGATGAGATGCAGTCTTTTCAATTGGAAAATGAATTGATTGCTTTGAATCCTGAGAATTTTGAAACCATAAATGAGTTCTTCACCAAAGTCAAGCACTTGGTATTACAATTGAAGCAAAGTGGAGTTGTAAAGGAAGATAAACAGTTGATTCTTTCTATTCTCACAAAACTTGGAAAATATTATTCGGTATTTGTTTCTACTTTCAATTCTGGGAAGCTCACAACCTTGAATTGGAAAATGCCTACCTTAAATGCATTAATTGAATCTCTCACAAAGGAGCATGATAAGCTTGTTCAAAGGGGGTCCATAAGCTCCAAACATCAAGCCCTTTTTGCTGGAGTTTCCAAAGCCATGAATGGAAAAGGGAAGCAAAAGAAAGAGGAGCCAAAATTTGACCCTTCCAAGCAAGGAGAGAAAACCAAGTAGTTGGATGAGCCATCCGGTTCAAGAAACAAGCAAAAGGGAAAAGAGGGACCATATATCAGCAAGGGCTATCATCCTAAAATCTCATGCATGAAGAAGACCATATATCAGATGACCCTTCCCTTGGATAAAAACAACATAACCCTTCCTGACGGGGAAAGGAAGAAGGACAAAAATGATCATCCCGAAAGAGGTCATGCACTCATGGCAACTGTTTCCAATTCCACCACTCTACTCATTGATTATGGAGCTTCGAACCGCATGGCTGAAAATAAAGATTCTCTATCAGAATTTGATCCTAACAACACCATCTCCATCCACATGGGAGATGACTCACAAATTTCCTCAAAGGGAAAAGGTACCATTCATTTAGAGCATGGCAGTTTTCACAATGTTATTTATGTACCCTCCTTAGCTTCGAATCTTCTTTCCGTATATCAGATGAAACACACTGGTTCAACAAAGAAATTTGTATTCTGCCCCAACAAAGTTGAAATTTCTGAAATCAAAAGTGGAAAAATTGTTGCGGTGGGAAAAGCCAATCATGCTTCAAAAGCATATGAATTTTCACACTTTCTACCGCATGACAAGCCCACCGCTCTTCTAACTCATGGAAATGAGGTTAGTAGACTATGGCATGAGAGGTTTGGACACCTAAATTATAAATATTTGCAGCTTCTACAAAAAATTCCATGGTTGATGGCCTTCCGACGATCAAATCCTCGAAGGAAATATGCAAAGGTTGCATCATTGGGAAGCATCCTGAGCACAAATTTGACTGAGGCAAAGCTAGCAGAGCTTCTTGCATTTTGGGGCTGATACATTCTAATATCACCAGTCCATTGCCACATATCTCCATGAAAGGCTCAAGGTATGTTTTGACATTCATCGACGACTTCTCCATATTTACATGGGTTTTCTTTCTAAAAAACAAGCCAGAAGTACTAGAAAAATTCAAGTTTTTTAAGGATTCTGTTGAGACTGTCACCGAGAGGAAGATAAAAGCTCTTAGATATGATAATGGAGGTGAATATATCAAATCAGAGCTGCTGCAACTTTGTTCTGAAAGCGGCATTCAGATCTAGCACACAGTTCCCTACACACCTCAGATAAACAGTGTAGTAGAAAGGAGGAACCGATCACTAAAAGAGATGGCAACCTGTATGATTGAATCAAAAAGTTTGGCTGAAAACCTTTGCGATGAGGCCATGAATTTTGTTGCATACATTCAAAAAAAAGTTCCACATTCATCTTTGACTGATATTACACCTTTCGAAGCTTACACTAGTCACAAACCTGATGTGTCCAATTTCCATGTTTTTGGCTCAACCGCTTGAGCTAGAATTCCGACTGAAAAGAGAAAATATTTGGATCCACAAAGTGTTGAATGCATCCTATTAGGATATGCTGAAATATAAAAAGGCTACAAACTAATGGATATCATATCCAAAAATATATTCATTGAGCGAAGTGTCAGATTTGAAGAACCGCTTCAAAATCTAGAACTAGTCGAGGAAGAAACCACTGATTTACTGCCTCTACAAGACGAAGAATTTGAAGAAGATGATGAAAGTATTGGTTCTGATATTTCTGATATTTTATCAGACTTTGATGAAAATCATATATCAAGTTAATAAGCTTATCCAGTTGTGCTCCAACACTTGCCAAAGTGGGCCCAAAATACTCTCAATTCTACTAGTCAAAACATTGGAAATCCTACCAATCCAAGGAGGACTCGAGCAGACTTTCAAAGAGCAGGTATGGCTCTTTATTTCTCTGATCCTTTGCTATCTAAAAAATTCTTTTTGATGATAGGTTCAGATCCTAAATCATATTATCATGCCCACTGAGATCCGAGATGGCAAACCGCCATGGATGAAGAGTACAGTTCTCTTCAAAAGAATGCTACATGGGAGCTAGTTTCTCTTCCACCTGGGAGGAAATTAGTCCAATGTAAATGGGTCTACCACAAAAAGGTTTCTGCTGATTGATCAACCTGATAATACAAAGCTTGGTTGGTTGCAGAAGGTTTGTCCCAAGTCCAAGGAGTGGACTACACTGAGACCTTTGCACCGGTTGCAAAAATGGATTCTATCTGTCTAGTTTCGGTCATTGCCGCATCCAAGCACTGGGAAGTGCACCATATGGATGTGAAGAGTGCATTTCTCCATGGATATCTGAAAGAATAAATATATATGAAGAAGCCAGAAGGATATATATCAGATCCAAAGTTAGTATGCAAATTGAAGAAGTCATTGTATGGCTTAAAACAGGCCCCAAGAGCTTGGTATGCAAAGATGGACTCCTTCCTTCTCTCACAAAACTTCAGAAGGTGCAAATCATATCCAAATTTGTACCTACAACAAACTGAAGGTAATTTTCTGAAGGTATGCAAAGATGGACTCCTTCCTTCTCTCACAAAACTTCAGAAGGTGCAAATCAGATCCAAATTTGTACCTACAACAAACTGAAGGTAATTTTCTGATTATACTTATTTATGTTGATGATCTTTTGATAATTGGTAGCACTCTCAGTTCAATCGACAAGTTAAAAACCGCTTTAAATCTAGCTTTTGACATGAGCGAGTTGGGATTGATAAAACAATTTTTGGGGCTTCAGATTGCTCAAAATTTTGATGGGATCACCATATCTCAGCAAAAATATATTTCAGACCTGTTAAACAAATTCAATATGTCAGATTGTAAGGTATCCCCATTCCCATTCCTCTCAGGAATCAATCTTGAGGAGGGAAACTCTACACCGCTTGCAGATTCTGCATTGTATCGACAGTTGATCGGTTCTCTTCTATACTTGACACACTCAAGGCCTGATATATCTAGTTATGCCGTGAGTGTTGTATCAATATATATGAAGCAACCCCATGAGCTCCATTGGAGGGTAGCCAAAAGGATCTTGCACTATGTGCAGGGTACTAGACATTTTGGCATACACTATGCTGCAGATTCTGAGCTAGGTTTGATTGGGTACACTAATTCAGATTGGATAGGTGATAGTATTGATTGGAAGTCCAATTCTGGTTATATTTTCATGATTGGAACTAGGCCTATTTGCTGGTCAAGAAAAAAGCAAGAAGCGATTGCCTTATCTTCAGCAGAGGCAGAGTATCGAGGAGCAGTCAATGCTTTCATTCAGGCAGTTTGGTTGCAGGGTATTTTGGTAGAGTTTGATATTGGTAGTACTACTTCGGCTGTCATCTTTTGTGACAATCAAAGTGCTATCAAGATCTCGATAGATCCAGTTCAGAGACAGAGGACCAAGCACATCGAGATCCACATGCACTACATCCGAGAGCTTGTGCATGACAGAACCATTTTTTTGCAATATTTACCTATCAATGAGCAAATTGCAGAAATCTTCACCAAGAGCTTCACTGAGAAGAAGTTCTCTTACCTCCGTTCACTGTTGGGGGTGAGTTCCATCATGGTGGAGACAGATTAGATCCTTCTATGTTCAGCTTGAGGGGGGGATTTCTTCCCATTGGGTTTTCCCTCTTTCCTCACTTAGATTTATTTCTAGCATTTTTGGATTATTGTATTGGGGTGACCTTTGGTATAGTTACCAAGGCCCTATCTTTTATTTTTTACTACATAGTATAGCTTGAGGGGGGGTGTTAGATATTCTCATCATGTTGTCATGCATATCATGCATATCACGCAGTCATGCGGATCATGCAAATCATGCATATCATGCAATTTTACATGCATCCCATTCATCAGTGAAGTGTCCTCTAGCACCCAGTCCCCACTTTGCTAGCCCCGGGAGCTTCCTTCCATGCAATTTTATCCCTCCTAGTCAATAAGGCGCACACCTTTCACCTACCACTTGAGAAAGGCGCACTTCTTCACCTACCACTTAGTTCACTTCAGTTAGTTGAGTATCTTTCCTTGATTTAAGGTTATATTGACTCCTCAACTGATTGCATCACTCTGTTAGACCCCTAGTGAGACTAGATTTCCTATTCTGACTCAAGTTAGCTTTCCATGCGCCCTCCACTGAGCCTCCTTCCCTACATTAGTGCCTCCATGTGTCAGTTGCATCTACCACACTCAGTTTGACCCATGGTTGACCGTTACTAGTGCATTGATGACTTCACTGATCTGATGATGAGGACTCCTAGTGGAGCCAAGCTACTCCATGCAGTATATTCGAATGACCTCCTTGGTTAATTCGAATCCTTCAATCATTGTTACTATATTGTATTGTATTCTACTTCTGATTTCAATAGAGCACTGCTGCAATCCTTTTGCACAGTTTACACATATTTTCTGAGTTCATCTCTTGTAATTGATTTCTTGTTCAAATAGATCTGTTGTGTTTCAATTTCACATGGTATCAGAGCCTTCACAGGGGCAAGAATTCTTTTTTTCAGGTGTTCTACATGAAGATTGAGTGATTTTTGCTCTAAAATATTCCAGCAGTGGCATGCAAAATCTCATGTGCATTCGCTCTTGGTCATGCAATAGAAAAAATTCTCTCCAATCCACTCCAGAAGCTGTGATTTTTCCACATAATTCCTGGATATGAATCATTGGATCTTCAATATTGCTTGATCTCCTATGTAGGGTGTGATGCAACTCTAAAAATGGTGGATTGTTCAACCTTATTGTTCTCGTTTTCTTGTGATTTGCATGTTTTATCAATCCTCCATTAGCATTCGCTATCATTGAGATGGATTCTTCTTCTTCAAACCTTCTCACTCCTTTCAATTACTTTGAATGGAAGGATGACATGGAGATTGTGTTGTGCTCAAGAGGGTTCTACAGAGTCACCATGGGCCTCGAAGTTGAGCCAAATACACTCATTGAGAAATCCAAACACTTCAACAAATTGGATGAAGCATATGGTCTTCTTTGCCTCAATATTTCCAAGGATCTTCATTTCCACCTCAGTGGATCGTCTACTCCAAAAGTAGTATGGGAGCAACTTCAGAAGCTCTTTGGCAAGCAAGATGAGATGCGGTCTTTTCAATTGAAAAATGAATTGATTGCTTTGAATCCTGAGAATTTCGAAACCATAAATGAGTTCTTCACCAAATTCAAGCACTTTGAAGCAAAGTGGAGTTGTAAAGGAATATAAACAGTTGATTCTTTCTATTCTCACAAAACTTGGAAAAGATTATTCGGTATTTGTTTCTACTTTCAATTCCGGGAAGCTCACAACCCCAAATTGGAAAATTCCTACCTTAAATGCATTCATTGAATCTCTCACAAAGGAGCATGATAAGCTTGTTCAAATGGGGTCCATAAGCTCCAAACATCAAGCCCTTTTTGCGAGAGGGTCCAAAGCTATGAATGGAAAAGGGAAGCAAAAGAAAGAGGAGCCAAAATTTGACCCTTCCAAGCAAAGAGAGAAAACCAAGCAGTTGGATGAACCATCCGGTTCAAGAAACAAGCAAAAGGGAAAAGAGGGAAAAGAGAAGACTAAATGTTCTTATTGCAGCAAGGGCTATCATCCTGAAATCTCATGCATGAAGAAGACCATAGATGAGATGGCCCTTCTCTTGGAGAAAAACAACATAACCCTTCCTGACAGTGCAAGGAAGAAGGACAAAAATGATCATCCCGAAAGAGGTCATGCACTCATGGCAACTTTTTCGAATTCCACCACTCTACTCATTGATTCTGGAGCTTTGAACCACATGGCTGCAAATAAAGATTCTCTATCAAAATTTGATCCTAACAGCACCATCTCCATCCACATGGGAGATGACTCACAAATTTCCTCAAAGAGAAAAGGTACCATTCATTTAGAGCATGGAAATTTTCACAATGTTCTTTATGTACCCTCCTTAGCTTCAAATCTTCTTTCCGTATATCAGATGACACACACTAGTTCAACAAATAAATTTGTATTCTTCCCTAACAAAGTTGAAATTTCTGAAATCAAAAGTGGAAAAATTATTGCGGTGGGAAAAGCCAATCATGCTTCAAAAGCATATGAATTTTCACACTTTTTTCCGTATGACAAGCCTACCGCTCTTCTAACTCATGGAAATGAGGTTAGTATGCTATGGCATGAGAGGTTCAGACACCTAAAATATAAATATTTGCAGCTGCTACAGAAAAATTCCATGGTTGATGGCCTTTCGATGATCAAATCCTCGAAGGGAATATGCAAAGGTTGCATCATTGGGAAGCACCCCAAGCACAAATTTGACCAAGGAAAAGCTAGCAGAGCTTCTTGCATTTTGGGGCTGATACATTCTAATATCAGCATTCCGCCGCCACATATCTCCATGAATGGCTCAAGCTATGTTTTGACATTCATCGACGACTTCTCCATATTTACATGGGTTTTCTTTCTCAAAAACAAGTCAGAAGTACTAGAAAAATTCAAGTTTTTAAGGATTTTGTTGAGACTGCCACCGAGAAGAAGATAAAATTTATTAGATCTGATAATGGAGGTGAATATATCAAATCAAAGCTACTGCAACTTTTTTTTGAAAGCAGCACTCAGATCCAACACACAGTTCCCTACACACCTCAGATGAACTATGTAGCGGAAAGGAAGAACCAATCACTAAAAGAGATGGCAACCTGTATGATTGAATCAAAAGGTTTGGCTGAAAAACCTTGTGATGAGGCCATGAATGTTTCTGCATACATTCAAAACAGAGTTCCACATTCATCTTTGAATTATATTACACCTTTCGAAGCTTACACTAGTCACAAACCTGATGTGTCCAATTTCCGTGTTTTTGGTTCAACCGCTTAGGATAGAATTCCGACTGAAAAGAGAAAATATTTTTATCTGCAAAGTGTTGAATGAATCCTATTGGGATATGATGAAATATAAAAAGTATACAAACTAATGGATATCGGATCCAAAAATATATTCATTGAGCAAAGTGTCATATTTGAAGAACCACTTCAAAATCTAGAACTAGTTGAGGAAGAAACTGTTGATTTACCACCTCTACAAGAATAAGAATTTGAAGAAGATGATGAAAGTACTGGTTCTGATATTTTTGATATTTTATCAGACTTTGATGAACATGATATATCAGGTTCATAAGCTGATCGAGTTGTGCCCCAACACTTTCCAAAGTGGGCCCAAAATACTCTCAATTATGCTCATCAAAACATTGGAAATCCTGTCGATCCAAGGAGGACTCGAGCAGACTTTCAAAGAGCAGGTATGGATATTTATTTCTCTAATCCTTTTCTATATGAGAAATTATTTTTGATTATAGGTTCATATCCTAAATCATATTATCACTCCCACCGAGATCCGAGATGGCAAACCGCCATGGATGAAGAGTACAGTTCTCTTCAAAAGAATGCTACATGGGAGCTAGTTTCTCTTCCACCTGGGAGGAAATTAGTCCAATGTAAATGGGTCTACAGCACAAAGGTTGCTGCTGATGGCTCAACCTGAAAATACAAAGCTCCGTTGGTTGCAAAAGGTTTCTCCCAAGTCCAAGGAGTGGACTACACTAAGACCTTTGCACCGGTTGCAAAGATGGATTCTATCCATCTAGTTTTGGCCATTGCCACATCCAAGCACTGGGAAGTGCACCATATGGATGTGAAGAGTGCATTTATGCATGGATATCTGAAAGAAGAAATACATATGAAGCATCCAGAAGGATATATATCAGATCCAAAGTTAGTATACAGATTGAAGAAGTCATTGTATGGTTTAAAACAGGCCCCATGGTATGCTAAGATGGACTCCTTCCTTCTCTCACAAAACTTCGGAAGGTGAAAATCAGATCCAAATGTGTACCTACAACAAACTGAAGGTAATTTTCTGATTATAGTTATTTATGTTGATGATATTTTGATAACTGGTAGCACTCTCAGTTCAATCGACAAGTTAAAAACCGCTTTAAATCTAGCTTTTGACATGAGCGATTTGGGATTGCTAAAACAATTTATGGGGCTTGAGATTACTCAAAATTTTGATGGGATCACCATATCTTAGAAAAAATATATTTCAGACCTGTTAAAAAAATTCAATATGTCAGATTGTAAGGTAGCCCCATTCCCATTCCTCTCAGGAATCAGTCTTGAGGAGGGAGATTCTACACCGCTTGCAGATTCTACATTGTATCGACAGTTGATTGGTTCTCTTCTATACTTGACACACTCAATAATTGATATATATTATGCTGTGACTATTGTAACAAGATATATGCAGCAGCCCCATGAGCTCCATTAGAGGGCAGCCAAAAGGATCTTGCACTATGTGCAGGGTACTAAACATTTTGGCATACACTATGCTGCAGATTCTGAGCTAGATTTGATTGGGTACACTGATTCAGATTGGCTGGGTGATACTATTGATTGGAAGTCCACTTCCGCTTATGTTTTCATGATTGGCACTGGGCCTATTTGCTGGTCAAGCAAAAAGCAGGAAGCGATTGCCTTATCTTCAACAGAGGCAGAGTATCGAGGAGCAGTCAATACTTGCATTTAGGCAGTTTGGTTGTAGGGTATTTTGGTAGAGTTTGATATTTGTAGTACTACTTCGATTGTCATCTTTTGTGACAATCAGAGTGCTATCAAGATATCGATAGATCTAGTTCAGAGATAGAGGACCAAGCATGTCAAGATCCATATGCACTACATCCGAGAGCTTGTGCATGACATAACCTTTGTTTTGTAATATTGCCCTATCGATGAGCAAATTGTAGACATCTTCACCAAGAGCTTCACTGAGAAGAAGTTCTCTTACCTCCATTCACTGTTGAGGGTGAGTTCCATCATGGTGAGACAAATTAGATCCTTCTATGTTCATCTTGAGGGGGGGATTTCTTCCCATTGGGTTTTCCCTCTTTCCTCACTTAGATTTATTTCTATCATTTTTGGATTATTGTATTGGGGTGACCTTTGGTCTAGTTACCAAGGCCCTATCTTTTATTTTTTACTACATAGTATAGCTTGAGGGGGGGTGTTAGGATATTCTGATCATGTTGTCATGCATATCATGCAGGCATCCATAACATGTATTCATGCAAATCATGCATATCATGCAATTTTTCATGCATCCCAGTCATCAGTGAGGTGTCCTCCAGCACCCAGTCCCTACTTTGCTAGCCCCGAGAGCTTCCTTCCTTGCATTTTTATCCCTCCTAGTCAGTAAGGCACCCACCTTTCACCTACCACTTGAGAAAGGTGCACTTCTTCACATACCACTCAGTTCACTTCAGTTAGTTGAGTATCTTTCCGTGATTTAAGGCTAGATTGACTCCTCAACTAATTGTATCACTCCGTTGGACCCCCAGTGAGACTAGATTTCCTATTCTTACTCCAGTTAGCTTCCCATGCACCCTCCACTGAGCCTCCTTCCCTACATTAGTGCCTCCATTTCCAGTTACATCTACCACACTCAGTTAGACTCAGTTTGACACCTGGTTGACTGTTACTAATGCATTGATGACTTCACTGATCCGATGATGAGGACTCCTAGTGGAGCCAAGCTACTCCATGTAGTATATTCGAATGACCTACTTACTTAATTCGAATCCTTCAATCATTTTTACTGTACTGTATTGTATTCTACTTCTGAGTTCAATAGAGCACTGTTGCAAGCCTTTTGTATGGTTTACACATATTTTCTGAGTTCATCTCTTGTAATTGATTTCTTGTTCAATTAGATCTGTTGTGTTTCAGTTTCATAGGTTTGTGGGGACTCAAAATTCATTATGGTTTAGGCTAATAAAAAATCAACAAATGAAAATGTTGGCTTACAGAATCTCATGTCTCTAGTAGAGGAGGAGATATCTTCGCTTGAATGGAGATCCTTCACACATATCTAAAAGGAACTAAATTGCGAAGCAAATGAGCTTTCCAAACAAGCATTACTCTTAAATGAAGGAAATCTAGTAGAGGAGGGATACAAACATGGAATCCTACATAATGCAGTCGAAGCTTTTCCTTATTAACTCTTTCTTTTTTTTCTCTTTTTTCAGTTGAATGATGTAATAATGATGGGTCATTGGGACAAGTGCTAGATATTATTTTTTGGAACTTGGGTTTTGAAAATAGAATTGGTTTAAAGGGGAAGGATCTAACCTATTGTCAAAGAACAATTTTTTGTTTTGAGAAAAGGTAGTGGACTTTAATTATCCGTATATGTATATTTCACCTTTTGAAATATAGATGTTTTTCTTTTCCACTAGAAAAAAATAACTAATGTTTGCTAATGTATGATGATCGGAGCAGTCTATTTATTATATATTTTGGACTTTCAAGTGGGTTTTGGTCGGAATCGAGTAAATTATTTTTGGTAAGATCCAAATTTAGAAGTGTTCAAATTGTGTTTTTGAATCCATAAATAGATTTAGCACCCTCAAATACTGCATGGCACCTAGATTATACAATTTACAAGGCTAATATATGTGAAGATTTTTTATAGATTTCCAACTAGACTTTGAACAAAACAAGATGGAAAATATACTCAAAAAATATTGAAAACATAGAATATTTAGACTACACCTATGATGATCTCATTTCATATATGCATTATAGAGTTTGATGTCCCATGTTTTAATGTTAAGTGGTGTTTATAGACAATGGATAAATGTTGTATTACAATGAACTTATTTAATGTTAGATGGAAAGAAGCTTATCATATTGTTTTACATTTTTTTTTTAAATAATAATTTTTTTTTTCAATATAAGTTTAGTTTTTATAGATAATGGTATTAAATCTTAAAGGACTACGTTAATTATGGGAAAATTTAAATGAAATTACTCTCTAAATTTGGTAGGAATTGTGTGTATTGTTAGGGTTTCATCAAAATTGACACAAAACTTTTTCTTTATAGATTTTGGTTTATTGTAAGATGATCATGTCATCAAAATTTTAAAAAATAAAAAAAGAAAAATCAATATAAAACTTTACTTTAAAAGATAAATCCATTAAAAAAAAATTGAGTTCATCTACTTATTAATTCGCTCCAATATTAAAATTATAAAACATTGATTTTAATGTTATTGATTTAAATAATAATTTTGAAAAATGTATTAACATTAACATAATTTTTTTTAAATAACTTTTTTAACTTTTTAATATAAAAAAATCTTTGAAAAAATTAAATTTCTACATTAAATTAAAAATAAAAAATATTTAAATTAAATTTATACAATATTATATAACTAATATATATATATATATAAAACAATGGCTATGACTAATATATATTATATAAAACCTATCATAAATTAGTTGTTATTATCACCTGAATACCGAACTAAAATAAATAAAGCAAATAATAACAAATATTAATATTAAAATCGATAAAGAATAAACATCTATAAATACAATCTTAATACTTCCCATGTACCATTTAAACACACATATATATAATTATAAATAATTCGAATTTAAAGTGAGACATATAAATTTATAAATAATTCAAATTTAAAGTGAGACATATATAAATTTATAAATAATTCAAATTTAAAGTGATACTTTTGAAACAACAAACATCTTCATTTTCATAATCACTCCAACTTGTCTCATTATCATTTGATTAAACTAGCTTAGATTCAAATCCTAGGTTTTATTAAGCGTCGAGAGGGATCAAATCTACCGAGGTGCAAATTTCTACTTGAATAATTCCTCGAGCGCAATACCTGAGCCACCTCTAATTTAAGTCTCATATTTACTTTTTACTTTGTATTATTCTTTTTTGTTTATGGCCGACATAATATTTATTACTTTTTACTTTGTATTATTATTTTTTTATTACTTTGTATTATTTTGTTACTAGACAAACACTCTAAAGTCTCATATTTACATTTTACTTTGTATTAATAGTAAAAAGTAAAGTCTCTAGTTTTAAGTCTCATATTTATTTTTTACTTTGTATTATTCTTTTGTGTTTATGGCCGGCATAATATTTACCACCTAATCCTAAGCTCTAAAGTCTCTAGTTTAAGTCTCATATTTACTTTTTACTTTGTATTATTCTTTTTTGTTTATAGCCGACATAATATTTATTACTTTTTACTTTGTATTATTCTTTTTTTGTTTACTTTGTATTATTTTGTTACTCAACAAACTCGAAAAACACCCGACTCACAAGATCTCCCCCACACTGGGTTGTAGAGTGCCTCTCAGCGCAATCACACGATTTAAATAAAATGTGAATCATGAACGAGACAATTTTAATAGTTTCATCGAATGGGTCCTAAAACTTATAAATAAAACAAATATAAAGTCAAAGTTTCAAATAATACATTTAAAATTATTATAAACTAAACAAAAATCTTCACTTTCATAACCGCCCCATATTGTTTCAATTTTTTTAATTACGACGTAGACATTTCACCTGGGAGAAGGTAACCATCCACGTCGGCTAGATTCCTTGCTCATAGAGCGAATGGAATTCTGGATGGTTTCGTCGTGAAGGTTCTGTCCATTCTTCTTCATTCCTGTGCCTCTTCCATCGTTCCTTCCTCCCACACGTTGTCATCGCTGCTCACCACATCCTCCTACCTGCACAGACCAACTCCACCCCAGCTCCACACCTTTGCGCAGAGTCTTCACCCCCTCCCATCTATGCCCTTCCTTGGCCATGCTAGGTACTCCCAGCCTACACCCGCTTCCACACCTCACACACTTGCATAACTGCTCCTACGCATGTGCCTTGTCCACACCAACGGTGCATCAGCTCCCCACGCACTTGGTCTACGCCCTTGTGCACAAGTTCCCCTCATGCCCTCCTCTATCGCGTCCTTCCCCACGCCTATCTTTCCCTAAAAATGGACGCACACAACTCCTCCTCGTCTTCTTGTTGTTGTAATAAGTCCAGACCTTCCGTAATTTGAATAATAACCCAACCATCCTCAGAAATCTTCAGTTGAACAAAGTTAGTATTGGGTTCAATTCATGATGCTGATTATTATTCCCCAAATCTAAAAATAATGGAATATTTGGTGCATTTCAAGACAGATCTCCTAAAACACTAAAACAAATACAGAACTTGGAAAGCAAAAGAAACAAGGGAGGGACCTGGGAAACAATCCAGAGGTTGGTTTGGCAACAATAGGTAGAAGTTGGAGTTGGTTTGGCAACGATAGGTAGAAGCTACAAGTCCCAATCATTATCAGCCACAAAAGGATGAAATACTTGACAACGAAGGTATGATTCATGCCTCGCTCCCTGTCAGGCCTAGAGGACCAGTTCCTCCTTATAGAGCACAGAAGATGAGACTGAAAACCCTGTCGATGCTCCTTCTACCTTGGGCAGCTCTACAAGCCACTTTAAATCGCCCACGTTAAGAATTATACCCCTGTTGAAATGCCCTTCCACCATTTCATCCAATTCCCTGAACTTCACTGCAAAGTGGTCTTCATCCTTCTTTCTGGAAGAGAAAGAACATATCTCTATTTCAATGGGAAGGATCTGAAGCTGTGCTGGTGTTTCACTTTTCTATTTTGCTGCACAAGTTATTCTCTACGCTGGGGTTCTACATCTTCAGGCTCTTCCTGCAATCAAGACTGAAATAAGGGAGCATTATCACCATAAAAACAACAATAAGACGTTGAATTCAATGCCAAGCCCATACTCATCATCGAGTTAACCACCAGTGTACCAATCCCGCCAAGCTACAGCCCACATGGAGCATTAAGTGTATTGCACATCATAGAGATATCTGTGCCTCTCTCCACAGTCACCCTGGTTCGAGCTTGAAGGGCATTCACGCATGAGAGGGATGAACTACCTCTGTAGGGATGTGCCCTACTTATGGACGGTGGGGAGAGAGCCTCCATGCAATCTGCGTGGCTTGCATGCAGCCTAGGGCCCTCGTGATTCCCTTCTAGTGGGGAGAGTATAGTGGTTCCTGCAGCCGTTGGAGACCAGCCCGTGGAGTAGGTAGGTAGAGCTGCGTGGAAGGGGCAGAGGTGGAGGATTGGGAGGTGTGAAGGGTGGAGTCAGAGAATGGCTATCACGTGGAGCAGCAGTGTGGGACAGTGGGAAAATATAGACCAAGACTTCAAAAATATGACATACATGTTGATGTATATGTAACTTCGGAATGTATTTCACCCATGTATTTCATCTATGTATATTGTACTCCTATAGAGATGTTATTATTCCTCTATACGAAAGTGTTGTCATTTGTATTGACAAGTGTCTCAAGTGTCGTAACTTGCCAATGGGTTATTAGACCACCATGTGTGGGGTTGGCCCTGATTAAGTTAACATTGGGTTATTGTACTAATCTAGACAAGTCGACCCCATAAGTTTATTAGGCAGTTAGGACAAGTATAAATAGAGATCTCCGGATCTCTATTTGGATCACTTCACAACTCACTCTTCCATCACTCGAAAAGTGGTGCACATGTGAGGAGGAGGATCAACTGTTAGGAGGAGTCTATCTCTATGTAATTTGGTTGTACTTTGGTTGTACTATTACTCTATCTATCTCTGAGGAAGTTGTGGGGTTTTTCACCTTAGGGTTTTCCCCACGGAAACTCTGTGTGTCTATTGTCTCTTATGTTTGCATCTTATGATGATTGATATGCTTGCTATGATTGATATGCATTGATATACTGTACATGTTACTCTCTCAGTAAAGATCCTAGAGTATATTGAATTAATGCTCGAAAATTAACATGGTGTCAGAGCTAACCTGAGAAGAAGACATTGTGCAGTGGTGGAAACCAAGGTTCCTTGTTTATTGGGTTTCTCTCCACAGATTTTGGAAAAGAAATATGATAGATTGACTCTCCTCAGCAAGGTGAATCTTTTTGTCCAATCAAAATTCAATTCTGAGCACTTTCTATTTTGGTCCTAAAAATTAGGGTTTCCACAAAAATAGGAATTTTTGAAATCTGAAGACATAGCTAGAAGCTCCTTGGAAAACTCAAAGTTGAGAGCTTTGGATCGAGATTTTTGGCTCGGTAAATCTCTAGAAAACTCAAACCCTAATTCAGGGTCCTCCCTAGTGAACCCAGGAAGACTAAAAGGCATTTCTGAAGGGTGAAGCTTTGCAGATCTCAAATTCTGAATACACCAGGCTGATCAACTCATCAAGGCACATATTTCTATCCTTTCAGAAAGTTGAAATTCACATTTTGAATTTTTAGGGTTTCTCTAACAAACCCTAATTCGGGACCAGATCCAGTTTTCAGCAAATCAAGTGGTAAGACCTAAATATTTTCTATTTCCATTTGAAGTACTCTTTAAGATGTCTCACCACACCAAGCTTGAGGATAAGCTTGAAGGGGATGATAACTTCCGAGCATGGAAGTATAGGATTGGGTTAATCCTCGAAAAAAATGAGTTGGACACTTACATAAGGGAAGAGGTCCCTATCCCAGAGGAAGAAGAGGCTAAAGCCCTCCACAAGAAGAACTTGGTCAAGGCAAAGAGGATCATTGTTGATTCTATCAAGGACCATATCATCCCACATGTGTCATCTCTAAAGACACCCAAAGAGATGTTTGACTCCCTGACCAAGCTATTTGAAGGGAAGAACATAAATCGGAAGATGACCCTGCGGAACTAATTGAAAGGGGTAAAGTTTCATAATGGAGAAACCATTCAATCTTACTTTTTTATGGTCTCTCATATCAAGGAACAACTAGAAGCCGTGGATGAAATGGTGAAGAATGGTGAAGTTGTCATGACCACTCTAAATGGCCTACCCAGGTCATGGGATTCCTTTATTCAAGGAATTTGTGCAAGAAGGAAGTTGATCTCCTTCAACAGACTGTGGGAAGAATGTTCACAAGAAGAAGAAAGGCTTGTGTCCTGAGAAGAAAAGAAGGGGAATGAAGATCAAGCTCTCACAGCTCATGCCAAGAAAGGAAAGTTCAAAGGAGAGAGATCTCATAGGAAATCTTCTCACCATACTCAAAGGGAGAAATTTAAAGATCCTTCTCTTGGTAGATGTTTTACATGTAATAAGAAGGGACATTTTTCCCGAGATTGTCCTAAGAACAAGAAGGACAACAACAACAACTTCAATAAGAAGAAGAACAACAACAAGAAGAGATATCATGCTCATGCTGCTGAGGATGATGAACCTCCCAGGAAGAAGGCTAGAACAGAAAGTGATGACTCATCAAGCGAAGAAGAGTATGTTCTAATCTCTGCTCTCACAGGTACTATTTCTCATGGTTGTAATGATTGGTTAATTGAAAGTGGGGCTTCTAAACACATGACTGGGTTTAAAGAATCTTTTGTAAATTTATCTGAACATGAATCACCCCATAAGGTGAAATTTGGGGATGATTATCAATACCCTATCAAAGGAAGTGGGGAATCCTCCTACAACCTAGACTCTAAAAAGTCTTTGAAGATGAAAGATGTGTTATTTGTACCTAGGCTCAAGAAGAACCTACTCTCCATATCTGCATTGGATGCAAAAGGCATGAGGGTTGCATTTGTAGATGGCCAAGTCCTAATGTGGCCAAAGGATAAAACTATTGATGATGCAGTAATGATTGGAGAGCAAGAGGGAGGATTGTACAAATTGAAGGGACAACCTGAACATGCCATGGTACATGAATCCATGGAGCCAAATGAACTTTGGAATCAAAGGCTAGCACATGTGCACTATAGAACACTACCAATTGTAGGCAAAGTTGTAGAAGGTCTTCCTGAAATCAAGACCAAGCATGAAGGTGTTTGCAAGGGCTGTGCAAAAGGAAAGAACATAAAGAAGGCATTTCCAAGCAGTGAAAGCAAATCCAAAGGAATCTTGGAAATTATCCACTCCGATGTATGCCATCTGATGTCATCCAGTTCTCTGAGTGGGTATGTTTACTATGTCTCTTTCATTGATGACTTCTCGAGGAAGACTTGAGTTTATTTCTTGAAGAACAAAGATGAAGTGCTTGACAAATTCAAGGAATTCAAAGCCTTGATGGAAAATCAAACTGATCAGAAAATAAAGACATTTAGATTAGGAAATAAAAGATAATTCACTTCAGGTGACTTCAAGAAGCTATGCAATGATTCAGGGATTAAGAGGGAGTTTACTGCTCCCTACAATCCACAACAGAATGGAGTTGCAGAAAGGAAGAATAGAACAATCATGGAAGCAGCACGAGCAATGTTGCATGACCAAGATCTACCTATGCATCTATGGGTAGAAGCAGCTAGGAAAGCTGTATATGTGCAGAACAGAACTCCCCACGAGATATTGGACAACAAGACACCAGAAGAGGTCTTCTCTAGCAAGAAACCTGAAGTCATCCATCTCAAAATATTTGGTTATCCAGTATACACTCATGTCCCAAAGGAAAAGAGGACTAAGTTAGATCCTTCAAGAAAGAAGGGTATCTTTGTGGGTTACAGTGAAAGCTTGAAGGCTTACAGAATATACTTTCCAGGGTTCAAGAAGATTGATGTCAGCAGGGATGTAACATTTGATGAAAACTCAACATTCATCAAATCAAGGAAGACACATGTTGAAGATCATGAAGAACCAAAGGAAACCAGATTTCAAAACACTACTCTGACTGAAGAAATTCCAGATGTTGATCGTGAAATTGAAGATCTGCAAGAACCTGTAGATCCACCTCGTGAGAAGGACTCTCACAAGAGGAAGCCTGCATGGGCTAGAGAGCTCATTCAAGATGCAGAAAGATATGGCATTCCAGAAGAAGAACACAGAGCAAAGAAGAGAACTAGATCACATACCAGCTATGTTGCTTTACTCTGTGATATCATGAACAAAGAACCTTCCAGTTATGAAGAGGCAACGAAAAAGAAAGAATAGAAGGATGCCATGGTCGAGGAATACCAATCAATAATGAAAAATGATGTTTGGGATGTAGTCCCAAGACCTGAAGGGAAGTCTGTGGTGACTTCCAAATGGATCTACAAGATCAAGCATGCTGTAGATGGCAGCATAGAAAAATACAAGGCAAGGTTTGTAGCTCGTGGCTTCTCTCAGAAAGAGGGAATAGATTATGAAGAAAATTTTGCTCCTGTAGCCAGATACACTTCCATTAGAACAGTACTTGCTCTGGTTGCAGTGATGAAATGGAAGATACACCAGATGGATGTCAAGACAACCTTCTTGAATGGTGTAGTCGAGGAGGAAGTGTATGTGGACCAGCCACTTGGTTTTGAGACACATGACAAGAAGTCATATGTGTGTAGGTTGAAGAAAGCCTTGTATGGCTTAAAGCAAGATCCTAGGACTTGGTATGGTAGGATGGACAGTTTTCTATCCAGTTTGGGCTTTACCAAGAGTAAAGCAGATTCCAACCTTTACTACAAGGTTGAGGAAGGAAATCATGTGATACTACTATTGTATGTAGATGATATGTTTGTAACAGGTATTGATAGTTTGATTGTCGATACCAAGAGGAATCTTGCAGCCGAGTTAGAGATGAAGGACTTGGGGATGATGCACTATTTTCTAGGCATGGAGGTGTGGCAAAGTACAGAGGGAATCTTCCTTGGAAAAGGGAAGTATGTAGTAGAGATCCTGAAGAGCTTCGGGATGATGGACTACAAGGCCATGGCCACACCTATGGCATCGAACCTGAAGCTCTTGTGTGATGCTTCATCTAATCCGGTTGATGTCACTATGTATCGTCAGATGATTGGGTCCTTGATGTAGCTGACGAACACTAGAACAAATATTTGCTTTGCAGTGAACACATTGAGCCAGTTCTTGATGGATCTCAGAGGTGTTCACCTGGTTGCTGTAAAGCATATTCTGATGTACCTGAAGGGTACAATTGATTATGGGATCAAGTATGATGCGAATCAAAAGTTTAACCTACAGGGTTATGTTGATTCAGATTGGGCAGGCAATGCTGCAGATAGGAAGAGAACATCTGGGTGCTGCTTCAGTATGGGATTAGGTGTGATCTCTTTGTTTAGCAGCAAGCAGTCCTGCAAAGCACTGAGTACAGCCGAAGCAGAGTATGTTATAGCTTGTTTGGCTAGTTGCGAGGCAGTATGGCTTCGGAAGCTACTGTCTGAGTTATTTGATCTCCCGCTGGATGCTACTGGTATCTTTTGTGACAACCAGAGTTGTGTGAAGCTGTCTGAGAATCCGGTGTTCCACAACAGGTCGAAACACATTGAGATAAAATATCACTATATCAGGGATATGGTGCAGAGAGGAGCAGTGAAGCTCCTGTATGTTGTGATAGATGAGCAGGTTGCAGATGTACTAACGAAACCACTAGACAGAGTGAAGTTTGAGTACTTCAGAGAGGGGCTTGGTGTTCTTCAGATTGATGACACTTCGAGGAAGAAGTGATGGAGACATTTGTTGGAGCCATTCCAAGCATGATGAGAGGAGGACCCTCCCCATGGCTATGGATGTAAGCACTGGATGATGAGCATCAGGACGATGATCCAGTTACTGCTCTATGTATGTATGCATCATGTTGGATGCTAGATATGATCAATGGATCATTTATATGTATGTATGCATCATGTTGGATGCTGGATATGATCAGTGGATCATTTATATGTATGTATGCATCATGTTGGATGCTGGATATGATCAGTGGATCATTTATATGTATGTATGCATCATGTTGGATATTAGATATGATTAGTGGATCATTTATATGTATGTATGCATCATGTTGGATGCTGGATATGATCAGTTGGATCATTTATATGTAAATGTATGTACGCACCATGTTGGATGCTTGATATGATCAGTTGGATCATGTGTCTGTATCTGTAGATGTATCAGGTGGATACATGGTATGATCAAGTAGATCATGTATGTTGATATGTATCAGGTATGATCAGGTGGATCATGTATTTGTATGTGCATCAGGTGGATACATTGTATGATCAGGTAGATCATGTATGATGATATGTATCAGGAAGATACTGTGTATGCATCAGGTGGATGCATTGTATGATCGGGATGTGTTAAATTTTGAGCATTAATTCACAATACTCTAGGATCTTTACTGAGAGAATAACATGTATAGTATATCAATGCATAACAATCATAATAAGCATCACAAGCATCATAAGAATCAAAAGCATGAGAGACAAGAGACACAGAGTTTCTGTGGGGAAAACCCTAAGATGAAAACCCCACAACTTCCTCAGAGATAGAGAGAGCAATGGCTCAACCAAAGTACAACCAAAATACACTGAGATAGTCTCCTAGTAGTAGATGATCCTCCTCCTCACTAGTGTGCCACTTTCTGAGTGAGAGAAGTGTGAGTTTCCGAGTCATCCAAAATAGAGATCTCCCGATCTCAATTTATACTTAACCTGTTTGCCCAGTTACACTATGGGGCCGACTTGTCTAGTTAGGTACATCCACAATATAATATATATTTTAGGGTCGACCCCACACATGGTGGTCTAATAACCCATCGCCAAGTACACACACTTGCGACACTTGTCAATACACATGACGACACTTCCTTATAGGGGAATAACACATCTCTTATAAGGATACAATAAATACATATGAAATACATAGATGAAATACATTCCGAAGTTACATATACATCAACACTCCCTCTTAACTAGAAAGGTATTTCTTGACACAGATCTGCTAGACAAGTCTTCTTCTCGGGATCATCGTCATCGATGCATTGTCATCATCATCGTCACTGCATTGTCATCTCCCAGGGCCATATTATATGTGACCTCACCACAAAACCTCGCAAGAACATCCCAGGCTGTTACGAGCACACAGCTCTACCTATAAGATCTCCCAGGGACATATTATATGTGGTCACCACAAAACCTCACAAGAGCATCCCAGGCTATTACAAGCACAAAGCTCTACCTATAGGATCTCCCAGGGATAGATTATATGTGGTCATGGAAAAACCTCGCAAGAGCATCCCAGTACTTATTACGGGCACACAGCCCAACCGATCGGATCTCCCAGGGACATATTATATGCCATAGGACAAAACCTCGAAAGAGCATCTGCCAGATATCCCAGGGCTAGATTATATGCCATAGGAAAAACCTTGAAAGACTATCTGCAGATCTCCCAGGGCCAAATTATATGTCCTCCCAGAGAAAAACATCGAAAGAGCATTTGCCAGATATCCTAGGGCTAGATTACATCCCATAAGCAAAACCTTAAAAGACTATCTGCAAATCTCCCAGGGCCAAATTATATGCTCATCTACACAACCTAATCCACGGCCATAGAGTATCAACCTGATACTCACCATACATCATCCTGATGTACACATGATCATCCTGATCATACAATGCATCTACCTGATGCATACCAAGTATCTACCTGATACATATTATCATACATGATTCACCTGATCATACAATGTATCCACCTGATACAAATACAAATACATGATCCACTTGATCATACATGATACATATCAACATACATGATCTACCTGATCATACAATGTATCCACTTGATACATATACATATACATGATCCAAGCATTCAACATGATGCATATAAAAAATATATACAAATGATCCAACTGATCATATCCAACATCCAACATGATGTGTACATACATATACATATAAATGATCCAACTAATCATATCCAGCATCCAACATGATGCGTACATACATATACATATAAATGATCCAACTAATCATATCCAGTATCCAACATGATGCATACATACATATACATATAAATGATCCAACTGATCATATCCAGCATCCAACATGATGTGTATACAGAGCAGTAACATGATCATCATCCTGATGCTCATCATCCAGCGCTTACATCCACAGCCATGTGAAGGATCCTCCTTCCAACATGCTTGGAATGGCCTCTGCAAATGTGTCCATCACTTCTTCCTCGAAGTGTCATCAATCTGAAGAAAACCAAGCCTCTCTCTAAAGTACTTGAACTTCACCCTGGCTAGTGGCTTTGTCAGCACATCTGTAATCTGCTCGTCCGTCGCAATGTATAGGAGCTTCACAGCTCCTCTCTGCACCATATCCCTGATATAGTGATATTTGATCTCTATGTGTTTCAACCTGTCATGAAACACTAGGTTCTCAGACAGCTTCACGCAGCTCTGGTTATCACAAAAGATACCAGTAGCATCCAACGGGAGATCAAATAACTCAGACACTAGCTTTCGTATCCATACTGCCTCACAACTAGCTGAACAGGCTACAACATACTCTGCCTCAGTTGTACTCAGTGCTACGCAGGACTGCTTCCTACTAAACCAAGAGATCACACCTGATCCCATACTGAAGCAACACCTAGATGTGCTCTTCCTATCTGCAGCACTGCCAGCCCAATCTAAATCAACATAACCCTACAGGTTAAAATTTTGATTTGCTTCATACTTGAGCCCATAATCTACTGTACCCTTCAAGTACCTCAGAGCATTCTTTACATCAACCAGGTGAACACTACTCAGATCCGTCAGGAACTGGCTCAATGTGTTCACCACAAAGCAAATATCTGGTTTCATGTTCATCAGGTACATCAAGGACCCAATCATCTGACGATACATAGAGACATCAACCGGCTCAGATGAAGCATCACATAGAAGCTTCAGGCTCGATGCGATAGGTGTGGCCATGGCCTTGCAATCCATCATCCCGAATCTCTTCAGGATATCTACTGTGTACTTCCCTTGACCAAGGAAGATCCCACCTACACTCTGCCACACCTCCATACCTAGAAAATAATGCATCATTCCCAAATCTTTCATGTCGAACTTGGCAGCAAGCTTCCTCTTAGTATCTGCAATCAATTTTTCATCTCCTGTTACAAATAAGTCATCCACATACAGGAGTAGAATCACAGGATTCCCTTCCTCAACCTTGTAGTAAAGGTTGGAATCCACTTTACTCTTGGTAAAGCCCAAACTAGATAGGAAACTGTCCATCCTACCATACTAGGTTCTGGGAGCTTGCTTCAAGCCATACAAGGCTTTCTTCAATTTGCACACATATGACTCCCTGTCATGTATTTCAAAACCGAGTGGTTGCTCCACATATACTTCCTCTTCAACTACACCATTCAGGAAAGTAGTCTTGACATCCATCTAGTGTATTTTCCATTTCATTGCTGCAGCGAGGGAAAGTACTATTTTGATGGAAGTATACTTGGCGACAGGTGCAAAATTTTCTTTATAATCTATTCCCTCTTTCCGAGAGAAGCCATGAGCTACGAATCTTGCCTTGTGTTTCTCTACACTGCCATCTGTAGCATGCTTGATTTTGTAGATCCATTTGGAAGTCACAACAGACTTCTCTTTAGGTCTTGGGACAACATCCCAAACATCATTCTTCATTATTGATTGGTATTCCTCAACCATGGCATCCTTCCATTCTTTATTTTTCGCTGCTTCTTCATAACTGGAAGGTTCTTTGTTCATAATGTCACAAAGTAAAGAAACATAGCTGGTATGTGATATGGTTCTCTTCTTTGCTCTGTGTTCTTCTTCTAGAATGCCAAATCTTTCTGCATCTTGAATGAGCTCTCTAGCCCATGCAGGTTTCCTCTTGTGAGAGTTATCCTCACAGGGTGGATCTACAGGTTCTTGTGGATCTTCAAACTCACGAACAACTTCTGGAATTGCTTCAGTCATGGTAGTGTCTTGAAATCTAGTTTCCTTAGGTTCTTCATAAAATTCGATAGGTTCCTTCCTTGATTTGATGAATGCTGAGTTTTCATCAAATGTTACATCCTTGCTGACATCAATTTTCTTGAACCCTGGAAAGTATATTCTGTAAGACTTCGAGCTTTCACTGTAACCCACGAAGATACCCTTCTTTCCTGAAGGATCTAGTTTGGTCCTCTTTTCCTTTGGGACATGAGTGTATACTAGACAACCAAATATTTTGAGATGGATGAATTCAGGTTTCTTACCAGAAAAGACCTCTTCTGGTGTCTTGTTGTCCAATATCTTGTGGGGTGTTTTGTTCTGCACATATACAGCTGTTCTAGCTACTTCTGCCCATAGATGCATAGGTAGATCCCGGTCATGCAGCATTGCCCTTGCTGCTTCCATGATTGTTTTGTTCTTCCTTTCTACAACTCCATTATGTTGAGGATTATAAGGAGCAGTCAACTCCCTCTTAATCCCTAAATCACTGCAAAGCTTCTTGAAGTCACCTGAGGTGAATTCTCCACCATTGTTGAATCTAAATGTTTTGATCTTCTTGTCAGTTTGATTCCTTGAACTTATCAAACACCTCATCTTTGTTCTTCAAGAAGTATACCCAAGTCTTCCTAGAGAAGTCATCAATAAATGAGACATAGTAAACATACCCACTCAGAGAACTGGATGACATAGGACCACATACATCTAAGTGGATGATTTCCAGGATATCTTTTGCCTTGATTTCACTACTTGGGAAGCCTTCTTAATGTTCTTACCTTTTGCACATCTTTTGCAAACACCTTCATGTTTGGTCTTGATTTCAGGAAGACCTTCTACAACCTTGCTTGCAATTGGAAGTGCCCTATAATGCATATGAGCAAGTCTTCTATGCCAAAGTTCACTTGGCTCCATGGATTCATGTACCATGGCATGTTCAGGTTGACCCTTCAGTTTATACAAACCTCCCTCTTGCTCTCCATTCACTACTACATCATCGATTGTTTTACCCTTTGGCCACATTAGGACTTGGCCATCTACAAATGCAACCCTCATGCCTTTTGCATATAATGCAGAGATGGAGAGAAGATTCTTCTTGAGCCCAGGTACATAAAGGACTTCTTTCATCTTCAAATATTTTCTAGAATCTAGGTTATAGGAGGCTTCACCACTTCCTTTGATTGGGTATTGAAAATCATCCCCTAGTTTCACCTTATGAGGTGATTCATGTTCAGATAGGTTTACAAAAGATTCCTTAAGCCTAGTCATGTGTTTGGAAGCCCCACTATCAATCAACCAATCATTACAACCATGGGAGATAGTACCTATGAGAGCAGATATTAGAACATACACTTCTTCGCTTGATGAGTCATCATCACTATCATCACTTTCTTCCCTAGCCTTCTTCTTTGGAGGTTCATCATCCTCGGCAGCATGAGCATGGAACTTTCTTTTGCTGCCCTTCTTCTTCTTGCTAGAGTTGTTGTTATTATCCCTTTTGTTCTTGGGACAATCTGAAGCAAAGTGACCCTTCTCATTGCATGTGAAGCATCTTAGATCCTTCTTATTCTTTTGATAGGATCTCTTATAGCGAGAGTGCTCCTTCTTGGGCTTGCTTCTTTTGGTGTGAGTTGCGAGAGCTTGATCTTCACCTCCCATATTTTTCTCATGAGCTACAAGTCTAGCTTCTTCTTGAGAGCATTCCTCCCACAATTTACTGAAAGAGAGCAATTTCTTTCTTGCATAGATTCCTTGAATAAAGGAGTCCCATGACCTAGGTAGGCCATTCAGAGTGGTCATAACAACTTCACCATTGTCCACTATTTCATCCACAGCTTCAAGTTGTTCCTTGATCTGAGAGACCTTGGAGAAGTAAGATTGAATGGTTTCTCCATTTAACATCTTGACCCCTTTCAATTGATTCCACAAAGTCATCTTCCGATTTATGTTTTTCCCTTCAAATAGCTTGGTCAAAGAGTCAAACATCTCCTTGGGTGTCTTTAGAGAAGACACATGGGGTATGAGATGGTCTTTGATAGAATCAGCAATGATTCTCTTTGCCTTGACCAAGTTCTTCTTATGCAATACCTTAGCCTCTTCATCCTCTGGGATAGGGATGTCTTCTTTTATATATGAGTCCAACTCATTCTCTTCCAAGATTAACCCAATCCTATACTTTCAAGCTTGGAAGTTATCAGCCCCTTCAAGCTTATCCTCAAGATTTGTGTGGTGAGACATCTTAAAGAGTACTTCAAATGGAAATAGAAAATATTTAGGTCTTACCACTTGAAATGCTGAAAACTAGATCTGGTCCCGGATTAGGGTTTGTTGGAAAAACCCTAAAAATTCAAAATGTGAAATTCAACTTTCTGAAAGGATAAAAAGATGCACCTTGATGAGCTGATCATCTTGGTGTATTCAGAAATTGAGATCAGCAAAGCTTTACCCTTCAAATTTGTCTTTTTGTCCTCTCGGGTTCACTGGGGAGAGCCCTGAATTAGGGTTTGAGTTTCCTGGAGATCTACCCAGCCAAAAATCTCAATCCAAAGCTCTGATACCATGTTAAATTTTGAGCATTAATTCACAATACTCTAGGGTCTTTACTGAGAGAATAACATGTACAGTATATCAATGCATAACAATCATAATAAGCATGACAAGCATCACAAGAATCAAAAGCATGAGAGACAAGAGACACGGAGTTTCCGTGGGGAAAACCCTAAGGTGAAAAACCCCACAACTTCCTCAGAGATAGAGAGAGCAATGGCTCAACCAAAGTACAACCAAAATACACTGAGATAGTCTCCTAGTAGCAGATGATCCTCCTCCTCACTAGTGCGCCACTTTTTGAGTGAGAGAAGTGTGAGTTTCTGAGTCATCCAAAATAGAGATCTCCCGATCTCTATTTATACTTAACCTGTTTGCCCAGTTACACTATGGGGGCGACTTGTCTAGCTAGGTACATCCACAATATAATATATATTTCAGGGCCGACCCCACACATGGTGGTCTAATAACCCATCGCCAAGTACACACACTTGCGACACTTGTCAATACACATGATGACACTTCCTTATAGAGGAATAACACATCTCTTATAAGGATACAATAAATATATATGAAATACATAGATGAAATACATTCCGAAGTTACATATACATCAACAGGATGATCATGGAGGACGAGCTCCAGGATGTTGCTCCAAATGACATGCATCAGGATGATGCAGTGTTGATAATCAGGATGATCATGTGTACATCAAGATGATGTATGGTGAGTATCAGGTTGATACTCTGTGACCGTGGAACAGGTTGTGCAGATAAGCATATAATCCAGCCCTGGGAGATTTGCCGATGCTCTTGCTAGGTTTTGCCACTGGCATATAATAGCTCCCTGGGAGATCTGGCAAATGCTCTTTCGAGGTTTTGCTTGGAGGGACATATAATAGCACCCTGGGAGATTTGCAGATGCTCTTGCTAGTTTTTTCCACTGGTATATAATAGCTCCCTGGGAGATCTGGCAAATTCTCTTGTTAGGTTTTGTCCATGGCATATAATTTCCCCCTGCGAGATCTTGCAGGTTGTGCTGGGCACGTAATCAGTCCTGAGATGCTCTTGCTAGGTTTTGCTTGGTAGCATATAATGTCTCCCTGGGAGATCTTGCAGGTTGTGCTGAGCATGTAATCAGTCCTGAGATGCTCTTGCTAGGTTTTTCTTGGTCACATGTAATAGCTCCTTGGGAGATCCAATAGGTTGAGCAGTGTGCTTGTAATCAGTCCTGGGATGCTCTTGCTAGGTTTTGTTGATGCACATAATAAGTCCTGAGGATTCCACAGTATGGCCAGTGATGATGAAGACCTGCAGGTGGTGGGCCTACATCCAGTATGAAAAAGGACTGGCTTTGTAGAACTTCCTATGACGAGTAGATTCAGAGATTGATTGAGATAGCATCAGCCATGACGATGACGATGATTTGAGGATGATGATTCGCTGATGATGATCCAGAGTGTTGAATATTGTAACTTCTAAGATTATTATATTTGTACATTATTATTCCGGAGATGTTTCATCCCTCCGAGGTAACCCTATTATGTATCCGGAGATGATTATTCTTCCGATGGGTTGTGGTAACTAGGGTTATTAGACCCACCATGTGGGGGTCGGCCCTGATCTTATATTTTAGGGGTTATTAGACTTCTCCAGGAGAGGTCGGCCCCATTAGGGTTTTTAGTCAGTCGGGAACCAATATAAATAGAGGAGGTGAGCTCCTCATTAGACACATTTGTACAACTCAGAAAAGTAGCACATTTGTCTGGGAGGTCTGTTAAGGAGGTAGAGAAGGAGGGAGCACATCTTGTATTTTGGTTGATCATCTTATTGAGGAAAGCTTTGCTGGGTTTTCTACCCCATGAGGGTTTCCCAGGGTAAATTCTGTGTCTATCTTGTGATTATGTTTCTTTCAGTGATCTTGCTAGTCTATTTGGTTTAAACTTAACATGGTATCAGAGCTAGCCTGAATAGGACATCTTTCACAAGGTAAGAATATCTCTCTCTCTCTCTCCGGTGAAAATTAGGGTTTCAGCAAAAAGTTGGTATTGTTAAATTCTGATTACATGGCTAGATAGCCCTTCTCAAAACCAATCTTTTGAGCCCTAGATCGAACTTTTTGGTTGGGTAGAACTCCAGGAAAGTCAAACCCTAGTTTTACCAAAAGTGCGATAAACCAAAAATTGGTTTCAGCAAAAAGTTGGTATTGTTAAATTTTGATTACATGGCTGGATATCCCTTCTCAAAACCAATCTTGTGAGCCCTAGATCGAAATTTTTGGTTGGGTAGAACTCCGGGAAAGTCAAACCCTAGTTTTACCAAAAGTGCGATAAACCAGAAATTTTGTCCCAGGTTCCGGAAAAGTAAAAAGGTAATATTTTCGGGTAAGCACTACTCTGTCTCTTATCTCTTGGACTCCCCCAAGAGAAGATGGCTCCAAACACTAAGCTTGAAGACAAGCTAGAAGGTATAGAGAATTTTCGAGCATGGAAATACATAATTGGTCTTATTCTTGAAGAGAATGATCTTGCTCATTATGTCAAGGATGAAGTTGCAGAACCGGAAGGAGATGAAGCCAAAGAGAAGCATAGGAAGGATTTGACTAGGGAAAAGAGAACCATAGCTTATTCTATTAAAGACCACTTGATTCCCCAAGTGGCCTCCAAGAAGACTCCAAAGAAAATGTATGATGCCCTAGGAAGAATGTATGAAGGAAAGAACATCAATAGGAAGATGAACCTAAGGACTCAGTTGAAAAGTACCAAGATGCACAAAGGAGAATCCATTCAAGACTACTTCTCAAGGGTCTCCCAAATCAAGGAGCAACTAGATGCCATTGGTGATACTCTTGATGAAGATGAACTTGTGATGACTGCCCTAAATGGTCTCACTAGACCTTGGGAATCATTCATACAAACTATGTGTGCCAGAAAAGAAAGCATGAAGTTTGATGTAGTATGGGAGGATTGTGTTCAAGAAGAGGCTAGGGTAGCTAACAGAGAAGCTCTTCTCAAAGAGGATGACCAAGCTTTGTCCACCCACACTAAAAGAGGAAAGAGAGGCCACTTCAAGAAAGTGAAATACAAAAGGTCTCAACCCTCTCATAAATTAAAAAGGAAAGGAGGTTCAAACTCAGAAAGAGACCTCTCCACAGTCCAATGTTATAATTGTCTTAAACTAGGACATTATGCTAAAGACTGTTCTTCTCCAAAGAAGATGAAGAAGTTTGTTCACAAAAGACATCATGCACATATGGTAGAAGATGATAGTGAAGAAGAAGTAGGGGAAGAAGAAGAAGAAGAAGAAGAGGAAAGGCCTCAAAGGAAAAGATCTAAAGTAAAGAGAGAAGATCCAGAAGAATATGTCCTATTTTCTGCACTCTTTGGATCTGTGTCTCCTGGAGAAGATACATGGCTCATTGATAGTGGTGCTCCAAAGCACATGACAGGTCAAAAGAAATCTCTCTCAAGACTTGAAGAAAAGTCTTCACCTCAAAAGGTATCTCTAGGAGATGATTATCAATATCCCATCAAGGGAATTGGTGAAGCAAGCTACAAGCTTGATTCTGGAACACCCTTGAAAATGAAAGAAGTTTTATATGTTCCAAGTTTAAAGAAGAACCTACTCTCTATCTCATCACTAGATAAGAAAGGTTTTAGAGTGGCTTTCATAGATGGACAAGTACTCATGTGGTCCAAAGGAAAATCAATTAAAGATACAATTATCATTGGTGAAGAAGAAGGAGGTCTGTATAAGCTCAATGGTCATCCAGAAGTTGCCCTTGCTCATGAAACCTCTAGCCCCAGTGAGCTATGGCATAGAAGATTAGCTCACATTAACTACAAAACCTTACCCTATGTAAGCAAGGTGGTCATAGGATTACCAAATTTGAAGGGTGATCATAATGGCTCATGTAAAGGTTGTAAGAAAGGGAAGAATGTCAAGAACCCTTTTCCAAAGAGTGAAACAAAAACTAAGAACATTATGGAGCTAATACACTCAGATGTATGTGGACCAATGCCCACTACTTCCCTAAGTGGATTTGAGTATTATCTCTCATTCATTGATGACTATTCAAGGAAGACTTGGATATACTTTCTAAAAGGTAAGAATGAAGTCTTTGAAAAATTCAAAGAATTCAAGGCCCTAATAGAAAATCTCTCAAAAAAGAAAATCAATATTCTCATAACAGATAATGGCGGAGAATATACTCCAAAGGACTTTGAAGACTTTTGTAAAGAAGCCGGAATTAAGAGGGAACTAACCACTCCCTACAATCCCCAACAAAATGGGGTTGCTGAGAGGAAAAATAGAACCATCATGGAAGCTGTAAAGACTATGATACATGATCAAGATCTACCCATGTATCTATGGGCTGAAGCAGCTAGGACAGCAGTCTATGTGCAAAATAGACTATCCCATAGTGCTCTTGAATTCAAAACTCCAGAAGAAGTGTTTACAGGAAAGAAGCCTGAGGTAAGTCATCTCAAAATATTTGGGTGTCCTGTGTACATCCACATTCCAAAAGAAAAGAGAACCAAGTTGGATCCTTCTGGTAAGAAGGGAATATTTGTCGGATATTGTGAATCATTCAAAGCCTTCATAATCTACATTCCAGGTTTTCATCATATAGAAATAAGTAGAGATGTAACATTTGATGAAGAAGCAGCTCTCAAGAAATCCAGGAAGTGTTAACTTGAAGAAATCTATGAAGAAGATACACCTCCTAGAATCACAGAGGCTGTGCACATCCCTAAAGATGATTCACCAGAAGATCATGACATGTTGGAACCACAAGAACCTTCTATCGCAGATTCATCTAAGAAAAGAAGGCCAGCATGGGCTAGAGATATTATTCAAGGAGATGAAAGATATGGAGCTCCTGAAGGCTCCACTAGAGAAAGAAAGAAACCTAAGATAGTGTCCAACTATATGGCCTTGATGTGTGATCTTGTAGATCAACAACCTACTAGCTTTGAAGAAGCAACCTAGAAGAAAGAATGGGTAGAAGCAATGATAGAAGAATATCAGTCAATAATGAAAAATGATGTTTGGGATGTAGTTCCCAAACCAAAAGATAAAAGTGTGGTTTCTTCCAAATGGATTTTCAAGATAAAACATGCTGCAGATGGTAGCATTGAAAAATACAAGGCAAGATTTGTAGCCAGAGGATTCTCTCAGAAGGAGGGAATTGACTATGAAGAAACATTTGCACCAGTTGCTAGGTATACTTCAATTAGAACTATCATGGAACTTGCATCTATGATGAAGTGGAAATTACACCAAATGGATGTTAAGACAGCTTTTCTGAATGGTGTAATTGAAGAAGAAGTATACATAGAGAAACCACAAGGGTTTGAGGTTAAATACGGGAGGACTAATGTATGAAAACTGAAAAAGGCATTATATGGTTTGAAGCAAGCTCCTAGGGCTTGGTACGGAAGGATTGACAATTTCTTAACAAACATGGGCTTTACCAAGAGTAAAGCTGATCCCAATCTTTATCTTAAAGTGATGGATGATGAACCAGTTATACTGTTGTTATATGCAGATGATCTATTTCTAACCGAAAATAAGAAACTGATTATTGAAAGCAAGAAGAAGCTTTCTTCAGAATTCGAGATGAAATATCTCGGATTAATGCACTACTTCTTGGGTCTAGAAGTATGGCAAGAACCAAAAGGAATCTTTCTAAATCAAGGTAAGTATGCTGTGGAGATTCTAAAAAGATTTGATATGTTGGAATGTAAAGCCATGGCCACTCCCATGGACTCCAACTTGAAGTTATTAGTTAATGACTCATCGGAATTAGTAGACCTAACTCTATATAGACAAATCATTGGGTCATTGATGTATTTAACAAATACTAGGCCAGATATATGCTTTGCTGTAAATACCCTGAGTCAGTATTTAGTAGAGCCTAGAAAGGTTCACTTAATAGCTGCAAAGCATGTGATGAGGTACCTCAAAGGTACATTAGATTTTGGTCTATATTATCTTGGAGGTCATGAACTCCGATTACATGGTTACTCAGATTCTGATTGGGCAGGTAGTGTCTTAGACAGAAAGAGTACTTCAGGTGGATGTTATGGTCTCGGATCTGCCATGATCTCATGGTTCAACAAGAAACAATCTAGTGTGGCCCTCAGTACTGCTGAAGCAGAATATATAGTTGCCTGCTCTGCCAGCTGTGAAGCAGTGTGGCTTCGGAAGTTATTATATGGAGTGTTTGGCTTAGAAATGGATCCCACTGTGATTATGTGTGACAATCAAAGCTGCATTAAGATGACAGAAAATCCTGTATTCCACGATAAGTCAAAACACATAGAGATCCGATACTTTTATATACGAGATATGGTGCAGAGAGGAGCTATCAAGCTCGAGTATGTGAACACTGAGGATCAAATTGCTGATATCTTGACCAAACCTCTGTCTCGAGTGAAATTTGAATACTTCCGAGACAAGCTTGGTGTAGTTCAAAAGGACCCTCCTCGAAAGGGGGAGTAGTATAGTCACTGATGATGAGATTGTCTCATAGAACAACAAGGTCGATGATAAGGTTACCTGTTCACTACACCTAGATACTTCGAAATATTTAGATTTAGGACTCTTATGCTTAGAATACTTAGTTTTTACTTATACATGCTTTTGATATTAGATGTATTAGTGAGAATACATGCCTTTGATGTTAGATGTATTGGTGAGAATACATGCCTTTGATGTTAGATGTATTGGTGATAATACATGCCTTTGATGATAGATGTATTGGTGAGAATACATGCTTTTAATGATGTATTAGTGAGAATACATGCTTTTGATGATAAATGTATTGGTGAGAATACATGCTTTTGATGATAAATGTGTTGATGAGAATACATGTGAGGATTGCATCATCCTTGAACTCAAGTTCTAAAGAGAGCCGTAGACATGATGTCTCCGAGAATGAAGTCCTTGGTGGACATGAAAGGATTGCATCATCCTTGAACTCAAGTTCTAAAGTGAGCCTTAGACAAGTGTCTCTAAGAAAGAAAGAGGATTGGATCATCCCTGGACTTCAGTCCTAAAGAGAGCCATAGACATGATGTCTCTGAGAATTGAAGATAGGACTGCATTGTCCCTGAACTAGGTTCAAAATGTACATGATGGGATTGCATCGTCCCTAGACATGAGACTTGTCTTAAAGTGATAAGGATTGATCATCCTGGAACTTGATCGGGATTGCATCGTCCCTAGACATGAGACTTGTCTTAAAGTGATAAGGACTGATCATCCTGGAACTTGATCGGGATTGCATCATCCGTAGACATGAGACTTGTCTTAAAGGTACATGTGAGGACTACATCATCCATGAACTGGGTTCAAAATGTACGTGATGGGATTGCATTGTCCCTAGACATGAGACTTGTCTTAAAGTGATAAGGATTGATCATCCTGGAACTTGATTTGGATTGTATCATACATGGACCTATGTCCTAAAGAGAGCAGGATTGATCACCCTGCAAAATGATTGTGTGATGACGATGCTGATGATCGTGTGATGACAATGCTGATGATAGTGTGATGACGATACTGATGATCGTGTGATGACGATGCTGATGACATTGATGTTCCAGTAACTGGTTAAGTTACTGATGATGATGAATTGAAGAAAGCTTCCGATGATTTATAGATGTATCATGTATGATGTAGTCGATGACTCCTTGCTCCTGTAGAAGTTGTTATAATATCCTTCTTGTTAAGGGGGAGTGTTGAATATTGTAACTTCTAAGAATATTATATTTGTACATTATTATTTCGGAGATGTTTCATCCCTCCGAGGTAACCCTATTATGTATCCGGAGATGATTATTCTTTCGATGGATTGTGGTAACTAGGGTTATTAGACCCACCATGTGGGGGTCGGCCCTGATCTTATATTTTAGGGGTTATTAGACTTCTCCAGGAGAGGTCGGCCCCATTAGGGTTTTTAGTCAGTTGGGAACCAATATAAATAGAGGAGGTGAGCTCCTCATTAGACACACTTGTACAACTCATAAAAGTAGTGCACTTGTCTGGAAGGTCTGCTAAGGAGGTAGAGAAGGAGGGAGCACATCTTGTATTTTGGTTGATCATCTTATTGAGGAAAGCTTTGCTGGGTTTTCTACCCCATGAGGGTTTTTCAGGGTAAATTCTGTGTCTATCTTGTGATTATGTTTCTTTCAGTGATCTTGCTAGTCTATTTGGTTTAAACTTAACACAGAGAAGAAGACTTGTGCTAGCAGATCTGTGTCGAGAAATACCTTCCTAGTTAAGAGGGAGTGTTGATGTATATGTAACTTTGGAATGTATTTCATCTATGTATACTATACTCCTATAGAGATGTTATTATTCCTCTATACGGAAGTGTCGTCATTTGTATTGATAAGTGTCACAAGTGTCGTAACTTGCCGATGGGTTATTAGACCACCATGTGTGGGGTCGGCCCTGATTAAGTTAACATTGGGTTATTGTACTAATCTAGATAAGTCGGCCCCATAAGTTTATTGGGCAGTCAGGACAAGTATAAATAGAGATCTCCCGATCTCTATTTGGATCACTTCACAACTCACTCTTCCATCACTCAGAAAGTGGCGCACATGTGAGGAGGAGGATCAACTGCTAGGAGGAGTCTATCTCTATGTAATTTGGTTGTACTATTGCTCTATCTATCTCTGAGGAAGTTGTGGGGTTTTTCACCTTAGGGTTTTCCCCACGGAAACTCTGTGTGTCTATTGTCTCTTATGTTTGCATCTTATGATGATTGATATGCTTGCTATGATCGATATGCATTGATATCCTATACATGTTACTCTTTCAGTAAAGATCCTAGAGTATATTGAATTAATGCTCAAAAATTTACAATACACACTAGTGCTTATAGATGTTTTCGAAGCATTGGTGCATATAAATTGGTAATGCACAAGTGAATTTTATATATACTTTACACATTGGTACACCATATTGATATAATCATAACAATAAAAAAAAAAATTTGGAACCTTTAAGCACTTTGAATTTTTAGTTACAGTGTAAATTAGTTAAAACTTTCACTATCGATTGCAAAGGTTTTAGCAATTTCATCTTAAAAAAACCCTCCATTAAAAAATGATTTCTTTGTAGAAATATTTCATTCCAATAAATTGACAGATAATAGCTCAAATGCTTGAGAGATAATTTTTTCTCAATCCCAAAAACCTGAGATTAAATCCTTGTGTTATCATCTCTTTTTAGTATTTTTTCTAATTGCCATAAAATACAAGAAAAAAATATATAAATGAGCACATTTATGTGAAGCTTAATTGCATGCCCCGGTGATTGACTGACCAAAACAGAACGAATTTGGATTAAAAAAAACTCTCTGACTTTATTGATGTTAACACGAGACATGAACATTTTAAAGTAGAGACATATATTGTTGGGGTGGTAATATAAAAATTTAATGTATTGTTCAAGCACATCATTTATTTATAAAGGTTGACCTAAAACAATGTTTACTCAAATGTGTTTGTGTATGAAATACGATGAGTTTGTGTCTGAATACGACGAGTTAAAAAACTGAAAAATATTTGTTATATTTAAAATTTTGAATTATATAATAATTATGGTGAATTAAGAATTTTTTATTAATTTTTATAATATAAAATTAAAAAAAAACATTCTTTAATATTTTAATATTTTATAAATTTATCAAAGTTGGTTTCATTAGAGCTAGATATTTTGAATGATGATGATGGTTATTACCATGTTCACAAGAACAATTTTCATTTATTACACCTTAAAAAGGTAAGGAATCATTTAGTTCTATTTATAATTTTATTTGTGTTCATTGTTTTTGAAGAGAAGCATTTCTAGATCATCATAGATGCTATGAGTTAAAAGGTTAGGATGGTCAATATTATAACATATATTTTGAAATTGTACTTTAATGTTATGGAGCTTATGAGAATTTGCTTAATATCATCATTATTTGCAAAGTGGTATCTTTCTCTACTCCCAAGACTTGACATCTTTTAGGCCAATCTTTCTTAAGTTGCAACTGGTTTTGATGGGAGTGTGAGTGGAATGGCCTATCTCCCATGCTCTTTATGTTGTTCTTGTACATTAGGTACTTGGTCAGGGCCATGTTTCGAACGAGGGGAGGGGGAGACTAGCTTCTATAAGGAAGATATGATAAGGTGTATTGGCTTTAATTTTGTGATTATATGTTATAAATGGATTCTAGATTTGTTCTATCCTTTATAAATGCTACAACTCAAAACTTCACATCCATATAAAATAATAAGAGTGAAAAGCCTCAAATAGAATTTTCTTCTTAGCACAAAGCCAAAAATTTGATAATTTACAATTGTTTCAAGTCCATAATAATCTTTCCACCTCCATTAATCATTTTCTATATCATAGTTTGATGAAGACTAATATTTATATAAAATCACTTCCTCCAAATTATTATTATCATACATTAAATTAACACAAGTATTTTTTTATTTCATAGTATATTACAAAATGTAATTTAAATTTCAAAATAAAACTATACAAAGTTGTAAGTTTGAAAAATAAAAATAAAAATAAATATTATCTCAACTGAATTTAAAAAGAAATTATAATATAAATAAATAAAGAGGACACCTAAAAGACATTAAAAAAAATGCATTTTTAAACATGTTAAAAAAAATCATAAGATAGAGATCTCAAAAAATTAAATAAAATAAGAATAAAAAAGTATGTAGAAAACGATCATTTAATTATCAATTTTGTTATTGAAGTTTGTAAAGTGGAATATTGAAATGATGCTATCACCTTCATTTTTAAAAGTTAAAAGTGACATTGTGTGGGGTTGATTGTTTGTGTGTCTTTTTTACTGATAGTGATAATATTGTGTGTTGTTGATTGTTTTTTCCAATTATAAAATGATAGTGTTTATGGTTGGTTGATGATATGGAGAAGGTGCATTAGGTAGCGGTGGGATATATTTAATTAAAATGGGATATTTGTTTTATTTAAAAAAATAGAATTTATATAGACTATACTTCTACTACCGAGCACTGAGCAACTTGGTGGTGGGATATGTCGTGTAGAGATGGAGGTAAGCGGGAGTGCCGAGTATGGATTTCTTTAGGATAATTGGACCAAAGTTTACACCAAATATAGGGTAATTGAACCCTGGGATTGAGTTCCTCCCGTTATGGTATATAGAGGCACTACACACTAACTTTATCACTACAACCTTCTGCAGAGAGATAAAATGCCCTCAGCTAGATAAGACATTTATGTTTTTTGATAATGGGAGATAATTTGTTGGGTATGATTCAAGGGTTACTGAGGGATGTTACTCTTCAAAGAAAGCAATTTTGGGTAGTAACAATTTTTATTTTATTTTTTTTATTAGTCATGGATATTTTAAATTGATTGCATACAGTTATATATATATATATATCAAAATTAGATAAGTATGATCCTCCATCTAATAGGGGTATAGTGTCGATCATTATGCTTTGTAAGGAAGCATATCAAGATGAGATTCCACTACAAAGGAAATAGTGGAGCCTAATGAACTCAGAGCAAGCTAAGACTTAGAAGATACATTATATATTCTTTAGATGTGTTAAAGGATAGAAGTTAATTCACCTGATAGAAGGACGGGGTATTCTTTTGAATCACATTATAAAGGACACAAACAAGGAGATTATATGTAGAGTTTATTAAAAGGCTATTTTACTAAGGGAAACATGGATTTAATGAACTAGAGAAATGATGTGATATGACTTTTTGAGAAAAATTCAATTAATTATACCTAATGTAGTGTTTGTTGACTTAATAATAAGAGATTCATAACAATCTTAACACAATCATCATCCTAACTCGATTAAAAGCGATTGTTATATATATATATATATATATATATATATATATATATATATATATATATATATATCGTTAGGATGCAATAGGGATTCAATAATTAAACAATGAACAAGTGATAAAATGAGAAGTTTGAAATTGTTGAGGAAATAATGAGTTAGCATGAGTGATCGATCGTATATGAAATATTGATGAGGTTAAGTGAAATAAGAATACAAAATAAATGGGAAAATAATGAATGCAAAACAAGAACCAATGTGTGTTGCAAAGAATAAAGTTAATGTTCAAACTCCTATTATATGATGGGAGAAATCAACAATCACATTAGAGATAAAATTGTTGTTACTTTGAGAGAATGAACAAAATAAGAAGTGTAGTATTAGGAAGACAGAATGATGTGTCTATAATCGCATCAACATCTTGTAAAGCAAGAACAATGCTTGATGCTATGAGAATGTATTGGGTTCATATTAGTACATTGGGAGGGGGTAATAATATGCAAAGTCTGAAGTATCTATAAGGTTCCTGTAGAATAATGAAATAAGTATATGAAGAGTGGTGATATATAAAAATTCAATAGTATACTATGATTAATACTAGCAAATAACCTTACGATCTTGAGAGAAGGAAAAAAATAGACTAGATAACAATTGCGTTCCTGATAAGGGATAGTCACAAAACCTTGTAAACAATGATAGTCCTCCAAAATTAATAATTATTACAGTACTTTTGATTCTCATGGATAGAAATTGTGTAAATAGCACTAAGATAATAATAATGGGTGACCTTAGGATTGAGTTCAAATGGGGTGACCTGTACATAGCTATTAGAGATGGAAAAATACCAGATGTGAACCTTGAGGTATCAATGGTTTACCAAAACATCAAGAGGTTTTCCCTTCATAAGGAAGCAACCTGGACAGAGTTGTTTCCTTCCTCAGAGGTGATTGGGTGGATTTTGCCCCATGTAGATACAACCACCAGGATCATTTCAAACGCTAATGGAGAAGGACTCGCCTTCTTTCAACCAGGACACCTTTCAGCCATATACAAGCTACATTCCTCCAAATTTATGCTTACTGATGATTGGGTAAGGCATGCCAATATAGATAATTTTGAATGTGCAAAGAAGATGATGGTACTAGACAAGCAAATAAGACCCAAAGGTAGCGGGGAATATGACAACCAACACTTAAGGAACCCCTATCGAATCATAGTCCTAATGTTGAACAGAATCTTCGGCCTACCAAACAAAAACATATATAAACTCAGTTGGGTTCCATTGGTCTACCATGTTGCCACACATGGTACAGTATTCAATTGGGAAGATATAATATCAAATAGTATGGCATCCAACATTGCTAAAACTCAAACCGGCCTTTCACAACAGAAAGAACAATTTTGTCATGTCTTCTTACCTCATTGATTATATATTAGTCAATAATCATTTCCCTAAGTTCGGATGTACTTGGCAACGAACTGAGACTCCCCTTTATGTATCATACCAAATAACTTGAGCTCATCGATATCAAAGGTATTACAAACTACTATGCGAAGAAATAATCATGCCCCTTTATTGGTTGCTCTTCAATAAAGAACCAAATTTTTTGTCACACAATGCCTTGGCTGTAATAGGTGAATACGGCGATTACTACTTCTCATTAGAAGGCACATACATAAGGATGTATGGGGGCACTAAACCTCCTTATCTACTGCCCAAGTATGCTACAAATTTCATTGTGCATAAAGAAGCCATAAGACAAGTCTTCATCAATGGAATTGGTGACTTTCACCATCTAAAAAAAAAAACATCTTACCCACCTTTACCATTCAACATTGGTGCATACAAGTTCAAAAAAATTATAGCTTTTGAATCCTTCGTTTCCGAATTGGAAGCTTTTCACTTCGGGACTATACTTTTTGTAAGAAATGACAACAAAGGTAAAGTGGCTAAACATTGTGCTTCTTGCAAAATCACTTTTGAATACTCAGATAATTTCCTAGAAGATGAGGAAATATATAAAAGGGTCACCAATGCGAAAGAGCTGCAAAAAAAAATAAAGGGAAACCATGCACCTACTTCTATCAAAATTACAACCCAGAAAAAGGAAGCATAAATACATATACAAAGGGAAGAATCAACATAGCAATAAAAGAAAGATGAACCATAAATACATAGCCAAAGTGAATGGGCCAAAAGGGTACAAGAAAAACAAGATAAAGAGGAAGTAGAAAGATTAGCAATCGAACAACATTAAAGAGAGGAAATGGAAAAATTGCAAAATGAAGAAGCCCGTCATGCAAGAGAAATTAAAGAAAATGAAGCTCTAGAAGAACAGATCAGCAAATAAGTGAAAGAAAAGATCCAACCAACTATGCACAAGTAGCCAACAAGTCCACAAGTCAATAGTCCAGAACCCATGGACACCAACGTGCTGAGCCCACTAACTGGAGGCCACTTGCCATTTCTAGAGCTTGGGCTTACGCCATTTACCCCATCTAAAGAACATACAGTGGCCTGATTGGACACGATGTTTTTTTATTCAAAGAGAAAGACCATAAGACGACGGTCAGAAAAAAGAATGAAAATGACCACTCAACCAGATATTGTCATCGTCACAAAAAACACACTTGTAGAAGGCACCCAAAAGGATCCCAAATTCACAGCCTCCATGAATGTCGCAGCTACACAAGCAAGTCCTCGCAATGTCGACAAGCTGCTTACCACTATTGAGCAAAACAAAGAAAAAATGTAGAAATTGAAGTCCACCTTAGTACAGGAACGTGGAGAGACCATTGAGTTAAACACAAAATACATGCCACATTATTTGAGAAAGACAATTTAATAGCTGCGTACAACAACCTTAACACAGAAAAGGAAACATTGACTATTCAGTTAATGATAATGGAAGCGGAGACAAATGATTTTCAAGCAAAGCTTATAAACTTTGAAACACGTGCATCTGTGGAAAACGAAAAGGCCAATGAATTGAAGACTCAAGTAGATAAGTTGTTGAGAGATAAGGAATCACTCATGGAACCATTCTGGGCACAATCATGCAAGCTTCAAGAGCAAATCTCAAACTGTCAAAAACACTCTTTCAACAAATCTATAATATCAAACAATTCATGGCAAGGATGCAGGAAATTATTGCAAGCTCAATAGCAAGGCATCAACATTTGATTACTACTAGAAACAAGCTTAACAAACAGTTAACTTGGAGAGAAAATAACCCAACATTTATTCCTCGCCTCCCTCAAAAAACACTAGCGACCATGAAGCTGGATATTGCACTCCTTGAATTTTGCAAGAAAGCCACTCACTAATCGACTAAATGCTGTGATTGATAAAACTCTTGAAAAATGCACAAACTTCTATGAGGAAATCCATCAGGTTCACCATAAATGTCAGCTCCCTATGGCAGCAAATATTGACGAGTGCCCCCCCAAGGATCAGCAAATGGCAGAACTCCAGCAAGTGTTGCAATCAAACCTAGAGTACATCAAGAAAATTGATTCTCTAATAGAAGAAGTCATCGACTTCTATGTGAGGCAAACATCTACACATCTCATTTTCCTTGAGGATACCTGCAAAGATGCACCAACAGAAGTTGAAAATATAGAAACAGAACTATCTTACCATGAAGTGTCTCTAAAACTATTAAAGGTTGGCGAATATAATATCATACCAGGAGAAGCTACTGCATGGGCAGTCTATATTTCCAATTTAGAAGCGTCAAGATAATTTTAATTGTAAATATCATTTGTATCTTCTCATATGTACAGCACTCAAATGAAAACTTTGCCTACTATTCTCATTTTTGCAATTTCACCAGATAACAAACTCTTCCAAGGCTATATAGTGGTGAACCAACCCTTTTTGTTGTTCATCTATTCTTCTTTGTCAATGAAAACAAATTTCCCTTCTTGAGAAACTATTGCAGAAATGTTTATATGTAATGTGTACTTTTCAATGGATATTATTGGGATTCATTTTCTCTAAAAAACCTAAATGTTTGTTCATATTTTTGTAAAAGTGCTATATTTTACTACGTTTTTAGTTCAATGCTCTTCAGTTTCCTTATTGGCAATGGATTTTCAAGCTAAGCTCATAATGGATTATCCCAAGCAGTAGTGATATAAATATTAATCTCAGCTGATTTGTAAATTGTGTACTCTCTTTTACATTCATAAAAACAAAGCAACCAAGCAAAGCAACCTCTCCTCATCTACCTCCACGTTGAATAAATACAACCTTTATATTGAGAGCTACGACCACTCCTATTGTGTTGTAAGTTTGCATTTTATTGTGCTTTGTTGTGAACTATCTATATTGTCAAAAGACGTGTGAATCCTTGATGTGGTGAGAGTCATTGATAACCAGTTACTTTCCTTGGTTTATTAGTGATTTTCAGAAGATTAATTCATATAGTGACAGGTCTGTTCGCCTTTACATGGTTGAGAAGCATGTAAAGTTTTTCTTGTGGACTTGAAATCCCTAATGAGAAGAAAGAAACATATCTGGGTTTCCCACTGTATCTTCCATTCTTGAAGCAAGCATAACGAAGATTCACCACTCCTATTGTGTTGTAAGTCTGCATTTTTATTGTGCTTTGTTGTGAACTATCTTTATTGTTAGAAGACGTGTGAATCCTTGATGCAGTGAGAGTCATTGATAACCAGTTACTTTCCTTGGTTTATTAGTAATTTTCAGAAGTTTAGTTCATTTAGTGACAAGTCTGTTCGCCTTTACATGGTTGAGAAGGATGTAAAGTTTTTATTTTGGACTTGAAATCCTCAGTGAGTAGAAAGAAACATATTTGGGTTTCCCATTGTATCTTCCATTCTTGAAGCAAGCATAATGAAGATTAATTTACAACTTAGATTGTGGCACTATCAAGAGCCAGTCCATGAAAGAGTTCTATACTTATACTTGTATATGGAGATTCCTAAATGTATTGCTATAGCACATGGCATGAAAGCAAACTTTTGTTCACAAGTAGTTTGTGCAGTTTAGGAGCTATTTTAATCATTGTTTTCATTGATATTGTTGCATAATTATTTTTTCAAATTGCTTATATATTCCATGTATAGTAGTAATCTATAGTGTGGAGATTACTACTACAGAGATTGTGAGAAAAACAATTGTAATTGGCTCACTGTGTTGATGAACTTAACATTATTTTTTGTTATGGGTTGAGTGCATATGTCTTTGTAATTTGAGATTGTTACAAACTTTGTTCTTTTCCTACCAGTATCCTTTGTTGCCTGTGCCTACATTTTTTTTCCTTCTAACTTTCCTTTTTTCCTACCAACGTTCATTTTTGCCTCTCAAGAAACAAATGCTAATACATATATATATATGAATAATCTAAAATATACAGACCTAAATAACTAAATACATTTATAGATAAAACAAATTTAAAGTCCACCTTTTGAGACAAATATATCTAAAACTTTAATGATACCAAAACATTTTATAATAATTTCATTATCAATTGATAAAATTGCATTTTATAATTCAATGATATATAACAACATTGATATATAACAACTTTCACAATTAAAAACAAATAAATAGTTGGATTAATCCATTTTTTTAAAATCAAAAGTAAAATATATTATTTAAGTGTTAATTTGATATTTTTATTTTAATAATAAAAAAATTAATTAATTAATTATATATAATGATAATATTTATTAACGTACATTGAAATCAATTTTATTTTATCAAATTTTAAAAAAATATTTGTCTTTTTAATTATATATAATTGATAATGTAATATCTTAATATAATATTATAGATATGATATGAACTATACATCTCATTTAAAATATAAAAGAAAAGTATTATTATTCCATTTACATATTAAAATATTTTTGACTTATCATATTATGTATGAAAATATTAATAATTAAATTATTTAATATATTTATATATATATTATTTATTAAAAAATTTACTTAAAAGATTACACAATTTACTTTTTCAAAATCCTTTAAAACTTATATCTCAATTTATATAATTAATTCTTAATTATCCTTAAGATAATATTTAAACTTTCAATTTCTCAAAACCATAATCTTGTATTATCCAAATTGATCTTTCGAATAATTTATTTACTATATATATATATGAAATGTAAGTTTTAAGGGTTAGTTCAAGTAATGGTGAATTATTTATTATCCAGATTTATCTTTCAAATATTCTATTTACTATATATATGAAAGGTAAGTTTTAAGGGTTAGTTCAAGTAATGGTGAATTATATGTGAGATCTCTCCTCTCAAAATTGGGAAGGTCATAGATTCAAAAAAAAAAATTATATTTTTTTGAGATTATATAAACATTATGTATAAATAGAAAGAAAGAGAAGTTGAAACTTAAACCTTTTAACTAATCACAACTATTAACTAATCACAACTATAAGAATTTAAAAATTATTCTCTTCAAAAATTTTAAACATAAAATAAAATTATAAAAAAACAAATAACTCTCTATCTTTTTAAAAATCAATATATCATAACCAATATATCAAAGTTTATCTTAATTAACATTAACCACTATAATAATCACCACCATCTTATTAATTTATTTAAATATAAATTTAAAAATAATAAAAATATTGAAACACCATAATTTTTTAATGTTTTGTACATAGTACTATTTTTTTTTTCTTTTAAGCGGTTGATTTTTAATGTTTTTGTCATCGCTGATGTAGCTACTGATCACATAAAATGTTAATCGTGGTAGGCTGCGGAAAGGTACCTCGATCCCAACAATCGAACAATATCTTAAGATGCTATCTTCTTTTCTATAAAATATTGTCAAACTTTATCCCACGGGGATAAACTTCATTATTTTTAGGGGAAAGGAGACCATAAAGTTGGAAATTTTGTTTTTTCTTTATAAGTTATTGAATTCATGTGGTAATGGCGATACAAAGAATTCACGTCGTAATAGCTATCCCTTTATCAACTCCTTTATTAAAAAGCAAAAAGAGGAATTTATCCATATAGAATTTTATATGCATCTTTATAACTTAATGAATATATTTGATAATAATAGGATCATCATCTTATCAATTTAAAGAAAGATATCACTATAAACTAAGTATCGTTATAACTTATTGAATTTATTTGATAATGATGGGAGGATCATCTTATCAAGATATCATTATAAAAGTATCTTTATAACTTATTGAATTTATTTGATAATGATAGGAAGATCATCTTATCAAGATATTTAGTAGTTTGTTGACCTATGTAACCATTTTTTAAAATTTATTTTGAATAATTTTTCAACTAATTTTAACTATTAAAGAATATTTTAAAAATGTGTATTAGAATTGAATTTTAAAACCATTTTTTATTATTAATTTTAAAATATTGAATTTTTAAAGATTTTAAAATATTCAATTTTTAATAGATTTTAAAATATTCAATTTTTAAAAGTAATTTTACTTATCGTTTTATTTGATGGCATTTGTTATTATTTTGTATTATTTATTTAAAACATAATTTATTCTAGGAAAGTTTTAAGTTTCATACGTATTAAATTGAAATAAATTTGTTAGGATACAATTTTGAGATGAAGTGAAAAATATGTAATTCCATTAGTTTAGGAGGATTACTATTTGTTTTAATTAATGGTTTTTTCAAATAAGTTTTTTAATTAATATTAAGTTAGTAATTTTAAGTTCAAATGAATACAGTGAGAGTTTTTAAAAAATGTTTTTCATAATGAAGAAATGTTTTTAATCAAATGAGGAGGCAAGGTAATTGAGTTATTGATTCCTTCAAAAATATTGACGTGATTAGACATAACCTTTGTAAAAAGGTAGTAAGACATATTGTATGATCTTACCCTAATCAACTCGATAATAACATAAAGAACAACTTGCAAGCTTTACTTATAATAAATAAAACTTTTAATTGTAATAAAACTTTTAATTGTAATAAAACTTTCAATAATTATTTATAACTTCTACCATTCATATGCATGCAAGAACCTCCTTCATATCAACAAAAGAATTTATACATATTTTGTTAAGCATTAATCAAGAATAATCTAAAAATGACATTTGTTGTAATTAAAGACTAACCTAGATCTTATGCAACCACAACCCTCATCTCTTGCTGCACATCTCGCCGTAGCTCCAACTGGAATGCTAATCGTTGTGTCCACCAATTGACCACCCTGCCTAGTCACTGTAGGTACTCTTCTTCCCCAGGAACCCCTGAGCTACAATGGGGCCGTATGGAAGATTCACTATATCAACACGATTGGAAGTGGAGCATTCCACTTTCAAGCCTCCCAACCTTAACCACTTCCAAGGACCAAACTATCCAATAGTCATTGTATCAATCATCTCCCATCCGTAGGTCGAAATATATCAAAGATCCATGATCGAAAGAACCCAAAAGATGATCCTCGCTCATCTTCTTACCTTTCTTTTATAGAGTTTCTTAGGTTTTTGTTGCATGTTCACGCATTTGTGCACTTGAGTTTTCTTTTTCTATGTGTGTGTTTGCACTTGAGACTTAATATTCCTTTAATTTTTTTTCTTATTTTATTCTCCTTAATTAAGCGTGTGTTTTAGTTTATCTACTCTTTAACTAACTGCTTGCACATGTTCTTATTTTTAAATTAATTATTATTTATTCACATAATTTATTTATTCTTAGCACTATTAGAGGAAATTTGGATGAAAAATTGGCCTCCTAAGAAAAATGGTAAAAACCGCCATGTAGGTATTTTTTTTATAATATTTCGCTTTTAACGAAGTTGCCCAAGGTTATTTCACTTTTATCAAAGTTACCTAAAAGTTATTTGGTCATGTATTACCTAAAATATGGATGGATATATATTAGTTATTATTATATTTAATTATATATTTATATTAGTTGTGATATTAGTTAAAATTTATTGGACCTAAATTTTGATATTTATTACAAATATTAATTATAATATAATATTATTATATATTAGTTGTAATATTAATATTAATTACTATTATATATTGGTCATGTATTATCTAAAAGATGGATGGGTATATTAGTTATGATATTAGTTAAAACTTATTAAACCCAATTTTTTAGGGTTATTATAAAATATTAATTATAATCTAATATTATTATATATTAGTTGTAATATTAATTACTATTACTATTATATATTATTCATGTATTATCTAAAAGATAAATGGGTATATTAGTTATGATATTAGTTAAAAGTTATTTGACCTACTTTTTGAGGGTTATTATAAAATATTAATTATAATATAATACTAATATATATTAGTTGTAATATTAATTACTATTAATATTATATATTGGTCACTTATTATCTAAAATATGGATGGGTATATTAGTTATGATATTAGTTAAAAGTTACTAGACCTAACTTTTGAGAGTTATTATAAAATATTAATTATAATATAATATTAATTACTATTACTAATATATATTGATGAAATATTATCTAAAAGATTAATGGGTATGTTAGTTATTATATTAGTTAAAAGTTATTGAACATAACTTTTGACGGTTATTATTATATATTAGTTACAATATTAATTACTATTACTATTACTATTATATACTGGTCAATTATTACCTAAAAGATTGATGCCTATATTAGTTATGATATTAATTATTATTATATGTTATATATTAGTTATGATAATAATAAAAGTTATTTGACACAATAATATTATTATATATTAGTTATAATTTTAATTACTATTACTATTATATATTATATATGGATCATCTATTACCTAAAATTAGTTAGCATATTAATTTCATTAGCAATATCCAAAATAATTTTGGGCAGCTTAAGTAGTGGGAAGACAAATTATATTATTAAAAAAATCCACTTATCCCCAAATTATATATTAAAAAAATGTTTAAGAGGTGCTCCCTTTTTGAATTTTAAAGCATTTTGATTGGCTAATACATGATGACATGGAATTTGAATTAGGGTTGAAAGGCCCATTTTTAATCCAAATTTCCTCTAATTGTACATTGTTTTTATTAATTTATTATTTATCATTTTCTAAATTATTATTTTTTCATTTATATTTTATAAATTCTATATTTTAAATTAATTTTACCAAGGTTCTATCAAGGGTGCCATAGATGCCCTTCAAATAGAATTCACCAAGGTTCTATCAATGGTGCCATGGTTGTACACATGCCATCAAATAGACCTTATCAAGGCTCTATTAAGGGTTCTATGATCTTATGCATGCCCTTCAAATAGTCTTTTCTTGCAGTGGGGACGTGATATGACAATTGAGACTTTGTTAATTCAATCCACCCATATCATGTTGAGAGACTAATGGTCACTGAGGAATAAGGTTGTGTCCTTATTGCGCGGCCCTCAGTAAAAAACTCACGAGTGTTTGATCCCGTGACCTACCCTCATGGAAACATGCATCTGACGAGCAAAATTCTCTCTCGCTTTTCAACCCATTGCATGGAAACTTGCACTATTTATAGCGTGCATTCCCCCATACAACCTTGTTACCCATTTGTGGACTGATTGGAAATCACAATCTTGTTGTAACGCCCCTAGACTGATTGTAGATTTTGAGGGCACTTGTCAAGTGACTCGACTAATTAAACTTTAATAAAATGGCCCTGTGAATATTTATGTTTGAATAATTGAGAAACACATGATGATGTGCATGACGACAAAATGATAAACGAAAAACAATGAAATGAATGACACTTGTAGAAATGGATATTTTACTTAAATTGATGAATGGATGCATGCTTTGCTTAACGATTAGCTATTTTATGAAATATATGATGTGAATGAACGAATTGTATGTGTTGCTTAATGATTAGCAGAATCTCAAAACATGATTATGATTATGGACTAATTTACATGATGTATATAATGTGTTATGATGAGCAGTACTACTAATGGTACTTTGAGAATATGTGCAGCAACAGGTAATTATCATAACCAACTGACTCACAAAGGAAATAAATGGGTCGTAGAGTATGAATAAATCACACACCGAAGAACGACGATGGTGTCAACTTCCTATGGAATCCATGCACGAGTTTAAAATCCCTTATCCGCTTACTCAGGGAAGCGTGAAGTTGTGCAAAGTGGACCATGATGGAATTGGTCACGTACAAGGTTGAGGGGCGTGCAGTAAGAACAAACTTACTCCTCAGTGCCATTAGTCTCTAATAGAGTGTAGACGGAGGATTGAAGGTAACGAATCCTAAATCACTACATGAAAGTTCCCGCAAATCAGATGAAACGAAGAAGCATTGACGAAAGGACCCGACAATGTGGTACCTAGATGGAAAAAGGAAAATGATGGTTGAAAGGACCCGACGATGTGGTACCTAGACCTAAGATGAAAACAATTGATGAATATTATGCATTAAACATGTAAGTTTGCATTTACACTATTTGCACATGAAATGAATATTAGTAATTAAATAATGGAAAATAATTGTTTTAGGAGCAAATGGTAAACTAAACATTAAAATATAGCCAACTCCACTTGCACCCACAAAAATAGAACTTAGATTGGAGCATCCGGGGACATACTTGAGTAAATATAGGAATGTAGGTGCACTCTCTTAGGAATTAGACACATGGTTGGGTGAGCTAATTATATTTAAATAATTAGAAAATTAGACATTTTTGCATGAAGCAACATGTGTCGCAGAGAATTTTCATATTTAAGGAAGGCAAAAGGAAAGGGAAGGACACCCTATGGTTGGATGGTTACCGTAATGTTAACAAGACATTAGTTTGCTTCTATTGTGAGTTTGGAAAAGGTTCTTGGTGAGGAGGAAACTCACTTCTGGATCTTTGGTTTATGTGTGTGAGCTATACAACCTCATTGCTCGGGGGTTCGGAAAGAAGAAGAGTATTCCCGGAATTGGTAGGGAGGTCAACCGAGTGGTCAGTTGAATATTGGCATTCGGTCATTGAATCATGGTGTTAAGGAAAACTATTGCAACCTCCGACGAGTGGATCAACCACAACCTTCAGAATAGGTATGACATTTATTTTTTAAATTAGCTTGTGTACAAGTTATTTAGTATTAGTTAATGGATGGGCCATGCATATGTTAAATTTTATGAAATACGACTGAGTAAATTTATATTTAAATGTTTTTGACTCTAAACTACCTTCGGTGATATCGACAATCCATGTCGAGCATCGTGAAGGTATAATTATGGAAACTGGCGGTATCTCCAAGTCATGGAAGCCGTCGATACTGGCGAAGCTTGGAATATGGGTAACACCCGATTAACCTTTAGATGGTTCTATCCAAACTGGTACATTACCGACACTCTTCTATGATTGGAAGATCAGGATTGTGTATTTTAGGCGGGAACAATTGTGAAACAAAATATAAACTCCATTCGATCTAAAGTGGAGTGTGTTGGAACTCTAGATAGAACCAATTGTATCGTAACTATATTCAATTAATTGTCTATGTCCCAGAATTAACTCGATACAAAACTCTAAGCATTCTCTTATATGGCTAAGATTTGAATACTACCGTGAGACATCAATGGCCCAAGTGGATTGACCCATGATCCCACTTAGCCGACGACGATGGTAGTAGTTTACATATATAATGAAGTATTTCTTTTCTTAACAGTGTTTGTTAGAATCAAATTCGAAAGTGATGCGATCATTGGATCAAGAGGATTGATCTGTGATCCCACTTAGTCGACGATCAAGGAAATGGCCTCGTAAATAATGAGGTATTCTATCCCTGTGAACGTTTTTATGTGTGTTGCGATCAATGGCTCAAGGGGATCGATCTATTATCCCACTTGGTCTGTAGATACCATTTGTATAGTTAAGGATTCTGTAACATACCCCTTTTTGCTGAAAAACATTTTATGTTGGAAATATTATCTTAACTTTTATTGTAAAGTTTTATATTGGACAAGTGTTCAAGGATGACTGTAATTTGCACAATATTTTATTATTAAATAAATTAAATAGGAGACAAACACCTAAGGAGACTGTTGAAAGAGTGTTTACTGACCCACTAGGTGGAATGGAATCTCGGGTAGAAGGCAATGGACAAATGGCAGCTTCATGAGGCAAGTAACTAGCTATTGGTATGGGACAACTCCCTTGAATTGTGGTTTTAGTGCCCTGAAAGATGGGATTGGAGCTTGAGGCTCATTTATTGAAAACTGACAACTAAATACCTAGGCAATCATTTTAAGATCCATTGAATTTTGGACTAAGGTTCATCACTTTTCTTGACGAGTAAATTTACCTTGGGGTTCTGCTGATTGCACCCAAGAGATCCGATGAGGGGATATGTTAGTTTTTTATCATGGTGTAAGTCTGCCTGTATACTGCTGAGTGTAGAGCTATATTGCTAAGTGCAAAGTTTTAAAAGCTTAGGAGCAAGTCTTAATAGTTTGTTTCCTGTACAATTTCTAAGTTTCTTGCTTCTACACAGATTTCATCTACCTGGTGGTTCAGTAAACAGGCTCGGGGGTCCAAAAGAGGCAAATAGATTGGTTGCTTCTTCTGGAGAAGGTTGGGAGGAACATGCCTCCTTGAGTGTTTGTCCACCTTATCTACAATTACATGTTCTACTTGTTATTTCAATTCTAAGTAGTTAAATTATTTTATGTAATCACTGATTTAGTATCTCATTAGTTTGAAACTGTTAGTTTATAGTATGTAGACGTAAAAGTGTGACTTTCTGAGTTATTTAGGATCTTGTAAATTGTGGAATAAATATATAAACCAACAAAATACCTCTATTGTATTTTTCCCATATTGTTTTTTGTATAGTACTCTAATACAGAGAGGGAAAATTAATATAGATGAATGATAGGCAGAATGTAGAATAAATGGATAGATTAACACTGTTGTGTTTCCTTACTATTTCCTTATCAATGATATTCTGTAATATAAATTACATGTGTCTAGACTCAGAAAACATATAATCATTTCATATTACAGGCACTATAATATTTCTTTCACATAGAAAAAGAAGTAAACATTTCATTTCTGAACGAAACCTAGGGTTTTCTTTTTAGGTCATTTATTTCCTTACAAAAGATGTATACTAAGTATTCTCTTATCATTATTTTCAAATAGCTGGTGTTATAGTTTCATTTTATTTCTTTCTTCAATATTCATGAAATACGATAAGCTGCAAAATAAACATTACTATTTAAACAAAATTGCTACCAAGTACATATATCTTTATTTAGATCCTTATCTATTGCAAACAACACCATTGTTGTATAGTGCTCAGTATTCATAACATTTAGAATTTCTACAACATTTATCAAACCAAATAATTAAAAACAAAGTTCGACCTTTTTGAAGACATTTTCTCACATAACGAATTTCAGGTTCGAGACTCTTGGAAGAATCAAAATAAACTTAGGTTTGAGACAGGCCCATATCAATGGCCAAACCCTTACAATCAAAATATTAACTGAGAGTTTATCAAGTTTCCAATAAGACTAAGCATACATGTTCAACATCGTAAAAGACAGTCACAAAAACAAATTATCTTATACATTGCTTAAGACTAAAACAGAGTATCTCGGCATCAACATCAGACAGTAGTATCACTCTCCTATTGTAAACATTATCTACAAAACCATATAAATACATGAAAACTAGATTACTATTTCCAAGTTCAACCTCTCATAATTTCCAAAGTCACCTCCTGAACCAAATAGGTTAGGGTTTCAAAGTTGCAAAACAAAACATTGAGTTTTGGCTCTCGGCCATCACCAAAACGACAACATTGATATCAATTAACATGGAACTTTCAAAGCTACCATCGAAACCTACAGGTTAGGGTTTTGAATGCACATCAGAAGGTTAAAACCTATGGCTCTTAGCCTATTAAGATTTAATATGCTAAGACAAAAAATATCAGCATTGCATTCCATTTCACAACAATAGCATATACAGGATCACTGAAAGAACAAGCACAGCATAAACACAAGAGACACAGATTTATCCTGGGAAACAATCATGGGGTAGAAAACCCAGCAAAGCTTCCTCAAAATAGATGACCAAAAAATACAAAGATGTATACCCTAGACATGAGCTCCTTCTTCTCCATAGCAGATCTCTCCCTCACCTATGCGCCAATCACAAGTGAGTGTAGTGTGTGTTAAATGAGGAACACACCTCCTATATTTATACACAACTCCGACTTGTATTTTACATTAACTAGGTTGGCCCCAACTTAATCACTTAACATAATGTGGTAGGGTCGACCCCACTAGGGTGGTCTAATAACCCCTTTAACCCACATGACTCATACAGGTCCGACCCCCACTAGGGAAGTCTAATAACCTAAGTTACCACATTCTCCACAGAGGAATAAAACATCTCCGTATATACAATAAGGTCTTCACGGAGGAATGAAACATCTCTGGAATAATAAAGTACAAATATAATATTCTTAGAAGTTACAATATCTCAACACTCCCCCTTAATGAGAAGGATATTATAACAACATCTACAGGAGCAAGGAGTCATCAACATCATACATGATACATCTATAAATCATTGGAAGCTTCATTAGTAACTCAAACAGTTACTGGAACATCAGCATCATCAGTATTGAGTCTTCATCTTCTGCAACATCATCATCTGGATCTACTGATCAACATCATCATCTGGATCTCACGATCAACAACCTATGGATCATCTCGATTTATAGCATCTGGATCATCTCAATCTACAGCATCTAGATCATCTTGATCTGCAGCATCTGGATCATCTCTCTACAGCATCACATCATCAACTGGATCCTCTCGATCAACACCATCACATCATCAACTGAATCCTCTCGATCAACAACATCATAGCAGCATACCCTGCAACACACATGATCCAATTACGGGATGATCAATCCCTCTCCTTTTAAGACAAGTCTCATGTCTATGGATGATGAAATCCAGATCCAATTCCCAGGATGATCAATCCTTATCAGTTTAAGACAAGTCTCATGTCTATGGATGATGAAATCCAGATCCAATTCCTAGGATGATCAATCCTGATCCTTTTAAGACAAATCCATGTCTAGGGACGATGTAGTCCTTGATACATTTAAGACAAATCCATGTCTAGGGACGATGCAGTCTGTGATCCATTTAAGACAAATCCATGTCTAGGGACGATGCAATCCGTGATCCATTTAAGACAAATCCATGTCTAGGGACGATGCAGTCTGTAATCCATTTAAGACAAATCCATGTCTAGGGACGATGCATTCCGTGATCCGTTTAAGACAAATCCATGTGTAGGGATGATGCAGCCCGTGATCCGTTTAAGAAAAATCCATGTCTAGGGATGATGCAGTTCATGATCCATTTAAGACAAATCCATGTCTAGGGACGATGCAGTCCGTGATCCGTTTAATACAAATCCATGTCTAGGGATGATGCATTTCATGATCTGTTTATGACAAATCCATGTCTAGGGACGATGCAATCCTGACCACAGTTCCAGTCCTTTTTCATACTGGATGTGACCTAGATCAGATCTAGGATTTACCACCACAGAGCCAGTCCTTTTTCATACTGGATGTGACCTAGATCAGATCTAGGATTTACAACCACAAAGCCAGTCCTTTTTCACACTGGATGTGACCTAGATCAGATCTAGGATTTACCACCACAGAGCCAGTCCTTTTTCATACTGGATGTGACCTAGATCAGATCTAGGATTTATCACGTACATTTTGAACTAAATGTTCAGGGACAATGTAGTCCTATCATGTACATTTTGAACTAAACGTTTAGGGACAATGCAGTCCTATCACGTACATTTTGAACTAAACGTTCAGGGACGATTTTGTCCTATCACGTACATTTTGAACTAAACATTCAGGGATGATGCAGTCCTATCAAATAAATTTTGAACTAAACGTTCAGGGATGATGCAGTCCTATCATGTACATTTTGAACTAAATGTTTAGGGACGATGCAGTACTATCACGTACATTTTGAACTGAACGTTCAGGGACGATGCAGTCCTATCACGTACATTTTGAACTAAACATTTAGGGACGATGCAGTCCTATCACGTACATTTTGAGCTAAATGTTCAGGGATGATGCAGTCCTATCACGTCCACTAGGGACCACTTTCTAGGAGACATATGTCTACGGATCTCTTTTAGGACATGTGTCCAAGGATGATACAATCCCTCTCGTCCACTAGGGACCATTTCTTAGAGACATATGTCTATGGATCAATTCAGGGACCGAAGTCCAAGGATGATACAATCCCTCCTCGTCCACTTAGACAAATTCTAAGGACCATATATCGACCTCATCGTCGGAACATGTAACCTCATCATAGACACAAGTGTCCTCATCATTGATACAAGTATCCTCATCATCGATACAAGTATCCACATCATCAATACAAGTATCCTCATCATCGATACAAATATCCTCATCATCAACCTTACCGTCGATGCAGGAAATCTCATCATCAACAACCATATCACTCCCCCTTTCGAAGAGGGTCCTTCTGAACTACACCAAGCCCGTCTCAGAAATACTCAAACTTTACTCAAGAGAGAGGTTTGGTCAATACATCAGCAACTTGTTCATCAGTGCTCACATACTCGAGCTTGATAGCTCCTTTCTGCATGATATCCCATATATAGAAATATCGGATCTCTATGTGCTTTGACTTATCATGGAACACTAGATTCTCTGTCATCTTGATACAGCTATGGTTGCCACACAGGATCATAGTGGGGTCCATCTCTAAGTCAAACAATCCTGATAACAACTTCTGAATCCATACCGCTTCACAACTAGCAGAGCAAGCAACTATATATTCCGCTTCAGCTGTGCTAAGAGCCACACTAGACCGCTTCCTACTAAACCATGAGATCATGGAAGATCCCAGATAATAACATCCTCCCGACTTGCTCTTCCTGTCTGATACACTTCCTTCCCAGTCAACATCTGTGTAGTCATGCAGTCTGAAGTCATGATCTCCAATATAACATAGATCAAAATCTATCGTACCCTTTAGGTACCTCATCACATGCTTTGCAGCTCGTCTAGGTTCCACTAGATACTGACTCAAGGTATTCACAGCAAAGCATATATCTGGTCTGGTATTTGTCAAATACATCAATGACCCAATAATCTTTCTGTACAGAGTCACATCCACTAAGTCTGAGGAATCATCAGCAAACAACTTCAAGTTGGAACCCATGAGAGTGGTCATGTCCTTATATTGCAACATATCAAATCTTTTCAAGATTTCCACAGCATACTTTTTCTCTGGTTGAGAAAGATTCCTTCCAAGCCTTTCCATACTTCTAGACCTAGGAAGTAATGCATCAATCCAATATATTTCATCTCAAATTCTGTAGCTAGCTTCTTCTTGATTTCCATGATCTATTTCTCATTCCCTGTTAGAAAGAGATCATCCACATACAATAATAGTATCATCCATAACCTTAAGGTAAAGGTTAGGATCAGCTTTACTTCTGCTAAATCCCAAGCTTGTCAAGAAGCTATCAATTATCTCTCTATGACTGAACATCATTCACACTCTGCATTTAATGATCTTCTTTATATCTATCCATGCCATCCCCTGTCAGATGGGTCTGTTGATACGGGCCTCAATATCATTCGAACTTTGTGGTGAGTTCCTTCTTGCATCCATCTAAGAGAAGAATGACATCTGTATATAGACACCATCTTCAACCTTGTAGCAAAGGTTGAAATCCGCATCACCCATGGTGATCATTAAGCTCATCAAATGACTATCGATCCTAGGTACTCGTACAGAGCCTGATTCACACTTCTTCTTCAATTACACCATTAAGAGAATGGTCTTATCTAGCCACTTGGAGCAAACATATCATCATGATCCTCTTCCTCTTTCTAAGAGAATCTTCTAGCCACGAGCCTTCTATAGTATGTTTGATTTGTAAGTCTTCTTGTTGAACATCCATCACTTGTTCGGTGTTCATCATTCTTCAAGATATTTCCTTCAAATCAAAGTTAATTACATGATTATTAATACTTCATAATCATCAAATCATGTTGACCTAGGTACCTGTTATGCATATATATATGATTCACATAGTTATGCAACTATCTTGACCAATACTTTGGCACAACACCTTTCCATATCCTGTATGCATACAATGGCTATCTAGATGCCTTCCATCTCTACTAGAACATACTATCAAGAGCATGCACAGCTCTCAGCATGTCAGCAAAGAGGTTTCATTTTAGATAAACAACAATGGAATGTTTGTCCAACTTACCCATCATATGCATATTAGTAGTATATTGTTCAATGCTATATGAATGCTCACACTATGCATGATATACTCTAGGAATACAAATATGCATACAAGCAATATCATTTACTATTTTAGAGATTCAATCAACAACTCAAATGCTTATCTTTTATGTTGAGTGGTTTCCTCCCGCTTGATCTCTATATGTCTTTAAACTTCTATTCATTCTGTACCACTATGCATGCTTAAGTGTGCACTAGTGTCATCCTCATGATCTCATACATAAACATACATTCATTAGTATAATCTCAATACTATCAAAACATTTTGTATGGTCATGATCATTTCATACACAGGTATACTTACCTAAGATCCTATCACAAGGTAGGATTCTAACTTGATAGAGGAAAACATACCTGGATTATCATGCTTGGTTATGTCTTAACACACCCAAACAATATTTTCTTTGTTCTCTTCAATGATTTAGAGACCTTGTGCTAGAACCTGCATATCTCATAGGTTAAGCATAGTAGAACAAAGTCATACATACCTCATAAGTAGAGCTTCTATGTGATCATAGATTATGGATGAGTCTTTGTCTTCATGTCATCACGGTCATAGAACTTGATTTGTCTTTCTTGATGCACCTATAACTTGTTAGTAGACAACATCATCCTCATACAACACCACATGTGCATTAGTACAATCATATAACCCTAATCAATGAATGTCTTCTATCATTCACATGCATTCATACTTTTACTAGGGTGATAATACAATTCTAATATTAATCAAGATTGTACTAACCTCAATAATATGAAGACAAACATATCATAAACTTAATCATCAACATATTTCAACACATACCTGTATCTCCTCAAGTCATACCTGTCAGGATTTCTTGTAGTCTTCTTATGTAAGGCCTTATTAGCCTCATCTCCCCCTAAAACTGGATCTGGAGTTAGATTAGGGATTTTCTGAGAAACCCTAAAAATTCAAATTTTGAATTTCAAACTTCTGAATGGATGGAAAGATGTGGCTTGCTGAGCTGATAAAGCTGGTATACTTCAATTTTGAATACTGCAAAATTTGACCCCTCAAAATTGCCTTTGAAACTTCTGGATTCACTGGACATGACCCCGAACTAGGGTTTGATAAAGCCCACCCTTCTTCCCAATCAAAAGGTTCGATCCAAAGCTCTAAACTTCGATTATTCTGAGAAGCTTCCAGCCGTGGTCACAGACTTAAAAAATTCCAACTTTTGCAGAAGCCCTAATTTTCCACCTTTCCAATCAAAATACCGAACTAGGTTTGATCAAGCCCAGCCTTCTGACCAACCAAAATTTTTGATCTTGATCTCTAAATTTCTATTTTTCTGAGGATCATTTAGCCGTGGACTCTGATTCCAAAAATTCCAACTTTCTCGGAAGCCCTAAATTCCCACAGCAGTGATAAGCCAAGAATGAAGGTGCTCAGAATCCAATTCTGTTTTGACAGAAATATGCACCTGATTGTTTCTGGTGCATATCTGAAATTAAGAATCCACATGATCTGAAGGTTTGGCCTGTGGTAGAATGACCTGTCATATTTCCAACCCCATAGGTCTGACCTCAATTGGATTCTCTGAGAGAGAGTTATGTCAAGTGTCGCAACGTGACCTTTTTATGGGATAAAACAGGAGAGAAAACTTGTACGGCATGCCACATGTCACTGGTTCAACTTCGGCCTCTAAAAACCTTAGCTGAGAAACTACAGTCTGTTCTCTACCTATCACTTTTTACAAAATTTCATTTGGAACTTCCTAGCCCAAGTTGTGACCTTTTTTCCTAGGTCGCCTATTTATGACTGAGATCTGGAAGAGGCACAAACCCTAACTTGCACTGATCATAAATCACAAAGTACAACGAATTAGAGGTTTTCCTTTGGAAAAATGGTACAAGGGGATGTTATCTATGACATGTTAAGGTTTCAGATCTTGAACCTTCTCCAAAATGTATTTATAGAGAAATTTCCACGATGACTGGTTTTTGCTATATAAAACCCTAACCTTCAAATTGTCGCAAGTGAAGCAAGTGTCGTAAGTGACATACATTACCTTCCTTCAGGTTAGCTCTAAAACCATGTTAATATTTAATATGTCAAGACAGAAAATATCAGCATTGCATTCCATTTCACAACAATAGCATATACAGGATCACTGAAAGAACAAGAAGCACAACATAAACACAAGAGACACAGATTTATCCTGGGAAACCCTCATGGGGTAGAAAACCCAACAAAGCTTCCTCAAAATAGATGACTAGCAAATACAAAGATGTAAACCCTAGACATGAGCTCCTTCTCCTCCATAGAATATCTCTCCCTCACCTATGCTCCAATCACAAGTGAGTGTAGTGTGTGTTAAATGAGGAACACACCTCCTCTATTTTTACACAACTCCGGCTTGTATTTTACATTAACTAGGTCAGCCCCAACTTAATCACTTAACATAATGTGGCAGGGACAACCCCACTAGAGTGTTCTAATAACCCCTTTAACCCACATGACTCATACAGGTCCGACCCCCAATAGAGAAGTCTAATAACCCAAGTTACCACATTCTCCACGGAGGAATAAAACATCTCCGGATATACAATAAGGTCTTCACGGAGGAACGAAACATCTCCGGAATAATAAAGTACAAATATAATATTCTTAGAAGTTACAATATCTCAACATAGCCATCATAAACACACAATAGTTCAAAACATTAAAACACCACATATTCTGGAGCATCGCTCACAGTCTCAAAATACGTAACCATCATTAAGTTTTGGAACCAATTCTTTTCATTAAACTAGAATAGCCGAAGGATAAAACCCTCTCTAATGTCTACATCCTTTTAAAAAGTGACCTACGCAGAAAACAAACACTATAGGCTTAACGCCGAATGGGTTGAGTATTTCATCCTCCCTAAGCTGCCAGTCAGTTCACAAATATCACGTCGGAGGTTATTTTTTCCATAGCCTTACTTTAGAAATGAAGTCTCGGCTAAGAACATAAGAAGGTCCAACAGTTACCAAACTGAAGCCATCAGGAAAACCACCGAAGCTTACTATTTCCATTGCAGTTGCCATCATTCACAATTCAAGCTTGGAAACCAAAGCCAAAGGAACCTGCCACACAACCAAGAGTCTGGTCAAACGAGTATCATCAAAGAAGTTTCATTAAAACAAAACAAACAACAACTGCAACTCATAAACTAATAGAAGAAGACAGGTTCGAAACCTATACATTACCTTTAAATAGTTACTTATGGAGCAATGACACCATAGCTATTGTTAAAACATACCCATCACCTCACCACCGAATGCGACGAAGGTTGGAGACAACTCTGAGAATCATCACTTGACATTCAAGGAAAACTGAATACTAGATCAACCTACACGCAGGACTATCATTAACCCTGGAGTCTTCCCAACATCAAAACTATTGTTGTAAACTTGCACAATAGGGCTCGGCTCTTAAGCTATTTATAGGTATCAGAAAAACACCTTTAGGTCACGGGTTCGAATCATGGGAAGAATCTCCCAGAAACCTGCTAATGAAACCCTGAAGTTTCTCAGGCATATCGACCTCTCCACAGAGCCACTCTCCAAAACATTAAATGCCAAAGGAAACAATAATCTCAAAACTTAGTGGTGATTAGGGTTAAGTCCCAAAGCCCGAGAGTGTCATAAGATCAATGGTGGGGATCTTTCATCACAACAGATCGTAATTCGAAGCACCAACTGCATTAAAACCATATTTAATAACCATTGCCACCATGGAGAACAGCTAGGATAGCCTCCAACAAAACCATGTACAGCTCGACCCCATCGACTGCATGCTCACTAAGCCTTCACGTGTTAAGTACCACGATGGCAGCCACCGAGTTTTTCGACCGAGATGGTAGATAGGAGTGTTAAATGCCAAGGTTGGATGCGAATGCCTGCCAGCACATGTCCACTACACTATTAATTACCTAGTCCTTATCATGTTGTTATATTTGTAAACCTGTCATAGCATAAATCTTATGGTAAGTCATAGTTTGCATTATGGTAATAATTCGCTAGACATCATTCCTATGTTTCAAAGGGTCCACAATGGTGATTATAATTTCATAACTATTATGTATATAGAAACAATGCATAAGCTTTTGCTTATAGGATTTGCATAGATAGTTTATATGCTATAGAACTTATATCGGATTTACATATAGTTTATTTGATATAGGATTTTCATGATATTAGCATATAGTTTACAATATAGGAATTATATTGTAAAGTGACATATAGTTTATACTATAGGATATGCATAAGACTTTGCATATAGTTCTTGCACAATAGTTGCATATAGTCGATACATTAAAGGATTTGTATGATAGTTACATACAGTTTGCATATAATAGAAACAACATGGTAACTAGATAAAGTTTGCAAACCATAGGATAGAGCATGAAGTACTTAGCTCACAACTTTTAAGACTTAGTCAAGTCATCATAATAATATGAGCCTATATATATAATGTACAAAGTATGAAATAAATAGTATGGGAAATGAGAATAAGTATAGCAGACAAGCAATTTAATATGAAAACTAGATTATAACTGAAGAGATCTCACCCAGATACATTTCAATATTATTTCTCTAAATCCATTAAGACATTTGGAGACTACTAAAAACTAGTTAGGAACTCTTCTGTCACACTTCATAAACATTAGTGCTCTCACCTGTAATCTGGGAAAAGGAAGGTTCAAATGCTCTAGCATAAATGCTAAGTAAGCCTCGGGGTACCCTTAGGACCCCTTCGTCATCAAAAGAAGAACAATAGTTAGCACTTATAACCATTAAATTTTGATTGAACATTGACATCAGTAATCTCCAATGCAGCGGAGACAAGAAACATACATCAGCATCTTAAGGAAGATTTTCATTTCAACTCTTAACAAGTCGCAAAACAATACAGTTATATGATCATTACAAACATTTAGTTCAACAAGACGACATAGAAGCATTTATTATAATTTCGCACAGTTAGTTTATGCATTAAATGCTACGCTGAAAAATTTTAAATTTTTGTGAATTTTTGGGATGTTACAAATTCTTATTCCTGAGTAAGATCTCTTGAATGGAAGAATATTGTAGAGATGCAATCAATGGATCACGGGGATCGATCCATGATACCACTTGTCCGACGATCTCTGTAGAAACATTTTGTATATTTTAAGGATTTTCCTAAGTATTGTCTCTTTAAAATGGAACGAATATGGATCCATTTTGATTTCCCAGACTTCCAGCGATATTCTAGCCATAGCTGTGTCTAGAGCAGATATGTTGAAGGAGTGAAACTAGTTGGACTCTTCAAGCGATAGGTCCGCCTTATTTTTAGGTAGTAAGGAAACTCTTAGAGTTTCTCCCATAAGAGCTTGAGTTTTAGCAACAATTTGTTCTAGATATTGGGCCTTATCATTGAATATTCTTGATTTCACTCGATCCAGATTTTCCAAAGGATAAACTTTGGTAATGTCAACCAGCAATTTTTAAGACCTGCTTTTTGATCCAAGGTCCCTTGATACATTTGGTCCCATTTAGTAATAGTTTGGTGGATATTTCCTGGAAGATCGAATTTTCCAAACTAGACCAATAGGTCCCAGACATTACGGGAAAATGGGCAATTTAAAAAAAGGTGTTGAATGGATTCTTTACTATTGTTGCAGAGAGGACAGTGAAACGTTCCAGCGAATCCTCTTCTTTCTAGGTTCTCTCCGGTTAGAATTCTTCCATGCACTAGAGTCCAGATGAAAATGTCGATTTTTGGCAAGCTTGTAAAATTCCAGATTATTTTCCAAATCAAAGGATTGTTGGTAACATTTGGGTAAGCAGAGAAAAGGTTGTAACCTTGAACAGAGGTGTATTCCCTAGATGTAAATCCCCAACCTCGTTTATCTTTAGCTCCTGTAGCCATTGAGGCTAATCCTATTAGATAGGAGAGGAAAATTCTATTTTCATCTTCGATCTCTTCAGGGAAGTTAGGTAGAGACCAATTGATCCAAAGATGAGGCGGTTTGGGTTCCCAACTGGAGATATCCCAAAGAGTTATTAATCCTTTATTGTCTAGCCATATGTTAAAATTTCGAATTGGTAGGGAGGAGAGAATAGGATTTCCCAAGATGGAGTCTTGCCAAAGACTCACATGCTTACCATTTCCAGGAATCTAGAAAAGTTCATCTTTGAAGTGGGGAAGAGCTTTCTTGCAGAGGGAGAATATAGGGGATCCTTTCCTAACCAAAGGTTCAAAGTCCAGGAACCATCACCTTGGGCCAAGAAAGTATTTATGTCTAAGAACCTGACTACTCCAAGTAGGTTTCATTCCAATCAGGTTCCAAAGAATTTTTGCTCCCACGGCCAAATTTTGGTATTTTAAATCTCTAACATGGAGACCTCCCTCCAACCAAGGAAATTTAATTTTCTTTCATCTAATTAGAGCGAACTTATTTCTACCATTGTTTTTCCCTCCTTGCCAAAGGAAGGATCACAACAAACCTTCAATAGTGGCTAGAATTCTAGCTGGAGCCAACATAATGGAGCATTGGTACAGAGGGAAACTATTTAGTACAGACTTTATAAGGACAAACTTCCTTGCCAGATTTAACCAAGTTGTTCCCCAGGAAAGGATTTTTTTCCTGATTTTATCAACAAGAGGATTCCAATATGAATTTTTTGGTTTGCTTTTGAATATTGGGACACCCAAATACTTAAAGTGATCCCAATTGGTAACTCCGTCAATTCCTGAAATTCGAGCAATATCAGACATCTCGCTTGGATTAATATTCGAACTATAAATCATACTCTTCCCTAGGTTTAATTTGATGCTAGAGGCTTTGCAGAAGGAGTCCAGTTTGGACTTGAACCTTCTTGCTATATGATGGTTGGCGCCTCCTAGCAATATAGTATCATCTGCGAACTGTGCGTGATTAATATTTTTAGTTCCATGAGCCATTCTGATGCCAATTAATTCTTGGTCCTTCCTGGCTTGTTCGAATTGAACACTAAGCACTAAAGCTTGGATTTCATAGAGCAGGGGAGAGAGAGGGAAACCTTTCCTAAGGCCTCGAGAGGCTTGAAAGAAGGTTGTTTCTCTTTCATTGACGAGGGGATATCCAAGGGTCACTTATACAGGCTTTGACCCAACGAATGAAACTAGGATCAAATCCAAACCTTAGCATCACCTGTAAAAGAAAGGAGTGACAAACTCTGTCAAAAGCATTAGCTAAATCTATTTTCACCACCATGCCTCTTTCACGATTATTTAGGCTGGAGTGGATTGCCTCTTGAACCAAAATGATATTGTCCCAAATTTTCCTGCCTTTGATGAAACCTCCTTGATTCTCTGGTATGATGGGAGGCAGGATGCCTTTTAATCTCTTAGCCATAATTTTGGTGATTATTTTGTAGCTGATATTACATAAAGACATGGGCCTAAATCTATTGAAAGAAACTGCATCTTTTTCTTTGGGGATAGAGATAGGAAGGCTGAATTTGTGCTACCTCCAATTTTATCACAATGCTGAGATTTTAACACCATTTTAAGCAAGTCCTTATGAACAATATCCTAGCAAACCTTAATGAACCTAGCGTCGAATCTGTCTGGGCCTGGCGCTTTATCCTCTTCCATGTCCTCCACAGCAGATTTTAGTTCTTCTAGCATGATCCTTTGAGTAATACTCTTGTTATCCTTTCTATTGACCAACCTAGGAACTAAATCCAGAAGATCAGGACTAGGCAGATTTGTAACAGGATCTGTAGAGTAGATAGCACTGAAGTGACGAGATCCTTCCGCTTTTATTTTATCAAATTCTGTGACAACTTGGTCTTGGGAGTGAATCTCTTGAACTGTTTTATAATGCTTCCTCGCTTCTGCTTGTTTATGGAAAAAGGCAGTGTTTCAGTCCCCGGCTTTAAGCCAGAGACTCCTTGAATTTTATCTCCAAAGCTCTTCATCTTTCCTACAAGCAGCATGCAAATTTTGCTAGAGAGTTACTTCTTTTTCTAAATATTCTTTTGTAATCATGGATTCCTCCATGGACAGTTGATGAGCCTCTAAAGCAAGCAGGGCTTGGATTCACTTTGAGAAGGGGACAGAGCAGATTTGGCCCACAATTTGAGAGCTCTTTTAACTCTTTTCAACTTTTCTTCCCAGACGTAGAAGGGTGAGCTCGAGACAGGAGTTGACCATTTTTCAGTTATAAGACCCATGAAATCATTGTGAGAGGACCATAGAGGGCTAAAGTGAAAAGATATAGGCCCTAGATTCTGATCTTTTTAATCTCTAGCAGGATTGGTTTATGATATAAACCCCCAAAAGGCAGAATTTTAGAGGAGGGATTTATTCCAAGCAGAAGAAAGGAATCTTGGATCAGAAATCTATCAAGTCTGGCTACTATATGCCCTGGACCCATCCTCCTATTAGTCTAGGTATACTTCCCCTTAGGTGGGATGACATTAGAAAGGTCCCAATCTAAGATAAGCTCGTCAACTAGCTCCCTTATAGGATCTCTGACCAAGGACCCTCCTCTTTTTTCAACTTGATTTAGAATGACATTTAGATCGCTAGCTAGAATGCCATTTTCTAGCGTTGTATTACTCCTTACTTCCCTCAAGAGATTCCAACAATCTTTTTTTTAGCAAAAAGGGCAGGGACATAAATATTAAAAATATTTACCTGGATGTTAGAGACTTTGTGTAATAGTTTAGTGAGAATCCAGTGGGTGCAATGCTTGGATTCGATCAATTCAAACTTCTGATCATCCCAAACCGTTCCAATTCCTCCGGAGGCTCCCCTGGAACTGACAGCGAGTCCTCTTCCTTTTTTCCAAAATTTTCCACTTAATTGGAGAAATGTTTCTTCCTCCATCTTTGTCTCCTGGATCAGTAAAAGGTCTGGTTGGGATATTCAGATCAAATCTGTCATAGCATCTACCTTAACTTTACTTCCTAGACCTCTACAATTCCAGGAGAGAGCCTTCATTGCATACTTTTGATAGAAGAAGGAATCCCTTTTTGGGATTTCCCTTGTTGACGTGTATTTCTGGGATTTTGAATGAGTTTTTCCAAGGTTTGTTGGGAACCTTGAAGCTTGTCCTTGTACATGGCTTGCTCCCCTACTTCTTTAGTCATTTTCCTTCCTCTTACTTTCTTCTTACGAGGTGTAACCATCTCGAATTCCCCTTCATCGGAGTCATTTTCATCTTTTGTATCCTCCTGACATCCGCCTTCCTTTACCACTGTTGCTCCTGACTCTGAGTGGTTCGGAGGGGCGACATATTTCTCGGATTGAATTGGTGGAGCTACTTCTTTTTCAGGATCTTTGATTTCCTCATTGTTAATTTCCTCTAACCAGAGGTTCAAAGCTATTCCCTTTGGCCTTCTGGAGTACAGGATTTTATTCCGAAGGGGATTTCCCCTGCACATTCTTTTTTATCTCTTTTCTTGGTGCTTGCCTACCCTTTGTGTTCGACTTGGTTTTCTTTACTGCTTGCCACCCTTCTTCCTTTTCCTGTTGAGCTTCCTATTTCTGAGGGCAGTTGCAGAGAAAATTCCCATATTCATGACAACCTCTGCACTTGAATGGCAGTTGTTCGTAATCCAACTTTTGAAAATGATACCAGGTTCCGACTGAATCTTGATAGCCTCATGTAAACCGGCTTCAAGATCTACCTCCACGTAGATCCGAGCGCAGGCGTACTGGTCTTTGGGACTTTCCATGCCAATAAATCTTCTCAGGGCGTTTCCGATTGTTTTTAGAGATTATGGGTTCCAGCAATGAATTGGCAGGCTTGGTAGCCTAACCTAGATTGGGACGGATTTTGGGATATCTTCCTTAGGGTCAAAATACGGCGTCCATCTGTTCAAATAGAGACCTTGTGGCCCCATGAAGTAAGGGCCATTATAGAAGATTAAGTCCCTATCTTCCTTCGAATCAAAGTGGAACAAAAAATAGCCTCGGCCTACTGAGTATGAAGCTACATTTTGAGTAACTAGAAGCCTCCAATTCCTTTGAACCCAACTTTTGGTGGATCTTAGGGACGGCGAAAGACCGGTGAACTGCCCTATCAGAGCTCGATCTTCCAATGAAAGAGTAACCCAAATGGTATCCTCTGGTGGTAGGGAAACAACGAGCACATCTTCTAACCACTTGAAAAACTTCAGGGGGGCTCCACTGGCTGCCTTCTTGCTTTGCGAAGATACTAATCGGGTAAAGGTGTCAACGTTGGTGGGGATCGATGAGGAGGACGACACCGATCTACCCTCACTAGTTTCCATGGGGAACTTCGAAAGTGTCAGGTTGTCAGAGGAACAACCTTCAAGCGTTCCTTTCCATGGATAATCTTAAGGACCCATACTTATTTAAAAGTGTATAAACCTTGGCGAATCTTACCAATTCCTAAAATATCAACTATAAAATATTTGGCGATATTTTTCCAAATTTATTTCAATTTCTAAGGATTTTATATAGTTTATATAATAATTTGGCGATTTTTAGAGTGAAAAAAGTTTACCCCATCAAAATTGGGTGAAACAGGGCTTCAAAAAATGCAAATTGGCGAATCTTTTTTTGGAAAAAAACATGGAAAAATAGCCCATGGGATAAATTTCGCCCCTAAAATTATCCTTGTTCCTTTCTCAATGCAGCTCTCGAAAAAAACTGTGTGCATAAGTTAGGAAGGGCGGTGTGCATTCCAGCAGAGGTTAAGCTGCATGCATAATCTCGTTGGTGTGCATCATAGTGCGGGATGATCTCCAATTCATAAAATTAATTATTAATCATCCTTAAGATAATATTTAAACTTTCAAATTCTCAAAACCATAATCTTGTATTATCCAAATTGATCTTTCAAATAATCTATTTACAATATATATATATATATATGAAAGGTAAGTTTTAAGGGTTAGTGCAAATAATGGTGAATTATTTATTATCCAAATTTATCTTTCAAATAATCTATTTACTATATATATATGAAATGTAAGTTTTAAGGGTTAGTTCAAGTAATGGTGAATTATATGTGAGATCTCTCCTCTCAAAGTTGGGGAGGTTATGGATTCAAGAAATTTTTTATCTTTTCTTGGGATTACGTAAACATTATGTAAGGGTGGGAAGAAAGAGTAGTTGACACTTAAACCTTTAAACTAATCACAACTATGGGGATTTAAGAATTATTTTCTTTAAATTTTTTAAACATAAAAATAAAATTAGAAAAAACAAGTAACTCTTTATCTTTTTTAAAATCAATATATCAAAATTTATCTTAATTGACATTAACCACTATAATCATCACCATCATCCTATTAATTTATTTAAAAATAATAAAAATATTGAAATACCATAATTTTTTAATGTTTTGTAAATAGTACTATTTTTTTTCTTCTTTTAATCGATTGATTTTTAATGTTTTTGTCATCGCTATTGTAGCTACTGATCACATAAAATGTCAATCGTGGTAGGTTGCGGAAAGGTACCTCGATCTCAACAATCGATCAATATATTAAGATGCTATCTTATTTTCTATAAAATATTGTCAAATTTTATCCCATGAGGATAAACTTCAATTTTTTTTAGGGGGAAGGAGACCATAAAGTTGGAAATTTTGTTTTTTCTTTTATTGTATTTTACAGTCTGTTCTATTTCCGTTATTTAATAGAATGTGTGTTTACTGTATCATCATGTTCTTTGCAATATATCTCTGTATATGATTCTGTATATGCTATCTTATTTCATTCCTGCATAAATTCGGATTAGTGGTATCAGAGCGGTCTGCTTTTTTATTGTTTCTCGGTGCATGCCCCGGATGAGGTCAGGATACAGAGAGTTGGGTCTCGAACTAGTTTCACTTGGGGAAGACCACTATCGCCGCCCCAAACGACCTCCCATGGTGGAAGAAAAGAGAGACGATGGAGAAGTAGATCCTATCAAGTCGTTGCTCGAGGAATCCCTCGTGCTACAAAGGAACAAGATGATGGATAATTTCGCCCAGATCCTTCGATGCATGCTGAAGGCAACAGATACACCTTCGACAAGCAGCTGTTTCGAAGATGAGACTCCCTTCAAGGTACAAGTTAACTTTGATATCCCTTTATTTGAAGGCCAAATTGATGCCGATGCCATAGATAAATGGTTGAATATACTAGAAGGGTATTTCTCTGTCCACAATTTTTTCGACAGGGAAAAGATCATCTTTGCACTCTTCAAGGCCATTCCCCATGTCAAACATTGGTGGGAAACTTATTGTGAACAAAAATCATCAGACGAGTCTGGATTGTTTGAATATTCCAATCCCACTTGGGCCTCTTTTATAGATGCCGTGAAGGAACAATATTACCCTATTGGAAACTATGATGACCAGTATACAAAATGGACCATTCTGCACCAAGAGAGGGACCAAACTGTGTTGGAGTACACCAACAAATTTCATACCTTGCGCACAAATATAGGTATCAAGGACTCCGAGCGGCACCTAGTACTGAAATATCGTAGTGGCCTACACCGACACATACGAACAGAGATGGATTTCCTAGAAATCTCTTCACTCGAATCCGCCTATCGATATGCTGTCAAAATTGAGCAGAAATTTCAGCAAAAGAACAAGCGTGACTTTGGACCTATGCAGAAGCAGGGTAAGGGAAACTCTGGCTCGCAGAACATGGGGTAGGGATAGGACAACTAGTCCCAACCACAAGCGAAGAAGGGTAACAAAAAGACAAAGAAGGACACCGGGAAGTGGTGTGAATTCCACAAAATCCCTTGGCACAACACTGATGAATGTCGCTCAAAACAGTCATTGGTGGCTGAGATCAAAGCTTCAGAATCAAATCCCAGTTACGATTCTGACTCAGAACCTAATTTCATAGCCGTGCGGAAAGGGAAGGAGATCATTGATGCAGAACCCAGTGTTGTTGTTGCCACCACATAGATTTAACCAGAGGAACCTGAAGAGTCGGAGGTAGAGGAGCGCCTTTTCCACTCACAGATGTGGGTGAAGGGAATTCCCCTACACTTTATTGTGAACAACGATAACCAGAAGAACCTGATCTCAGCAGAAGTCATCAAGAGACTGAAGCTACCAATAACACCACACCCACAACCATACACCATTGGATGGCTAAGCCAAGGACGAGGGATCTGCGTCAATCACCAATGTCGCCTACCATACGGCATCAAGCCCTTCAAAGATGAGGCATTGTGTGATGTGGCCCACTTGGAGTATGTGATGTTCTTTTAGGACAACCATATATGTGGAAGCGTCATGCTGTATATGAATCACGACCCCGCAGTGTCATTGTCACTTTGGGAGGACAACTCTATCGGATACCAGAGATAGTTGCACTTACCCCAACCAAGCAGGGAAGGAAGATAATCTCCCACACTAGGAAATTTTCCCTATTTGCAATTGCCACCAAAGGAGAAAATCATATCGTAGAGACATCCACAACCTTTTCCCATTATCCCTCTACTCAGCAAAAACAAGAAAAACAGAAGTTTAGTGTAGCATCGCCTATTCGAGTACCTTTGTAGTGCAACACCACGCATTCAAGGTGCTTCCCCAAAAAGAAATCATGCACACCAGTGCAGACCAAGGATACCATAACAACCAAAACTGTTGAATAGCTCCAGCACAGCCAGCAACAACAATTACAACCCTCTGAAGATTTCAAATAAAGGAAACCTTTTCGCTTCAGCAAACACCGCACCAGGAGCTGAACTCAACACACATTTCGACATATGATAAGGGATTTAACGCAATGGAGACCATTGCTTCCTAAGGAGGGAGGATTGAAGGTGGATATCGGTGGCAGCCCACCTCTTCCTACTGGCTCAAAACAGTCTTCTAGTAATTTTGGAAAATTACTATTTTTAACAGTTTTTCGGGCCCTGAACTTCCAGAGCCATTTTGAGGCCCTAAACGACGTTTTTTCGTCGTCGAATTCTCGAGCAAATATCAGTACTGCATGCCTACCCGCCCCATGTGTTGAACTCGAGATTTGCTGACCCTTTTTGTAATCTTTGAATAGATCTTTCCAACGAGCTATTGTACGCCCCAAATGGATATCGTATGCAAAAGTTACAACCCCGGGAAGTTGATGTACTAACTTACCCAAACGGGGCCCACATGACTTTTGGTGCTTCATCTCCTAAGGTTAGGTTTCTGGATGTTTGGGATTCTTTCCTTCATGCTTATGATAAATAGACCCTTTCGGCCTCTCTTTGTATTCATCTTGGCACGAATGAGCATAGCGACTGCATCTCTTCTTAGAGATAGCTACCACCATTCTAACTATTGTATTTTACAGTCTGTTCTATTTCCGCTATTTAATAGAATGTGTGTTTATTGTATCACTGTGTTCTTTGCAATATATCTCGATATATGCTGTCTTATTTCGTTCCTGCATAAATCTGGATCGATCCAGGTGGATATCGGTGGTGGCCCACCTCTTCCTACTGGCTCAAAACAGTCTTCTGGCAATTTTGAGCCAGTAGGAAGAGGTGGGCCACCACCGATATCCACCTGGATCAGACACTTTGCAAAAAATCGATAATGTCAAAAATATTATTACTTCTAAGTTTAAAGAGAAATTGTGATGTGGTGAAAATTTAGCAGTTAAGAGAAAATTAAGATACTATAAGGAGATCATTAACCCTAATTTGGAAGATCAAAAGTATCACTTAGTAGTAACTAGTTCAAGGAAGAAAATTAATATAGCCAAGATTAGAACGAACTCTCATGAGCTCCATAGCGAAACAAGGTGTTGGTCTATTCCTAAAACTTCGTGGGCAGAAAGGGTTTGCCATCTTTGTGAGTCTATGAGTGTTGAGGATGAAAATCACTTTCTCTTAGACTGCCCTGCTTACACCCACATTACATCTGGGTTTCATTGTGTTTGCTACAATACAAACCTCCTAACTTGCCAAAACTATAATGAGCTCGGAAAACTTCTCGCCAAGCTTTTTGAGCACATGAACAAAATTTTAAAGCAAACCAAATAACACCTTAAGGTCCGATAAACCAAAATTGGTCTCAGTGAACATTAATCATCATCATCATCATTTTCATTATCATTATTAAAATTATAACTTTTATCAAATGATCTTTTAAATAATTTATTCACAAAATTATAATTTATATATACTGGAAAAAAATAATTCTCAAGTTCAAGTCTCGTGGATGCTAACCACGGTAGGCATCACCATCATCGTCAAAATTGAAGATCTATTCATTTATTTAAATATAAATTCACAAATAATAAAAAAATAATACATAAATTCACGAGTAATAAAAATATTGAAACATGATAGATTTTTTTGTTTTGTTTTTGTGTATATTACTATTATATCGAAACTTGATAGATTTTTTCTGCTTTGTGCATATTACGAATTTTCTTCCTTTATTTTATCATGATAAGCGATGGGATTTTAATGTTTTTGTCGTCGCTAATCTATCTACTAATCACATAAAATATCAATCATGGTAGGCTGCTGAAAGGTACCTCGATACCAACAATTGATCAATATCTTAAGATGCTATCTTCTTTCCATAAAATATTGTCAAACTTGATCCCATGGGGATGAACTTCAAGGTATTAATTATTTTTTTGGAGAGGAGGGCATAAAGTTGGAAAGTTTGTTTTTTATGTGTAAGTCATTGAATTTCATGCGGTATGGTGATCATTTTATCATTTTCTTTATAAAAAAGAAAAGAAGATATCCATATGGACTAAGCATCTTTATAATTAATTTATTAAATTTGTTTGATAATGATAAGATCAATGTCTTATAAATTTAAAAACAAAAGGAAAGATATCTATATAAACCAAGCATATTTAAACTTATTGAATTTATTTGATAATGATAGGATGATCATCTTATTAATTATGCAATTTATTAATTTTAATTATGGACGAATATTTAAAAAAATACATTAAAATTTAATTTTTGAAAAGTATTTTTTATTGATTTTAAAATATTGAAGTTTTAAAAATAATTTTATTTATTGTTTTATTTGATGATATTGGTTATTATTTTATATCATTTATTTTAAAAGTAATTATGAGAAAATTTTAAGTTTTATATGTATCAAATTTAAATAAATTTGTTAGGATCAAATTTTGAGATGAAGCTAAAGATATATAATTATATTAGTTTAAGATGATTAACATTTACTCTAATTATTAGTTTTTCCAAATAAATTCTTTAATCAATATTAGGTTAGTAATTTTATGTTTTCCAAATAAGTTTTTTAGGCAATATTAGGTTAGTAATTTTATGTTTAAATGAATAGAATGAGAGCTTCTAAAAAATGATTTTTTAGAATGAAGTAATACCTTCCATTGAATGAGGAAGCAAGGAAATTGAGATATTGACACTTTGAAGTGACTAGATGTGTGGGAAAATCAACCTTTTAAGAAGGGGTAAGACCTATTCACATAGGAAATTTAAGAAAGCTTTGTGTTAGAGGGCTAATCCACTGGTATATGTGTCAATACTTGATATTCCAACACAAGAATCAAGGTATGGCTAGATTTACATAATCTACATATTTATTACAAAGGGGCTCAACAAGAGCATCACGTCACTTACAAGAATTGAACTTGGGTGGGGAGTGTAACAATCAATCCTCCCAACCACCCAAGCTACATCTGCTAAAGACTAAAATAAATCTTCTCTAAAGATTGGAAAATAGTTTTTTGGAACTATTCAAGGAGCATTGAACATGAGGTTTTTCATTTTATATAAAAGATCCTTAACCATTTCTGTTAAAAAAAAGGAGCATTGAACATGAGGACAAGAAAGGCCTTCATGTTATTTTAAATAGAAGTTGCACCTCTACCATTGTTGGTTTATTATGATTAAGAATTTGTATCAATAGAGTTTAGATTTATGACCTAGAATACTCAAAAACCTCATCCCCTTTGTTTATGTATGCAAATGTTTATTTGAGTCTTATTTTCCTCCTCCTTTATTCTATGTTTATTGTTCAATCATTTTATCATTGTTTTTCACTCTTATTAAGGGATAATGTCTTACATTGTCCACTACAATTTAAATTAGCAGTTATAGTTTTTTTTCACTCTAGTATGAACGAAATTACATTGTTTTAAGGTGGTAAGAACCTCCCCCATATTTGGTTCTAGATTCTAGTTTTCCTCCCTTTCTTATATGATGGTCATGTAATGATGATGATAATGATGTTACCCTACATTGGGATTGACATTGGTCTATTGAAACTTAATAAAGATAAGTTAATCATTTTGTTTTATCATATTGTTCCTTATCTCAAATAGATTGCAAATAATATTACGAAGCTATGATTTGGTTTCAAGGTTTAACACATCATATATACCAACTGTGTTAAAAATGTTTTGGAAATGATATATAATTCCTATGTAGCCTCTACACTCCAATAGAAAATGTGTTTCATATTATATCTTGTTAGAATTGAAACTTTACATGTTTTAGGGTGGTTTGGGTTTTAGTTTGTACCAAATCTTGACATATTTCCCTTCCTTTCTTGATTTGGCTTGATCTAAAAAATATAGATCCGCTACAAGGAAAATAGACATTTGCAAGGGTTTTTAACGTTAGGGAGAATTATAAAAAAAAACCTCTACAAAAATGTCTGCTAAGAAAGCACACATTTTTGCATAGGTTTTCGTAGAGGTATTTTATAACTAAAAAATCTAGGCAGACAAAGACTTTAGTGGAGGTTCATTTTTAAGTATTTGACATACATAATGGAGCACTTGTGCATCACTATTTAAGATTCATCAGTGCACCTTATATAATCTAAAGCATTGTTTCACTATATATTTTTTAAGCATCAGTGCAATATATATTTTATGCAGTATGAAATCCTAATGACAACAATGGTAGAAATAATGATAACAATAACTAAATATTTGAAGGTAATAATGTTGATGTTGTAATAATAAACATTGGTGTTCTTAATATAAGTATGAGCACCAATGCATCATAATTAAATGTGCATCAATACATATTACATGTATTAATTCTTGTATTTTATTAATCTAACAAGGAGAGTCAATGCATCATAATCTAACATGCTCCAATACACATTATACACATATGTTCTTATATTTTATGAATCACATTAGCTCTCTACTATATACAATGCATCATCGATGCATAGATACATTGATGCAAGGGAATTTGGTCCAACAAGAACAATTGAAGTGAACCGACTGGAGTCATTTGTTGACTGTACCAGACAAAGTGACCAAAGAAGAGGAGTCGACGTGAGATGAGTCGTGATTTCCGACCGACGGGTTGATGACGGAAAAGTGAAGGAAGGAATGGTTGAAGCAAGTACCGACCGATAGGTAATCAACTAGTTCAAGCAAGGAGTCGAGTTGATCGATGACTGACGGGAAGTGAGCAACAAAGAACGACTGTGGAGGTAGTTGGAGAAGTTAGTGCACAGTTATGGTGGTTGCTGCAGAGTGCCATATGGAGGAAGCAGATGAGGAAGGCCACGTGAAGTATTTAATGGAGTTTGACCATGCCTGGAAGCAACAAAAGGCTTCTAGAAGAAGATTGAGCAGGATTCTCAGGAACATAACAAGTATAGATACTTGTGTGCACTCTGTAAAAGGAACTTTTGGGATGTTGTAGCTGAAATTTGTTTTAGAACCCCTCGAGAGACTAAACTTGATATATTGTGACTGTAAGAACAGAGCATCGACTATGCATGTAATAATCTATTGTAATTCCTCTGATAAGAGAAGATTGTTTTAATTAAATTGAAAACCATACTTCTTGGCATCTTTCTATTGTGTGTTTTGGAAAGTGTTTCCGTTGTGTAACCTGATCTGCAAACCAATTTAGCCCAGGGTTTGTGTCAATTGGTATCAGTGCAAGTTGTTATCATGTTTAGTGAGTCCAGTTGCATTGGATGAAGGAGAGAAAATCCATCTTTGGTTGGACAAAGTTGCAGAGTGCACGTGGAGCCCTGGTTGCGATCAGGAAGGGGTGGTGCATGTTATCTAGTTGAATCCATAACTATGCTTTAGAGGGGGTGTAAATGTTCATGGTAGAGGACGAAGACTGCACGGAGGTGCATGGATCACGATTGACCAGGATATGTTCAAGGAATGTGTTTAGAACATGAGAAGTCTGAAGAGTGAATTTGCTGCAATAACAGAATCCTAGAAGAGGGGACTGGGTATTGATACCCTTGACCATAGTGATGAGGAGGTTGAGGATGAAGAAAATTCTCTTGAGAAAGAGAGAGAGGAAGACCTAGGAGACAATTTGTTGAAGGTGTTGTATGGATGAAGGGTAGATTGAATATGGATGTCTCTACCTATTTAGGGAGTCTAAAACCTGAAGAGTTGATAGAATGGATAAGAGAAATGGAGAAATACTTTGATATGGAATAGATAGAGGACCACAAAATGGTAAAGGTTGCTTGTTTGAAGTTGAAGGGTGTAACACCCCAAAATTTCGCAAAATTAAAAAAATTTCAATATAACATTTAATGCATGTACTAGCTGTGCGGATTTATAATTAATGCTTCTATGTCGTCATTCTGGAATAATTGTTTGTAACTATCATACAGTGTAATGTTTGTCATCTTGTTATGAAATGAAATTAAAGTCTACATTAAGTTACCATTGAATGTTTCCTTGTCTCAGCTGTGTTCTTAGATCACTTATATCGATACTCAAAAAATAATAAAATTTACAAGTGCTAACTATTGTTCTTCTTTTGATGATGAAAGGGGTCCTAAGGGTACCTTGAGGCTTACTTAGCATTTATGCTAAAGCATTTGGACTTTTCTTTTCACAGATTATAGGTAAGGGTGACACATCAGATCAAGTAATACAAATATAATTTAAATTTTCACTTTCAGTTAGCCGTCAAGGTTCTGTAATAAATTTCTGAGGTACTTATAACGTGACTCGTCTAAGTTTGTATTTGTACACTATACAACTCATATGTTTCCTTTGTTTAATATTTAATGATGAAAAAGAGTATCATAGCATTGGTTTAGGATATAATGCCCTACTATTGTTTGTCACAAGGATAATGTGCCTTTATATAACATAGGCTAAATGCATGATACATTATAGTCTTATAACATTTGCACTATATGCAAATTGCTTATGCGATTTCCTATCTTAGATGGTCTATCTACTAATTCTACGCTTTTCCTATAGCATATAAACTATATGCAACTTCCACATTATTCCTATAATGTAAAATATATACAAGTTTTATGTAATTCCTATAGCATATAAACTATATGCATATTCTAGGTAATTCCTATACCATATAAACCATATGCAATTTTTAGGAAATTCCTATAGCTTATAACTATATGCAAGGGCTTATGTTTTGGTCCTATATACAAAATATTATAACAAAAGTGGGCATCGTCGTGACCCTTTTAAATTATGTGATTGATGCCTAGTGAATTGATACCATAATACAAACTAAGACTTATTATGATCTATGTTATGACAGGGTTGCAATTATAAACAACGTAACAACGTGATAAGGACAGGGTAATTAATGGGGTAGTGGACATGTGCTGGCAGGCATTCGCATTCGACCTTGGCATTTAAAACTCCTATCTACCAGCTTAGTGGAATATCTTCGTGGCTGCCATCGCGGCGCTTAACATGTGAAGGCATTGTGTTAAAGCAGTCAATGTGGTCGAGTTGTATGTGATTTAGTTTGAAAGTTATCCTAGCTCGTCTCCATGGTGGCAATGGTTATTAATGTTGTCATAACTGTGGTGGTTGCTTGGGGATATAAGGTGATTGATGAGTGATCTCCACCGTTGATCTTATGTGATTCTTGGGCTTTGGAACTTAACCCTAATCTCCACTAAGTTTCAAGGTTATTGTTTCCTTTGGAATTCAATGTTTTGGAGAGTGGCTCTGTGAAGAGGCCGACAGGCCTGAGAAACTTCAGGGTTTCGTTATTAGGGTTCTCGGAGCTTCTCCCATGATTCGAACCCATGACCTAAAGGTGTTGTTCTGATACCTGTAAATAGCTTAAGAGCCAAGCCCTATTGTGCGAGTTTATAGCAATAGTTTCAATGTTGGGAAGACTCTAGGGTTGATGATAGTCCTGCGTGTAGGTTGATCCAGTATTCAGTTTTCCTTGAATGCCAAGTGATGATTCTTAGAGTTGTCTCCAACCTTCGTTGCGTTTGGTGGTGAGATGATGGCTACGGTTTAACAATGGCTATGGCGTCATTGCTCCATAAGTAGCTATTTAAAGGTAATGTACAGGTTTCGAACCTGTCTTCTTCTATTAGTTTATGAGTTGCAGTTGTTGTTTATTTTGTTTTAATGAAACTTCTTTGATGATATTCGTTTGACTAGACTCTTGGTTGTGTGGTAGGTTCCTTCGACTTTGGTTTCCAAGCTTGAGTTGTGAACAATGGAAACTGCAATGGAAATGGTAAGCTTCGGTGGTTTCCTTGATGGCTTTGGTTAGTTGACTGTTGGACCTTCTTATGTTCTTAGACGAGACTTCATTTCCAATGTAAGGCTATGGAAAAAAATGACCACCGTCGTGATATTTGTGAGCTCACTGGCAGCTTGGGGAGGATGAAATCCTCCACCCATTCGGGGTTAAGCCTGTAGTGTTTGTTTTCTGCGTAGTCACTTTGTAAAAGGATGTAGATAGTAGAGAGGGTTTTATCCTTTGGCTAATCTGGTTTAAATAAAAGAATTGGTTCCAAAACTTAATGATGGTTACGTATTTTGAGACTATGAGCGATGCTCTAGAATATGTGATGTTTTAATGTTTTGAACTATTGTGTCTTTATGATGGATGAGAGCCATAGGTTTTGACCTTATGTTGTGCAGTCGAAACCCTAACCTGTAGGTTTCGATGGTAGCTTTGATAGTTCCGTGTTAATTGATATCAATGTTGTCGTTTTTGGTGATGGCCGAGAGCCAAAACTCAATGTTTTGTTTTGCAACTTTGAAAGCCTAACCTATTCGGTTCAGGAGGTGACTTTGGAAATTATGAGAGGTCGAACTTGGAAATAGTAATCTAGTTTTCGTGTATTTATATGGTTTTGCAGATAATGTTTACAATAGGAAAGTAATACTACTGTCTGATGTTGATGTCGAGATACTCCTTTGTTTTAGTCTTAAGCAATGTATAAGATAATTTGTTTTTGTGACTGTGTTTTACGATGTTGAACATGTATCCTTAATCTTATTTGAAGCCTAATAAAATCTGAGTTAATATTTCGATTGTAAGGGTTTGGCCATTGATATGGGCCTGTCTCGAACCTAAGTTTATTTTGATTCTTCCAAGAGTCTCGAACCTGAAATTCGTTATGTAAGAAAATGTCTTCAAAAAGGTCGAACTCTTCTTTTAATTATTTGGTTTGATAAGTGGTGTAGAAATTCTAAATGTTATGAATACTGAGTACTATACAACAATGTTGTTGTTTGCAATAGATAAGGATCTAAATAAAGATATATGTACTTGGTATCAATTCTGTTTAAATAGTAATGTTTATTTTGTAGCTTATCGTGTTTCATGAATATTGAAGAAAGAAATAAAATGAAACTATAACACTATACTATTTGAAAGGAATAAATGACCTAAAGTGAAAACCTTAGGCTTTGTACAGAGATGAAATGTTTACTTCTATTGCTATGTAAAAGAAATATTACCATGCCTGAAATATGAAATGTTGTTACATTTTCTGAGATTAAATTAGCAGAATATAACAAAAATAGAAGAAAGGTTTAAAAGAACAAAATAATAGAAAGGAAATCTTTAAGGAAAGTGAACAGAGTTAGTTATTTCATTCATCATACTCATTCCTATCATTCATTTGATTCTAATTTTTCCTGCCTATACTAGAGTACTATACAGAAAACAATATGGGGAAAAATGCAGTGGAGGCATTTTATCAATTCATAAATCTATTCAACAGTTTATAAATTCCTAAACAGCTAGAAAATCACATTTAACTTCTGCATAATGTAGACTAACAGTTTTAAGCTAATGAAATACTAAATCAGTGATTACAGAAATAATTTAACTACTTAGGAATGAAGATAACAAGTAAAACCTATAACTGTAGATAGGGTGGAAAAACACCCAAGGAGGCCTGTTCCTCCCAACCTTCTCCAGAAGAAGCAACCAATCTACTTGCTTCCTTTGGACCCCCGAGCTTGTTCACTGAACCACTAGGTAGAAGACTCTGTGTAGAAGCAAGGCACTCAGAAATTGTACAGGAAGCAAACTATTAAGACTTGCTCCTCAGCTTTTAGGACTCTGCACTCAGCAGTATAATAGGAAAACTTACAGCATGATAAAAAACTAGCATATCCCCTCATCGAATCTCTTGGGTGCAAGCAGCAGATCCCCAAGGTAAATTTTCTCGTCAGGAAAAGTGATGAACCTCAGTCCAAAATTCAATGGCTCTTAAAAAGATTGCCTAGGTCTTTAGTGGTCAGTTTTCAATAAATGAGCCTCAAGCTCCAGTCCCATCTTTTAGGGCACTAAGACCACAATTCAAGGGATTTGTCCCATACCAACAACTAGTTACTTGCCTCATGAAGCTACCATTTGTCCATTGCCTTCTACCCCAGATTCCATTCCACCTAGTGGGTCAGTAAACACTCTTTCAACAGTCTCCTTAGGTGTTTGTCTCCTATTTAATTTATTTAATAACAAAATATTGTGCAAATTATAGTCATTCTTGGACACTTGTCCAATATAAAAATTTACAATAAAAGTTAAGATAATGTTTCCAACATAAAATGTTTTTTCAGCAAAAAGGGGTATGTTACAAAGGGTCATGCCTCATTGTAGTGGGACAATGTACAGGTTGTAGAGTGAGGAGAGGAAAATGAAAGGTGAAGACTTGGGATAGGATTGTCTCCAAGTTGAAGGATAAATTCTTTCCAACCGACTACATGATCTCCTTGTTCAGGAAGTTGCAGAACCTGAGGCAAAAGGAATTGACCGTGCAAGAATTCACTGAGGAATTCTATCGACTGTCGATTAGGTAGGGATAGACCGATGAGGGTGAAGAGGCAATCGCGAGTAATGTGAATGGCCTCAAATATGCTATTTAGGATGCGTTGAGCCTGTCAAGGTTTAGAATGGTCGTAGAAGCCTATCAGCTACCTCTAAAGGCAGAAGAGAAGTTGTCACAGAAGACCTCGATAGGTCAAGGAAATCCGACTTCCCAAAGCTAGAGGTATGCCACCGCCATAGGAGTGACCAGTGGGTCGAAGAAAGGCGATGGGCGTGAATAGGGAAGAGATGAAGGAACGACTGTAGATGTTGCATGGGAACACCGATGGGATGGTGATAATCCTAAAGGTTGTGGAACTTTTGGCCGAAGAGGAGCCTTTGGAGGCAGGAGAGAAGAACCCAAAGTCGTATGCTACAAGTGTCAGGAGTTGGGACATAAGGCATATGAATGCCTAGAGAACTTGCATCCTGCAAGACGACGGGAAGGATCCGGTCGAGGAACGGACGACAGGACAGAGACGACTGCTAGGGAAAGCACCGTGGGGGCTGCGTTGGAAGGAGGCCAAAACTTAACAACTCGTAGGACGTTGTTGCAACCAACCTGACAAGAAGAGAAAGAGCCAGCTTAGAGGAAGTCGATATTCAGGAAAAAGATGAAGATACGAGACATATGTTGTATGGCCATCATTGATGGAGGAAACAAGAAGGATTTGGTCTTGATGAAGGTAATAGAAAAGTTGGTTCTAAAGTGTCATCCACACCCGAATGCGTATCAAGTGTCATGGTTGTAGAAGGGTCACCAGGTGATGATGACTGCATAATGCTTGATTGATTCTAAGATTGGTGAGCTATATGACAACGTCATGTGCAATCTGATTCCCATGGATTCTTGTCATCTACTATTGGGACGACCATGGCAGTATGAACGAAACATGTTGTATGGAGGTTGGGGGAACACCATCACAATCGAGAAGAATGGTCGGAAGTTCAAGATGTTACCCTTGGACGAAGAGTAGAGCAGCCAAGGAAAGGAGAACAATCACTGGGAGTGACAAGTGTTGATGTCTTCAGCCAAAGAGTTTTTGTAGGAGGAAAAAAAGCAACAATGTTGCTTCGCCATCATTCCCAAAGGACTAAGTGTCGACAAATCCGAAGGGGAAAACATTCCGGCTGATGTTGGTAAAGTATTGTCGGAATTCAAGGGAATTATGGTCGATGAGATGCCGACGGTTTTCCACCGACAAGGAGCATATCACACCAAATCGACTTGAACCCAGGGTTGAGTCTTCCAAATAAGGAACCGCACAGGATGATGCCGATGGAGAGTGCTGAGTTAAACCAATAGGTCCGGGAATTGCTAGATAGAGGCTGGATTCGAGAGAGTTTGAATTCGTGTGTAGTACTAGTTGTACAAGCACCAAAGAAAGGAGGAGAATGAAGGGTGTGCACCGAATCCTGGGCCATCAACAAGATCACTATCAAGTACTAGTTTCCATTGCTGAGAATGGACAATTTGCTCAACTGCTTGAGTGGATCTAAGTACTTCACCAAGACTGACCTGAAAAGTGGATATCACTAGATAAGGATAAGGGAAGGTGATGAATGGAAGACATCCTTCAAGATGAAGGCAGGGTTGTATAAATGGTTAGTTATGCCATTTGGGATGACCAATGCACCCAGTACAATCATGCGACTGATGAATGAGGTTTTAAAACCATTTATGGGAAATTTCGTTGTTGTCTACCTCAATGATATCTTGATTTTTAGTAAGACAAAGGAAGAGCACTTGTCGCATATTCAACAAGTGCTATAGAATTTAAGCTAAGAGAAGTTGTTTGTGAATCTACAGAAATGTTCCTTCTTGAAAAAGGAGTTGGCATACTTGGGATTCATAATCTCAAGCCAAGGTTTGAAGATGGACCCTGAAAATGTCAGAGCTATCTTGGAGTGGCCGAAACTGACGAATGCCACTGAGGTAAGGAGTTTTGATGGACTTTCCAGTTTTTATCGGAAGTTCATCATATATTTTAGTCGAATATGTGAACCATTGACAATGTGCATGAAGAAGGGAGAGTTTAAGTGGATGGAAGCTGCCTGACGAGTATTCAAGAAGTTGAAGTAGAAAGTGACGGAGAGGCCAGTTCTAGCTCTCCCCAACTTTGACAAAGTATTTCAAGTCAATTGCGATGGGAGTAGAGTGGTGATTGGAGCAGTGTTAAGCCAAGAAGGCTGAACGATCGCGTTTTTTAGCGAGAATTTGGAATTTGTGTTGTACACTGACCACCAAGCTCTGGGGTATTTGAACACTAAGACGAAATTGAATCAATGCCACATGAAGTGGGTTGAGTTTCTGCAAAGTTATACCTTTGTGTTGAGGCACAAGTCAGGAAAGTCGAACAAGGTGGTCGACGCATTAAGTCAACGAGTTGTGATGTTGGGGACGACGATAATCGAGTCGACATGATTAAAATCGATAAAAGGTGAGTATGAATCCGACATGGATTTTGTTGAAGCATGGAAAGCTTCGAAGGAACCATGGAGTGTCGACAGGACACCATACTTGGATTATTTTATCCAAGAAGGATATATTTTTAAAGGACATCAATTGCGTATTCCCCGAGGATCAGTAAGGGAGAATCTGATACGAGAACTGCATAGTGTAGGATTGGCGGGACACTTTGGCATCAACAAGACTAGAGCATTGGTTGAAGAAAAGTATCACTGGCCAGGATTGGCAGAAGATGTAAAGAAGTGAGTTCGACAATGTTGAACATGTCAGCATGCCAAGGGAAGAAGTCTGAATACGGGACCAGGGATAATTTTAAGGACTCATACTTATTTAAAAGTGTATAAACCTTGGCGAATCTTACCAATTCTTAAAATTTCAACTATAAAATAGTTGGCAATATTTTTCTAAAATTATTTCAATTTCTAAGGATTTTATATAGTTTATATAATAATTTGGCGATTTTTAGAGTAAAAAAAGTTTACCCCATCAAAATTGGGCGAAATGGGGCTTCAAAAAATGCAAATTAGCGAATCTCTTTTTGGAAAAAAACATGGAAAAATAGCCCATGGGCTAAATTTCACCCCTAAAATTATCCTTGTACAGGACTATATGCACCGTTGCCGGTGCCGACCGTCCCATGGGAACATATTAGCATGAACTTTGTGTTAGGATTGTCGAGGACACAACAAGGTAAGGACTCCATATTAAAGTTGGTCTTAGTGAATGTTAACTAAAATTCAATATATCAAAATTTATCTCAGTGAATTTTAACCACTCTAATCATCATTATCATGATCAAAATTAAAAAAACTATCAATTTATTAAATATAAATTAACAAATAATAAAAACATTATTATTATTATTTGTTTTAAAAGATAAGCAGCGGATTTTTAATCTTTTTGTCATCGCTAATGTAGCTACTGATCACATAAAATGTCAATCGTGTTATGCTCCGGAAAGGTACCTCGATCCCAATATCATAATATGCTATTGGTGATGAACTTTAAGGTATTAATTATTTTTTAACGGAGGGCACAAGGTGGGAGTTTTTTTATTATTAAATTCATGTGATAATGGATGATCACTTTATCAATTTCTTTATTAAAAATGAAAAGGAAGATATTCAAAGCATCTTTATAACTGATTGAATTTATTTGATTGTGATAGGATTATTGTTTTATCAATTTAAAAATCAAAAAATATTTTAAGCATTTTTATAATTTATTGAATTTATTTGATAATGATATGATCATTATCTTATAGATTTAAAAATAAAAGGACAAATATTTATCTAAACTAAACGTCTTTATAAGTTATTGAATTTATTTAATAATGATAGGATGATCTCAATTTATTTAGTAGTTTGCTTACGAATGTAATCACTTTTCAAATAATTTATCTTGAAAATATTAACGTTTGGAGAATATCTTAAAATGCGAAGAATATCTTAAAAATCAGTATTAGAATTGAATTTTAGAATATTTTAACTTATTTGATTAAATTTGTTATTATTTGTCATTATTTATTTAAAAAAAATTGTGAAAGAATTTTAAATTTTATATGTATTAAATTTTGAGATGAAGTGAAGAGAAAGATATATATACAAACTAAATATATTTATAACTTATTCCATTTATTTTTATTATTTATTGAATTTTTTGATAATGATAGGATGACCATTTTATCAATTTATTTAATAGTTTGTTGAATAATGTATTCACCTTTCAATGAAGAAATTTTCACCTAATTTGGACTAATGAAGAATATATTAAAAAAATGTATTAAAATTGAATTTTATAATATTGATTTAAACAAATAAAAATAAAAATTATTTGATAAATTTTATTTAAAAAATAATTTATTAGGAAAGAGTTTTAAGCTTCATATGTATCAAAAAATTTAAATAAATTTGTTAGGATCAAATTTTGAGATGAAGTGAAAGATATGTAATTGTACTAGTTTAGAAGCATTGATATTTGTCTTAACAAGTAATTTTTCCAAATATGCTTTAATTTTATGTTCAAATAACTAGAGTAAGTGTTTCTAAACAATGGTTTTTCTTTTTCTTTTTCACAGAATGGAAATTAAGTTATTAAAGCTTTCAAAATTATTGAAGTGATTAGATGTGTGGGAGGAATCAACTTTGTAGGAAAGTGGTAAGACCTATCCACATAGGAAATTTAAGAAAGCTTGGTGTATTTTAAATGCTAAAGACCAAGAAAAATCTTATCTAAAGCTTGGAAACCGATCTTGGGACTATTCAAGGAGCATTGAACATGAGGACAAGAATGGCCTTCATGTTATTTGAAGTAGTAGTACCTCTACCACTGTTGGTTTATTATGGTTATAAGGAATTTGTATCAATAGGTATTAGATTTATGACAGAGAATACTTAAAGACCTCAACCCCTTTGTTTATGTATGTAAATGTTTCTCTAAGTCTTGTTTTCCTCCTCCTTTATTCTATGTTTATTGTTTTATAATTGTTTTTCATTCTTATTAGGGGACACTGTCTTAATAAAATTGTAGTTAGTAGTTATAGGTTTTGTGGCTCCATCATGAATGGAATTACATTTTTTTAAGGTGGTAAGAACCCCATATTTGGTTCTAGATTCTTGTTGTCCTCCCTTTCCTATATGATGGTCATGTAATGATGATAATAATGATGTTATCCTCCATTGGATTGGAATTGGTTTATTGGAACTTAATAAAGATAATTTATTTATTTTGTTTTCTCATGTTATTCCTTATTCCAAATAAGATTACAAATCTAGGTTTTGGTTTCATGGTTTAACACATCATAAATACAAATGCTGTTAAAAATGTTTTGAAAATTATACATATTCCCTATGTAGACTTTGCACTCCAATAGAAAACGTGTTTCATATTATATCTTGTTAGAATTGAAACTTTACATATTTTAGGGTGGTTTGGGTTTTAGTTTGTCCCAAATCTTGACATATTTCCCTTCCTTTCTTGATTTGGATTGATCTACATTTTTTGGATGCAATACACTGAAAATAGTCCTTTGCAAAGGTTTTTAATGTTAGGGAAAAATTATAAAAAAAAATTCTGCAAAAATGTCTTCTAAGACAGCACAAGTTTTTGCATAGGTTTTAGTAGAGTTTTTTTATAACTTAAAAATCTAGGAAACCAAAGGATTTAGTGGAGATTCATTTTTTAGTGTTTGACATACATAATGGAGCCCTAGTGCATCGAGATCTAATATGCAACAATGCACCTTATATAATCTTAAGCATTGTTTCACTATATTTTATTAAGCATCAGTGTGGTATATATTTTGTGCACTGTGAAATCCCAATGACAACAATGGTAGAAATAATAATAACAATAACTATATCTTTGAAGGTAATAATATTGATGTTGTAATAATAAGCATTGGTGTTCTTAGTATATGTATGAGCATCGATGCATCAAAATTAAATGTGCATCAATACACATTACATGCATCAATTCTTGTATTTTATTAATCAAACACTAGTGCTCTCATACATATAAGGATAATCAGTGCTTTATAATCAAACATGCTCCAGCACACATTATACACATCTATTCCTATATTTTATGAATCACATTAGTTCTCTAATATATACAATGGCGCATCAACGCATAGATACATGTAAGGTGCATTAGTGCATAGATACATCCAAGGCACATCAATGAGTGATAAAGTACCATGCAAACCAATTATATATTGAACATCAATTGGTGGAAACTAATGACTAAAACACATCGATATGTAACACTAATGAAAATACACCAATATGTTTCAATGCCATAATTTTCATTATTCTATTTAATAGTTTTACACATATGCAAATGTAGCTTCTTGTTTCTTAGTTTTTTAACATAATTTTAATTATTTTTTAAATAATATTGATTTGTATATTTTAATTAATGTGTTTGGATATAATCATGGCATATATGTATTGTATGTTTGAAACATGGATATCAATTGATTGAACATGTAATAATGTAAACCAATCTAGATCCAAATCCTAGGCTCTATCAAGTGCCGAGAGGGATCAAATCTCCGGAGGTGCAAACCTCTCCTTGAATAGCTCCTTGAGTGCAATACCTAAGCCACCTAATCCTAAGCTATAAAGTCACTAGTTTAAGTCTCATATTTACTTTATGGTCGACATAATATTTATTACTTTTTACTTTGTATTATTCTTTTTTGTTTACTTTGTATTATTTTGTTACTCGACAAACTCGACAAACACTCTAAAGTCTCATATTTACTTTTTACTTTGTATTAAAAGTAAAAAGTAAAGTCTCTTGTTTAAGTCTCATATTTACTTTTTACTTTGTATTATTCTTTTTTGTTTATGGCTGACATAATATTTACCACCTAATCCTAAGCTCTAATGTCTCTAGTTTAAGTCTCATATTTACTTTTTACTTTGTATTATTCTTTTTTTTGTTTATGGCCGACATAATATTTATTACTTTTTATTTTGTATTATTCTTTTTTGTTTACTTTGTATTATTTTGTTACTCGACAAATACTCGACAAACATTCGACAAACTTGACACATGTTACAAGATCTCCCTCATATTGGGCTGTAGAGCGCCTCTCGACGCAATTATCAATATATATAGTCAACATGTTACTTTACAACAATGTACAATCTAATAGAATAAGAGTGCCATTTTTTTATCTAATAATAAGGAGCCCTAAATATTCTAATAAATGTGTTTGATAAACAAAATGTCAAAAAATAATTGTTCCAAACATTGGTAACTCGACATCATCAAACTAAATGGGACAATACATCCACATTATCAAAATATTTTGTTTTTACAAACAAAATTCCAATATATAAAACTTGTCAATTCTCATCATATGTATAAAATTCCAAAATGTAACATTCAATTATATTGATCATCTTTCATTGTTTGAGACGTTTTCAACGCTCCAGTTGATTTCATTCTTGAGTGACATTGTACTTAGGTTATTTGAAATGTTTCATTGATTATACTGATTTCATTCGGCCTCTCCATCTTCCACCCCTCCCCTCCCCCTACCCCACCCCACAAAAAATTATATTTGATATTTAGAGATTCAAATCAAAATATGCATTATCTTAGCCTCTTCGCTCAAGTCCAAAAATCATGATAATTATGAGCCATCAGTCCAAATAAAAAATACTTAATTGCAATCTTCCATTGGTCAAACAAGCCTCTAAGTGGCTTACAATATTGCCTTCAAAGCACCATAATAGAAGATAACAAAGGGAAAATTCTGAAACAATCCAATTCTTTGTCTATATTTAAAATTAGGCAAAGATTGATTAGAGGATAAATTATCCTCTAATTTCTGAACATACAAAGTACCTTCCCTTAGTGAAAATGTTTCTTTAGATAGAGAGTTTGCTTTGTAGTTGAGAAACATGTAAATATGAGTGAAGAGATTGAATCAAAGTGATATTTTACATTCATAATTATATTGATGATAGGTCCTAGATCCAAGTTAGATATCTATCACTTGTCATTTTCCCAATACATGAGTAGTTTAGAATCTCCCAAAACCTACAAGTTTTTGACACCTTTGTCTTATATTGATTTCAACAATATCCATAGTGTAAAGAAATTAGCTCTATTGTTCGAACCAATTCCAGCATGATCTGTAAGAAGAAGCAATGATGTTTTTTTATATGAATGATGTCTCTACTACCACACTTTCCTAGACTACCTTGACTAGCCCCATGAAAATCCCCTAAAGATAACCAAATCTATTTCAAGTTCCTACTCTCCATCTTCCATATACAAATATAAAGATAAAGTGTAATGAATATATCATCATTTATATTATACTAGATCTAATTATGAAAATCAATAAACTTACCATATCAATGAATGCCTCATGAACAACACATTCTTTTGAAGTCATACCACATGTTAGAAAAACAGGATCGCAGAGCAATAACAATAAACAGAAATGCAAATATAATCACACAAACATTACAAGAGATACACAGATATATCGTGGTTCACCCCAACTTGGGCTACGTCCAGACTGAATTTGCCAGTCCTTGTTATTATTACCATCCAGTAAGGTGAAGGGATACAACCTGCAGCACAACCGCTGCACTTTCTCTTCACTGTCTCACAGTCTCTCTCCTGATCTTAGAGATCTTTACAATGCATAAAACCTAATACATATTTAACCCTATTCATGTTACAATGTCTTTCTTTTATAAGGGAAATATAATGGGAAAATACCACGGGATACCCAAAACCATGGGCCTGCAAAACAGCTGGAGAAAACAACCCCAAATTTTTTTCTTGAGGGCGTTGCCCCCGAACCCCCATTTCTCGGGGGCGCTACTCTCGAACCCCCATTCGCGGGGGCTCCGCCCCCGCACTCCCGTGACTTGGGGGTGTTTCCCCCAAACCCCCTTTTTCGAGGCATTGCCCTGAACCCCTAAAAATGCAGAATGGGTGTACAGTCCTCCAGGGTGAACAGCTAGGACAATATCATCTATGAGACTGGAAGATATGGCTCCACAACCAACAATCTCCCACTTGTAGACTGATCATAACAACTCCACCGCTACTGCACTTGCTGGACTTGGACTTGGCAAATTTCTACTCTTCACCTCATGCTAGAAGGCCAACTGAAATCGAGCTAGAACTCAGTTTCTCTCTAGTCACTACCTTTGTGAACATGTCTGCAGGATTCTGGCTAGTATGTATATTTTCCAACTTCAACAGTTCATCTTCCAGAATAGAGTGTATGAAATGGTACTTGAGCTATATATGTTTAGTCCTCGAATGGAATGCTGAGTTCTTTGCAAGATGAATGGCACTCTGGCTATCACTATACAACTTGCTATCCTTCTGCTTCTTACCCACTTCCTCCATAAACCTTTGCAGCCAAATCATCTCTTTACTAGCCTCTGTAATAGCAACATACTCTGCTTTCATTGTTGAAAGTGCAACAACTTTCTGCAGTCTCGAAATCCATCTTACTGCTATTCCACCTATAGTAAATACATACCTTGTGGTGCTCCTCCTGCTATCCTTATCACCTGCCATATCTGCATCAACATATCCCTGTAGAACAATGTTTGAACCTCCAAAACATAATGCCTAAGTGGTGGTACCTCTCAAATACCTGAGAATCCACTGTACTGCCCTCCAATGTTCTTTACTTGGATTGTTCATATATCTGCTCACCACTCCCATTGCATGTGCAATATTTGGTCTTGTGCATACCATGGCATACATCAAGCTTCCAACTGCAGATTGATAGGGAATCTTGGACATGTAATCTGTCTCTTCCTGTGTCTTGGGACACATTTCCTTACTTAGACTGAAATGGCTGACCAAAGGTGTACAAACTGGTTTTGCATTTTGCATTCTGAACCTCTCCAACACCTTTTGTATGTACTCACTCTGAGACAATGTCAATTTGTGACTTTTCCTGTCTCTCATTATTCTCATACCAAGGATTTTCATTGCAGCACCCAAATCCTTCATTGCAAATGAATTAGCTAGCTTCATTTTGAGTACATTTATATCTTGCATGTCAGACCCTTCAACAAGCATGTCATCCACATACAATAACAAGATAATATATCTTTCATTGTCTAGCTTCTTGAAATAAACACAGTGGTCAGAATGACATCTACTATAACCTTGTTCTGTCATAAACCTGTCAAATTTTAAATACCACTGCCTTGGAGCTTGCTTCAAGCCATACAAACTCTTTTTCAACCTACATACCAAGTTCTCCTTACCTTTGACCTCATACCCTTGTGGCTGTTGCATATATATCTCTTCCTCCAAATCCCCACGGAGAAAGGTTGTTTTTACATCTAACTATTCAACATGCAAATCTTCTACCGCCACTAGACTTAAGATAGTCCTAATTGAAGTCATCTTAACAACAAGAGAAAATATTTCATCAAAATCTATACCTTTCTTCTGTGCAAACCCCTTTACAACAAGTTTTGCCTTGTACCGCTTCTTGCCTCCTTCTTCTTCCTTTAACCTGTAAATCCATTTGTTCTGCAATGCTCTTTTACCAGCAAGAAACTGAACCAGATCCCAAGTCTAGTTTCCTACCAATGATTCCATCTCCTCATTCATGCCTTGCTCCCACTTCTTTCTAGTTTCCACCTGCATTGCTTCTTCATAACATTCTGGTTCACCAGCATTAGTCATCAACAAATAATACATTGAAGGAGAGTATCGTTCAGGGAGTCTACTTAACCTGGTAGATCTTCTTACAGTTGTAGGAGTTTCAAGCACTTGCTGCTGTTCTTGATTTTCTGGCACCTTTGGAACTTCATTTTCTGTAATTTCATCAAGTACTGTGTACTCTGTGTTTTCCTTTTCCTGTTTCTTTCCCTGCAACTGATCTTTATACATGACCTTTTCATTGAATATGACATCTCTACTTCTAATGATTTTGTGATTTTCATAATCCCATAAACGATAACCAAAATCATCAAACCCATATCCAATAAAGGTACATTTCTTGGATTTAGATTCAAGCTTTGTTCTATTTTCTTTATCAACATGGAAAAATGCTTCACAACCAAACGTTCTCAGAAATGAGTAGTTTACCTTTTTATCTGTCCATGCCTCCTCTGGAATACCACCATCCAAAGCACTTGAAGGTCCTCTGTTTATTAAATAAATGACAGTATTTACAGTATCCACCCAAAACTATAAGGGCAATCATGCATGCAATCTCATACACCTTGCACGCTCCATGATCATTTTGTTCATCGTTTCTGACACACCATTTTCTTCTGGTGTTCTTGGGACTATCTTCTCTCTACGAATCCCATGGTATGAACAGTAACTATCAAACTCCTTGCCGCAGTACTCACCTCCATTATCAGATCTGAGACACTTCAACCTTTTTCCTGTCTCATTCTCAACCAAAGCTTTTCACTTCTTAAAAGTAGCAAACACATCATATTTCTGTCTAATGCAATAAACCCAAGTTTTCCTAGTTGCATCATCAATAAATGTAACATAATAATGAGAGCCACCAAGAGATTGTACTTGAGCCGGTCCCCATACATCTGTATGCACTAGCTCTAACTTTTCATTCTTCTTCTGTTTCCCAACCTTGAGAAATCTGACTCTCTTCTGTTTTCCATAAACACAGTTTTCACAGAATTCCAAACTTACCTGCTTCAAATCTGGCAGCGAATTCCTTGAGTGGAGAATCTGCATCCCCTTCTCACTCATGTGGCCAAGCCTATGATGCCACAATGTTGTATCTGTTCCTGTGGAAGCTAAAGAGATAGAATGGTCAGTATTATGAGGACATAAATACAACGTACCTATTTTGTCTCCTTTTGCTATCACCATTGATCCTTTAGTGATCTTCCACCACTTTTCTCCAAATGTAGATAGACAGCTGCCATCTCCCAGCTACTCTGTTGAGATCAGATTTATTTTCATAGCAGGAATATGCCTAACATCTTTCAACAGCCAATCAGTTCCATTCTTAACTTTTATCCATACCTTACCCATTCCAACAATTTTACATGGCTCATCATCACCCAATAAAACATGTCCAAAATCGCCAGGAACATACTCATGAAAGTATTTCCTATGGGGTGTAGCATGACATGAAGCTCCTGAATCTACTACCCAATAATCACTAGTATTATCTAATGCAAGAATCAAAGCATCTTGTAACACATCACCTGCTACATTTTCTTCCTGGGTAGTTTCCTTCAGTGCATCTCCTTTCTTCTTTAGAGATATGCAGTCTTTCTTCAGATGTCCTTTCTTTCCACAGTTCCAACACTCTATTTTCCCCAGTCTGGACTTGGATCTGCCCGTTTTAGACTTGTCACAATTACCTTGGTTCTTTCCTCTCTCCTTTTGTCTTCCCCTGCTCTCCATGGTCAACGCATTACCTGATGTCTCATCTGCGCTTTTTCTTCGCATTTCCTCGCTAAGAATAACACCAATAACATCATCAAATTTCAAGGTGTTTGAACTAGAGACAGAGTTACTTATAGCCATGACCAAGCTATTCCAGCTTTCTGGCAATGAACACAATATTAGAAGAGCCCTAACCTCATCATCAAAGTTCACACTTACAAAACTTAGCTGATTTGTAACCATATTAAACTCATTTAAATGGTCAGTAATAGATCCACCTTCAGACATCTTCATATTAAATAAACGCTTCATTAGAAATACCTTGTTGGAGGCCGATGGTTTTTCATATAGCTTACCCAGTGCGCTCATCAAACCCTCCGTTGTCATTTCTGTCACGTCCCCATTTTGACCCCCTTTGCATTAAATCGTAAATGATGTAAATATTGTTACTTAATCATGGTGAGGAGCTCAAGGCCAAGGCCCCACCATTGATTTAGCGTTTTATGTATCGGCAATTAAAGAAATAGATGCCTATGGTTCTTGTGCTAGATGGGCACGATGTGAATAAGACATCATGTAAATACGAATTTTAATGAAAAATACCCACAACTAGCTATGCAATGCAACAAAGATATGGGGGCATGATTCTACAAGGAATAGGGAGGGAAATTATTCAAACCCTTGAGCCAATGGTGTTGATCCACGTGTCAATGAGAAAACCCATAAACCACCAACTACCCATTTTGGGTTATGGACCCAATCATTTAATTCTTCCAAGTGTTGGTTGAGGCAGTTAATGCCTTGGGAATGAAGAAGTATGGCAGCCATTTTCGTGTATGGGCAAGCCATCAACCTGGAAATTCATTTTTTGTCTCCTTGGGCAAGAAAACACCCACGAAATGGTGCCCAAAGCCATTCTGAATAGGGAGTCTTCACTCATTCACGCAATTGGAGCTAGCTGGGTCTTTCCCTACACGTTTTTCATCCAAATCCTGCATTTTTCCATGCCCGGGAGTTCGTTTTTGCATATACAGTAGCTTGGGAGAGAAGGGCCACGATTTGGGGATTGTATGGAGGTCGTTTTTGCCCCGAATGTCCAAGGATGTTTTTCTAAAAACGGATTTGGCTTCCCTGGGTTGTTCCCCAACTTCCCATTTCGTTTTTGTGGGTTCCCACGTTTTTCTGAGTTAATTGAAACCCCATCTCATGCATTCCATTGTGGAAAACGTTTTCTTCATGCTCAGCAAGTGTAGTTTTGTTGTTAAGTACATCCAGTTTTGGATTTGAACCTATGAGTAAGAAACTTGGTCTGGTAGTGGACAGAATTGGCTTGATAAACCTAGTGGGGGGAGTGACCTCTCAAGAAGATCAAGAGGGCTTTGGCTACTTTTCTATGCACACCCTGAGAGCACTAGAAAGGAAGGTATGGCTTGAGGGACTGTGTGGCAGTGAAGAGAATACTTCCTTGTGCTGGGTGTGTAGGCATTGTGAGTGCCAAGCTGAATAGATCTGGGAGGGGTATCCTTAGCTCTGTGGTTGAGCACACTAGCTTAGCAATTCTTCCTTTCCATTTCCTAGCAGCCTGATAAACCCAATTGTAGATTGGCTTGGCTCATCTTGGTGTATGTTTGGCTATGTGTGAGTCTACTATTCCTTGGTTCCTTGTAGAGATCATGCCCAGCTCGGGGGTGGCAGTTGTATCAAGAGGTTGATAAGCACAACTGGCCTATGGTTGGGTGGAACGTTGCAGTTGCATAGCCAGTTGCTTGGGACTACTTTCTTATAAGATAAATATTCTCCTGTATATTCTTGAAATTATTTAATTGATGGATATCTGAATGTATGGTGAAGGTGTAAATGATATTACTTCCGCTGTGTTATAAAAATAGTTATGCATCTACATATCTCTATTATATTATGTTATGTGAATGCTTATGTAATAAGTTCATGGGGCTAGATGCCCAGTTTAGTATCACATCCCTTCTACACTTTCACATGTATATTTATATTTTCATTTTAATTTGAATGTTTGTTTATAATGTATGGGACTGGATGCCCGGTTTAACCTCACGATCCTCTCCATCTAGCTAGTAGGATGGGAGGGGACGTGACAATTTCTTTTGAGATATTGAAAGCCACCGATGAAGCCAGGCTCATCCGTATTGTTCCCAAAGCCTTTCTGTCAAGAACCTCGCATTCTTCATCCTTCATGGCCGCCAGCTACTTTGCTCTTCCTCCCAACGGTAGGAATAGATCCTTCTGGTATAGATAGTCCTCCATTTGCATCTTCCATAACTAGAAGTTTTGGCCGTTAAACTTCTCAACCTTAAACTTTCATTCTTCCGCCATTGCTCCCACTCGAACCATAAACCCTCGCTTCCTGCGGGTTTATCTGCCAAATAGACCTTTGGCTCTGATACCAATTGTTAGAAAAACAGGATCGCAGAGCAATAACAATAAACATAAATGCAAATATAATCACACAAACATTACAAGAGAGACACAGATATATCGTGGTTCATCCCAACTTGGGCTACGTCCACACTGAATTTGCCAGTCCTTGTTATTATTACCGTCCAACAAGGTGAAGGGATACAACCTGCAGCACAGCCGCTGCAGTTCCCCTTCACTGTCTCACAGTCTCTCTCCTGATCTTAGAGATCTTTACAATGCATAAAACCTAATACATCTTTAACCCTAGTTGTGTTACAATGTCTTTCTTTTATAAGGGAAATACAATGGGAAAATACAACGGGATACCCAAAACCATGGGCTCGCAAAACAGCTGGCGAAAACAACCCCAAAAATGTTTCTCGGGGCCGTTGCCCCTGAACCCCCATTTATCAGGGGCGTTTCCCCCGAACCCCCGTTCACAGGGGCTTCGCCCCCAAACCCCTAAAAATGCAAAATGGGTGTACAGTCCTCCAGGGTGCACGACTAAGACAATATCATCTATGAGTGACTAGCCCCATGAAAATCCCCCAAGGATAACCAAATCTATTTCAAGTTCCTACTCTCCATCTTCCATATACAAATATAAAGATAAAGTGTAACGAATATATCATCATTTATATTATACTATATCTGATTATGAAAATCAATAAACTTACCATATCAATGAATGCCTCATGAACAACACATTCTTTTGAAGTCATACCACATGTTTCCTTTCAACATATCTTTTCTTGGCTTCACTCCATACTATGTTTCTTGCAAGTTTTATACACCATGGAAAAGTATAGATAAAACTAAAAATTTATTGTTGTTCCAATATTTATAAAATATGGGGTGTAAAACTATTTATCCACCTATAAATTGTCCACTTAACCTTTAGTGCTCCAACATATACTTGCATCCCATATTTAATTCAATCTCAATCAAATTTTTGGATGTCTTTTCATTGTACATGATCACATTCTGGAAAACATCTATGGATGATTGTACACAAATTGAACTATAAAATCTCAATAAATATCAAATTTTAAATAAGGAAAAGGAAATCACACCGCAAAAATTTTCTTATCAACCTTTTTCTACCTTGTTATCCCATTGTGTGTGACGAATGGTTCCATCTTGTTTTCCCTTTTACAAGAACAAAAACAATTGGAATATGAGTATTTAATTCAGTAAAACTCATGGATTACAAATATAACAAAATTAATGATTGCAAAATTTTAATGCAAATTGTTGTTGGAATAGTTCTTCATATGATTCAATTCTTATTCATTCTTTTACCATCTTTGTTGGCACACAATTGTGACTGGGGTTCTTACGCATGGGCCAACAAAAGGGTGCCGCTGTAGTCTAATGTGCTAGCATTTTCAATCCCCTTAAGAGGGAAGGTCTCACTCGAAGCACAATCAAGACCGACATAAGATAGGGAGTGGTTAACTGTATTGATATGGTTGAGGGGTTTCTATCATTCATGTCACAATAATATCCATTGAAACACCTTTCATCCAAGTGTATCACAACATTGCTTATTCAAATACATTATTCATTCAAGCATATTGTGACAATAAACATAAATAAGCAAATTCGAGGCAGATTTAACACATAAAATTTGAGGGCCCCAACAATAATTTTCATTACAAAAAATACTTCTCCATTATAGTAGATTAACTAAGGCCTTAATTCAACATGGAATTACCCGTTGTGGCATATGCAACCAAATAAATAGAACCCAAAACCCATGTACATGTCTTCTTCTTTAGATCTAGTTGTCTCTTTCTTCGGCTGGCTCTGATCTTCTTTTTACTCTAATCCTCTGATGCTCTCATAATATCAATAATTCGATCCTCTCTTTCTGCTTACCCGCCGCTTCCTTTTATACTCATAGAGTGGGTCCAAAATTGGTCTAAAACTTGTTGCAACTGTTACCTCTTTTCTGCAACTCCCACTTTCTTTCTACATTTCCTTCTTTGGCATTCTCTTCTTACACATTTTCCGGACTTCTTGAAAAAAAAATGAACCAACATGACTCAACTACAAATGTTGAATTTCCCTCTAGTCAACTCTATTGCATTACTGATACTTGTGCATCTTCTAATGCTAGACCTTCAAATGAAGGAACCAACTCTGGTACTGAACAACGTTGGTGTACCATTTTCGGTATTGAATTACATCAGTCTTCAACTACTTCCCGTGGGACACTAAAGAAAATTACTACTTGTTGTGTTGAAGGAGAACGTATACAAGAAAGGATACACCTTGCCTAGTTGTGGTGTTATAGGAAATGGACTCAACAAATGATGTATCATATTCAAAATCTTCACTCCTTAGGACTCCATTGTAGGTGGAAAATGGTTGTCTACCAATTCAACAAAATATTGGACTTATTTAGATAGGATTCCACATATCAAGGATATTGAGAAATGAGGACAAAGCAAGGGCACTAACATCATCAAGATTAACATGTTCATCTTGGCTTGCAATTCATCATACTCTCAAACTCTGATAAAATTTCACATTGGCAAAAGGGGTCTTGACAGAGTGAGATGTGGCAAGAACATTAGGGGCGATTCTTGTCCAAATAACATCTTGATCCCTTGAAATGTTCATCTAATGTGAGTCCCGAAATTCCTGTTGAGCATTGTACATCAAAATTTTCATCTAACATGAACTAAGACTAGGAACGATCAATGAGGTGCTCTACATGTATGCAACTAAGCAAGGCCTTCCGAGAGAGAGTATCTCATACAACATCAAGGGGATAAAGATAGGGGTTAATGGACTATTTTCTTGGATACAACAAGGTGATACATGGGAGAATGAATTGTGGGTGGAAAGGGATGTTATGTATACATCTATAGATGTGGAATGATGGTGGGGTGACCTTTCACATTTTGTGGAATGATGGTGGGGTGACCTTTCTCATTATGTGGAATGGATGGGAAATTATGCATTAGGGATTTGGCGATGGCTTGGGATATTAATGATGGAAATCACGCAAGTCGAGGGTAATTGTTTGGGAATCATATGTGTAAGATTGGGGTAATGATGAATGATGGGTCACGTGGGTGATACAGATATGCATCTAGGATTGTTGTGTTGATGCTAGAATGGTGAAGCTTTTAATGATGACACACAAAATGACTTGGAGTGTATGGATCTTATCACAAGTGACCAGTGGTCTAATAGATAAGAAATTATACTACTGCAACATGGTATTGACGACAACTGATTGGAACTGCGGGTCCCTCCTTGACCACAATGGAAAGGACTTACTAAGAACAAATTGAACCGAGGGAAAAAATAAAGATTGAAAGAAAAATCACTAGATTGGAATTGAAGGAAATCCTAAATCCTAACTAACTCACTCCCAAGAGTAGGAGTAGCCTCTTATGAAATTATTGAATAGATACATAGGTATTCAGGCATGCACCATTCACCCATACTCGATGCAAGACACCATCAAGTTGTGCCAATTTCATAGAACCCGAATCCTTGATTTCTGCAATAATGAATGGTCCTAGCCAATGCATATGTAATTTTCCCTGACGCTTCATGAACTTGTCATACAGTATCTGCTGTTAGGGAAAGTTTCCTATAGCATGGGTGAGACTACCAATGTACCAGGGTAAAAGATAGACATACAAGGTTTAGTATGCAAGTACAATTATAAAGCAAAGAGATTAGGGTTTAGGAGAATGTGTACCTTATTTAGAAGGTTGATCCAAGCTTATCCTCTTGATTCTTCCTCTTGCTATCCAATGCTACAACTTGCAAAAAAAATCCAAAGAACCTTCCTCAAACCAATTTGACTACAAATAAGAGAATGACATCTAAAACAACATGAGACATCAAATTGAAATTAGATATGAAACAAACATGAACAAATCATATTTGGGAAAGGAAGAATGGATGATATTTATTAATGAATGAAGCAAGTACATCAAATTATACCTTCCTTCAAGCATGGAACTTCATGAAATGAAGATTCATGGTGTCCTTCTCCTCTCCTCCAAGGGATCCCAACCTCTGATCAAATATGCTAGGGTTTATAGGAAAATAGGGCACAAGTGAGGGGGATGTGAGTCCAAATTCCTCCAGTATAACACTATAATGGGATTGATATCATTTTCATGATCCCCCTCCCTCTCTTATATAGAAAGTGGAGAAGGTAGGGTCGAAGAGGAAGTAGTTAGAACTGGAAGAGGAAGTTCCAAAACCACCCAAACCACCCATCTTTTGAGATTTTATATATATTTATTGGTATTTCTGAGGCATTCATGTCTTTAAAATGGACATCAAGGTGGCCTGCGACTTTACCATGTGTAACCTACATATTTTTGGCAAACCTACATGCGAAAAACCTTCCACCTACGTTTTTGTGGGAAAATGGTGAAAAACATCATTTTCTAGGGTTTTTCTGGAGAGGTTTTGCTGTCCAAAATTGTTCCTAAGGTTCTTATATATCAAATGGGACATGAATTAGTTAATTTCATCCTTCTAAAGTCACAAATATGGATCTTGAATCCACTAATGTACTTTTGTGTGACTCACACTAATCTCATTAAGTGTCGTCATGCGACCAAAAGATGTAAGTGTTGTCATAGCCGGCGAAGTGCCAATTTTGGATATAATAGATGCCCCCTAATCTATGAGGTTAGAGGGGAAGACGATGGCTGATATACATTATAAATAATAAAGGGTTGATTCATAGATTCATAGAAACAAGAGAAACCATGAATTGTAAGCTCAAATGAAGTACCTGAAAGAAAAGAAATGTCAGACAAACTCATCCTTGGGATAAAATTCCATGTGAAAATAGTGGAACATGACCTCCGAGAAGATACAATGATGATCCAATACATAAGTATAACTGATGTATATATCATGGCCACTAGAATACAAGCATGGATCCATGTGAAACATATGAACATAGCCACATAAATACAAAAGTGGATCTATGTCAAAACTGGAGATCATAGCCATAGTGGACAAATTGGATCTATGTCTCATCAAGATCCAAAAAGAGTGTGGCTCAGTATTGCGCAACTTGGGCTATAACAGAATATAACAAGTGTTTCCATTAGCCCAAGGTATTCAATCCAAACCGTCTCAAAGTACGAATCCTAACCATGTGAATAAATGAGTTGATGTCGAACATGGAGGACATTGTTTGATTACCAGTCATTGATGTAAATTGTTAACAAATGCGAGGGTGTCCCACCAATGATGAAAATGGGCCCCAAGGTACCTAGTACATTCTAATAGGTGTGAATAGATGTTCTTGAAGTAGAACACCTGAAGAATCCATTGAGTAAGGGACATTGATGTATTCCCATAACTCCAATGATGAGGGAAATTGCCACTAATGACTACAACTCCCAAGGTACTACCGAAAAATCTAAACTTAATTCCTAGAGCACGATGAGATGAATTCAATGGGAATAATTCCATTTGAAGGGAGGCCTTAAGGAATCCTCCATTATACAACATGAGGAACAAAAAAAGGTTGATATGATATGGAGTAGGACTAAGTACATGATCAAACATATTGATACCAAGGAATCACCGACACATGAGGTCAAGGAAACTGCAGAATGGAAAACATAATTTTTATCCTTCAACAGTGAGCATGAAAAAATAGTGACTTAGGCAACTCTGAACATAGAGGGACCATGATCTAAATCTGGAATGTAGGAGACATTAACGGATTCTCCATATGATTGGAAGAGTAACCAACCGGAGGAGTAAAAAAATCTAAGATTAGGTTTATCCTAAGGACAAAACTAGAACCCAACTTGTTTGATAGACTCAAAAATATGCTTTGTTCATGGAGATAGTTAAATTGCTGGCATTATATTGAAAGACATTTGACACTCTTCCCTTCCCTTTTCTCCTTTTAGGAACCTTTTTCATTTTTTAACAAGCTTGACAAAGAACTAAAGCATGCTCGGTAATATGAGTCCATGGAAGGGAAACTCAACACTTTCTTCATTGTTTTATGAGTTTGAAGAAAAGATAGACTAATACTCGATAAGATACTGATCCGTGGATTTTAATATCGAGCCCGGGTCTATTTGTGCTCACCGGTGTTTTCATATTTAAAGAGTTTGAAAAACTTAAACAAGAACTCTATACACCCTCTTGTGTATTTCACATCGAGTCTGAGTTGGTAGATGCTCGCTAGTATTTTCATATTTAGAGAGTCTGAAAATACTAAAGAAAAATCCAAAGGGTCCTTTTTCGTAAAGTTAGTTTTCTCTTCGGAAAAAGGGTAAATCAATGCGAGAGAGAATTCTTCTAGCCAAGTATGACTAGATTTTTCCTTTTTCGTAAATAATCCACAAAGGTCCAGAAAAGGGGTAAACTTATACCTAAGTGGATGTCCCTTCAATTCCTTTAGCGAGTCTGAAGTGAACAGGTATACTTGGCGATCTTGTCAATTTTAAGGATTCTAACAAGGGCTTAGAGAAAACTCCATAAAAATATTTCCTGTAAAGATTTAACGAGACCGAAAAAGTAAACTCGTGACCTCCTTACTATTTTTAACGAGCTCAAAGGAGAGATGGAAGAATGCTCGTAGCCTCCTTACTTTTTTTTAACGAGCTCGAAGGAAATATGTAAGAATGCTCGTAGCCTCGTGTTTTTAATGAGCTTGAAGGAAATATGGAAGAATTCTCGTAGCCTCCTTACTGTTTTTAACGAGCTCGAAGGATAGATGGAACAATGCTCGTAATGGGAGGAGACGAGTGTTAGGGACATGCGAGACTAGTTCCAAGTGCATGGAACAAAGCTATGCATAATGCCAGGAATAGAAGCAAGATAAGAAAACTCAAGGTTTGTCTCCTCCAAGTAAAAGGTGTCAAATCGCGAATGCAAAATGATACATGGCTTAACGGAAATGAGATCAGAGATGAAGGCTTATATGACGAGCTTAAGGCGTGGAAAGAAACACCATGATCATAAGCACAAGAAGGATCAAAGGGAATGCATATGCGACTTAAACACAAAAATGAGATCCTTATAAGTTATTGCCATAAATACATGAGGCTTCTTCTCAAAGTCATGGTAAAACTAGAAAGGCTCCCGAGCCTATGATAAAAACTCAGCATGGGAACCAAAATGGCATAAGGGTGCCGACTAGGGTGACCCGTGTTGGGTAGGCTCTACTTCTATACCGGTGCAGAATGCATATAGAGATGTGTAACACACCGATATCCAATAGGTTCCACGCTATGGTGAATTCAGATGGAAAAAAGGTCAAATGCATCATTACAATGGGAAAGCCTAAACCTATCTGCAAGGTTTTGTATATACCTAGCATGATCGAACAAAGTGTCAAAAAGGACTAGTAAGCAATCATGGGTCCAACTAAGAATCCTATATCCAAGAAACATTAGTACCAAGATCATATTTGAAAAATGAGTAAACAAATATCCAATACAAGTCACTCTGGTATAGATACTTTCAACTTCACTATCATACTGTTAGGAACCCATGTCAACCCTTCTCTTTACTTTGTTAGTATATTGTTGTTGGATGCATATACTTTGTAAGTCATCCCGTAGTATTTGTTGATCCATAGTTTGTATTATTGTTGTTGGACGCATATGCTTTGTAAGTTGTCCCATAGTATTTGTTGATCCATAGTTTGTACTGGCCCATGGTTTTGACCCATAGTATTGTTGCCTAGAATTAGTATATAAGTTTGTGTTGAGGCCAATGAAGGCACCGTGAAGTTATTTTATATTGAGCTTGCTCAAAGGAGGTTGCCTCCTCGAAGTGGCCTGCGATCAATTAAAGTATTCTGTGATTTGAGATCTGATATATCATGTATTTATCAATTAATTGTTGCAGGTTCTTCACATCTGGTATCATAGCACTTTCTTGGGTTCATTGGGTGGACTTGCCAGCAAAAAAGGGCAATGACCCCTACCTGATTGACTAGTTCCCACCCGTGAGGTAAACCAAGAGTTGTCGTTTGTGGCAAAGTGGTTATCAGTTTTACCTGAGCCGTGGAGTGAGGGGTACTTCCCCAATACGCAAGCCATCAGACAACATTGGTGGCCGAGTGAATCCCCTGAACCATTAGGAAGCCGAGCATACCTGGGGTCCATATCTATTTTCCACTACAAAATCATAGATTTCCTCTGCCTAGAACTGATGTCGATCATTTCCGCGTTGTTGCAGATCAATCTGTTGCCGATCACTTCCGCGCCCTTGCATATCCCTCTGTTTCCGATCACTTCCGCGTCGTTGCAGATCTATTTGTTTTTTATCCCTTCTGTTCCATATCTCCCTTGTTTTCAATCTGTTTCCCTTGAAACTTCCCTGACACCCCTGTAATCCCATTCTGCATATTTCATTCTTGAGGACCCTATCCCAAATTCCACTTCCCAAAGCCCGAAATCCCACATTTGTCCATTTTTAGGGTTTCCATAACTTCTTCGACTTTCACCCAATCACCTTCAAATTTGACCACAAAGTTCCTTTCCTAATTTTGCTTCTTTGTCCCTCTTTGCCAATTTTTCTCATTCTTTCACCCCGATTCTGAAATCCTCCTTTTCTTCTTCCATGTCCATTCGACAGTATCTAAAACCTAGTCAAACCCAAATTACCCTTCAGATTTTTTCCCAAGTCTAGATTTTCCTTTATTGAAACAGTTTCTATTTTATTTTTCTACCCACTAAAAAAAAAAAAAAACTCCTGGTTATGGTTGTCACCCGCACAGGAGCAAAAGCCATGGAGGAAGCACTTACAACCATCCAAACCAAACTCCAGGATCTGGATGAAAAAATTTTCGGCCTCCATCTTGAGCATTCTGCCATGAACAACAAATGATAGTCTGAGTCTTCGTCAGACAATGGATTCTCTTCTTCCATCAATTTCCATGGTCCAAAGCTTGATTTTCCTCGCTTCAATGGTACTGATCCGACTTGATGGATCTATCGTGCAAAACAATATTTCAGTCTACATAATACTTTTGATGTCAACAAATTTCCACTTGCATCCTTTCATTTGGAACAGGAAGCTCTTCAATGGTATTGTTGGTACATCAAGGCTCATGAAGAGCTAAAATGGCTAGATTTTTTCCAGCTCCTTTTGCAATGATTTGGTCCTAGTGCTTTTGATGACTTCACAGGAGCCCTCACTTAAGTTCTCCAAATTGGCACTGTGAGAGAGTATCAAACCAAATTTGAGAAACTAGCCAACTACACTGAAGGATTCCTTAATGACTTCTACCAGAGTTGTTTTATCAGTGGTCTAAAGGATGCAATCCGCTCTGAGGTCAAAATGTTATGTCCCAACATAATGATGGAAGCCTTGGGGTTGGCTAAGTTGGAAGAAGATAAGATTACAGCGCAACAATGCTCCAAACCCACTTTTGTTCCCTTTTGAAATATGGGTTCTCAATGACCTCCCATCCCGCCAACTCCTTGACCAACTCCTATCAAGAATTTGTTTGAAACAGAGATGCAAGCATGCAAAGAAAAAGGGCTTGGTTATAATTGTGATGTTAAATTCACTTGGGGACATAGATGTGTTCAGCAAAAGCTCTATCTCTTGGATGTGGATTCTCCGCCTGCCTCTGAAATTGGTGAAGAATCCCCAGATACAATGGATGCTCAGGTCGACATTCAGGAGCCACCTATTGACCCTTCGTCTCAGGACGACCAGCCAGAGATATCTCTCCATGATTTAGCTGGAATCACCAGCCCTCAAACAATGCGGTTTAGGGGTTACTTCAAGAATCTTCCTCTTACAATACTCATTAATTCTGGTAGCACTCATAATTTCATTGACCCTCAGATTGCCAAACAGGATGATTATTTTATCCATCCTTGCTCCAACTTTGAATTCATGGTTTCCAATGGGGGCACCTTACCTTGCAAAGGGAAGTGTCATAATGTGCGTATCTCTATGGGAGATTATAACCTGTGCTCCGACATGTTTTCCTTGACCTTAGGTGGATGTGATGTGGTTTTCGGCACTCAATGGCTACACAGACTTGTCCCCATCTTATGGGATTTTGTTGAACTTTGGATGTAGTTTTCCCCAATGGACAAAAACACACATTGACATGCTTACAACTAAGGTCTCTTTGCATCATCAGTTCACATCGCATGGAAAAAATCTTTAAGAATAATTCACATGGTGTCATCACTCAGATCCATTAGGGCTTGATGTTGGGAGGATCTCTGTTTCACCAAAAAATAGAGATTGAAAGGCTCGTTTGGGACTTACTGAAGTAAGGTATTATTCACCCAAGCACTAGCTCCTTTTCTTCACCAGTTCTTCTTGTCCACAAAAAAGATGGGTCATGGCGCTTCTACATTGACTTCCAAGCACTTAATCACCTCACCATCAAGGATAATTTTCCAATTCCTGTTGTCAATGAGCTTCTTGATGAGCTTCATGGTGCTCAATTTTTCTCCAAGTTGGATCTTCGTTCTGGGTATCATCAAATTCGGGTTCATGAGGATGATATCCATAAAACAACTTTCCGCACACATTGTGGCCACTATGAGTTTTTGTTCATGCCCTTTGGCCTCACTAATGCTCCTTCCACATTCCAGGCCTTGATGAATAAAATATTTCGGTCCTACTTGCGGAAATTCATTCTGGTATTCTTTGATGATATCCTCATCTACAGTAAAACATGGGCTAAACATCTCCAACATCTGGATCTTGTAATGCAACTTTTCTCTGACCATCATCTCCATGCCAAACAGTCTAAGTGTGTTTTTGGACATAAGTAAGTCGAGTATCTCGGGTACATTATTTCAACACAAGGCGTTCGCGTGGATCCTACCAAAATCGCTGCCATGAACAATTGGCCGCATCCTCAGACACTCAAGAGCCTTCGTGGTTTTTTGGGGTTGAATGGCTACTACCGCAAGTTTGTCAAGGATTATGGGAAGATTGCAGCTCCATTAACCGCTCTATTGAAAATGATTCTTTTACATGGACACATGCTACTGAGTGTGCATTTGACAAACTGAAACAAGCTATGTGTACTACACCTGTTCTAGCTATGCCCGATTTTTCTAATCCCTTCACTATTGAGAGTGATGCTTGCGGAAATGGACTTGGTGTTGTTCTCCTTCAAGATGAACACCCCATTGCATTCACCAACAAATCCCTTTCAGGTAAGAATTTAGCTGCCTCTACATATGAGAAGGAAATGATGGCTATTTTGCATGCAGTACAGAAGTGGCGACCATACCTATTAGGGAATCATTTCTGCATCAAGATTGATCTCCAAAGTATGAAATATTTCCTGGAACAGCATGTATCCTCCCCAACGCAACATAAATGGGTTAGCAAACTCATGGGTTATGACTATGAGATCACTTACAAGAAGGATAAGGACAATATTGTGGCGGATGCTCTTTCTCGCACATTTGATGACCATGGTTCTCTTTCATCTATTTCTATGCTTGTTCCAGATTGGTTGCAATCTGTTCAATAGGGCTATGTCAATGACTCTTCATTATCTCAAATCATCCAACGCTTGGCCAACAACCCTTCTGCTATACCACATTACTCTTGGGATGGTGCTTCCCTGAGATACAAGGGTCGTATGGTGCTTCCCTAGAGCACAGATCTTCAACAGGATGTCTTCTATGAACTCCATGCTTCTCCATCGGCAGGGCACTCTAGGTTCCTCAAAATGTATGAGAGGTCACAACGTAACTTCTTTTGGCAGGACATGAAAAGGACAATTTAATAGATGGTGGTTGAATGTGATACCTTCGAGCGCAATAAGGGTGAAATGACACTCCTTCAAGGATTGCTCGAACCCTTGCCCATACCTACACGGATTTTGATAGATATTTGTATGGATTTCATTGAAGGGATCCCTAAATCTGGAGGGAAGATAATGATTTTGGTTGTGGTTGATCACCTCTCCAAATATATTCATTTTTGTGCTCTCAACCATCCCTATACAGCCTCCTCAATCGCTCAAATTTTCCTGGACCAGATCTTTCGTCTTCATGGAATCCCTTCTTCCATTGTCTCCGATCGTGATGCGACTTTCACCAGTCCATTTTGGACATAACTATTTCACCACACTGACACCAAACTGAAGATGAGTTCAGGGTATCACCCACAAACAGATGTTCAGACTGAAATTATCAATAAATGCTTGGAAACTTATCTTCGTTGCTTCACCTGTGAACAACAACATCAGTGGGAAAAGTGGCTCCTTCTCATTGAATGGTGGTACAATACATCTTACCACATTGCCTCTAAAATGACTCCATATGAAGCAGTTTATGGTTAGGAACCATCAGTTCTTCTTCCATACACCCCCAACAGTTCACCAGTTCAGGAAGTTGACACGGTCCTTCGAAACCGCGATCAGATTCTTCACATTTTGCAGGGAAATCTTCACATGGAAAGAAATCACATGAAGCAAGAAGCTGATCATCACCATTCTGAGTGCACTTTTGAAGCAGGTGATATGGTTTTTCTTCGTCTCCAGCCTTACAAGCAATCCTCCCTAAAACTCAAAGGGTGTCATAAGCTCGCTCCAAATTTCTATGGGCCATATAGGATTCTTCAGAAGATTGGGTTCGTTGCTTATAAATTGGAAATTCCTCCTTCTTCTCGCATTCATCCAGTATTTCATGTCTCTTGTCTGAAGAAAGTTCTTGGCACCAACATCAGAGGTCAAACTATTTTACCAGAACTAGATAATGAAGGATCCATCCTTTTGGAGCTGAAGGCCATCCTCAATAAGCACACTCGTCAGCTTCTCTCTCGCTCTATCACAGTGGTCTTAATTCAGTGGCACGGAATGCAACCAGAGGATGCTACATGGGAACCACTCCTTCAGATTCAACAACAATTTCCACATCTAAAGCTTTGAGGAAAAAGATTTTTCTTAGGGGGAGGGAATGTTAGGAACCCATGTCAACCCTTCTCTTTACTTTTTTAGTATATTGTTGTTGGACGCATATTCTTTGTAATTCATCCCGTAGTATTTGTTGATCCATAGTTTGTATTATTTTTGTTGGATGCATATGCTTCGTAAGTTGTCCCGTAGTATTTGATCCATAGTTTGTTCTGGCCCATGGTTTTGACCCATAGTATTGGCGCCTAGACTTAGTATATAAGTTTGTGTTGAGGCCAACGAAGGCACCGTGAAGTTATTTTTTATTGATCTTAATCAAAGGAGGTTGCCCCCTCAAAGTGGCCTGCGATCAATAAAAGTATTCTATGATCTGATATATTGTCTATTCATCAATTAATTGTTGCAAGTTCTTCACACATACACAACAGGCATATTACTGGTAGATTTAACCAATGAAGATTATATAGTACCAAAGCATGAGGACTTACAATCAACAAGATCAACATCAGGATGAAGATCAGAGTTGAAGGACGTAATGGAATCTGTAGAAACAAATTCATCATCACGTGAGTTGAAAATTCTAGAAGAAGAATCAAATTTAGCAGGAACACCGATTTGCCGATCTATAGGAGAGTCCAAAGACTCAACATTGGTAAGATCATACTCCAAATTCAAACTGGAGCTAGACATAACTGCAACTGGATCAATGTCCAATTGAATGGTAGACTGCATTATAGACTCTAGGAAAACTTCATCAGAAGGAAGTATATCATCCCAGATATAACACTTATCCAAACATTCAGATGGAAGTATCACCTGGTCAACTGCCGAGACCAAGTACCGAGAAGGTAAGCATGAATTCAGAGGATTCTTATCAGTAGAAATTGTACCCAATGGATATAAAGGTTGGCTGAACTGAGTACACTCAAGTTCAGAGGCTCAACACTTCCAAGGGTTCTTAAAGTTTGAAGACTTAAATTGATACTACTTATTTATGGAAGGTGTGACAATTGTTGAAATTGTGTGCATAGGTGATGCATTAGCTTGCAAATCGGCTGGAGGAAGATTAAAAGTTCCCATTAATGAAGGATACATCCCCACACCAATTTTTTCACAACTCCTCCTAGAATGGGAAATGAAAGGAATATTGGATCCATGATCCTGATTGGACTCATTACTAGGTAAGGGTAGTTGGTCAATTGTTACAATATTTCCTTCATGTGGAAACTTAATGATGCAGAAGATATAAGAGATTAATGCCATCATAGCTTGAGTCCAATTTCTCCCTAGTAATAAATTATAATCAAGTGGGGAATCAACCACTTCCACATCCATTTTGACTACTTCCCCCCCAGTTATATAGGAAAAGATGGGATAATTCCTTGAGGTTTACAAAGATGGTCGTCAAAATCTTTTAACATGGTTACCAGAGGAACTATGTTAGGTGATCCCAAAGCCTTACATCATGATAATGACATGATGCATGTGGAGGAACCCTCTTCTACAACCATCCGATGAATTTTAGTGTTTCCAAATCTAACTTGAATATGAAAAACCGCATGGTAGGGTAAACGCGGCTTCCAATTATCAAAATTGAAAGTGACCACTTGACTATCTAAAGGATCGAGAGCCCTTAAAGCTGAAAGTAAGGTATTCCTTTGATTTGGGAAAGTGGGAAGGTCCTGAAGTATAGACATCGCACAAGGATCCTGAGCCAAATATTCAACTATGCTATAATTTTTTGTAGCACTCACATTAGAATTGAATGCTACTTTCTTAAAAACACCTTTCGGTATTCAAGGCATAGTGTCGTTGGGAGGCTTCTCTATATGCAAAGAATTTTCACTGTCAGCATTCATAGGTTCCTTATCTTTGTTCCTAGTCTGGAAATACACATCCCGTTCACACATGAAAACCTCTTCGGATCCTAAACTAACCCCTTGAGAGGAGGATCCCTAGTTTCCCCCTTGGGAGGTTGCAGGGTTTTGATGAGCACTAGCCAAGAGATTTTTTCCATTTCCATCTTAGGGAATTTGTAAGTTAGATGATCCTCCCCGCATAACAAGCAAGGGAATTCCGTCTTAGATTTTTCATTAGCCCCACCAGCATTATGGTTATTATTGTTTGCATTTTTTTGTCTCCTTATTCCCAATTTTCTTTTTCTTAGTTTCTTCCCTACATGATGTTGGTTGCCTTGAGATTTATGTACTAACAAAACATCTGAAGGAGGGTTGGGTTTAAGATTTTGTGTTTTACTTTTACTAGTTGCCGATGAATTTTGACTTGAAAAGTTGGTACCCGGGCTAACTAGATTGTTCTCAACTGCACTGATCACTCCATCAACATGAGGTGTAAGGATGAGTTTCGTTGTATCAAAGTTTGATTTCGGTGCATTGGGAATAATTTCATACAAGATCCCAGGCTAAGAATAAATCAAGTCTAGCTATTGGGCTCACAAAATGGCTTCCTCCTCTAAGGTAACCCCTGAAGTAGAGACATATTTAGAGATGTAAGGTAGGAGTGATTTCAAAAACCACTCTATTAAGAACTCCATAGGAATCTCATCTTTAATCTGTTAGGATATTTAGACACTTAAGAGTTAGTTAAGATCAACTTGTGTAATATATCCGTTAGGGATAGTGTGTTTCTTTAGTATGCATTTGTAAATACTTAATCCGACGGTCACGATATGTTTCCGACATAGAGTGATCCGACGGCTCAACTTCTCTTAGATCAAACCTAACCTTGATCCGTGGCTTAACACCCGATTGGTCCATGATCTCTATTTAAAGAGCATGGAGGGTCATTGTTTAGTTGATCGATTATGAGAAGCTCATTTGTAACTTTCTTTCTTTGCATAATAAATTGTCCCGTAGAAGCTATTTGGCCGGGGCCATGGAGTGTTTCCCTCAAGAGGGTTTAAACCACGTCAAAACATCGGTGTGTTGATCTGTGATCTGTTTGTGCGAAGTGGTTGCTCTTGGTGTTCGGTCCTTTGGTAGTACCCTGTGTACCCGAACATGGTATCAGAGCTTTTATGAAGTGTCGCTTCCGGTTATGATCTAGATCTTGAACTGCTGTTGCCGAAACTCGAAAGGGTTTCTAGTTTTGGTATTTATGTGCATTTCTGGGTTGTGGGAGGTGTTCCATTGCGTCCGGAGCGTCGTTTCCATTGGGAAATAGTTTTCGTTTGATCGAAAACGGTTCCCGATTGCTCCAGAAACGCATATTTCATCAGATCTGAAGGTATAATGTTACAGTGACGCATTTTTTTATTTCGTTTTTTAATAAGAAAAAATCTTATATTTCATTTTTTTGTTTACTGTTAGATTTTTTTGGGTTCGGATTGTTGCTTCCCTGTCTGCGTATGCTCTTTGCCGTGCACCTTGAGCGATCTCAGCAAATCAGAAACAGAAAGGGAAAGGGTTTTTCTCGGCTGCGTATGCTCTTTGCCGTGCACCTTGCGCGATCTCGGCAAATCAGAAACAGAGAGAAAACGTAGACTTTCCGGGCAAGCTAACAAGATCTAACTCCACAAGTGTGGAAAAGTTTTTTTTGTTTCGTTTTGTGGTCTGTTTTGCAGGAAAAAGGGCAAGCACGCAAACCGAGCAAGAAGAGTAAAAAAAAAAAAAAAAAAAAAGCCCCCTTCCTCATTCCCATATTTTACATACCTTTTAATCTAGCTCACTTGGTTCAAAGTTGCTTTATTCCTTAATAGGTCTTGAGTTCAAGTCTTAGGAAGTTGCTTTTAAAAGGAAAAGTGCATGCAATTTCTATTTTCAAGTTACTTTATTGTAAAAGTGCATCTCACTTAAATAATAAAAAATAAAAATACAAGTGAGTCACTTAAGTTTTTTTTATTGTTGCACTATTTAAAAGTAATATCATTGTAAAAGTGAAATCACTTATTTTACAAAAGTGGTTCACTTAAAGCAACTTTCTTATAAAGTGATTGTCAAAAGGTTCATCTTGGGAAGAGGGGGGTTCTTTTTTTGTTGGACATTCTCTAGCTGCCACGTCACTATTGGGGACATCTTCAACAGTTTCTTTGTTCAAGCATAACTTCATCATACAGAGTCAATTTTCAGTGCCGTTTTTTTTGAAACCGCCTATTTTTTCGAGCTCTTCACATCCAGACTATTGGTTTCTTCTTTTTCAGCCATTAATTTACAAATATGGCCGCCTCTTGTGATATTCTACTTAACAGTTCCAACTATTTCTCATGGAAATCTCGTATGGAGGATGTTCTATGAAGTAGGAGACTTTTCAGAATTACCACAGGGAAAGAAAAAGAACCCACTGATGATGATAAGAAAATAAAATGGGAAAATAGATATGATGAAGCTCGTGGATTGATTGGGATGTCAATCTCTACTGATTTGCGATTCCACATATCTGGAATTGATGAACCTAATACTGCTTGGGACAAGTTGGAAACTGTGTTTGGTAAACACAATGAAATTCGAGGCCACCAACTCGAAAATGAGTTGATTTCTTTAAATCCAAGTGACTTTTCATGCATTCAAGATTATTTATCTAAGTACAAAACTCTTAAACTCTTATGTGCAGAATGTAAGATTGAGAGGGAAGACAAACAATGCATTTATCATATTCTTTCCAAACTTGGACCTGCATATTCTGTTTTTGTATCTACATTTTACTCCATGAAAGCATCCTTGAATGCAGCTAGCTATCAAGAGCCTAGTCTTGAATCCTTTTGTGATTCCTTGATTAGGGAACAAGATAAACTCATTCATCTTGGAATAATCAACAATGCAGATACATCTGGGAAAGCCTTATTGTCCCAACAGAAAGAAAAGTACAAGCCTCCCAAGAAACAAAATTTTCGCAATAATAAGTCAAACAAGGGTCCAAAACCCTCTCAGTCAGCTCCTTCTTTAAAAAATGACAAAGGATCCAAGCCAAAAGGCAAGAAGACTGAGCGGCATTGCAACTATTGCGGGAAAGATAATCATGATGAATCTAAGTGTTTCAAGAAGATGGCAGCCTTGGAAGCAGCAATGAAGAAGCACCACATCAGCCTAGATTCGCCTTCAGAATCTGCCTCTCATGGACATGCACTTTGTGCTTCTGGTTATTCTTATAATGCATCTTCTTCTTCTACTTCAAATGAATGGCTCATTGATTCTGGAGCATCTTATCATATGGCTAAGGATCAAGCCATCTTTTCTACTATGCATGAATGTAACACCAAACAAATATTTGTTGGTGATGATAGATCTCTAAGTGTTGTAGGAGCTGGAACAGTTCCATTAGATAATGGTCATTTTAGTGATGTACTATGTGTTCCAAGAATTTTTTGCAATTTTTTATCAGTCTATCAGATCACTCATTCTGGTGAAGGTAAAACTGTGACCTTTACACCTCACCAAGTTGTAATCAAGGATTTTAAAGATCCTCAACAGGTTCTAGCTACCAGAATTGTTGATGATATTACCAGGTTGTACAAGTTTAACAACTTTGGGTCATCACCTTTCCCTTCAGTTTGTTGCTCATAGTGATAACTTGAGCAAACTTTGGCATGAGCGATTTGGTCACTTAAATTATCGCTCATTGCAACAACTATGTAAAGAAAATATGGTGACAGGTCTTCCGATGGTATCTTGCAGAGATGGTGTTTGTTCCGGTTGTGTACTAGGAAAACATCATCGAGACAGTTTTGACAAACATGCCTCTTGGCACGCCTCGGTTCCCTTGGAGCTTGTGCATAGTGACGTGTGTGGTCCTCTTCCATCTGCTTCCTTTTATGGTTTCAAGTATTTCTTAACCTTCATTGATGACTACACCAGACGCACTTGGGTTTATTTCCTAAAACTTAAGAGCGAAGTATTTAACATGTTCTTGGCCTACAAGGCCCTTGTTGAAAAACAATCTGGTCATCAAATTATTAAGTTAAGATCTGACAATGGAGGAGAATATGTTAACAAACAGTTCACTACTTTCTGCACTGAACAAGGCATCCAAAAACAACACACTGTTCCATATACACCACAAAAAAATGGTGTAGCTGAGCGGAAGAACCGCACTTTAAAAGAAATGGCTAATTGTATGATCCAATCTAAGGGACTAAGTCTTCAATTTTGGGCTGAAGCCATAAATTGTGCAAATTACATAGTTAATCGCACCCCCACAAAAGCATTACAAGGTATAACACCGGAAGAAGCATGGAGTAAAATTAAACCTGATGTAAGTCACTTTCGTGTGTTTGGTAGTGAAGCATGGGCTCACATTCTGGATGAAAAACGGAAAGCATTGCAGCCTAAAAGTGAAAAGTGCATATTTGTTGGATATTCTGAAGATGTAAAAGGTTATAGACTTCTTCAACCACATTCTCATGCTATAATCATTAGAAGAGATGTTAAATTTGATGAAAATATCTTGGCCTGCGAGCCTAACTCGACGAGTGTGCCATCTTTGGCCTGCGAGCCTGATTCGACGTTTGTGCCTTCTTCTTCTTCTTCCAACTTCCTTGACAGGTTTCCAACTCCAGTTTCTGATGATGACAGTGAGGATGAAAATCCACCTCCACCTGCTCATGTTCCTCCAATTGCACCAGCACAAGTGCTTCCTCGATGGGTCCGTTCAACATGTGAAGCAGCTAGTGATCTTGCCGGTGATCCTAGAGATCAACGTCGAACACATTCTCAGTTTCAGCGAGCCTCTTCTCTTTTGGCTCAAGTTTCCGAGAATCATGATCCAGAAACTTTTGCAGAAGCTTCAGGGAATCCAGATTGGGATGCAGCCATGGATGAAGAATATCGTTCCTTAATGGCGAGCGATACTTGGGATCTTGTACCTCTTCCAAAAGGAAGAAAACTTGTCAGATGTAAATGGGTCTACAGAACTAAGTATGCATCAGATGGAAGTGTTGAAAGACTTAAGACAAGGTTAGTTGCCAAAGGTTTTTCCCAAGTTGAAGGGATTGACTACAATGAAACCTTTGCTCCTGTCGCAAAAATGAACTCCATCCGCCTTGTTCTTTCCCTTGCAGCCTTACACAACTGGGAATTCCATCAAATGGATGTCAAGTCTGCCTTCTTACATGGTGATTTACAGGAGGAAATTTACATGGAACAACCTCCTGGCTATGTTCAGAATAACTCTAGCCTTGTCTGCCGCCTTAAGAAATCCTTATATGGCCTTAAGCAAGCTCCTAGAGCTTGGTATGCCAAAATGGATAACTTTCTCCTTGACACTGGTTTTTCTAGATGCCATTCTGACCCCAATGTCTATACCAAGAAAGTAGGAAACCATCTCATCATACTTGTTCTATATGTTGATGACCTTATTCTTACTGGTAGTGACCCTAAGCTTATAACCCATGTGAAATCCAGTTTTAAACAAACCTTTGAAATGTCAGACTTAGGACATTTGCATTATTTTCTTGGTCTCCAAGTTCTGCAAACCAAAGAAGGAATCTTTCTTTCTCAGTCTAAGTATGCTTGTGACCTTCTTCGTCGCTTTCACATGGAAGATTGTACACCAGCCCCTTCTCCCTTCCAGTCTGGAGCCAAACTTTCTGCCACTTGTACTTCACCTGAAGTAGATGCCACCTTGTATCGTCAGCTTGTTGGTAGTCTTTTATACTTGGCTCATTCCCGTCCTGACCTTTCCTTTGCCGTTGGTCGAGTTGCCCATTATATGCAGACACCTCATGAAAGTCACTGGAAAGTAGCTAAAAGAATAATTCGATATATTCGAGGTACAGTTCAGTTTGGGATTCATTACAGTATAGGGGGGAAACCTTTGTTGGTTGGTTTCACTGATTCAGATTGGGTCGGCGATCCTGATGATCAAAAGTCTACTGCAGGTTATGTTTTCAGTCTGGGATCTGGACCTATTACTTGGGCTTGTAAGAAACAACAAGCTCTTGCTCTTTTTTCAGCAGAGGCAGAATATCGAGCAACAGTTAATGCTAGTCAGGAAGCTTTATGGCTTCGACAGATCCTTTCAGAGTTTGGATTCGAGCAGCAGCAGCCTACTCCACTTTGGTGCGACAATCAAAGTGCCATCAAGCTTGCCAAAGATCCATTTCTACATCAATGCAGCAAACACATTGAGCTACATATGCACTTCATCAGAAATCTTGTTCATGATCGTGTTCTTGAAGTGCTCTTTTGCCCTACAGATGATCAAGTTGCAGACATCTTCACCAAGTCTCTTACAGAAGCGAAGTTTTCTAAACTTCGATCTATGTTAGGAGTTCAGGAACTTGTCATTAAGGGGGATAGGCTCTAATGCCTCCTTCCTTCTCCTAATAGTGTCACTTTTGTAAATCCTTCAATCCTATCCCAAGTTGTTCTTAAGGGGGGATGTTAGGATATTTAGACACTTAAGAGTTAGTTAAGATCAACTTGTGTAATATATCCGTTAGGGATAGTGTGTTTCTTTAGTATGCATTTGTAAATACTTAATCCGACGGTCACGATATGTTTCCGACATAGAGTGATCCGACGGCTCAACTTCTCTTAGATCAAACCTAACCTTGATCCGTGGCTTAACACCCGATTGGTCCATGATCTCTATTTAAAGAGCATGGAGGGTCATTGTTTAGTTGATCAATTATGAGAAGCTCATTTGTAACTTTCTTTCTTTGCATAATAAATTGTCCCGTAGAAGCTATTTGGCCGGGGCCGTGGAGTGTTTCCCTCAAGAGGGTTTAAACCACGTCAAAACATCGGTGTGTTGATCTGTGATCTGTTTGTGTGAAGTAGTTTCTCTTGGTGTTCGGTCCTTTGGTAGTACCCTGTGTACCCGAACATAATCATCCCTTTTAGTCTTCTCCACTTCTGAATGTGGTCAGAAATGTGAGTGGCATTATTCTTCCTAAATGTAGGCAAAATCTCGGTGCCGACATCATACCAGACAAGAAACTGGAAATGGTTAATAAATACTGTCTCTAAGTCATAAAAACAATGATAAGCAGTAGATGGAAATTCAATATACCATTTGTATGCTACACCTCTTAAGGTTCTTTGAAAGAGTCTCAACCATATCGAATCATCATTAAGCGAATTGGAGGAGCACCATAAATGAAAGGTAGAGACGTGGTCCCCGGGATCTTCACCATTCTTACCTTCAAACTTTGGGATGTATTAAGGTATTTTGGTTGAAACAGGAGGCCAAGTTGGGTTGTGATGGACCAGATCATTCATCAGTTTGGATAGGTTTGGAAAATTCAAAGTTTCCAAAAAGGATAAACGAGGGAGAGCCATTGGGTTCCAGGTGGATGATTGGTGGTGTCAATTGGTTGGATTGGTTGTAGAACAACCTATGGGGTTGGGGTGGGACTTGTTGTAGGTAAGTACTAGACATTAATCCCTAATGTCAATCCGGGGAGGTTCAATGTTGCCATCATGAGCATGCTTATTACTCCTCGTGGTGGGAACAAGAAGGGGATTGTGTGTATCAGGGTGGATCCAACATGGTTGGGTACTGATGGTTGTTGAGATTGGGATGGTCACTACAGGTGCGGTTGGGGTGTTGGCTGGGTGGGAGGATGATGTTTAAGAACCTTCTCGCTCGATGAAATGGTACAAAAATAAAATATATCTATGTTTGAGGGTGGCGGGGGAAAAACCTTAAATTTGGTAGCCATTGGACTATCACAATAAAGAGCTGGCCCCGCGACAGAAATCAATCGGATAGACACACCAAGTGTGGAATTGTAAACCACGGGGAGGATGTTTTCTGGAGTAGCTGGCCCTTTGGGGTCATAGTAGGTTAATTGGTCGAGTTTGAAAACCCTTCCTTCATGGGGGAACATCATGATCCAGAATACAAATGAGGCAATGACCTTCATCGCATACATGTAACTATGTCCTAAAAGAAGGTTATATTCAAGTTGGGTGTTAACGACTTCCATATCAATCAGGACGGTTTTTTTGGCTAACTTGATAGGGACATTCGGGAAAAGTCCCTATCATTGGGTTGCACGACCATCATAAGCACGCAATGCTATCATAGAAGGATGCAACAGAGGGGACCCAAGTTTCTGCCACACAAAGGTGGACATGACACACATAGATGCATAGTTATTGATAATGCATTGATGTATTACTAAGTTTTTTATCGATACGAGGATATGAAATGTGATGGACGAAGGCATGCGGGGTTTGGACTGATCCAAGTCGAATTCCATCAAACGTGAGTTAGATGGGTCAATTGCACCTAAAGTATATAGAAAGGATTTTTCGTTGCGCCGAGAATTTTTTTAGAACTTCCAAGGCTAACATTGAACTAGGGGATTGGGACAAATCATCCACAATGTTATAGTTGGGAGTATCTCGAGCATTGGGAGAATTGGTAATGCGAAAAAAATGAAATTTTGGGGCTTTGGGGGGTCCATTTATCAGTGGTGGATGGAAGTGTAAAGAATGGTATATGGGGGTAGATGCGACAGCCTTATCTATAGGTATGGTATCAATAGATGAAACATATTGATTACGGTGACTCTAGAGGTTGACCACGAAAGACAATGTAAGAAGGTGGTGTACGTCTAACTCAAGGATGAATCATACGTAACCGATGGTTGTGTGGTGACGAACCCTTCCATGAGAAAGGGGTTTTGTAACATCATCGGTTGCGTAGCTAGATGCAGTGGGTTTGTTTGTGCCGTCAGTCCAGTTGTGGCTTCTCAATTATTAGCCTCGTCCCATAGTTGGTGGGATTTTGACGTGGGGTCAATCATGCATGTAACGCCCATAGACATTATAGAAAGAGAACAAATGGTTCATTTGTAACTGGGGGTTATTTCCTTGCTTGGGTGGTTGGTTGGGGTCTTGGTTAGTAGGATTTGTGTCATTATTACCTGTAGGGTTAGGAGGTTTTCCACCTCCTCCCTTGCATTGTTTGTTACTATGGTTCTTACCTCATATCTGATTGGGTTTCCCTTGTTGATTATGGGGGGTTATTTGGGTCTGAGCCTCGTTCTTCTAGGCATAAAATTTCCCTTTTCGAATAGGAGGAGATTGAGGTTGGGAAGGTACATGAGCTACTGGAGGTGGGATGGGGCAAGTGTAGTCAGAGCTGGTCATTGGAGGGGGAGCATACCTTTGTGAATTGTTACAGAAACTAGGTGTTGCATAAGTGGTCCCTGGACATGGGGAGTAGAGACTGGAGGAACATATGAGGGCGTCACTTTGGAGTGGGTCATTTCATGCGAGAGATCAAGGCCACGGTTCATCGTTGTCTATGTGAGGATAAGGGTGGGGTTATATAAAGGAGTCGATGTAGGGGAAAAAGACACATAAGGTTTGATGACAGATGCGACGTGACTGATGAATCTTTCTGCAGCATGGGATTCCCCCATCATATCCTTTTGACAGTAATCGACGCGAGGGGCATCAGGAAGGATAGTATATAGGTATCCTGATTGGGCATATATAAGGTCAAACTGTTGAGCTTTGAGGACGAGCTCTTCTTAGGTTTGGGGGAATTCTAATGCCACATCCTTGGCAATGGATGGGATGAGGGACTTCAAGAACCAATCTAAGAAGATTCAATTGTCCAATTTAATCTTGCATAAACTACAAGGTCTACACCATTACTGGATATGGTCCATGATATGGGTGGTTGTATTCTATCTACAAGAAAGGAGGATGTCAACACTAGCATCATAACGAATTAGTAACTGGAAGAACTACAGGAAAGTTGAGTCTAGGGATGAAAATGTGGGATGCACCCCATTCAGATGATTGATATACGACTTGGCTGCAACATTGGTAAAGGTTCATTGTAACAAATGTAGTCGAATAGATTCGTCCACTATAGAGTTAGATGAACACCACAAGTGGAAGGACATAATATGATTATGAGGGTCCTATCCATCCTTCCAATCGAACATAGGGATGTATGAAGGGAGATTGGTAGGCATAGGAGGTCACATAAGGTCATGTCGAATAGGGTCATTAGTCAATCTAGCCAATTCATAATGGTTCAGACTGTCCATGAATGGAAAACTAGGAGTAGGATGTGATATGGTAGAGCCAACCTGCATGTTGGCCATAGCGGTGATCGTGGGACACCCCCACCAGAGGGTGGAGGGAAAGTGGTTTTCATGAGGGGGACTATAGAACCGATGATGAGGCTCGGTGTGACGTGGGTGGAGGGGTCGGTGCCCCTAGGAATAAAACTAGTGATGGTAGGGACTATAGTCATGGGGGTGGGACCGCTGACGGAAGCAATGGATCCAGTGGCAGTATGGACTGTGGTCATGGGAGTGGGATATCTACTTGTGGGTATGGACCCAGTGACTGTTTGTACTACGGTAGTGGGGGTAGGTCCAATGTTGCTGGGAATAGTGGTTCCTGTGGAGTCGATGACCAAAATGGTTTGCATAGTGGGTACAAGGCCACTACCGTGCCCACCATCAATGATACCTCCATAAAATGGGTTAGGATTCATGCCATTCATAGGGATATGTGGGGGATAATGTATGGGTGAATTTGACTGGAAGGAGTCAAAAGTGAAATAAGGTGCCTCGGGAAAATTTTTTGGAGACAATAAGGTGCGTTTAAGGGGTGCACGAAGCGCGAGATCTAGCGGACTATGTTGTGGTGACTACCCCTGAAGTCTATGAAAGTATCTTGAGGGAGCAATGGCGATAGGTGTGTGCATGATAAATAAATAAGGTCTAATAAGAGGCTCAAAAATCCCAATGCAATCGAGTGTGCAAGGGGAGATATCATAATAAAAGGGGCGCTCAGGCCAAAAGGTAAGCTCAAAAAACATTCTACGATTGTGTGCAATAGCAAGTGAGCAGAAATAAAGTGGTTAGAAAACCAACAAGCAACACTACCTATAAAAATAAAATGACCCACTAACCTATGGGATATGGGTGAAAGCATCCTCCTAACTAAAATATGTGTTACAACGTAATTTTCCACCCTGTGAGCATCAGCACTCTTTGGCCTTCAGGATCCATTTCATTGACTCAGATGCACTTTATGTCCTTCAGACACACTATTTCCCTTTTTTTCTTCCTGTACGCTACCTGTTTCACTTTAGCGGGTGTACCCACAAGCTGTCCCACTATAGCCTGCGGGTAACAAGTAAAATGGTAAAAGTCACTAGAAAAATACTTTTTACTCCCAAAAAGCGGTCTTAGGGTGACCTTTGGCCCTCCATTTGCCCCATAACACCTCGATGTGTCCTTTCACTTACCTTTGGAAGGCTATATATTGAGCTCTTATGGCATATGGAAGGGAGGAGAAAGAGAGAGCAAGATAACTCTAGTGGATTTTTGCCGTGACTTGAGTCTACACTCAATGATCCTTGTTGTTGTGAACTCCTTATGTTCACCTACCAAACTCCTATCCTAGTTTGAGTTTTCCATTACATGGAGGATTGAAGTGGTGGAGGAACAAGTGGAGATACCCAGTTCTTGGTTCAGATTGGTTGCCGACAAGAGGTCGTATATTGTACTTCTTGTTATTTATTAATGGAAATACTCGTTTTCTCGTCCAATTGATATTGTGAATATTGTTTAATTACATTGGGTTATATTTGCTTATAATATCATGGATCATGCTATTGATTATGCTAATGTCTTTCACATGTTATATGCACTTGCTTGTACTTGTTGTTGAGGCTAACTGCAGGTTCAAGTGTATAAGTTGAAAGCTCAATGGTGATCTACATCGAACATCCGGTTGAAGGTTGGTATTTTTTTCCCATTATCTTAGGATTGTCAATTTTATAGCATTGCATTGGGAATTGAGTAATTTTTCTGGTAGTCAACTGTCTGTTGTGGTCTGCCCCAAGCCATAGGAAGTTTTCTCCGTAACAGAAATGGCGACTCTGCTGGGGAGAACATCCATTTTCGGGGATTTTTAGTCATTAGTCCTCATTTAGAGTTGTTGTGTGTTGAGTCTCTATGTCATTGATTGGCCGTTGGGATACACTATAGAAAACAGGTTTTTTCTGAGTCATTGGGCTCTTTTTCTGCTCATTTTCCTTTCCCTGTATGTGGGTCAAGTTAGTTTTACCTGCGTCTACTCGCCTCTGTCTGCACTATAGCCCTTGGGTACCCACAGTTATTTCTTCGAAAGTAGCATACAACTCCGGGTTTGATTGGTTTATGGCCTTGGGTTGTTGCTGGGTTGGTTTTGAGTGTTCTTGAGTCTTATTTGGTCTTGTTCCTGACTGTTCCATGCCTTGTTTGTGACCAGAAACACTTATTTCTCTTTGTTTTGCGTCTTGTTAGTTTATCTCCATTTTTTATTTTCTAGCTCATTACATTGGCTGAGTCTTATTGTTTGGGATGTGTTGGGTTGTCTTAGTGATTTGCTCTGCATTTCTTTAACCAAATAGGTAGATTTCGCTTGCATTTTTCATTCCATTATATTGACAAATACAAAAACATAGTTTTGCATTTTCCTTTCCATTATAAGTGAAAATACAAAAAAATAAAATTCCACATTGCATTTTGCATCTGAGTGCTTGTGCTTTCATTCTAGGATCTGCTTGAGCATTGGAAATATAAAATAATTGCATTTTATTTCGAACCGTTGGATTGATTCTCATGTTAGTGGAATTGTTTTTATTAGATAGATGAGTCTAGAGTTTGACTATTGTATAGAATATTGAGTCATATACATCATTAGTTTCACGACCATATCCTTTGAGTAATCACAACCAACTAAAATTAACGCTTAATCTTAAAATTGTTTAGAACGATTTTTATTTTACAGGGTGCACCAAATAGTATAGGTTTAGAGTCTTAGAATATATCATTGTGAGTTAACAATCTAAGACTACTAGATGAAACATTATGTGTCTGACCAGGGAGTGGCGAAACCCATGGTATAAATCAGTGTTCTTAGGAAGCTCTACTCAGACCAGAGTTAAGCACGAGATCACGGGAGGTTGGTTGAGGAGATAACCCTCCAATACTGGCTGAACGTGGGAGATACTTCAAGGATTTGTTCGTATCTGGGGGTATCGAAGGTTCATCCTCTTGTGCTTTGGGATTAGCTACCCTGCCCATACGACGGATCCCACCTACTACTGTCCCCCTAAGCATTGGTTATATTGTGGTGACCTTAGTTGCCTTACCTAGGTATCACATAGGGTATTCGTAGTGGTTATACTACGAGTGTCATGAGTTAGATAGAGGTTGGACAACACAGTTGTTGTTGTATAGGGACTTGACCCTGTGCACGCAGTGAAGTTTGGGGGCCTTTATAACTGATTTTGTTACCTCCGGCTATAGTGTGGGAGTCTCAAGACTCTCCTAGGCAAGACATACTGGCTGTAGTGTCAGGAGCTCCTTGAGCCAGTCCTGTTTATGTGCATTTTGCTGTAGTTTCTCTAGGTGTGTGCTCTTTTCTCTTTGATCGTTAGTTTGGTCATTAGGGGACGCTTTGATTCTTTGACTCTTTAGAGATATCGTGGCACGAGGTCCTACTCTCCGCCGGTCTCATCGGTTGGCTGGTTTACCGGTCGCCGAAGTTAGACATCGTGTTGAGAGAGGACGCCAGAAGGATCCCTTTGAATCTTCGGATTCCTTTGACATGATTCGCGCTGACATTTACATTGGTTTTGTCATGGAATAATTCCTTACGACTCCTTCGGGTAGATTCGAAGATGCGTCTCATCCTCCTGCTCCTAGAAAGGAATGGGGGGGCGATCCATTGATACCAGAGACTAGACCTCTTCTTTTTGGACCTACTCCACCCGAGGATGACCTGTTCGATCCTTCGAATCCATAGAACTTCCTATATGGGATGCTGAACTTGCATGTTAACACAAGCCCTGCAATCACTACAAATGCTACTCCATTCTCTCATGGTATGCCTAGTCACAACACAGTTGATCCATCCACTATGTTTGGTAGTCAGGCTAACACTGGTCACGGTGTTGGCAACACTGCACCCACTGGGGGAAATACCCTCACTCGGGGCACCACATTTTCCACTCACACACATAATATGGGGACCGGTCATATCCCTCCTAACAATGCTAATGTTGGAAGAAGGCTGCCTCCTAGGACTACCCAACCTAATAGGAACATTGTTCGTAATATGACTCAACATCCACAATACAATACACATGCCTCTACCCATCAACCTAGGACCACGTTTGCTAACATTAATAATCCTCCTAATAACGGGGTGGACACATACTGTACACTTTTATGATTGCTCCCGCTACTAGTAATGCTAATGTAGGAGGTGGGAATATACCTTATACCCATGGTCACAACACCATCGCTCCTGCTACTACTAATGCCAATGTTGGGGTTGGGAATATACCTCATACTCATGGTCACCACATGACTGCTTACGCTACTAATAATGCTTATGTAGGGGGTGGGAACATACCTTATAACCATGGTCATTACAACACAGTTCCCGCTACGAGTAATACTTATATGCCCCATAATTATGGTGGCAACCCTTACTATAATACAGTCGGTGCTGGCCCTCACTACAACCCACCTCAATACAATCCACCTCATTACGGTGCTCATAATGCATATATACCTGCTTACCCTCACACGGGTTAGGTTGGAGGAGGTTATGAGCCTTATGGCCAGGGTCCCAGTTATGGTCCATCTTATCCTTTGGGTCCGTACAATCAACCTTTTATGGGAGCTTATAATCAATATTTCCAGCCGCAGCTCGCGTTCCTTGCTCGATTAAATCTTCTGGATCTTTCGAAACTCACAAGTGATATGGTGTGTCATGATCCTAATTGGCCTCCAGTCCCTACCAAGATCCCTTCGGAAATTCCCAAGTTTGAGGGGAAGGGTGGTGAGGATCCGGGTGATCGCGTTACGACTTTTCACCTTTGGTGCTCATCCAACTCGTTAAATCACGATTCTGTTCGTTTGAGACTATTTCAACGCACCCTCATGGGGGTAGCCGTGAAGTGGTATGTTGAGTTCCCTGGGGCGCATATAGAAGTTTTAATGAGATAGCCTTGGTTTTCCTAGATCATTTCCAGCTGCTGGTTCGTTACGATACTGGTACTGAACTCTTGTCTACCTTCCGCCAAAATAAGGCCACACACATTTCTAACCACATTCAAGAGTGGCATCGACGGAAAAGGTTAGTGAAAGCCAACATTCCTCCAGAGTTTCTGTTGGAATGGTTTCTCAAGTCTTTGCTTCCATATTATGCTAAGGATGTTTCGATGTCCGACATTATGACTAAGGAACAAGCTATCTTAAAATTCCAGCAGCTAGATTTACTATATCCTCAGTCTGGAATCTTATATGACATTATTCCTGATACACCGCGAACACGACATGAGCCCAAGTTAGTTCCTGAACCACATGCCAATGGCATTGTTGGATCCACAAGTACTTGACCTGTAGATTTGGTTGCTAATCAAATGCAAAATTTGTCACTTAACCAATCTACTCCCGGGCAAGTTCACACCTTGTCCACTTCCACCTCGTCGTCTGATGTACATGCTATGCAATCGACGAACCCATCGGGTAACCAGCAGTCTGGTGGTAAGAAGAAGAGGAGAAATAATAGAAAGGGTGGAAATAATGGGAACAATGGTATTAATCGAAATACTCCTCGGAAAGAGAATGCCAACCCTCCTTGGGAAGGCATAAATGCTGGCGGGGACCGTAAACCTAGGCGTAAAGTGAAATTCCCTTGCAAGCTTTGTGGGGAAGATCATCTTACTCACTTGTGTCCTCGTATTGAAGAAGCATCTGGCACAGAGCCCAGCTGTGTTAAAAGATCCCCTTCCTCATCATCAGAACATGGATTCGCATGCTCCCGCTACTGGTTACGAACCTAATGAGACTACAATGTTTTCTTCCAATACTAGTGGCTATGGATGAGTGAATATGGTCAAATCAAAGGTTAGTGTTGCTACTCGCCAACGTGATTATAGAGCACCACAACCAAATATGGGGAATGAGCCTCCTCCTCCTCCTAATAACCCTTTGCATATTGAGAAGCCCACTACTATGCCGCGGATACCAAAAGTTGTTCTCAAGCGCTCCATGCATAATCCCAATGCTCGAGCCGCCCAAAACTACTCTATTGTAGAAGATTTGGGTCAAACTCTGTGTGCCATGTCTGCTCTTGAAGTTTTACAAGCGTGTCCTTCTCAAAGGAATGCCCTTTTGAGTGCTTTAGGAGTTCAGGATGGGGGAAGTCCTAATGTTATCAAGTTTGATACTACTGATGTTCAACCTCACTTACCTTACCACGTGGATTTTCAAATCCATGTGGAGTGCCTTCAGAATTTTGTCAAAAGAGCGGTGGTTGATGAAGGTGCTTCTGCGTCAGTGATGTCTATATCTTGTTGGAAAGCTCTTAGCTCTCCTCCCTTGTCCAATTCTATGACTATGCTCACTGCATTTAACGGTCGGTCATTTAAGCCGCATGGGATTCTTCCTTCCCTTGTTGTCCACTTGGGTGGGAAATCCGTGTCTATTGAAGTCGAGGTGGTTGATGCGCCCATAAACTACAACCTTCTCCTGGGTAGGAATTGGATGTACACTATGAAAGCGGTCGTATCTACTGTATTCAGAGTTATTTTCTTTCCACACGAAGGCAAGATTGTGACAATCGACCAACTAGATTTAGTTAGTCCTTATTCCAAAACATCCACGGGATCAGTGGTCCCTCAAGTTATATATTCTCAGCCGGAAACTAGGAACATGGGTGTCGAATTGTACCCCTCATTGTTGGGATATTTTGATTTCCCTGCACCCATTGCTTTTATTGGAACCATTTTCGATAACCCGCCTAGTCCATTGAATAATGTTCCATTCCAAACTTCGTATTTTGATGATCCATGGACCTTACCATCCATGAGTTCCACGTCTGGAGACATTGCGCATGTTGGAATGGCTATGCCACTGTCTGCTGCTGAGCTTGCATATCAAGATATTCAACAAGCCATGGTAGAGCCGGATCTCTCCTCTTCACGGACATAGGAGGAATATCCCGTTATGCTGCCAATTTGGGCAGCCAACTCATCTTGTTTGCACGATTGTCTTGACAGTACTTTACCTTCGGACGAAGCTATTGTTGAGGCCATGTGTGGTAGTGAGAGACCTTGGGAGGACATGCATCATCGCTCTCATTTTCTTCCCAACCTTGATCTTATGGAACAAAATGAGTTTAGGATGACTATTGCCGAGATTGTTGGTCACCCTGTGGCTCCTTGGAGTTCGCATGGGATTTTCGCGGAGGGAAACATGGCTAATATTTCCCCTACCATACCGATCAACATTTCTAGTACACCCGAAAAGGTAGAGAACATTTACATCAGTGATGATTGCTCTCCTGAAGAGGTTCGCATTTACACTAACTTATTTAAGGAACTCTAGGAAGCTTTCTCCTAGTCATATGAGGAGATGCCATGAATAGACCCCAGCATTGTTGAACATGAGATTAGAACATATCCCAATGCTAAACCGATTCAACAACGCCTGCGTGCTGTGAACTCTTGAAAGGTAGCCGCGATCAAGGTAGAGGTGGAGAAACTGCTTAAGGCTAGTTTTATCTACCAAATTCCCCTTACCGAATGGGTTTCAAACCCCGTTTTTGTGGATAAGAAGCAGGGAACTATCCGTGTATGCACTGATTTTAGAGACCTAAACCGTGCATGTCCGAAAGACAACTTCCCTACTCCATTCATAGATCATACTTGGATGCTTGTGCAGGAAGCGAATTTTTCTCGTTTATGGACGTCTTTTCAGGCTATAACCAGATACAGATCAAACCCGAGGACCAACATAAGACTGCATTCATTTGTCCTTGGGGTACATTTGTGTGCCGGAAAATGCCCTTTAGCCTTAAAAAACGCCGAAGCCACTTTTCAACAGGCTATGACCTATGCCTTTCATGACCTTAAACGTATAATGGAGGTTTTCTTGGATGATCTTGCTGGCCATTCTCACAAGAGAGTGGACCACCCCAAGCACCTCCGTTTGATTATCGAACGATGTATACGCTACAAGATTCAGTTGAATCCCAATAAGTGCATATTTGCTGTGAGGACAGGTCGCCTTCTAGGTTTCATAGTTTCGAAAGAGGGTATAAGAGTCGATCCTCTTAAAGTTGAGGCAATACTTCGGTTTCCTCCTTCGTGCAATTTGTTTCAACTTCACAGCCTCCAAGGGAGAGCCACTTTTCTACACCGATTTGTAGTGAATTATGCTAATCTTACCAAAGGCTTCACGCGTTTGTTGAAGAAAGACACACCATTTATCTGGGATGAGCGAGCCCATCAGTCTTTCGATGCCCTTAAGAAAGCTTTGCTATCAGCCCCTTTGCTTATTCCACTTGACTTTGCCAGAGAATTTATACTTTATGTGGCCGTGTCTCAAGAGATGATTGGCATGGCCTTAGTTCAGGTTGATGATGTGCTCGTGGAGCATGTGATCTATTACCTTAGTCGAAATTGAGTATACGATGAACTGAGATATACTCATGTGGAAAAGTTTGCACTTGCGACTGTACATGAAATCCAACGGTTACGACAATACATCATGCTTAGAAAAACCACAGTCATAGCGCATATCAATCCATTTCAGTTCATGCTATCACGACGTCTTATAGGGAGGAAGTACAATAAATGGATTGTGATTCTTCAAGAGTTTGAGCTTGAGTTTGTTTCGGTGAAATCGGTGAAATACTTGGTTTTTGCTGAGGTTATGTCATACCTTCCACAACTAGATGAGAATATTGTCCATGAGGATTCCTTTGTGGATGAGCATTTATTTCTTACCTCGTCTGAGGACCCTTGATATGGGGATATTATCATATATCTTCAAACTTTGAAGTTTCCTTCACACTATTCACGAGACGAGCGACGGCATGTCAAACACCATGATAAAGATTATACTATCGTCGGTGACACTTTGTATCATTGAGGAAAGGATTCTATTCTCCGTCGTTGCTTGACTCACGAAGAAGCAGAGTGTGTGCTTAATGATTTCCATGCTGGGGCGTGTGGCGGTCACTTATCCGGGCTTGCTACAGCCCAACATATTATGCGAGTGGGTTACTTTTGGCGTTCGATATTTAAGGATTGTGCTAACGTTGTAAAGAGATGTCACCCTTTCCAGGTGTTTTCTCGGAATGTATGCTCGCATCCAGCGCCCCTTCATTCGGTCGTCACCGTTGGTCCCTTCACCAAGTGGGGGGTGGATTTCATGGATTGCAAACCAGCTTCGGATGGAGGGCATCACCATATCATAGTGGCCGTGGACTACTTTTCCAAATGGGCTGAGGCCATGCCTACCATAAAAGCTGATGGTGCTACAGCAGCCCATTTCGTATTCAATTAGATTATTACTCGGTTAGGTGTTCCGAAAGAAATTGTCACTGACCATGGCAGTCACTTTCAGAACAAATGATGGAGGATTTGTCACTCAATATTGGGTTTCGTCAAGAACACCCATCTTCTTACTACCCCCAAGCGAATGGTCAGGTTGAAGCAGTCAATAAGTCTTTAAAGACCATTCTCCAACGTACCATCCAACAAATCAAGAACAACTGGCATATTATGTTATATCCTGCTTTGTGGGCATATCGAACCGCAGTCAAGATTGCCACCAGGTTCTCACCGTTTCAGCTGGTACATGGTGTGGAGTCTATTTTACCAATTGAATGCGAAATCCCTTCGTTGAAACTAGCCATAGAGTTCCTGCCTGATACGCCGGGTATTGAGCAACATTTGATCCACCTTGAGCAACTTGACGAGCAACGTCGAGATGCCGTCGTGGCTATATATGCCAATAAACATCGTGTCAAGGTTCAGTATGATAGGTCTATCTGTCCCCGGCAATATGCTAAAGGTGACTTGGTCCTTTTATATGACCAAGCTAAAGAACCCCTGGGGGCAAGCAAGTTTAACCCCATGTGGCATGGTCCTTACATGTGAGGCGTGTCCTCGAAAAAGGAGACTACAAGTTATAAGATTATGAGGGGAACATCTTGAAGGAGCCTAGAAATGGGCTCTACCTCAAGAGGTATTACGCTTGAGCTTCTAGCTCGAGCTGATACTTTTGTATACTATTGTATAGTTACTTCTGTACATACTTTAGATTTCTTTTTCGGTTTTTCGGGTCTGTTGATTCACTTCTGTTTGGTTGACAGATGTTAGTGGAATCTCCTATGTTCTTAGGGTTTGCAGATGGTGCTAGCCATCATACGCAGTAGCTTGCTTCTATTGCTTGGGTTATTTATTTGCCTGACCACCTAGTTGTGTCTTCGGGAGGTGCTTGTCTCGGTCCTACATCCAACAATGTGGCTGAGTACAGTGCCGTAGTTGAGCTACTTCGGGATGTTATTTCGCATGGTATCCAGTTTTTAGAAGTCCGCCTGGATTCACAACTAGTTGTGTCTCAGTTGAATGGTCAGTACTGTGTGAGGGATCCTACGTTACTACGAAGATTCTTAAGGGTAAGACTCTTGGAACGACATTTTATTTCCATTACATACATTCATGTTCCGAGAAGTTTTAATCATATATCTGATGCATATGCTAACTATGTCCTAGATTGACATTAGTCACATTCATAATGAAGCACACAAATAAATATGCAATCATACATTTGTACACACACACATATAGTAGAACCGGAGAACCATAGTTTTTATAAATCATATGTCCAAAATGGTAGTGTCATAATACAAATCTGGAGCCTGTAGCCCTCAAAAATATACATATCGATACAAAAATGGGACTTTGAGATGTCTAAGCCCTACGAGGAGGCCTCGCTGTTGCCTCGGCAGGATGCGTTTGATAATAATAGTGTACTGCGTTTGCTATACACTGCAGTAGTCGCACCCAGGTGCTCGGTATCCCCACAACATGGCACTGCATATCCTCTGGTAGCTGCGCCACCTCTATCCCTGGCACCCTATTGGTCATCCGTGATAGGTTGATCCGCATAGTCTCTAAGGTACGCTTCGCTGCAGCACCTACTACTTCACCACCCCTGCCCCGTCGACGATGTCTCGGGAAGCCCCGTGGTCTTACTAGACCCTTGTCTACGAGAAAACAGTAAAATGTTAATAGATGATACTACCCCCCAAAAAATATTTTTGCATTTACATATATAATAAAAAATCCCTAAAAATTTAATACACAAAAAACATAAAAAGAGTAACTCACCAATGTCTCCAAACGCTGCTCCTGGCGGAAGCGGCATGTCACGATCACCATGAAAGTCTATCCCTCCATAGGGATAGTCATCAATGGCTATGACCTGTCAGTCCCACCAGTGAAATAAATCAGCTATGTATGGTGATTCCTGTCGGCCACCACCCTGTCGCGTCAAGACCTATTCCCACCGGGTCAGGGCTGGGTCATGGAGACTGTGAGGAGGGACTTTAACCCTCGGACTGAGCCCCAACACTCACTCAAAGAAGAAGCTGCATAGTATATTGTCGTATCCAAATTTTTTTGCCTCTCCACACTTGCACTCCATTAACTAGGTCTTCATGGACCCCAGTGACGTTGTGCACCATTCGTATGTCATGGGCCGCATACACTGCGAGGCGTAGAACATCACCGGCCTTGAAGCTTGGTATAGAGCTGTCGAACCTGTAATCCGCAAAAGGGTAGCCACTATAATCTTCATTCTCAAAATGAGTATGGCTCTGATGGGTACCTGACTCCCCACCGTCCGAGTGTTGGGAAGACAATATCGCTCTATGTAGTCAGGAATGGTGATCCCACCACCCACAGTACGAGATCAAATACTTTCCACTTCACCTTGACGGGATAAAGAAGTAATGAAATAGATATCATCTACCTCTAAGGAGAGTACTTTCCCGTCTAGGTTGAAGTTTTGTGCATCTAAGTCCCAGTAGTTTATCAAGCATTGGAGCAATAGGTTTTGGGCCCTCAAACCCCCTATGTTCCAAAATTTAAAAATCCCACATGCTTGTAAAGCATGTTGTGCAGGAAAATCATTGCTGACGACCTCATCCACAAGGTCATGCTCCCTTTCTCTCCATTCTAGAACCATCCTGGAGGAAGAGAAACCAACATTTTAGTCATTTTCATTTAAAAAACAAACTTCACAGCCGTACCCCCCGGTCTATTTAGCTCACAGAGGCAGGTACCCGCGGTCAACACATGCGTTGACCACAGGTACCAAGCCCTACCCGATACCCATATGCTTGTAGCTTGCGGGTACTGCCATGACCAAATAGGGCTTGGCCATTTAAAAAATTGGACCACTAAAAATTCAAATAAAAAATATCAAATGCAAGATAAGGATGAGACAACTAACCTACTCCAGACGGCTTGACGAATGGATGCTCATAGCTCCTAAACTCAACAACTGAAATCGAAGGTGAAAACTAACCACAAACTCCAAATTGGGTGAATAGTGAAAATGAATTGTAAATTGTAATTTTTGATTACTATTTATAGTTTTGAAAACCCACTTGTCTATAGTTTTTGCCGTTTTAAGTTGTTTTGGACTAATATATTGTCTTGGAGTAGCATTTTTTGACTAGATTTCTTCGACGAGCATTAATTTTTTATCGTTTCGCGCCTATGGAAGGTATATTTCACACCTAGCATATAGGTTAGATGACATTTTCACATGCATTATGCATTTGACCTTTTGACCATTTTCATTAACCCTAGGTGCGACCCCGCTTCTTAACCGACTCGGAGCCTTCACACTGTTATAGAAGTGTCGTTATTTGGAAGTAGGGCCTTTCCGAACATGGGTGCCCTAGTAGAAGCCATTTTTTCCTTTTGGCACCCATGCTATTGTTTCTCTTTAGGATTGGGAGTCCTTCGTAGTTATGCCATGACTTTGTGATAAAGACTCATACTCTACTTTGTCTTATGCTGGCCATCTCCCATAAGGACTCCCCCATTTTTTCCAAGTTGTGATTGCATTGCATCATCTTGCTTGCCACTTGAGCCTTGTGCCGGCTCTTGCTTACTCAATTGTTAGCCTGGTGCTTGAGCACTTTCCCTATCGAGCCTTGCAGAGCCTTCATTTTCCTTTCACAATTTGATGACCTTTTGACCCCGAGGGAACAACCCCCGAGTGTCCACATCCTACACATGCTTCCTTGCATTGATCATAGGTATGTTCCACTGCTTGGGACTAGTCTACTCGCTTTTTGACACTCGTTCCCTCCATTGTTGTACTATAAGCAATTTTATTCTTTTTCAAGCTTTCCAAATATGAAAAAGACAAAAAAATCAAATATTCCAAAAATCCGGATGGGAGAATATTTACTTCTTATTGTTGGCAGCTGTTGTGTCACCTTTGAATAGAGCATTCATTCCACTCCATACATTATGAGTTGAGACTATAGTTGGACCTTAGGAGCTGTACTCGTTTTTCAGTTTACTCCATCGATTGGTTAAGCTTCTAGTCATTATGGAGCCCTTTGTTGATGCCTCCTGCATTGCATAGTCTATGTCGAGTCTATGCTTCCTGAGTCTATCCATTTGCTCATGCTCTTGTTCAAAGGAAGTCCTGAAACAAGAGTCGGTCACTCCTCAGATCTCTTGACTATTGCATGTCATCCATCCTTATCGAGTCAGTCTGTTTCACCTGAGTTCTTCCAAATATTTCAGCGTAGCTCTTACCTCGTGCTGGTTGATGGGGGATTCCTTAATGCCCTCCTTCTAGTGAGTTTCATTCTGTCGACTTCAACCCATTTATTCTGGAACTTGAGACTTAGAGTTCGGTTGAGTACCTTGAGGCTTGCAGTACTTAGTGGTAGGTTCTCCCGCCATCGACAGTTTTGGGAATACATCAATGTCCACTGATCGATGGATTCAACTTAGTGTTCGAATTCAACACATCTATTCACACTGTGATGATTGTACTTTGTGCCTTGATGCCCATTTTCATTATTGGTGGGTTATCTTGCATCTGTTAACGGTATACATCATTGACCGGTAATGAGACGATGTCACATCAGGTTTGACATCAACACCTTTATTCACTTGATGGGACTTGCATCGTAGATGATTTGTGTAGAAGACCCCAGGAGATAGTGGCATTCAGTATGCTACTTATGATCGTGACTTTACATCTGAGATATCACCTCTCAGATATCAACAGTTTGTACCTCCAGTATTGCACCAGTTGTTTCCTTTTCAGCAGGAGACCATATCTTACTATAGATGGTTATGGCTATGACCACTTATGACATGTATTCACTATGTACTGCTTATTCATGGCCATTGTATCAGATTGTTGTACTATACCGACATGTATTCAGAGATATTATTGTATTATGATGAGTGAGCTGCTCTCGCCATTTGTGTCTCCATCACTCCACTTATGAGATTTATAATGTATTTCGGCCATCGTAGCACCATTCTCTGACCTCACACATTAATGGGGCATCTGTTACAACGTAATTTTCCACCTTGTGAGCATCAACACTCTTTGGCCTTTAGGATCCATTTCACTGACTCAGGTGCACTTTATGTCCTTCAGACACACTATTTCCCTTTTTTTCTTCCTGTATGCTAGCTGTTTCACTTTAGCGGGCATACCTGCGAGCTATCCCACTATAGCCCGCGGGTAACAAGTAAAATGGTAAAAGTCACTAGAAAATTAATTTTTACTCCCAAAAAGTGGTCTGAGGGTGACCTTTGGCACTCCTTTTTCCCCGTAATGCCTCGATGTGTCCTTTCACTTACCTTTGGAAGGTTATATATTGAGCTCTTATGGCATATGAAGGGAGGAAAAAGAGAGAGCAAGATAACTCTAGTGGATTTTTTCCGTGACTTGAGTCTTGTTGTTGTTGCAACATCCCCCCCACAATTTTGTAGATATTGGGGCCCCTCCTTTTATTTTTTTATTTTCTAGACAGTTTACTTAGGAGCTAAGCTTTCCCTAGAAGGTCTTTTATTCTTAGTTTTTTCTAGATAAGTCATTCTTTTTTTTATTTTGTTGATCTTTTTCTTCTAAGTCAAAACTCAAGTTTTTCACCCGCAACGGTGGAAGAACTCGTCCTTTTCACCCGCAACGGTGGAAGAGCTCGTCCTTTTCACCCGTAATGGCAGAAGAACTCATGAAGTTCTTCCGCAATGGGCGCCTCTTTTATCAAGTCTCTTGACCTTGTAATTCTCGGGAAAAATCACAAAGTCCTTTCGAAACTTCGGGCGGACTCGGTGAGTCTTCCCGCAACGGTGGACCAACTAAAGAAGTCTCGCCGCAACGGGCGAAAGGTTTTCGTTAATTTTTTTTTTACTAAGGCACGAAGCCACTTTTTCGGGCGAACTTGGAAATTTTTGCCGCAACGGCGGAAGAACTCATGAAGTTCTGCCGCAACGTCGAAACAACTCCCAATATTTCGCTGCAACGGGCGCATGTCTCTTATTAAGTCTCGAAGCCAATGAACGTCGGATCAACCCGGTAAGTCTCGTCGCAGCTTTGGGCGAGCTTATGGAGTTCTGCCACAGCAGGCGGGTGCTTTATTCAAAATGCAAAACCTTTCAATTTCGGGCGGAGTTTAAAAGTTCTTGCCGCAATAGCGGGCAAACTCAGCATCTTTCGCCGAAACAGTGGGTGGAACTTACAAGTTATCGTCGAAACGTCGGGTGAGCTTATCTTTTCCTTCCAATTTAGGCGGTTATGATTAAATTCCAAGTGTGCCGAGGTGACCCCGTCGTACACGCCTTTAACGCCGTTTTAAAGCCTCCACCAACCTATTGAATGCCCACACATGTCAGCTCTTATATAAGGGTTTTGGGGAGATTTTGTATTTTCATTGGTAGAATTTGTATGCTGTGGAAAATGCCATTTAAAGACTGTGTTAGACTGCTCCAGCTTAGCTTACTTGCAGCCTAGTCAACTTTCGTGAGACCAATGATCTCTTGCAAAGTAGGTGGTTCTAACACTGTTTCTTGTTTTACCTTTTCAATTACGTCAAGCCATTCTCGGTATCAATGTCACCGTATAAGATGCATGGCCTGTAAACGTTCTATGTGTGGTTGTTTTGGCCATTCCCATTCATATAACTCATAGCTGTAGGAATTTTCGGCTTTCTCTTGGTCCCTTCAAACTGCAAAAGGATAAACCTTCCTAGGAAACATTGACCCATAACTTCACTCATGCTTTCATCAAGGAAATACCGAACCTGACCTCGTTTGAAGTCCTTTAGCGTCTTCACTGAAACCGTTTAGCATACTAAGAAGAATGTGGTTTTGTTTGAGCAAAATTCTTAATTCTTGTCTCTATTTTACGACACATTATTGTTTGATATTGTTACATATTTCAGTCGTGTTGTTATCCAATGTTTCCACTCTTGTGTTTCTCTATATTCTATGGCTACTTATGCGTGATTGCTTGACAAAGTTAAGCCACAATGCCGAAGGGTAGCATAAAGAAAGCTAAGATGATTGATCCAGAACAAGCAGAGCCAAGAGTTGAAACTTTGTTCGAGGACACCAAGTCCATCACATGCGTCCCTCTTGAAGTCAAATGGGGAGATGTTTACCGTATGATCAAAGCCCAAGATATCCCAGGGGTACTCTTGGAGGAAGAGCATATCTACCAAAATATCAGAAGCTCTGGTATATCCAAAGCTTCCACACGCCCTGAGATCTTTCCTTGCTCAAAAGTGATTGGGTGGATCCTGGAGCATGCAAACCCGAAAACAAGAGTGTTGTATGATAGCAAAGGAGAGGCGCTCGCCTCGTTCCATCTAGCCTACATTCCAGCAGCTTACAAGTTACCACATTCTCAGCAGCCACTGAACAATGAATGGTTGGGGAAGATGGACAATTTTGAAATGGCTAAGAAGCTGTTAATCACAGGAAAGCAACTAAGGAAAAGAGACAGTGTTGAGTATGAAGTTCAAAACCTGAGGGCCCCTTTTCGGATGATCTCCCTTAGTTTAAGAAAAAATTTCGACATGGATGATGGAACCGTTTATAGGATACAATGGGCCCCCATAATCCATTACGTGGCATTTAAGGGAACTGTCTTTGATTGGGCAACTATCCTCTCAGATATTTTGTCATCCGCCATAGCCACAACCAAAGAAGGACTAGCTCTAAAGAAGTCAGAATTTTACATGTCTTCATATCTCATTGAAGGCATTTTGGCAAAGCTCCCTTTCCCTAAGCTAGGTTGCGTTTGGGATCAGTCCAATACCCCAGTATATACTGCTTATAAGATACTGTGGGCTCAAAATTACAGGATGCACTACAAACTCATTTGTGAAGAATTCATCATACCTCTGTATGAGCAAATGTTTAATGAAGAACCTAATTGCTTATCAAAGAATGCCATGGCAGTTATGGAGAACTACGGTGATTTCTATTTTTTCAGAGGATGCTACTTATATCCGAATGTATGGAGGCTCCAAGCCACCATATATCTTGTCCAGATATGCTACTGATTACATAGTCTTGAAAGAAGCAGTTAGGCAAGTTTTTCTTGATTGAGTCGGAGGATTTTTGAATAAATTGAAGAAGGCTTCATTCCCTCATTTTCCTTTCTATATTGGAGCCTACAAGTTCTCAGGGATTGCATCGGCCGAAGATTTTATCCCGGAGTTAAAAGGATTTCACTTCGGGGAAGTGGTATTTCATAGAAATGTTAGGCGGAACAAAGTTGCAGAACATTGCAGAGACTTACATGCTTATTTTGGTTATGCTCATTACTACGATCAAGATGAGGAGGTATATAGGGGAATCAGCATCATGATTGAGTTGCAAATTTTTCATCACATGGGTGGAGCTATTTCTAGCTCTACCGCTGTCCAAGATTCCAAAGAAGCCAAGCTGTAGAAAGAGAAAGAAGCAGCCGAAGCGCTAGCCAATGAAGAGTAGAGGATAAAGGAGGAAGCAGAGAGGATCTAGAAAGAAGCCGTCGATCAGATGCGGAAGGAGCAAGAGGACACGCTTCTATAGGAAGAATCTCTTAAGCTTCAGCAGGAAGAAACTCTTAGGCTACAAGAAGAAGAAGCTCAAAGGATTCGAGATCAATAACTAGAGGAGGAAAGATTACAGCAAGCAACTAAAGAGCAGGAAGAAAGGGAGATGGTTGAAAACCAGCTGAGGGCCGAAGAAGAAGAAAGACGGCTTAAAGCCGAGGAAGAAAATAGAGCCAATCAAGACGCACAAGTTGGTGGTTCTAACATGCAGGATATGAATGTGGACTCATCCCAAACGGTCCAAACCCCACCGGCGGAAGAGAATATCCCTATAGAAAATCTTCCACTGATTCCTTTCACCCAATCAAAGGATCATACTGTGTCCAAATGGGACAGATTTGTGTACAACAAGAACAGGAAGTCCATTGCTTTGAAGTCAGAGACAAGATTAAAGAGACCTTTTGAGCCGGACATCATCACCCGATGGGAAACTACTGTTATGCAAAACACGAACAAGGCTTATATGGCTATGGCATCTGCTACTGTAGCAGCAGCTAAAGCAAGTGAGGACAAAGTAATAGGAATGGTTAAGGAATTTGAGTCAACCAAGAAAAGGGCTCGTATGCTGCAACACACCGTGGCTAATGAGAAGTCCTATAGAGATCTCATGGTAAGGAAATACAATCAGCTTTTGTCCGAGCATAAGGAGTTGTCAGATAAATATCAACACCTGGAAGTCCAAATGATGGTACTTGAAGCAGAAAAGAATGATTCTGAAGCAAAAGTTGTCAATTAGAAGAGGATAAGCAGTTGATGGTTGAGCAGCTAGAACAAGCAAACAACAGAGCAATGGATATGGCTCCCTTTCATGAGCAATCCTGTGACGTGCTTAGGCAAATGCATGAGAAACAAGAACTGCTGACTGAAGAGATTTGCAGGCTAAAGGCCATGGTGGATAGAATGAAAGAGATCAAATCTGAAGCGGTTAGGCTAAGGAATAAGTACACACGGGTAAAAGCAGATATTTTATGGAAAATGGAGTGGAGAGAGGGGAAAGTGGATTTCCGCAACCACCTCCCATTCAAATATGTAGTTGATTTTAGGGAATACGTAGCCTTCATGGAATTTTGTAGGAACTGTGGTGCAAAATTAATCACTGTGATTCAGGCAACGATGGGAAAATGGAGTGGCCTCTATCAAAAGATTCAAGAAGTTCATGTAAAGTGCAAGGTTGCATTTCCCCAGACTCTTGATGAGTTTCCAAGTAAAGACCAGCGCCTCTCCGATTTAAAGGATGAACTGGACGTTCAAATGGAATATGTGAGGAGAATTGATGTGTTAACCACAGATGATCTTCATCAATGCATCGTGTTGCCTTCAGTACACGCTCAGATGTTTCACGAAATCCTCTAGACAGCAATAACAGAAATGCAAGACATCGAGGTAGAGCTTGACAAGCATGTAACTTCTAAGAAAATCTTGCTCCCTTCCCCTTGCAATGTTGTTATAAGAGACACATGTGTTTGGTTTAGTTATATAGCAGAAGAAGATAAGAAAGCAGCGACAAAGGCATTAATCGATAAAGGTGCATCATCTGGAGCAGAGGCACAAACTGAAGTAGAGGCACCATCTAGGATAAAGGCTGCTACTGAAACAGAAACGTTCCCTGAAAGCTAACTTGAGAGCCATAGCGCACTGAATTTTTCCTTTTCTGTTGAATCATAAAGTCAAAGGGACAACTGTCTCTATTTTGTCTGTTATGTAAAGGGTGCCACGAATTACTTCATTTTTGTAAAACATTTAAAAGAAAATTAAAAGAGTTAAGGAGAGAGGACAGGTGGTATCCCTGGAGGCTTTTTGTAAACTTATATATAGATGATTAATGAATAGTAACAGGGGCTTTTTGGCAGGTGAAAGACATTTTCTGTCTTGTACATGAACTATTTCTTTGCATGTATAAGGAATTCGATTTTGCCTAATGAAAGCCTGGGAGACTACATTTTTTCCTGAAAGATGTGTTGAATATTTGCTGGATTACTCTTGTATCATCCATACACTACTTTGAGATCTTTCTTTACTGTTGTGAATTATTTCTGTGTAATGAATGATTCTCCTATTTTCTGTGCAAAGATGCCTATCTCAAATGAGTAATGGAATGTATTAACTGAATTAAAGCTATCTTTAATATCTTATATATTCTGTTGTCGATGCATCTTTATGATTAAATAGTTATCTGTCTAATCTTTAGATGTTTCTTTCAGTCTATTACTCATCTTTAAAGTTTTCTCCTTGCAAGGATAGATTAAATTTGCTTATACAGTCTTAGATTAGTTTAGATTAGTTACTTGCATTTAGCTTAGGGCACTTGCATATCATCTTTAAAATAAAATACATAAATGGTGGATCGGCTCGCAACTGGTGCTAAGAATAAGAATCTTTAAATCTTATGGTAGCCAGAACCGTTAACCGGACGGATTCCCCACACCAAATGGTGAGTGATCTAATTGGGATTGCTTACCAGGGAGAATCCCTTGCTGATTGATGCTATGATTTTTGAGGCATCAACAGTTTTTGGTGCTAGAAGGAGGGCCAACAGTGCATGGCTGATAAAGGAGACTCTTCTTTAAGAGGAGATTCAATTGGAAATCCGCTTGGAACAGCAATCCCAGATAATTTTGATCTTAAAATAACAAATCAAGAAAATCTTAACTTTGAATTTGAACATCAAGAAACACTGTATGCTATACCTTTTGTTGAAGTAGCAAACTTAAGAAGACATACCCATGCTTATGTTAAGCAACTTAGTGGTTTAAATGCGATTCCTTTTCTTCCTAGAAGAAGAGCTCCCATAAGGGAAAGACAGTATACACGTGATTCGGTTCTTGTTCAAAGCTTTGAAGAATTAGTGGATATATCTTTAGAGGAAATCACAAAACCTCTTGGAGAAATTGAACTCGAAGATCCTTTAGATCTTGAAGAACTGTGCACTCCAAAGGATTCTCCACCTCACACTCCACACGATTCTCCACTTAATTCTCCATGTTGATGTATATGTAACTTTGGAATGTATTTCATCTGTATATTATATTTATATTTATTGTACCCTTATAAGAGATGTGTTATTCCTCTATAAGGAAGTGTCATCATTTATATTGTAAGTGTCGTAACTTATACTTGATGGGTTATTAGACCACCTTGTTGGGGTCGGCCCTGTATAAGTCATGTGGGTCGAAGGGTTATTAGACCACCCTATTGGGGGTTGGCCATGTGGGTCAAAGGGTTATTAGACCACCCTATTGGGGGTCGGCCCAGTCAGCATTATGTTATGTGGTTAAGTTCGAGCCTACATGAGTTAGGTAAAAAGGGAAGTCAAGACAAGTATAAATAGAGTGCGGGAGGCACTCTATTTACTCACTCACTTCTTACACATGCACTCAAGGAGGAGTGGCGCACTTATGGAGGAGGAGGATCTGCTGCTAGGTTATGGCTATCTCTCTTGGTTGGTTGTATCATTGCTCTATCTATCTCTGAGGAAGTTATTGGGGTTTTTGACCTTTATGGTTTTCCCCAAGTAAATCTTTGTGTCTCTTGTGTGCTTGCATTATTGTCTCCATGATTGATATGCTGTAGATATGCTGTACATGTTGTTCTCTCAGTTAAGATCCTAGATCAGATTGAAGTAAATTCTGAAAATTTAACATGGTATCAGAGCTAGCCTGAAAGAAGGCATGATATGGCATGTATGACACTTGTTGCACTTACGATGCTAGGGCTTGATATAGCAAAAACCAGTCATCGTAGCACTTTCGCTATAAATCCGTTTTGGCGAATTTTTCGGATCTGAAATTGTTACAGGCCGAAGCTAAGATCTCCAGGTATCTTGTGTCCAAAGGACAACCTCTAATTCGTTGTACTTTGTGATTTATGATCTGTACAATATAGGGTTTCTGCCTCTTCCAGATCTGAGTCAAAATCAGGTGACCTTGGGAAAAAGGTCATATCTTGGGCTAGGAAGCTCCAAATGAAATTTCGTAAAAAGTGACAGGTAGTACACAGTCTGTGCTATCTCAGAAAACTTTTTCAGAGGCCGAAGTTGAACCAGTAACACGTGGCACGCCGTACAAGTTCGCTCTCCTGTTTTATCCCATAAACAGGTCACGTTGCGACATTTGTCATAACTCTCTCTCAGAGAATCCAATTAGGGTCAGACCTGTAAGGATGGAAAGGTAACAGGCCGAGCTATCTCAGAAAACTTTTTCAGAGGCTGAAGTTAAAACAGTGACACGTGGCACGCCGTACAAGTTTGCTCTCCTGTTTTATCCCAAAACAGGTCACGTTGCGACATTTGGCATAACTCTCTCTCAGAGAATCCAATTGAGGTCAGACCTGTCAGGATGGAAAGATAACAGGTCAGGCTATCTCAGGAAACTTTTTCAGACCCTGTGGATCAAAAATTTCGGAGTTACACCAGAAACAATCAGGTACATATTTCTGTCAAAACAGAATTATTTTTTGGTACCTTCATTCATGGCTTCCGGAATTTAGGGCTTTGAAGAAAGTTGGAATTTTTGTAATCGGAGACCACGGCTGGATGCTACTCATCAAAATAGAAATTTAGAGACCAAGATCAGAATTTTTGGTTGGGCAGAAGGCCGGGTTTGATCAGACCCTAGTTCGGGACTTTGATCAGAAAAGTGGAAAATTAGGGCTTCTGTAAAAATGGGAATTTTTGAAATCTGTGACCACGGCTGGAAGCTCCTCAGAAAAATAGAAGCTTAGAGCTTTGGATCAAACATTTTGATTGGGTAGAAGAGTGGGCTTCATCAAACCCCAGTTCAGGGTCACGTCCAGTGAATCTGGAAGTTTCAAAGGCAAAATTGAGGAGTAAAACTTTGCAGTCTTCAAATTCTGAATATACTAGTTTGATCAGTTCATCAAGGCGCATATTCCTATCCTTTCGGAAGTTTGAAATTCAAAGTTTGAATTTTTGGGGTTTCTTTGACAAACCCATATCCAGCTCAAGGTCCAGTTCTTGAAAATCAAGTGGATTGGGTTAATCCTAGAAGAAGATGGATTGATCACCTGCATAAGTGAAAGAAGTTCCTGTCTCAGAGGGAGATGAGGATAAGGCCTTACATAAGAAGATTACAAGCGATCTCGACAGGTATGACTCATCGAGGTATGTTTCGATATTTGTCCATGATTAAGTTTATGGTATGTTTGTCTTCATGTTATTACGGTTAGTACAATTTTGATTTTATATTTGTTGTATCACCTTAACAAAATTATGAATGCATGATAGAAGATATTCATTGGTTAGGGTGTTGACACTTATGATTGTACTAATGCATTATGGTGTTGTATGAGGTTTGTGTTGTCTACTAACATGAAAGGTACACCAAGAAAGACAGATCATGTTCTGATCCAAGAACATATGATCATGATAACATGAGGACAAAGATTCATCCATTGTCATGGATCTCATACAAGATCCATTCACGAGGTATGTATAACTTGGTTTTATAATGGTTAACTTATGAGACATGCAGGTTACTAGCACAAGTCACTGAAGAGAACCAAAAGATATTATACGGGTATGTTAGACATAACTAGCTAACATGATAATCCAGGTATGTTTTTCCTATATCAAGCTAGATTCCTACCTTGGGTTAGGATCTTATACTATCACGTTGTTGATAATGATTATTCATGAAGTCATAGGTTTGAATAATCATGATTGTATGCATATTATGTTTCTTACCATAATTGATGATATGACTAACCAGAAGAATCATGATGGCATAGGTTTGAATAATCATGATTGTATGCATATTATGTTTCTTACCATAATTGATGATATGACTAACCAGAAGAATCATGATGGTATAGGTTTGAATAATCACAGGTTTTATGCATTTTATATCTCTTATCTTGTTTGATGATTCAACTAACCTGAAGAGTCATAGGCTTGAGTAATTACAGGTTTAGACATGTTATGTTTCTTATGATTTGACTAACCATAAGAATCCTTGAATGCTAATGCTTATTATTTCTGTTTGAAATGATCATGACTATACATGCTTGAGATTATTGTGTTTTAATATTATACTAATGAATGTATGATTTTATATGAGATCACAAGGATATCACAATCATGATACTAATAAGCATGCATAGGAACCAAGGATGAATGTAAGTTCAAGGACAGGTAATCCAGGAAGCAAAGATCAAGAGGGAGTACACTCCAGTGGTTTATGCAAGGATGCAGATATTCAGAGGGAGTTGACCATCTCTCTTCATCCCACAACAGAAAGGTGTAGAAGAAGCTACTTCAGATTAGGACTCCAGCAGCTCCTGCAAGGAAGCGAAGACTCAGAGGGAGTCCACCCAACGAACAAACAAAGATAAGTATTTGAATTGTCATTTCTTAAATAATAATGTTCAATAAATGTATATACTGATGTTCCTAGAATTAGGTTGTGTATTACGCATACTAGAATAATTGCATTGATTAACAGTATACTCCTAATATGCATGGGTAAGTGGCCTATGGCACTGTACAACATTCCATTGCTACTTATCTAGAATGAAACCTCTTTGCTGACATGTTGGGAGTTGTGCACACTCTTAACAATGTTCTGGTAGAGATTGGAAGGCATCTAGAAAGTTACGGAATATGGATAAATGTTGTATTGAAGCATTGGCTAAGATAATTGCATGACTGTATGGCATATTTCTTTATGTGTAAGAATTTGTTCTGAAAACTATGAGATGTTTTCTAATCATGCAATTTAACTTGTTGTGTAGGAAAGATCGTATGCCATCTCCTACAAAAGAAGAACTACAACATTTGTTCCAGCAACAAAGATATATATTGAAGATATTGAAGATATTGAAGTTCCCAGGATCTGGGATGAAGAAATGGAATGATCCATCGATCATGAAGAATGATGTTTGGGTTGCAGTCCCAAGACGTGAAGGGAAGTTTGTTATGACTTCCAAATGGAACTATCAGATCAAGCATGTTGCAGATGGCAGCATTGAGATGAAATAGAAGATGCACCAGATGGATTTCAAGACAGCATGGTGTAGTCATTTATATGTGCAGAACTTGGTATGGTAGGATAGACAGCTTTCTATCCAGTTTGGGCTTTACCAAGAGTAAAGCGGATTCCAACCCTTACTACAAGGTTGAGGAAGGAAATCTAGTGATACTACTTTTGTATGCAGATAACCTGTTTGTTACAGGTGAAAATAGATTGATTGCCGACACGCAGCGGAAGCTTACTACCGAGTTCGAGATGAAGAACTTGGGGATGATACACTATTTGTTTTTGGCATGGAGGTGTGGTAGAGTGCAGATGGAATCTTCCTTGGACAAGGGAAGTATGCAGTAGAGATCCTGAAGAGGTTCGAGATGATGGACTGCAAAGCTATGGCCACACCTATGGCATCGAATCTAAAGCTTCTATGTGATGCTTCATCTGAGCCGGTTGATGTCTCTTTGTATCGTCAGATGATTGGGTCCTTAATGTACCTGACGACCAGACATTTGCTTTGCTGTGAACACATTGAGCCAGTTCCTGATGGATCCGCGGAGTGTTCACCTGGTTGCTGTAAAGCATGTTCTGAGGTACCTGAAGGATACAGTGGATTATGGGCTCAGGTATGAGGCGAATCAAAATTTTAACCTGCAGGGTTATGTTGATTCAGACTGGGCTGGCAGTGCTGCAGACAGGAAGAGCACATCTGGGTGTTACTTCAGTATGGGATCAAGTGTGATCTCTTGGTTTAGCAGGAAGCAGTCCTGCGTAGCACTGAGTACAGCTGAGGCAGAGTATGTTGCAGCCTGTTCAGCTAGTTGTGAGGCAGTATGGCTACGGAAGCTACTGTCTGAGTTATTTGATCTCCCGTTGGAAGCTACTGGTATCTTCTGTGATAACCAGAGTTGTGTGAAGCTGTCCGAGAACCCAGTGTTTCATGACAGGTCGAAACACATAGAGATCAAATACCACTATATTAGGGATATGGTGCAGAGAGGAGCTGTGAAGCTCCTGTATGTTGCGACGGACGAGCAGATTGCAGATGTGCTGACGAAGCCACTAGCCAGGGTGAAGTTCGAGTACTTCAGAGAGAGGCTTGGCGTTATTCAGATCGAGGACACTTCGAGGAAGAAGTGATGGACACATTTGCTGAAGCCATTCCAAGCATGTTGGAAGGAGGATCCTTCACATGGCTGTGGATGTAAGCGCTGGATGATGAGCATCAGGATGATGTTCTAGTTTCTGCTGGATATGATCAGTTGGATCATTTTATGTATGTATGTACGCATCATGTTGGATGCAGGATATGATCAGTTGGATCATTTATGTATGTATGTACGCATCATGTTGGATGCTGGATATGATCAGTTGGATCATGTGTATGTATTGTTTATGCATCATGTTGGATGCTTGGACCATGTATCTGTATATGTATCAGGTGGATACATTGTATGATCAGGTGGATCATGTATGGTGATATATATCATGTATTTGTATTTGTATCAGGTGGATACATTGATGATCAGAAGGATCATGTATGATGATATGTATCAGGTAGATACTTGGTATGCATTAGGTAGATGCATTGATGATCAGGAGGATCATGTATGATGATATGTATCATGTATTTGTATCAGGTGGATACACTGATGATCAGGAGGATCATGTATGATACTTGGCATGCAGCAGGATGTTGCAGTGATGATCAGGATGATCATAGATGACGAGCTTCAGGATGTTGCTCCAGATGACATGCAGCAGGACGTTGCAATGATGATCAGGATGATCATAGATGACGAGCTTCAGGATGTTGCTCCAGATGACATGCAGCAGGACGTTGCAGTGATGATCAGGATGATCATGGATACATCAGGATGATGTATGGTGAGTATCAGGATGATACTCTATGGCCGTGGATCAGGTTGTGCAGATGAGCATGTAATAGCGCCCTGGGAGATTTGCAGATAGTCTTTCGAGGTTTTGCCTATGGCATGTAATATCGGTGCCCTGGGACATCTGGCAAATGCTCTTTCGAGGTTTTGCTCTGGGAGGACATATAATAGCGCCCTGGGAGATCTGCAGATAGTCTTACGAGGTTTTGCCTATGGCATGTAATAGCGCCCTGGGATATCTGGCAGATGCTCTTACGAGGTTTTGTCCTATGGCATATAATAGCGCCCTGGGAGATCCGATAGGTTGGGCTGTGTGCCCGTAATCAGTCCTGGGATGCTCTTGCGAGGTTTTGCCATGACCACATGTAATACCGCCCTGGGAGATCTGCAGATAGTCTTACGAGGTTTTGCCTATGGCATGTAATAGCGCCCTGGGATATCTGGCAGATGCTCTTACGAGGTTTTGTGGTGGACCACATATAATAGCGCCCTGGGAGATTTCAGGTCGGAGTTGTGTACCCGTAACATCCTGAGATGCTCTTGCGAGGTTTTGTGGTGGGGTCACATGTAATAGCGCCCTGGGAGATCCTATAGGTAGAGCTGTGTGCTCGTAACAGCCTAGGATGCTCTTTCGAGGTTTTGTGACGCACGTAAAAGTCCTGAGGATTCCACAGTATGACCAGTGATGACGAAGACCTGCAGGTGGTGGGCCTACATCCAGTATGAAAAAAAGGACTGGCTCTGTAGAACTTCCTATGACGAGTAGATTCAGAGATTGATTGAGATAGCAGCAGCAGTGACGATGATGATGACTCGATGATGATTATCCAGTGACGATGATCCAGAGAAGATGACTTGTGCTAGAAGAACTGTGCTGAGAAATACCTTCCTAGTTAAGAGGGAGTGTTGATGTATATGTAACTTTGGAATGTATTTCATCTGTATATTATATTTATATTTATTGTACCCTTATAAGAGATGTGTTATTCCTCTATAAGGAAGTGTCATCATTTATATTGTAAGTGTCGTAACTTATACTTGATGGGTTATTAGACCACCTTGTTGGGGTCGGCCCTGTATAAGTCATGTGGGTCGAAGGGTTATTAGACCACCCTATATGGGGTTGGCCATGTGGGTCAAAGGGTTATTAGACCACCCTATTGGGGGTCGGCCCAGTCAGCATTATGTTATGTGGTTAAGTTCGAGCCTACATGAGTTAGGTAAAAAGGGAAGTCAAGACAAGTATAAATAGAGTGCGGGAGGCACTCTATTTACTCACTCACTTCTTACACATGCACTCAAGGAGGAGTGGCGCACTTATGGAGGAGGAGGATCTGCTGCTAGGTTATGGCTATCTCTCTTGGTTGGTTGTATCATTGCTCTATCTATCTCTGAGGAAGTTATTGGGGTTTTTGACCTTTATGGTTTTCCCCAAGTAAATCTTTGTGTCTCTTGTGTGCTTGCATTATTGTCTCCATGATTGATATGCTGTAGATATGCTGTACATGTTGTTCTCTCAGTTAAGATCCTAGATCAGATTGAAGTAAATTCTGAAAATTTAACACTCCATGAGGAGCCATGGCTGTACCTGCATGGAGAGCAAGAGGATCTTTGAATTTGGTTGGACCTTTTCACAATCTGCCTAAGAATCCTCAGAAAGTTTTTCCTAAGTATGATCCTGGGAAATGTATCTCTGTTGAAGATCACCTTAAGAGCTTTTATTTAGCTCTGAGCCTTTTAAATGTGCAGCATGAGGATGTCATCTGTAGGATTTTTCCATCTACTTTTGAACCTAAAGTTTCTTCCTGGTATTTTAGTTTACAGGCTAGCTCATAGCAAACTGGGAAGAATTTGAAAAATGTTTTTTAAAAAAATATGGAAATCAGAAAATTGTAGCTACACTTATGAAAGAATTGATGTCCATGAGATTGGAAAAGAAAGAAAAGGTTCAAGAATTTAACCAAAGATTCACCACATTATTAAATAACTTTAATGCAGCAACTAGACCTGCTGAAGAATCCTTAGTTGAATACTATACTACAACAATTGATCCTCCAATATCAATGTTTGTCAAAAGAACCAAGAAAACTACCTTAATAGAGAATTTCGAAGAAGCTAGGAAGGTAGAGGAGGAAGCAGACAACATTGCTAAACATTATGTAGACGTGGAAGCAAAACCAACAACTACTAAGAAAATCTTGCTGCTTACTAGGAATAAAGAAGAGCCATCAACAGATATGGAAAATGTAGTCAAAATGATGCAGAAGTTGTCCAATAAAATTGTAGATCTTGAAAAGGATAAGGCAGATAGCACATCTAGGAAGCCTTTCAAACCTTTCTACAAGAAAAGAGATGAAAATGATCATCCTCATCCGCGTACGAACAACTCTCCTGTTTTAAATTTAAATGAGGTAGGAATGGAACATTTCTATACCTTTCATTAAGAACCACACTCTGAAAAGAGTTGTCCGCAATGGATAAATTCAATGAGCTTGGTAATGAACCAAATGCTAGATGCACAAATACCAGATCAAGACAATCCTCCAGAAGAACAAACTCTCGAACTAGAGGAACCCGCTCCAGACACCACCATGGTGTTATGGGACTGGGTGCCTTTAACTGAGTTAATGGAAGATGATCTCGAGGAAAGCCAAGTCTCTACTGTAAACATCAATACTCGTAGTAAAGGTCCAATTGCTGATCCAAGTTCAAGCTCAGCTATACCCAAGCCTAAAATATACAAAGAAGTGCCTAAAAGCCACATCACGGTTATTCCACCACAGCCCAAATCTAAACAAATACCTACCAAACAACCAAACATTGAGACAACAACTCAACAGCCAAAAGCCACTTCGAGCAAGACAGACAATCACCCCAAAGTTGTAAAGGATTGTGACATGGGGTATGATATAATTGAAGACATAAAGAAAGTAAAAGCAAATGTTTCTACATTTGACATGTGTAGTTTTCCTAAGCAACGAAAGTAGCTGTTACAAGCTCTCGAACCCCAATCTAGCTCTTCGTTAGTAAATACTCAGGAGGATCCTGAAATAAATGAAGCTAGTATTGGTGGGAAATCCAAATCTTAAACATTGCCTTTCCTTTTAACTTTTGAAATTTTCAATCACAATGTGCATAACTGTTTGGTAGATTCTGGAGCTTCCTCGAATATCATGCCACTGTCAATATGCAAAAGGATTAATGGACAGCCAATTCCATCCCTAGCTCAGATTATCCAGCTAGATAGAACTGTTGTTAAAGTCATTGGGGAAATGAAAGATGTCCTTATTATATTTTCAGCGGATCCTAGAGTGTGTCAGTTTATCGATATAATGGTAGTTGATATTCCTGAAGCCTATGGTTTGATCTTCAGCAGAAACTGGTCTACAAAACTAAATGGTTACTTTGCAACTGATTGATCCCATTTATGGTTAGCATACTAGAATAGGCAAAATAAAATTAAAGTGCTGAGAGAACCGCATATGAAGCAGAATGTAACTCAACTAGAAGAAAAGAATGAAGTAGTAGCGTTTTCATCTTTAGTTTTGGGGAATTGTTTCTTAAAAATCGAGCCGGGTAATTATCAATCAGAAAATGTGAGCCATGAATCAAATGAACAATCCAATCTCCTTCAATTTTCTCAGACTGATGATATTGACTATAACATAGTTAGTTTAGTTACTGACTTAGATAGTGAAGATACTAACTCAATTAGATCAAAGAATGTATTTTGGATTTTATACTTTGACGGTTCCAAAACTCAGGAAGGATCCAGAGTTGGTTGTGTTTTAGTTGATCCTGAAAACAACAAATACTTATTGTATTGTAGATTAGAGTTCGATTGTACTAACAATACTGCTGAATATGAAGCTTTGGTTCATGGATTAAAGAAAGCCATCGGTCTGAATGTTAAATACCTGAAGGTCTTTGGTGACTCGGAGATAGTCGTCAGATAGGTGAGAGATACGATTCATTATCTTTCACCACATTTGAAAGGTTATCAGGTTGAGGTATGGGATTTAATTATGCACTTTGAAGCTTTTAATATTAAATTTGTTCCTAGATTGCAAAATGTTGCGGCTGATTTATTAATGACTTTCGCTTCTAGGTTGGTGCCTACTAGTAATAAATGTTCAATTGAATTGGTTTTGAGGCCTTCTGTTCCAGACAATATCACAAATCTCAGAGTGTTCAATGATGATGATCATATCATTAATTTTCTGACAAATGAAAACATGTTCCAAGAAGCTGTTATAGATGAAGAAAAACATGATTCTGATCTACAAAACAGGTACGCAATTAAAGGGAATTTCATGCCTAAAGGAGTGAGATCACTTGAGAGTCTATTCGAACTGCAGAGCAAGTTCAAGAAGCCAGCAAATACTAAAACTCACAGCTCCTCAATGCATCATGAATTAGTAAATCTCAGCAAAGAAGTTGAACCAAAGTATGTTAATCTTGGTAAATGTTGTTCACCGGGTGAAAGAGATAAGTTCATTAAGATTTTTCGGCAATATAAAGATGTTTTTGTGTCGACTTATGAAGATTTGAAAACATATGACACCCCCATTATTCAGCATGTCATACCAATGAAGGTAGGCACCAAGCCATTTCAACAGCAATTGAGGAGAATGCACCTTACTCTCGAACCTTTAATTCAAACGGAGTTGAAGAAGTTATTAGATGCTAAGATCATTTTTAAAGTTCGGCACTCAGAATGGGTTGTTAATCTAGTTCCCGTAAGAAAGAAGTCAGGAGAAATAAGATTATGTGTTGAATTCTAAAATTTGAATAGAGCCTCTGATAAGGATAACTATCCTGTCCCTTCGATGGAACAAATTCTACAAATGGTATCGGGATCGAAGCTTTTCTCTCTCCTAGATGGTTTCTCTTGTTACAATCAAGTATTAGTGGCTGAAGAAGACTGTATGAAGACTACTTTCCGCACTAAGTGGGGAACATTTTCATACCAAAGAATGTCGTTCGGCTTAATAAACGCAGGAGCAACTTTCTAGCGAGCAATGGACATTGCCTTTTGAGGATTGGGCAGTCATTGTGTGGTAGTCTATCTAGATGATGTGACAGTTTTCTCAAAGAAGAGAGAAGACCATGTTGTTCATTTAAAACAAATTTTTGATCATTGCCGAAAGTATGGTATCTCTTTAAACCCTAAGAAAAGTGTTTTTGCTATTCTTGAGGGTAAACTCTTGGGTCACATCATTTCGAAAAAGGGAATTTCAATAGATCAAGAGATAGTACAACTTATCAATAAAATTCTCATGCCCCACAACAAAAAATATATGCAATCATTCATGGGCACTATCAATTTTGTTCGAAGGTTTGTTCCCGATTTCGCACAAACCGTTAAACCTTTGCAACAAATGGTCAAGCAAAGTGTACAGTTCAAATGGACAGACTTGGAAAAGAATGCATTTAAAGATATCAAAGCAGCCATAGCTAACGCTCCTTCTCTGAGAAGTCCAAATTTTGACAAAGATTTTATTTTGTATACCTTTGCTTCGAATGACTCTCTCGCAGTTGTGCTTACACAAAAGGTAGAATCAAGAGATGAATACCCAATTTCCTTCATGAGCACTGGTCTACAGGGAACCGAACTGAATTATCCTGTTGTTGATAAACAAGCTTACGCCATATTCAAAGTGGTAAAGCAGTTCAGGCCATGTATTCTTAAGAATAGAACTAAAGTTGTAGTTCCTCACCCGGCTGCCAGATCTCTTTTCGTTCAAAAGGAATTAGGAGAAAGAAGAGGGAATTGGGTCACAACTCTTCAAGAATATGATTTAGAATTTAAACCAGCTACTATCATTAAAGGTCAGGGCCTATGTAAATTGCTCACTGAACATCCAGTTGATGAAGAACATAGTTGGGAAAATGAAGCTGAACTAAACATGGTTCAGGTATGCCCTATTTTCACAGCTCCTGAATCCTGGTATAGAGATCTAGTACACTATTTGCAACAGGGATACTTACCAGAGCACTGGAGCTCTAAGCAAAGAAGGGAACTTCGTCTGAAATCAGCAGCTTATCAAATCATTGAGGGAGTACTCTTCAGAAAAAATTATGATGGCATCTTTCTTAGATGTTTAGAGAAAGATGATGCAAGTAAGGTGGTCAAAGAATTACACGATGGCCCTATTGGGGGACATTATTCTGGAGATACGACAGCTCACAAAATATTGAGGGCTAGCTATTATTAGCACACCTTGTTCAAAGATGCTCATTCCTATGCAAGGAATTGTGATGTATGTCAAAGGAGTGCTGGGAAACTACCCAAAGTAGTGGGACCATTACAGCCATTGATTATCTCAGAACCTTTCAAACAATGGGGCATAGATTGCATTGGAGAAATAAAACTGAATTCTTCTCTACAACATCGGTATATCCTGACAGCCATGAACTATTTTACAAGATGGACAGAAGCTGTCCCGCTACGCAAAATCAATGAAGATGCAGTTATCAGTTTCTTAAAAGAAAACATCATAACCAAGTTTGGGGTTCCAATTTCCCTAGTCTTTGATAATGCAACTTATTTTTCGTCCTTTAAAATAAATGAATTTGTTTATGAGAGAGGAATTAAGTTAAATTATTCAGCCAATTATTATCCCCAAGGAAATGGATTAGTTGAATCTTCAAACAAAAATATCATCTGGATTCTAAAGAAAACCGTGATTGAAAATCAGAGAAGATGGCACATAGCGCTCCCCAATGCCTTATGGGAAGATAGGGTTACTCCAAAGAATGATTTAGGGGTTTCCCTGCATACCCTTGTTTATCGTAAAGAATCCATCCTCCCTCCCAACATATTACTCCCATCTTTGCAATTGGCCCAAGCCTCCCGAGGTTCCAGTCGTCAGGTTTTACAATCTAGAATCGACACCTTGTTGAAACTTGAAGAATCCCGACAGAAAGCCAAAGACCGATTCCACGAACACCAAGACATAATCAAAAGGTGTTTTGATAAGAGAAAATATGGAAAAATAAGTCTTGAGGTAGGTGACCTAGTTCTGAAATGGGACCATCCCCATGAAGGTAAAGGAATGCATACAAAATTTCAGCACTTATGGGTGGGCCCTTACCAAATATCTGAAAAGCTTGGCCCGACTACCTACAAGCTAAAGGGTTTACAAGGAGAGGAGGTAACCCTACTTCTCAATGGCCTCGCTTTGAAACAATACTTCTCATAGTCCTTTGAGGACTCCTTTGTACATAAAATCTTTTGTTTTTAGTTGTTTACTTGTTTGATTTTGTCTTTTATCTTTTCTTCAAGATAACATGTTTTGTTTTCTACCTTTCTTTATGCTCAGAATTTTCTTTATCCTTCAATAAAAATAAACTCAGCTTTTGGTAAAGCATAAGATAGATCTTCGAGCTAAGCTCAATCCTGAAACGTTGAAACCCACTTACAAAGAAATGTTTTGGTGACTTTGTTTTCAATGTTGAATTTTTAGGAATTTAGAGATCCTTTATCTGATAGGTCAAAATAACCCCGTTTTAATAACTAAGATTTGGCACATCTTTCCTACTATTTTGGGGCTCCATTCACTTTAACATAATTATCTGTCTCAAGGATTTCACTATAATTAGACCCATGAAAAGGAAGCATGTCTCACAGATATATGGCATTTAAAATGATCCCATGCTATAAATGAAATCCAAAAGGGATTGTATTGAAGAGTTTGATTTCTAGAAATTCTTGCCTCAATCAAAGCACGACAGAGAAATGCAAAGCACATTCAATCAAGAAAACTGTTCAAATAAATCAGCCCAACAAGGTTCTTCTCCGTCCATGAAGCATGATAATCAAACAAATTTATCACTCACACAAAAGGACATTATGGATTGAAGAACCAAAAAAATCAAATATGCAAGTTGAAGAAACTCATTTCCGGAATACTCAAATGACAAAAGTCATCAAGAAATATCCAAAAGGATATAAATAGCATGGGAATGAGGAACAAACAAAAATGACTGTGAGATACTGTTACGATCGTGTGGAGTCCTTTTAAGTTGATCTCTAAGAGGAAAAATTCTAAAATGAACTCCTACTCAAGCCCTGAGAGAGTTGAAAAGAAGTATGATTCTAAGTTTCCCTCTCCCAAAATGACCATGATGATGAGAGTGATCACTGTATTCATGAAAGATGAACTATGAAGACATTTTGTTGCTCATATAAATCAACAGTTTGTAAGTTTTCTACCACTACGGAGAGTTCTTTTCAGATATCTATGTTCACCAAAGAATCGCCATTTGTTGTTGCTGCAACATCCCCCCCAAAATTTTGTAGATATTGGGGCCCCTCCTTTTATTTTTTATTTTTTAGAAAGATTACTTAGGATCTAAGCTTTCCCTAGAAGGTCTTTTATTCTTAGTTTTTTCTAGAGAAGTCATTCTTTTTTTGAGTTTGTTGATCTTTTTCTTCTAAGTCAAAACTCAAGTTTTTCACCCGCAACGGTGGAAGAACTCATCCTTTTCACCTGCAACAGTGGAAGAACACATGAAGTTTTGCCGCAACGGGTGCCTCTTTTATCAAGTCTCTTGACCTTGTAATTTTTGGGCAAAATCACCAAGTCCATCCGAAACTTTGGGCGAACTCAGCGAGTCTTCCTGCAACGGCGGACCAACTCAAGAAGTCTCGCCGTAATGGGCGGAAGGTTTTCATTAATTTTTTTTTTACTAAGGCACGAAGCCACTTTTTCGTGCAAACTTGGCAAGTTTTGCCGCAACGGCGGAAGAAATCACGAAGTTCTGCCGCAACGTCGGAACAAATCCCAATCTTTCGCCACAACGAGCGCATGTGTCTTATTAAGTCTTGAAGCCAATGACCGTCAAATCAACCCGATAAGTCTCATCGCAGCTTCAGGTGAGCTTATGGAGCTCTGTCGCAATGGGCAGGTACTTTATTCAAAACGCAAAACCTTTCAATTTCGGGCGGAGCTTAAAAGTTCTCACCGTAATAGTGGGAAAACTTAGCATCTTTCGCCGAAACAATGGGTGGAACTTACGAGTTCTCTCCGAAACGTCAGGTGAGCTTATCTTTTCCTTCCGAATTAGGAGGTTACGATTAAATGCCAAGTGTGACGAGGTGGCCCCGACGTACACGCCTTTAATGTCATTTTAAAGCCTCCACCAACCTATTGAATGCCCACACGTGTCAGCTTTTATATAAGGGTTTTAGGGAGTTTGTGTATTTTCATTGGTAGAATTTGTATGCTGTGGAAAATGTCGTTTAAAGACTTTGTTAGACTACTCCAGCTCAGCTTACTCGTAGCCTAGTCAACCTCCATGAGACCAACGATCTCTTGTCAGGTAGGTGGTTCTAACACTGTTTCTTGTTTTACCTTTTCAATTGCGTCAATCCATTCTCGGTATCAATGTCACCGTATAAGCTGCATGGCCTGTAAACGTTCTGTGTGTGTGGTTGTTTTGGCCATTCCCATTCATATAACTCATAGCCGTAGGAATTTTCGGCTTTCTCTTGGTCCCTTCAAACTGCAAAAGGATCAACCTTCCTAGGCAGCACTAACACGTAACTTCACTCATGATTTCGTCAAGGAAATACCGAACCTGGCCTCGTTTGAAGTCCTTCAGCGTCTTCACCGAAACTGTTTATCATCCTAAGAAGAATGTGGTTTTGTTTGAGCAAAATTCTTAATTCCTGTCTCTATTTTATGGCACATTGTTGTTTTATATTGTTACATATTTCAATCGTGTTGTTATCCCATGTTTCCACTCTTTTGTTTCACTATATTCTATGTCTACTTATGCATGATTGCTTGACAGAGTTAAGCCACAATGACGAAGGGTAGCAGAAAGAAAGCTAAGATGATTGAGCCGGAACAAGCAGAGCCAAGAGTTGAAACTCTGTTCGAGGACACCAAGTCTATCATAGGTGTCCCTCACGAAGTCAAATGGGGAGATGTTTACCGTATGCTCAGAGACCAAGATATCCCAGGGGCACTCTTGGAGGAAGAGCACCTCTACCAAAATATCAGAAGCTCTGGTATATCCAAAGCTTCCACACGCCCTGAGCTCCTTCTTTACTCAGAAGTGATTGGGTTGATCATGGGGCATGAAAACCCGGAAAAAAGAGTGTTGTATGATAGCAAAGGAGAGGTGTTCACCTCGTTTCATCCAGCCTACATTGCAACAACTTACAAGTTACCACATTCTCAGCAGCCATTGAACGATAAATGGCTGGGGTAGATGGACAATTTTGAAATGGCTAAGAAGTTGTTAATCATAGGAAAGAAGCTAAGGAAAAGAGATAGTGATGAGTATGAAGTTCAAAACCTGAGGGCCCCTTTTCGGATGATCGCCCTTATGTTAAGCAAAATTTTTGGCATGGATGATGGAACCATTTATAGGATACAATGGGCCCCCATAATCCATTACGTGGCATTTAAGGGAACTGTCTTTGATTGGGTAACTATCCTCTCAGATAGTTTGTCATCCGCCGTAGGCGCAGCCAAAGAAGGACTAGCTCTAAAGAAGTCATAATTTTACATGTCTTCATATCTCATTGATTGCATTTTGGCAAAGATCCCTTTCCTAAGCTAGGTTGCATTTGGGATCAGTCCAACACCCCAGTATATACTGCTTATAAGATACCGTGGGCTCAAAATTACAGGATGCACTACAAACTCATTTGTGAAGAATTCATCATACCTATGTATGAGCAAATGTTTAATGAAGAACCTAATTGCTTATCAGAGAATGCCATGGCAGTTATGGAGAACTATGTTGATTTCTATTTTTCAGAGGATGGTACTTATATCAGAATGTATGGAGGCTCCAATCCACCATATATCTTGCCCAGATATGATACTGATTACATAGTCTTGAAAGAAGCAGTTAGGAAAGTTTTTCTTGATGGAGTCGAAGGATTTTTGAATAAATTGAAGAAGGATTCATTCCCTCCTTTGCCTTTCTATATTGGAGCCTACAAGTTCTCAGGGGTTGCATCGGCCGAAGATTTTATCCTGGAGTTAAAAGGATTTCACTTCGGGGAAGTGATATTTCATAGAAATGACAGGCGGAACAAAGTTGTAGAACATTGCAGAGAGTTACATGCTTATTTTGATTATGCTCATTACTACAATCAAGATGAGGAGGTATATAGGGGAATCAGCAACATGACTTAGTTGCAAATTTTCCATCACAAGGGTGGAGCTAGTTCTAGCTCTACCATTTTCCAAGATTCCAAAGAAGCCAAGTTGTAGAAAGAGAAAGAAGCAGCCGAAGCGCTAGCTAATGAAGAGCAGAGGCTAAAGGAGGAAGCAGAGAGGATCCAGAAAGAAGCTTCCCATCAGATGCGGAAGGAGCAAGAGGACAAGCTTCTACAAGAAGAAGCTCTTAAGCATCAGTAGACAAAAACTCTTAGGCTACAAGAAGAAGAAGCTCAAAGGATTCGAGATCAAGAACTAGAGGAGGTAAGATTACAACAAGCAGCTAAAGAGCAGGAAGAAAGGGAGACGGTTGAAAACTAGTTGAGGGCCGAAGAAGAAGAAAGACGGCTTAAAGCCGAGGAAGAAAATAGAGCCAATCAAGACAAGATATGAATGTAGACTCATCCCAAACGGTCCAAACCCCACCCGCGGAAGAGAATATCCCTATAGAAAATATTCCACTGATTCCTTTCACCCCATCAAAGGATCATACTATGTCCAAATGGGAAATATTTGTGACAACAAGAACAGGAATTCCATTGTTTTGAAGTCAGAGACAAGATTAAAGAGAACTTTTGAGCTGGACATCAAACTACTATTATGCAAAACACGAAAAAGGTTGCTGTGGCTATGGCATCTGCTACTGTGGTAGTAGCTAAAGCAAGTGAGGACAACGTAATCAGAATGGTTAAGGAATTTTAGCAAACCAATAAAAGGGTTCGTATGCTGCAACACACCATGGCTAATGAGCAGTCCTATAGAGATCTCATGGTAAGGAAATACAATCTCCTTTTGTCCGAGCATAAGGAGTTGTCAGATAAATATCAACACCTAGAGGAGGAAAAAGAACACCTGGCAGTCCAAATGATGGTAGTTGAAGCAAAAAAGAATGATTCTGAAGCAAAAGTTGTTCAATTAGAAGAGGATAAGCAGTTGATGGCTGAGCAGCTAGAACAAGCAAACAATAGAGCAATGGATATGGCTCCCTTTCATGAGCAATCCTGTGATGTGCTTAGGCAAATGCATGAGAAACAAGAACTGTCGACTGAAGAGATTTGCAGGCTAAAGGCCATGGTGGATAGAATGAAAGAGATCAACTCTGAAGCTGTTAGGCTAAGGAATAAGTACCCATGGGTAAAAGAAGATATTTTAAGGCAAATGGAGTGGAGAGATGGGAAAGTGGGTTTCCCCAACCACCTCCCATTCAAATCTGTAGCTGATTTTAAGGAAGACGTAGCCTTAATGAAATTTTGTAGGAACTATGGTGCAAAATTAATCATTGTGATTCAGGCAATGATGGGAAAATGCAGTGGCCTCTATCAAAAGATTCAAGAATTTCATGTAAAGTGCAAGGTTGTATTTCCCCAGACCCTTGATGAGTTTCCAAGAAAAGAGCAGTGCCTATCCGATTTAAAGGATGAACCGAACGTTCAAATGGAATATGTGAGGAGAATTGATGTGTTGACCACAGATGATCTCCATCAATGCATCATGCTTCCTTCAGTACACGTTCAGATGTTTCACGAAATCCGCCAGACAGCAATAACAAAAATGCAAGACATCGAGGAAGAGCTTGAAAAGCATGTAACTTCTAAGAAAATCCTGCTCCCTTCCCCTGCCAATGTTGTTATAAGAGACACATGTGTTTGGTTCAGTTATATAGCAAAAGAAGATAAGAAAGCAATGGCAAAGGAATTAATCGACAAAGGTGCATCATCTAGAGTAGAGGCACAAACTGAAGCAGAGGCACCATCTAGGATAAAGGCTGCTACTAAAATAGAAACGCTCCCTGAAAGCTAACTTGACAGCCATAGCGCGCTGAATTTTTCCTTTTCTGTTGAATCATAAAATCAAAGGGACAACTGTCTCTATTTTGTCTGTTATGTAAAGGGTGCCATGAATTACTTCATTTTTGTAAAACATTTAAAATAAAATTAAAAGAGTTAAGGAGAGAGGACAGGTGGCAACCCTGGAGGCTTTTTGTAAACTTATATATAGATAATTAGTGAATAGTAACAGGGGCTTTTTGGCAGGTGAAAGACATTTTCTATCTTGTACGTGAACTATTTCTTTGCATGTATAAGGAATTCGATTTTTCCTAATGAAATCCTGGGAGACTACATTTTTGCTTGAAATATGTGTTGAATGTTTGTTGGATTACTCTTGTATCATTCATACACTACTGTGAGATATTTCCTTACTGTTGTGAATTATTTCTGTGTAATGAATGATTCTCTTATTTTATGTGCAAAGATGTCTATCTCAAATGAGTAATGGAATGTATTAACTAAATTAAAGCTATCTTTAATATGTTTTATATTCTCTTGTAGATGCATCTTTATGATTAAACAGTTATATGTCTGATCTTTAGATGTTTCTTTCAGTCTATTACTCATATTTAAAGTTTGCTCCTTGCAAGGATAGATTAAATTTGCTTATACAATCTTAGATTAGTTACCTGCATTTAGCTTAGGGCACTTGCATATCATCTTTAAAATAAAATACATAAATGGTGGATCGGGCCGCAACCAGTGCTAAGAATAAAAATCTTTAAATCTTATGGTAGCCGAAACCGTTAACCGAACAAATTCCCCACACCAAACGGTGAGCGATCTAATTGGGCTTGCTTACCGGGGAGAATCCCTTGCTGATTGATGCCACGATTTTCGAGGCATCAACAAGTCTACACTCATTGATCCTTGTTGTTGTGAACTCCTTATGTTCACCTACCAAATTCCTATCCTAGTTTGAGTTTTCCATTACATGGAGGATTGAAGTGGTGTAGGCACAAGTGGAGAGACCCAGTTCTTGGTTTAGACTGGTTGCCGGAAAGAGGTCGTATATTGTACTTCTTGTTATTTATTAATGGAAATACTCATTTTCTCATCCAATTAATATTGTGAATATTGTTTAATTACATTAGGTTATATTTTCTTATAATATCATGGATCATGCTATTGATTATGCTAATGTCTTTCACATGTTATATTCACTTGCTTGCACTTGTTGTTGAGGCTAATCTGGAGGTTCAAGTGTATAAGTTGAAAGCTCAACAGGGATCTGCATCGAACATCCATTTGAAGGTTGGTCTTTTTTTTTCCATTATCTTAGCATTCTCAATTTTATAGCATTGCATTGGGAATTGAGTCATTTTCTGGTAGTCAGCTGTCTGTTATGGTCTGCCCCAAGCCATAGGAAGTTTTCTCCGTAACAATATGGAAGCTCACACAAATTGTATCCCCTGCAGGATGATGAAATCCACAGTCAGACAATTCAAAATGGAATACCAAGGTGGCTAAGGGATATCCCTCTACTGAGAGGGATCACAAGTAAAAGAGACCTAGAAAATACTGGAAACTAAGCTTCCTCCTTCAAAGAATGTCCGGAAAGGTGTCCTGTAGCTTCAGTCCTTTGACCATTCCACACCTAGTATGGTGACCAACATGTGCAACGAGGACAACGAGTTGGTATCCTCCAATATAGAGTGGAAAGCGACATTCCACCCAGACCTATGGAGGAAATATTGCCACTTTCTTTACTAGAGGAGAGCCCCCTCGACAAATTGGTGTCAACCGTGTTAATAATAGAGGATTTTGGTACCCTAGAAGACAACAACTATGTCTCATATGTAAGTGGCAAAGGAGTGTTGTTTGGAATACTAACCCTAATGCTCTACCTAGCTACCAAATTCTTTTAATCCTCAAGTGAGGTGAAATGTGTGTTTGATTAATGTAAATTTTAGGCTCAGCTTGGGGTTATGGACCAATAATTTATACGTAAGGTGTTTTCTTGTGTGCTTATGTGGTGAGTGACTAGAAAATAGATGCTGAAAATAAAAATGGAATAATGGAAATAAACTTTTCTTTTTTATTTTCAATGAAAATAAAGCATCCAAGTTCCAATATCTTCAAGCACTATTTTAATCAAACAAATTGCTGAAATGAAAAATGCAAATGCAAAGGATCTATATGATTGTTCACAACATGCAACAACCAAAGTAAGACAAAGGGATACAAAATGTCATGAAGGAGAGATACAAACAAGTGCTACAACAAGCAAATATAAAGGAAAGGATTCTGCAAACAGGATTCTGGATGTCAAAGAGCATGCCACAATGGGAAGAAACTGAACAGGGGGGTCAAGATGTTGAAAAATAGATGGAAAAAAAGAAAAAAACAAGTGTAGGTCGCATCTGTCAAGGGAACAGTCATGAACTGGGGTGCATCAAACTGAAAAACAGTTGCGACAAGAGTTGTAGACAGAACGGGTTGGATCATGCTTTTTGGAGGGAAAACGTGTGACTTGGGGTGTTCTTTTTAGGGATAAAAGCGTGACATGGGACATGCTTTACTGAGGAAAAATTGTGACCTAAATGGAAGAGGCAGGTCGTGCTTCTCAAACGGGAAAATGTGACCTGGGTTCAAAAAACTAGGTCCGACAGGCATGACCCATGACATAATTTTTTTTTTAATGTACTACTTTGGCAAGGGCCAATATGGCAAGTACCAGTCTTTTTACTACACCAAAGCTGACAAAAAATGTCATATGGATCTAATAGCAGAAGTAAATGACCATGCAACTAAAAATGAAAAATGAAAAACTTGGAAAATCTACCAGCCTATCCAAACAATAGATCAATGGAGATCGACCCAGGTGGAGTCGCCAAAACTGTAGCTAGGTTAGTCACACTAGCTAGTGCAAAAATGCACCTACTAAGACTTGTGGAAATCTTAGTAAAATATACATATGAGAAGGAATGCTGGATATTATTGATGCAATTGATATGTGGCATCCTTAATTGATGGAGAATCATTCCCATATTAAAACAAACCATCAAGTTTGATTTGTGTCGTAGAATGAAGGTTGTCCTTCCCAAATAAATAAAATTCGCTCACCAAAATGTTAGGCTACGACTATGAATTATATACAAGAAGGATAAGAAAAAATTGGTGGATAATGCTCTCTGTAGGAATTAAGATGATAAATGGTCTATATTTTCCTTATATTTTCTAGTGCTTGATTGGTTGCATGTGGTACACATAGAATGGTTAGAGCATGCCAAGTTCAAGCACATTAACCACCATCTATAGGACAACCCACAAGCACACCTAGGTTACACTTGGAAAGATGATGAGCTATACTATAATGACCATTTTTTTGGTTTCATATTCCTCATTTAAATCCTAAGTGTTATTTAAATTACACTCCTCTCATATAACTCATTCCAAGTTTCAGGAAATACATGATAAGATCGAGCATGCATTCTTATGCAAAAGCATGAAGAAGGAAATCCACACATTTGTGGTCGAATGTGATGGCTTCCAATGGAATAAAAATGAAACGATAATCCCTCTAGGATCCTTACCATCCTTACCCATTCCTATTAGAGTGTTGGTAGACATTTAGATGTATTTCATTTGGGGTTTACCAAAATTAGGCAACAAATTAGTGATAATTGTAGTTGTTGATTGTATTTCCACATATCCTCACTTATATGCCTTATAACATCCATTCAAGGCATCTACAATAGTACAAATATTCATGGACATATTTTTTAACTGCTTAGAAAGACTATATCAATTGCAGTGGATCATAATCCCACCTTCACCAACAATTTTTGGTAGGATTTGTTTCATCTTCAAGCCACCCTATTAAATATTAGCACAACATATCATCCCCAAACCAATGGACAAATATGATATGTGTCACCCAGGAGGTCGACAGGGGGACAACATAGTCAATTGATCGAGTCAGCTACTGTTATGGCATATGCTTATAGTGCTAGTTTGATCAGAGAAACAACTATGAAGAATAGAATACACTTGATAATAAACAACTACAAAATTAAGTAGACAATACCAATCACAGAACAATTTGAGATAGGAATTGATAACGGAGAAATCCCAAGGGTGAAAAATCTGGTTGTATTGAGCAGTTGTCGTAGGAGGTTGAATGTAAAAACCATTAGGAACCAATTGATCCTTCTCTTTAGGAACTCCTCTTAATGCAGTTAAGAGCATATAACGAAAAACCTTTTTTAATATTTGATCTCACAAGTATTTATACAATTTTGAGGGATGCTTGGGTAACTACTCATTGTGTTTCTATTACAGAAAGACAGTTACAAAGAGATCATATGTCTTCTTCCTATTCACCATCTAAAAGAAGATAAAGATACATTTTTTCCACGTCATTGGTGATTCACATGCCTTCCAACTACTCAATTTGTCATCTGACATTTGCTGGAATCATCAAATCATCGGGTATGTATGATGATCCATCGGGCATGTGTCGTCGGTCGTGTGTCATCAAGTCGTGAAGTTGAATGATCCATTGGAACGACCTAGTCGAAGATCTGACCAAGGATTCGACTAGGAATATACAATAGTCAATGGGTCAAGTACTCGAGTATTGGGATGGATCAAAATCCCCCCCTTAAGTGGCAATGGTTCCCATTTCCTACTCGCGTGTATGAGGAAACTTGAATTCCAATTCAAGGAGAGAATACCACTTTCCTTGAGATGGGAGTTTTCCTGCCTTGGCCACCTAAAAAAAGGGTATTGTTTGTGTCATTGTATGGCATGATTTCTTTCCAAGGATGGTGTTGGCGCCAAGAGGCTCTTTAGCGTCTGGGTGTATATATTCCGTATATGTTGGCTATAAGTCAATCTGTTCCAATAATGGTGGAAAATATGGTTGAAGCAAGTCCACATTTAATACTGGATGCAAACCCAGGTATGGTGGAATGCTAAGCTTAAAAAAATTCCCAAATCTTCTCAAGAATGGTATAAGGACCATATCGTAAAGGTTTCAGATTCCTGTGGAGGTCACTAAATATTTCCTTCTTTAGATGCAACCAAACTTGATCCCCAATTTTGAATGAATGAGGAATGTGATGATTATCATGTTGGGCCTTGGATTTTTCACTAGCTCACTGCAACATACCATGTGCTTGTTTATGCATATCACACACTTGATCCTTGAACTTGAGTGCCTTATCAATTTTCTCTCTATCCATGGTCGGTGTCGACCAAGACATTCGTTTGGTTGACTAAGTCAATAGTCACTAAGGGTTGAAATCCATAACATATTCAAACGAACTCTTGCCTTTTGAACTGTGTTGCACTCAATTATAGCTATGTTGGATGTATGGAAGAATTTCATCCCATGTTATGTGATGCTTGTGGTTGTACATCTGAAGTAACTGTACCACCATGCGATTCACAACTTTTGTAGTCCATTAGTCTGAGGATGGAACACTGTCAATATAAATAGTTGTGTATCGATCTATTACCAGAGCGTATTTTAGAATGTGCTGATAAATTTGGATTCGTGGCCGAATATGATTGAAGTCGGTAAGCCATAGTTCTTCCAAACATTCTCAAAGAAGATTTGAGCAATCTACTGGGCTGTTGTGGTCTTCTTGCAAGGAATTAGGATATCCATTTTAGAAAATATTTCAACCACTACTGGGATTTCATCATGCTAGTGTTGAGTAACAGGATATACAGTCAAATAATCCAAAGAAATGGATTCCCATGGTCAAACAGGAACAGACAAAGGTGTGTACAAACCCTGTTGTCAGTTTAGTAGCTTCGCAATGGCACAAACCACACATGACTTGATGTACCTTTCGATAACTGTTTTGAGCAAAGGATAGTAGAAATACTTCTGGAGAAAAACAAGTGTCTATGCCACTCCAAAGTGTCCTATTGTTTTGTTGTAGTGTGCATCCCATATGATCTTCTGTTGGTTCTCACTAGAAGGTACACAAAATTGTCCCAGCTTGTAAAGCAAGTTTTTCTTCATGTAGTAGTCGAGAGCAATCGACTATTCTCTCTGGATATGTCGATACACCATAAAAAAAATCAGCGTCTCCTTCATACATTCGTGGCCAAGTAATGGTTTCATAACCATGCATACTTAACACTGTAAGAAGTGAAGTAATTGGTTGTTGGCTAAGGAAATAAGTTGTTGCATTGGATTTTCCTTTCCGATGATTAATTACCAATTGAAACTACTATAGGTAACCAATCCACTTTATTTGTCTTGTCGTCTGCAACTTATAATTTGACAGAGCAAATTGTAGAGGCTTGTCGTCGGTATGGACGGCCATTTCTTTGCCTAAAATATAATGTCTCCATTACTGAAGAGCTTGTACAATGGCATACAATTCCTTCTCGTAGGTAGAATACTTACAAACAGTGTCACTGAAGGTTTCCGAGTGGAATGCTACTGGGTGACCTACTTCCGTAATCACTACTCCCATGGCATAGTCATATGCATCGGTCTCAATTTCAAATGGCTAATGCAAATAAGGTAATACAATCATTGGAGTAGTGCAAAGCTTGTTTTTAAGTTTTTCAAAAGCTTGTTGTCATATTGTAGTCTATTTGAAATATATCTTTCCACCTCATTCCATCAATTGATTCAAAATTCATGCTATGTGACTGAATCCCAACACAAATATGTTGTATAAATTCACCTAACCAAGGAAACTCCTTAGTTCTTGAATGCTTCTTGGAGCAGTCCAATCCCTAATAACTTGTATCTTTTCCGGTTCAACTCGAATTTCTGTTGAGTCGATCACATAACCAAAGTATTTGATATCGTTCAATGCAAAAGGGAACTTCTCCAAGTTCAAACAAAGTTTGTGTCATCTGAGAACATTAAGCACTTGATGAAGCTACTGCAAATGTTCCTCCCATGATCTATTGAAACCCAAGATGTCATCTAGATAGACAATGACACATTTCCCTGAAAAAGGTCTAAGAATGTCATCCATATATCTCATGAAATTCATAGGTGCATTGGTTAGACCAAAAGGCATGACCAACCACTCAAATAAACCTTCCTCATTTTGAAAGTAGTTATCCATACATCTAAGGACTCTATGGGAATTTGATGATATCCCAACTTGAGATCAAGTTTGGTAAATAATTTATCACCTTTCAAATAATCAAGTAAATTATCTATTCTCGGAAGAGGATACTGATTCTTTACTGAAATTTTATTGAGAGCCCTGTAGTTGATACACATGCGCCATGTATCAGATTTCTTGGGAACTAGGACGAATCGACTTCCAAAAGGAGAAGAGATAGGTTGAATATGGCCTTTGACAATCAAATCTTGAATTTGTCTATGTATTTATTCATTTTCTAAAACAAACCTTCTATAATTAACAAATGCATTGGGTAATGAAGAACCAAGAACAAGATAAATGCAATGTTTTACCTGGAAATGTAGTGGTACTCTAGTTGGATATTTGAACACGTCTTTGTATTATTCTAGTATTCTATTAGCTTGCTTCTATCATAGAAAATTGTAGTCGATGGAGAGACAACTAGTTGATGTGATCTTTTGGGAGTGTTGAGGTTTGATCATTATCAACATCAATTTTTGAGAATGGTTAATTAGCTTCTTGGCTTGCTTGGATGAAACCATCTTGACTGTTGGTGTGGGTCAACCTTCAGGAATTCCATACCACTGATTATGAATTTTTACGATCACTTTCCATGATCCCAATTGATACCTTCCATGTATGTCCCTCAAGTAAAGCTTTCCAAATAGTACGTCAACTACCAAAAGCAAAGTGATGTCGCAGAGCACCTCATCCTGAAAAGGATTGATGAAGTAAGGTAACTTGCATTGTCATGTGATCCTGTGTTCTTGTCCATGTTTCATCCAACCGATGTTGTAAGGTTACAGATGTGGAGTAGTAAAAAGACCCAACTTATTCACAATTTTTTCAAAGACAAAATTATTTTGACTACCATTTTCCACAATCAGATGCAATGGGCGATTATGAACCCATATCTATGTATGGAATAGTCATTCTCTTTCCTCTTCATTGACGATAGTCAAGTTAGCGACATCTGTCAAATTCAATGCTATTACATTCAAAGAGTTGGAGTCGGAATCCACAACTGTCTTGTCGGTTGAGTCAGAAGTAGGCATCTGTGCCAAGAGTGTCTTCCAAGATTTGCATTCTAATGCATCATGCCAAGCTAAATTGTGGTAGCTGCACCATTTTCTTGTAGGATGTTGTTTACTCGTAATTTCCTTGTATTTCTTGAAAGGATTCTTACCCTATTCCGGTTTCTGGGTAGTGGTCGGAGAATACCATTTTGATTTGATGGAGTCAACAATCGACTAAGATTTCTTGTCAAAATGTGGACCAGTCAGTTTGGTCAAGAATTAATGTTTAGCACATTTGTTGAATGAATTTGTTAGATTGGTGATGTCTTTCACAGTATTGTTATATTTTTTAGTACCTAGATCCATATGCTCAAATTCTACATGGTATCAAAGCTACAGGGATACTAAACTAATCAGTTTTCTAGTGATTATTTGTTAGGAATCAATATTTTGTAGGTTAAAGAAGGGATTTTGCAGCCATAATTTTGTAGCCATCAAAGAGCTCATTTGCAACCATTAAATAACTCATTTGAAACCATCGAAGAGCTCATTTGCAGCCATCAAAGAGATCATTTATAGACATGTATCTCCTATATTCCCAACTAATTTGCTACATAGTTGGTATGCTAGATACAATCTTATTGAAGGAGGCCCCATAAGCTTCACAACACATGTCCTGTGAGGACACATTCACATAAATTGAGAGGATGAAAGAGGTCCCAAAAGCTTCGAAACATATGGACAACAAAGACATATGCACATCCATTATCCACCACTCAACTGAGGAAGAATCTTTTATAGGCCTATAAGAAAAGTTGATCTAATTTATTCTCTCCAAATTGCATTTTTATTATAATATCTTTGTTTCTATTTTCCATTCTACTAAATTTTGGCTCTTGGATCCTCCTAGAAAATTCCTTCTTTGGATTCATTTAATGCCTCCTTCCCTAAATAGAAAGATAATATCTCACAAATGGGCGTCCAATAGACCTCAAAGGTGCATGCACTTGTAGCCAATGAGGGGAAGAATGAAACAAACAAGTAAAATACCCCATGTAAGGAAAAAAGGAACAAAAACCAATTATTTCTCATGAATATTTCGACTCTGATGATGGAAAGACCGAAGAGGAGAAGCCATGGTGTCCTTATTGTAATAAAGGACCACATAAAGAATAATTGTAGGTACAAAGAGTTTTTTGAAGAAAAGGATCATAACAAGGAAGCTACCACACTAAAAAAATCCAGTTGCATGTATGCACTTTCAATGGTTTCTACTCCATGCATTCTTGATTCAGAATACTTTGGATAAATTGTCCCAAATAAAGTTCTAATTGAAGAATCCATTGGAGAATTTGTCCCAAATCAATTTCTCATTGAATAAGACCTCATGCATGCCTCTTCAGACTCTAGAGCTACAACTTTTGCTTGTACTACTCACCAATTTCCTCCCAAAAGTTTCTGAGTATATTAAATTTTTAAATTCTCTTTTATAGGTTTTCTTTTCCCATGTAGTTTTTTCCTCTTACCTAATTTAAGAGAATATTATGTGCATGGGTACCTAATATGGCTTCAAATTGTCAGGACCCATTTTTAATTTTTTTAATTTTTTCACCTAGTTAGGATTGTGCGGGGGTGTTAGAGCCAATAAACCTCTACGTAGCTACCTAGACCTTGACCTGATGACTCCAATAGGCCAAACCTTGTCCAAATTGATCAATTGAGTCAAACATGAGTTTGTTTCCTATATTTGTGGTGTTCTCCTTTATTTGAGGGCACATTCCTTGATTTGGGGGACTTCTCCTTGATTTTAAGTGTGATTCAGTTATTTTTTAGTTAAGGACTATATGCGCTCCACCAATATAGGTCCTAACTAACCCTCTACTTTCATTAGTGCCCTAGTTCCAGTAGTAGAAGCCCAGTTGAGATAGTTTATGGATTTGCATGCACTTCTTTAGTTAAAACTAGTGATTAATGAGTCACAAGGTCAATTAAACTCAGTCTAGGTTAGTGTGGATGGATAACTAAGGGTATTTGGATCTAGTTAATCTTGACTAGTCTTCAGGCAATGCATGCGAAATTTGAATAAGATCCTAACCTATTTTGAATTGAATTTCTATACATTCACTACAAAATTTGAACCCAAAATCCGACGAAACAGACTGTGTCATCGGATTTCACCTTCAAAATTACAAAATTTGATTAAATTTTTTTAAATTCATTGAATGATATGTCGGATATCCAACACCCATTGTTGGAAATGTGATGCCTATAGTCGGATATCCGACGACTATGTTATAACGATAACTAGACTAATGTTATCGGATATCCGACGAACATTTAAATTTGAAAATATATAAATTGCGGATACATTTCGACATTTTTTCTATACAAGCGATGATTTGTGGAATTTATTTTACAGATGGTTTGCAGAAATAGTGAGGTGTGGAGCTTGATTTTTTAAGATCTATAATCTTCTTTCAATCTCTTTGTGAGAAAATGTCAAATATCAATATTCCTGATCCAAAAGAACAAAATCGACAATTGCTTGCTAGATTGTGGGATGGACTGAAAAGAAAGGGTGATGGGAAATGTTATTGCCCATAGAGTCAATGCAAGGGTTTTAAGAGGAGAAGAATAAAGATCACAACAGCCATAAAACATTGTAGGGAACATGGACACGCTGAGGGGGGGGCATGAATATCGCCTATTTGTAAGTTTTGCATTATAAATGTTTTTATATTGATTGCTTTTGTACATGTATGTATTATTTTAATATTTATTATATTCACTTATATCTATTGATGGTTTCATGTAATTATAAAGGAAAGACATCCTACGGCATATCGTCCAGAGGAAGTGCCTTTAGAACAAGTACCGGAGGAACATGGACCTTTGAATAATGGAGAACAAGTTAATGATCATATTGAAGAAGATGATTATACTAATAACATAGTTGAAGATGATGGTACAAATACATTGATCCATTATTCATTTAATGTTAGAATGGATGATGACGATGATGTTGATCATGAAAATGATGACTTTGATGATGTTCATGATTTACCTCTTCTTGAGAAGGCATACAAACCCCTATATGAAGGCTCCAACACAAATCTTCTCTCTGCTATATTGTTGATAATGAACTTGAAGGTTATGAATGGTCTTTCAAACATATCAGTCACACGGATGTTAAGGTATGTAAAATATTCCATCACATATATATGATTGTGATAAAGGTATTCTTTGTTCTTCCAACAATTTTATTGTTAATTCATAAGTCAAAATAATACGGATGAAATGTGTTTCATTAATATTACTTATATATTATATTAACGATATTTTTATTTTTATTTATTGTAGCTTGATAGTTGGATATTTGTTACCACCGTCAAATATTTTACCTCACACATATCGAGATTTATCTGCCACCATGAAATAAATTGGAATGCAGTATGAAGAAATTCATGCATGCCCCGATGACCATGTTATATATTATAATCAAAATGAATTTGAAACAGAATGTCTGGAATGTCATATCAGTAGATATCAAATAGATCAAGTAACAAAAAATGTGCCTCGCAAGGTTCTTCATTATATTCCCATTATTCCACGTTTGCAACGACTGTTCATGTGCAAAAAAATTGCACAATTTATGGATTACCATGCAAGGAACAGAAGCCAAGATGACATTATTCGAATGCCTGCAGATGGGTCTTCATTTAGAGATATGGAGGAAAAATGGCCTCACTTTAAAGAAGAACCTCGTAATCTTAGGATTTCTTTAGCAGTAGATGGTGTCAATCCATTTATGGAGATGAGATCTGTTTAGTCAATGTGGCCTATTTTTGTTATCAACAAAAACATTCCTCCATGGTTGTCAATAAAGAGGGAGCACATAATGTTGTTGATGATTATTCCAGGTATATTGTGTCTACAACTTTTATTTTTAATGTAGTGGCATCTCATTTGTCCCATCTTTTTGTATAATGTCATATATATATATATATATATATATATTATTTTTCTCTTGGGCATGGTTTATATATGTAAATGGTACTCATAATTATATATTTTATATGTTTAAATCAATCAGGTAAGTACCAAGTTAAAGATATGAATGTATATATTGAACCTCTTATTGATGAGCTACTAGATTTATGGAATGGCGTCACTATGTATGATGTATCTAGACCAACACGACAAAGGAAATTTCAATTCCATGCAATGCTTGTATGGACAATACATGATGCCCCAGGGTTAACCCATTTTTGCGGTTTGTAATTATAAGTTCCACTTTAATTGCATTTAATTTTATGAACTAGTTAATATAATATGCACACATGTTTTTTTAAATAATCCATTCATTTTATATATAATTATAATTGACATATATATACCATCTATTTGTGTAGGTCTTTAGACAAAAGGAAAATCTGCATGTCCAATTTGTGGTCCTAAGATCAAATCTTGTCATTCAAAAAGCTTAGGAAAGGAGGTGTTTGATGAGTATAGGAACTTCCTCTCTAAGAATCACATGTATTGAACTACTGAAAAAAATCTATTCAATGGGAAGCAAGAGACTGCATTAAAACCACAGAGAATGACACCTCGCCTATGGAAGTTGCAATATAATAGAAATCGTCAAGGTATGTATGAATCATCGCATATCATGAAATGTTACGTATTTATTTTTTATTTGGGTTGTTTACTGTAATTGACATTGATTTCTGTAATTTCTTTATAAACTGCGATTCATGATGGCCGTTGTGATCATCATGAAGGCATTAATGGGCTTCCACGAGGAATGAAAAGTTATCCTAAACAATTCAGTAGGTTTCCCTACTATGAGGACCTACAAATTGCTCATATGTTTGATACAATGCATATAAGAAAGAATGTGACTGAAACATTATGGCGAATATTGGATGGAAGGAGTGAGAAAGAAAAAATTGTCAAAATTTGCAAAGTCATTCAAGAAGGCAACCATGCAATGAAAGACATCATTCAATTTCATAGCAATGGAGACCAAATTAATATAAAATCACTTCCATGGATGTTAACGGAGCATCAAAGTAATGTTGTAAAAGCAGTCATGCGAAAAATTAAATTTCCCACCGGATTTTATGCGAACATGAAGAATATCATAACAAATAAAGGTGATTTTGCGGGGGTGAAAACACATGATTGGCATGTATTCATGAAGGTAATTATTATGGTATGCATATAATTTTTTTTTATTCCAGTACTGCATATTGTTGGTTTTTTGTTCGTCTACTCTTTGTTTAAAAAATGAAACGATTTGTATATTGTTACAGTATGTTCTACCTTTCTCTCCTGGACAACTTCGACAACAATGTCAAACAGGTTATATATAATCTCAGGAAATACATGAGGTAAGTAGCGATTTTTTGCATGTGCTTAGTGTTTTTTTAGTTCATCGTAGAAATTATATTTGATTTTTGTGCACCAATTCATGTTATGTAATATAATGTTTTTTTGTTAAATCTCATGATTGGGTTGCATCACTTGTAGATGATTGTCATCTAAAGAAATCCATAAAGAAGATATAAATTATTGGAGGAGAGAAATTCCTCGTCTCATGTGTGAAATGCAGAAGCATCTACCTTCAGCATTTTTCAATGCATAGGAACACTACCTCATATACCAAGTTGAGGAGATTGAATTGTGTGGACCTGTGCACTCAAGGTCCATGTGGATGGTTGAGAGGCACTTAAAATTTATGAATGGTTTGGTTAGATAACGAGCACGTTCTGAGGGTTCTATGATGGAGGGATATATGGTTTACCAAAACATGTTGTATATTAGTGAATATCTTCCTCAATTAGCGTCAAAGCTCAATTTACGTCACATTTGTGATCAGGACTCCAATAACAATTTCGAAGGGGAGTACCCGAAGGGGAAAGGTAGATCGAGGAAGGTGAAAGGTAATACAATACATTTGACTATTGATTTTTATGTATATGTATCATACATATTCTATATTGCATCAATTAAGAGTGTGTACTTTGTTAAGCGAATATTTGAATTTGAATTTTATTGTCATCAAACAGTTGGTCGAGAGTGGGATGCACTTCATTTATACATCGCAAACAATCTTGACTGGATGAAGGTATGGATTGAACGATGAGAACAATCTGTTCATGGAATATCATGGGAAGGTGTGGCTTCATTGGTTAAATCAACACATCGCAATGGAGATACCAATCTTACACAAAGGGAAATAGATTTAGCATATGGTTTAAAAGATAAGTAGGCAAGCATATTAATCAACCACACTATTTATTGTTTTTGCAAACATATTGATGTACACGTTGATGTTTTTCCCTTTATGGCATATATACATGCACTTAATCATAAATATTGGATCATTATGTAATATTTTCATGTATGGATTGTTGTAGGTAAAACGCCATAAGGCTATGTGGTGCAATGGTTGTAGATATTGCATCAAAAAGTTGGATGAAATGAAGAAAACATAAGATTGTGGGATATCCGCAGTTTTTGAGGTGACCAATGTTTCCTCTAGAAGTGATAGACATCCAAAACTCTCATAAAATCGATACTATGGGTATTTGGAAGATATTCTTCAGTGTGACTTTAAATCCTTCAAGGTAGTTCTGTTTGTTGTCAAATGGTACATGTTACGATTGAATCAACGTGATCCCGATAAAACTATTATTGAACATGATAATGGATTTACCATGGTTAATACAATTTTGTTTGAGCCAAGAACGAATCCCTATGTTATTCCAACCCAATGTGAATAGGTATTTTACTCCGAGGTTTCAGGTAAAGTAGGTTGGTCATTTGTTATGAGACATGATCCAAGGGGAAGGTCGGTAAAGTATAACATAGAGGAAGGTAATGAAGAGGGTCTCGAAGAAGAAGACGATGTTGAAGATGATCAACACGAGTTAGATGATCATGTTCCAGAAGAATATGTCGAAGAATTAGTTGAATCATCGTCATCACCCTCTTCCTCACCAATAACTTCATCATCATCATCATCATCATCATAATCATCATCATGATGATGATCATCATCGTCATTGTCATATTCATCGTCATCTTCATAATCATCATCATCACCCTCTTCCTCACCAACATCTTCATCATCATCATCATCTTCATCATCGTCATCGTCATCTTCATCGTCATCTTCATCATCATCATCATCACCCTCTTCCTCACCAACATATTCATCATCATCATCTTCTTCATCATCATCATCTCCATCATCATCATCATCATCGTCATCTTCATCATCATCGTCATCACCCTCTTCCTCACCAACATATTCATCATCATCATCTTCTTCATCATCATCATCTTCATCATCATCATCATCATCATCATCATCATCTTCATGATCATCATCATCATCATCGCCATCTTCATTGTCATCTTCAACATCATCGTCATCACCCTCTTCCTCACCAACATCTTCATCATCATCATCATCATCTTCTTCTTCTTCATCATCTTCATCATCATCATCATCATCGTCATCGTCATCTTCATCGTCATCACCACCAACCTTCAACCTAGAAGTCGTTTGAGATATTTTTGTCCTTAATCATTCTCCTTGGCATACCCACAATTTCCCTATTTCCATGTTCACAATTCTGATTTGTTGTGGAATATATGAGCAATTAACCTTCCTGTAAATATCAATAGCTTTGTAATTCTTAAATAATTAATTAGATATGTTTTCCTTAATATTTGTTATGGAAACCCTTAATTTTGTTCCCACTTTTACTCCCAAGCATGGCATTATTTAATAGTTGCAAGAACAATTTTCTTGTACTTGAGAAAGTACACCCATAAAATTTCTTCAAAAGTTATTAATACATTTCATAAATGCTTTGAGCCTATGAATTATGGATTTTTCATGGCCATAGAGGTCAATATGCTTGAATCGTAATTACATGTTTTATCTCCATTCCTTTTCAAAGTTATCCCCGTGTTGATTTCCAATCATTATACAATCTACACACCCTATTCCTAAATGCTATGAGGGGATTATCTAAATTTTGTAAGATGAGATTTCAATGCAATGCATACATGAGAATCTTTATGTTGTTTGTGTTGATTGGAAATCATTATACAATCTGCTTCCTTGGCTAAATTTGTTTAAAGATAAGTGTATTTCTTCTTCTCTTTGTTTATGATTTCATTAATTTATGATGAAGGATATATTTACATTAATTATCGGGATAACATTCCATGATAATTTTATAGATGTTAGTGGATGACGTGGTTGTCGTAATGATCAATTAATTTGCAAGTTACGTGGAAAATGAACTAGAAATTCTTGCATGCAAGTGTTTTACAACAAGATTCTCTGAAATAATAATTCCTTTTCCCATTTAAGATTTGTAATATGAAATTAATGAACCTCAAGAAACCACCTATTGAGTTTCTAAGAGGTTTCCACTTGACAATTTCAATTTTAGAATGTTTTTCCTGTATGTGTATATTTTGCTTCCTAATTGTTTTTAAGTGTATATGAGGATAATTTTTATGTACACGCTCTATTTAATTATTTGGGAGGATTATCTTTGTGTATAATTATTTCCTTTTCAATTCCTCAAGGAGTTATTTTAATTAAAAGACCTTCAATAGCTTTCAAAAACCAAATTTTTTAGTTTTATGTGCACACAACTTTTATGAAGGAGTACAATACCCATATGATCACTAGTTTTCCTTGGGAAATGCATGCCAACCCTCTTATTTACAATATATTTTCTCCTAGGAATCATGCGCATGATTTGTAGCAACCTATTTGTCCCTCCTTTAATGAAATTGGGGTTTTGAGGGTTGGAATGATGGCCTAAGTGGTTTTTAACTATTATGAATGATTTGACTGCACGGGTGTGGCTCATTAGCGATTCACTTGATATGAAGTCACATGTTGTAAACAAAGGTCATGAATTCAAATCACACTTGGGATTACCCGTGTCCCATGATTGTGGGAGGTTGTGGGGAACCTACGGGTATAGTGGTAGCGGGATTGGATCCCTGGACCCCATGTCACGCGAGTACTAGCCCAGTCTCCAGTTGCCGATTCCCCTAGTTACAAAAAAAAACTATTATGAATGAAAAATAAGGTTTAGGATGATGATCATTATGTTTAAAGATTTATTTTATTGAGCTAAACTTTTTTTTTCCCCTTTAAGGAAAGGACTACTCAAAATCCCCATACCCTTGGCAAGTGGTGTTGTTGTGCATGGAAATTTTGGGAATCTAATGGTAATGTTATTAATGGTTATGTTATATAGTTATATTTGTTATGGATTGTTTTGTACCATGTTTTGGTCTTAACATTGGTCTCTTATGAGAAGAAGGTAGTTAGTTCCCCCATATCCCTGCAAACATGTGAATGATAAAAAAATATAGTGCTATGTAAACCTTATGAATGAGATTAGAGATTGCAATGAGGTATTTACCTCTATAATATGATGAATTATATCATGTTTTGGCATCGATTCTAGTGGTACATATGATATAAGGTTTTGTGACATTTTGTGTACCATACATATGTGAGTGATGCGATAAGAATCCTATAGATTTTATACTCATTTCCTTATTTTAATAATGACCTTGATGATCATGGAACCACACTTTTAAACTATGAATAAGATGTTATAGACATTAACCCTACACCCTAGATTTTAGGAGGTTTTATTTTTTGGCAACAGGATTATTGTGTGGCTTTATTTTTGTACTTACAACATAATCCAATGCTTGAGGCAGAGGGGTCAAGTTGATCCCTCCATTAGTAAAAAGGGTGGTTTAAGTCTTGATTTTAGCAATGGGTTCCATTCTCAACCTATCACCCATTGCACTTGGACTAGATACTTGAGATTTAAGTTGTTTAAATTAAATTAATTTACATTTAAAAAAAGACAAAATATAAAATATGCAATCCAAAATAAAAAACAACATAAAACAAATAGATGTCCGTGCAGGTCATCTAGAGCATCGAGAGAAATAAACAGTAGTGATAATTCGAGGAGCAGACAACAGAGGGGATCGATTCGCACAGTGAAGGCCACATTCTAGATCAGGATATCGGTTGCACCAGCTGGAGGAGGCATTCCAAAGGATATCGACGTGCGCCTAGAGAAGGCATTCTGGTGGAGACCACATTCAGATGAGAGACGGATGGAGACAAAAATAGGGCCCAATGAATTTGGTAAGGACATTAAACCTAACCTCGTTTATTTGACAGAGAATGAGCCACTAACCCTACCCGCAACTTGATACGACTACATAGTTGGATTTATTGATGCACATTCATGAATAACGGGGTGCTTTCTTTCTAAATCAATAAGATGTTACCCTAACTTGGTTTTATTGATGAGCCTTCTGCGAGACAAGTCACTCACAATTACAACACACCAAAGGGGAGTGAATTGAAAACAAATCGAGCTGGCTCACATAGTTGGAATTGAGGCAGTCGCTCAATACACATAAACTCCTTCCTAAACTGACCTTCCCTCGGAGTTAAGATTCTCACATTTTTAATGAATGCACTGTGGGGAGAGCTATTACTCCAGTAAAATTAAGGGAATCCAAAGCGGTGAGGAAGCACATGTCAATCCAAAAAAAATTAAAACAACACACAAGTCCCATTGATGAGATGTTTAGTTGATTCGGTATTTAGAAGTGGATGATGGGCTAATACTAAAGTAAGACCTTAGGGAATTACTCCATAGAAGGTTATAGAAATACTATATAGAAGGTTGAAGGTCCATTCAAAATTCCCAAATACACCACACAAGTGTCAAGAATATTTAGCATTTAGCTATCTATCATGTGGTAATCTTGAGGTTTGGCACACAAATATTTTTTCTTGATCTCTAATCCATGGTGTAGGGCCAAAATATAGGCTCTTAACCCATAGGACATGCCTCTTAACCCATATAATATCAAAATCCAAGGTCTTAGGCCATCATATTATCCTTTGGACCTCATTTACATTTTGAGAGGTTGTAAGCTATCATGTATTCCCTAAATAGGAAGTATTTAGCTTCGTAATTATATATGGCCTCCATTTAGAGGTTTGGAAAACAATGGGTAGATCATAGGCCTAGTCCATGCTTTAGTGCCAAAACATATTATCTTAGGTCACAATATTTATATTTGGGATGCATGAAGCATTAATGGGGAAAGGCCTCAACCAACACTTAGAATCTACGTACATAGATAACATGTGGAATATGAATGAAATATTGTATCAATTTATGAGTTTTTTAGTGTTAAGGATGGTTCTCAAGGCCCACTCCATGGTCTAGGGTAAAATGAAAATATTTAGACAGCATTATTATACTTTTGGACTCATGGACAATGTGCATGGCTCCATGGCATCACACATGCCCTAAATGTGGAATATTTTCACCTATAAGGTGGGTATGATATGCATTAAGTAATTTTAAACACCAGGGATGGTTAATAACTATGGAATATAAAATATTTAGCATGCAAGTATAATTCATTGGAAACACCAATATTTTCAATAATGGGGATGAATATGGAGGTATATGGAATAGTTTAAGGTCAATATAAAAACTAATGTTTCATTGGTATTAGTAGGTCTCGGTGTAGGTACAGGTACGATTAAAGAAAAGTGATAATTTTTTAAACAACAAGTGAGCTTCCAACTTTAATTAGAAACAAAGGATAATGTATCCAATGTGTAGACACAACTAATCCAGACAAGTTGATGAACCTACATGATCATCACCATTATGTAAATCGATCTAAATCAATTACAGTTACATATAGGTTTAAACTTGAAACTTGTCCACTTGAGTTCAACATAAGTTACTTAGCAAAAATAGATACCTTTGCTTTATAAGGTCATGATAAGGAATACAAAAAAACTTGTATAAAAATATATATGAAACATATAAATGTTTGCATGCTTTCAAACAACTCTTCTAGGGATGATGGCCATCAACGTTAGTACAAATGACAATGTTATGGACATAACTACATAGTTTTTACTTATTTCCAGCATTAGGTGAAATTAACAAACATCTATTAGTGGAATTAGTGGTATTGGGGCTGAATTAATCTTACCCTGATCATGACAACAACCAACTCGACATATTATTTGTATTCTACATGTGGAGGGAACAAATTGTTAAATTTTGGGTTAGGTTAGGGTTTCATGCAAAAAAAAAAAAAATGATATACTTTAATGCAAAGATAAGTTAACAAACTAGTACAACAATCAGAATAGTACAGTTTTAACAAGGAAAGATAATTTAGGATAGAAACTTCAAATCCTTGCTACAATAAATGACAATATTTAGGACAATCATATAACAATCATTAGCAACACCTTTCAAATGTGCAGAGGTAGCATTAAACTATGCACTAACATCCTCAAAACAATGGAACCTTCATACACAACTGTAGCAGCCTCAAAGAAGTTGAGAGAGGCAAGGTCATCTTCTAAACAAGCATTAAAAAAATTAGAGATGAGATGTGTTCTTATGATCGTGTCAAATGAGGAACATTAGATTCCAATACACAGGATCTTAAAATTTTTAGAAAGGTCATAAATTAAATCTTTAGTTCATAGGATCATTAGATCTTAAAACTTCTGTACCATTATGCCATTATGCCACTTTGTTGGGACACCATGTTTACCTTAGGGTTGTCTGCCTCAATTCCTTGTTGTATTAATGGAGGCCTCAGTGAGTAGACTAACTATATATCGATCCCATCAATTTTTGCTCTTAATGGCTCAACTCCAAGTGGACAAGATTTCAAATTTCCAACACTACTCTAACAGTTTTGCTTTTAATAGAAATCTATTGATATATTGGCCTAGATATTGTAACAATAGTATAATACAATTTAAGCAACATCCATACTACCATGTTGTTGTTGCTTATCTATTATATGAGAAATATTGATCATCTCACATATTAGAATAAGGGTACATATTAGTAAGGGTGCATGTACTTTTGGAATCATCATGGCTAAGGTCACCACATTCATGGGACTAATTACTTCTACTTGTACTTGAGTGCAACATCCTCTTCATCCAAAAACCCAAGTCTTTGACATAGAAAAAAAATGAGGAGACAGGTTGAATAGTGTACAAGAATATCACCAACTCAAAATGATGCTATTATATAGGTGGCAGAAACTGCAACTAGGAAATTGACTTTAAAACATATTAGGAATTACCATGGAAATTGGTTCTTGGTCAATTTGACCAACCATGAGAAAAGCAGAAAACCTATTGAATGGACAGTCATATGAGCCCTCAATAGTCATCGTAGAATTTGAATAATAAAATAAATGAAAACCTTGTAAGGAAACCTTATCTTCTCCATCAATATTAGATAGAAAACCCCATCAAAGCTGACAGAATGTAACATCAAGCATAACCACTCCCAAAAACAAAATCATATTAGATTTTAATATTTTAATTAATTCATAGAACGTTGATTGGAAAGAGATTATTTGTACTTAAAATAGGATGAAGCCAAGATAATGCATATCCATTTCTTATGAACAATGGAAGTGCACAGGACTAAAGGCTTTGGTGTAGCAGTAGACCTTTATACTTGCTCTGTTAGATGGTATCGATTCTTGGTTACATGTAAAGAGGGTGAGAATTCTTGGTTACAATGTGATGCCATACAACTTGAAATTGGTGGGCGCTAATATTGTCAGATCGACTTAGATACATCTTCTATCTAGAATATTATTCTAGAGAATTGAAAAGCATCATGGTTGGGTACCTAGGTGTCTCGATAGATCTAGAAATATGTCCATAGGATGGCCAGTAGTTCAATCTTTTCAATAAGGTTGATGTTAGGCCTTGGATTATAACAATTTTTCGGTCAATCTATGTTGTACCATTTTTTGGATCAAAGGTATGGTTGGTTTGTAGTTGGTAGTATTAGTGTTTGCATTTGCATTTTAGATTTCATTTATTGCATTTAAAGAAAACTAAATGAGATGGTTTTCAAACCGTAATCTGGATGGGTTTCCTATTTAAACAACAATTAGTCTAATTGGGAATTATCATTGGGGAAAGCCGTTGTGTTGACATCAAAGGTCATTTTGGCCTGTCAACGCTTGTAAAACCATATTAAGGCTCATGTAATGCTAATAACAAAATTAATCTAAAAATGCTCAAGATACTAGTTGGCATATATTAGATTCATTTGATATTATGCAAATCATATTCTTTTAAATAACATAAGCTAAAATCATCTAGCTTGTTCATAATGTCTATGAATGGATTGAGTTCATGAGGTGAATTTTATAAAAGTTATGACAACAATATGGGCAATAAATTGGCAATTTAAGGGCCTAAAAACTTGTCCTCAACCTCAACTTTGTAGCTTGAATCTTATTACCTAAAAACTTGTCCTCAAAATCAACTTTGTAGATTGAATCTTATTAGCCCCCTGTGAGCTTCCTTTTTTCTATGGATGAAACTCCCTATCACTCATTGTTAGGAATCTATTTCATGAAATTTGATGTAGCCACTTACCAAAGAATCACATATAAGTAGCTTCAATAGTCCATTGTAATATCCCCCTTACTAATGTTGATGTATATGTAACTTCGGAATGTATTTCATCTGTGTATTTTATATATATTTATTGTACCCTTATAAGAGAGGTGTTATTCCTCTATAAGGAAGTGTCGTCATGTGGATTGACAAGTGTCGCAAGTGTGTGTACTTGCCGATGGGTTATTAGACCACCATGTGGGGTCGGCCCTGAATTATATATAATACAATGTGGATGTATCTAGATAGACAAGTCGGCCCCATAAGGTCACTGGGAAAAAAGGTTAGTATAAATAGAGATCGGAGATCTCTATTTTACTCACTCGGAAAAGCAACTCACTCTCACTTGAAAAGTGGTGCACTAGTGAGGAGGAGGATCATCTGCTATCAGGAGACTATCTCAGTGTTATTTGGTTGTACTTTGGTTGAGCCATTGCTCTCTCTATCTCTGAGGAAGTTGTGGGGTTTTTCACCTTAGGGTTTTCCCCACGGAAACTCTGTGTCTCTTGTCTCTTATGCTCTTGATTCTTGTGATGCTTGTCATATTGTGATTGTCGCATTGATATACTGTAGATGCTATTCTCTCAGCAAAGATCCTAGAGTATTGTGAATTAATGCTCAAAATTTAACATGGTATCAGAGCTAACCTGAGAAGAAGACATTTTGCAGTGACAGAAGCTTGAGTTCCTTGTTTATTGGGTTTCTCTCCACAGATTTTTGAAAATCCGTATAGTAGATTGACTCTACCCATCAAGGCGCGTCTATCTGTCCAATCAGAATTCAATTCTGAGCATTTTTCAGATTTGGCCCTAAAAATTAGGGTTTCCACAAAAATAGGAATTTCTAGAATCTAAAGACCTAGCTGGAAGCTCCTTGCAAAAATCGAAATTTAGAGCTTTGGATCGAGATTTTTGGCTGGGTAGATCTCCAGGAAACTCAAACCCTAATTCAGGGCTCTCCCCAGTGAGCCCGGGAGGACAAAAAGGCAATTCTGAAGGGCAAGACTTTGTTAATCTCAAATTCTGAATGCACCAAGTTGATAAGCTCACCAAGGTGCATCTTTCTATCCTTTCAGAAATTTGAAATTCACATTTTGAATTTTTAGGGTTTCTCTAACAAACCCTAATCCGGGACCAGATCCAGTTTTCAACACTTCAAGTGGTAAGACCTAAATCTTTTCTATTTCCATTTGAAGTACTCTCCACACCAAGCTTGAGGATAAGCTTGAAGGGGTTGATAACTTCCGAGCCTGGAAGTATAGAATTGGGTTAATTCTGGAAGAGAATGAGTTGGACTCATATGTGAAAGAAGACATCCCTATCCCAGAGGATGAAGAGGCCAAGGTATTGCACAAGAAGAACTTGGTCAAGGCAAAGAGAATCATTGCTGATACTATCAAAGACCATCTCATACCCCATGTGTCTTCCCTTAAGACACCCAAGGAGATGTTTGACTCTTTGACCAAGCTGTTTGAAGGGAAGAACATAAATCGGAAGATGACCCTGCGGAACCAATTGAAAGGAGTAAAATTTCAGAATGAAGAAACCATTCAATCTTATTTTTCAAGGGTCTCCCAGATCAAGGAACAGCTAGAAGCAGTGGATGAAATGGTGGAGAATGGTGAAGTGGTGATGACCACTCTAAATGGCCTACCCAGGTCATGGGATTCCTTTATCCAAGGAATTTGTGCAAGAAAGAAGTTGATCTCCTTCAGTAGAAAATGGGAAGAATGCTCACAAGAAGAATCAAGGCTTGTGTCACGAGAAGAAAAGATGGGGAATGAAGATCAAGCTCTCACAGCTCACACCAAGAAAGGGAAGTTCAAGAGAGAGCCATCTCACTCCAAGAAATCTTCACATCACTTCAAAGAAAGAAGAATATGCTTCACCTGTAATGAGAAAGGACATATTTCCATAAATTGTCCCAAGAAGAAGAAGGACAACAAAAACTCCATCAAGAAGAAGAAGGGTAGAAAAAGAAGGTTTCATGCTCAAGCTGCTAAGGATGATGAACCCCCAAAGAAGAAGGCTAGGGCAGAAAGTGACAGTAATGATGACTCATCAAGTGAAGAAGAGTATGTTCTGATCTTTGGTCTCACAGGTACCATCTCCCATGGTTGTAATGATTGGTTGATTGATAGTGGGGCTTCCAAACACATGACTGGGTTTGAGGAATCTTTTGTGAATATATCTGAACATGAATCACCCCATAAGGTGAAACTTGGGGATGATTATCAATACCCAATCAAAGGAAGTGGTGAAGCCTCCTACAACCTAGATTCTGGAAAATCCTTGAAGATGAAAGAAGTACTTTATGTACCTGGGCTCAAGAAGAACTTACTCTCCATCTCTGCATTGGATGCAAAAGGTATGAGGGTTGCATTTGTGGATGGACAAGTCCTAATGTGGCCAAAGGGAAAGAACATAGATGGTGCAGTAGTGATTGGAGAACAAGAGGGAGGTTCGTATAAATTGAAGGGACAACCTGAACATGCCATGGTGCATGAATCCATGGAGCCAAGTGAACTTTGGCATAGAAGACTTGCTCATATGCACTATAGAGCACTTCCAATTGCAAGCAAGGCAGTAGAGGGTCTTCCTGAAATCAAGACAAAACATTAAGGTGTTTGCAAAGGATGTGCAAAAGGTAAGAACATCAAGAAGGCTTTCCCAAGCAGTGAAAGCAAGGCAAAAGACATCCTGGAAATCATCCACTCAGATGTATTTGGTCCTATGTCATCCAGTTCCCTGAGTGGGTTTGTTTACTATGTCTCATTTATTGATGAATTCTCCAGGAAGACTTGGGTATACTTCTTGAAGAGCAAAGATGAGGTGTTTGATAAATTCAAGGAATTCAAAACCTTGATGGAGAATCAAACTGACAAGAAGATCAAAAAATTCAGATCCGACAATGGTGGATAATTCACCTCAAGTGACTTCAAGAAGCTTTGTAGTGATTCAGGGATTAAGAGGGAGTTGACTGCTCCTTATAATCCTCAACAGAATGGAGTTGCAAAAAGGAAGAACAGAACTATCATGGAAGCAGCAAGGGCAATGATGCATGACCAGGATCTACCTATGCATCTGTGGGTAGAAGCAGCTAGAACAGCTGTATATGTGCAGAACAGAACACCCCACAAGATATTGGACAACAAGACACCAGAAGAAGTCTTTTCTGGTAAGAAACCTGAAGTCAGTCATCTCAGAATATTTGGTTGTCCAGTATACACTCATGTCCCAAAGGAAAAGAGGACTAAACTAGATCCTTCAGGAAAGAAGGGTATCTTTGTGGGTTACAATGAAAGCTCGAAGGCCTACAGAATATACTTTCCAGGGTTCAAGAAGATTGATGTCAGCAGGGATGTAACATTTGATGAAAACTCAGCATTCATCAAATCAAGGAAGGCACCTATCGAAGTTTATGAAGAACCTAAGGAAACTAGATTTCAAGACACTACCATGACTGAAGCAGTTCTAGAAGTTGTTCGTGAGTTTGAAGATCCGCAAGAACCTGTAGATCCACCCCGTGAGGATATCTCTCACAAGAGGAAACCTGCATGGGCTAGAGAGCTCATTCAAGATGCAGAAAGATTTGGCATTCCAGAAGAAGAACACAGATCAAAGAAGAGAACCAGATCACATACCAGCTATGTTGCTTTACTCTGTGACATTATGAACAAAGAGCCTTCCAGTTATAAAGAAGCAGCGGAAAAAGGACTGGCTCTGTAGAACTTCCTATGACGAGTAGAGTCAGAGATTGGTTGAGATAGCAGCAGTAGTGACGATGATGATGACGATGCATCGATGATGATGATCCCAAGAAGAAGACTTGTCTAGAAGATCTGTGTCGAGAAATACCTTCCTAGTTAAGAGGGAGTGTTGATGTATATGTAACTTCGGAATGTATTTCATCTGTGTATTTTATATATATTTATTGTGCCCTTATAAGAGAGGTGTTATTCCTCTATAAGGAAGTGTCGTCATGTGGATTGACAAGTGTCGCAAGTGTGTGTACTTGCCGATGGGTTATTAGACCACCATGTGGGGTCGGCCCTGAATTATATATAATATAATGTGGATGTATCTAGATAGACAAGTCGTCCCCATAAGGTCACTGGGCAAAAAGGTTAGTATAAATAGAGATCGGAGATCTCTATTTTACTCACTCGAAAAAGAAACTCACTCTCACTTGAAAAGTGGCGCACTAGTGAGGAGGAGGATCATCTGCTATTAGGAGACTATCTCAGTGTTATTTGGTTGTACTTTGGTTGAGCCATTGCTCTCTCTATCTCTGAGGAAGTTGTGGGGTTTTTCACCTTAGGGTTTTCCCCACGAAAACTCTGTGTCTCTTGTCTCTTATGCTTTTGATTCTTGTGATGCTTGTCATATTGTGATTGTCATGCATTGATATAATGTAGATGTTATTCTCTCATCAAAGATCCTAGAGTATTGTGAATTAATGCTCAAAATTTAACAACTAATTTGTTGAAGTATAACTGAGTTTAATGTTGTGTTGTTTGTGCCTTTTGGTTTGAAACTTTCGTAAAAAATTCAACCTTCCATCCTCTTAGTATGTTTTGTATGGATTGAAGTTGTGTTTGGTGTTCTTGGTTTAGCTATTTCGTCAAACATTTCAAATATCAATCGCATTTAACTTAAAATAAAATGCTCACTTCCCAATATGATTTTCTTGCATTAAATGCCAAAGGGAAAACACCAATATTACATGAACTTGCTATGGAACTAATTAATGGCTATAATAATGATTAGGAAGATACTAAGCTTTGATTTACAAGAAAATATCAGACCTAAAAATGAAAAAATGCAGTAAAATGTTCCCTGAGTTGAAAATTTCAACAAAAATGGCATTCTGGTTGACTAGATATTTCAGGGAAAATACTTTCCCTCTGGGTACTGCTTGACAATAGTTGTAACATGGAAGCTCCCATGCCTAGGGCTCCCTGTGGAAATGGAAAAAAGGTTCCCTAAACTCAATTAGCCACTGCATTTGTTTGGGATGTGTGCTCATAGAATAAACCAACTCCTATTGCTTGTAGTTGAACATCTAGATATGTAATCAAATCCACCTGCCCTAGCTGCAAATGAAATAAATTATGACTAAAAATTTGGAATTTTCCCCATTTGATATCCTCTCCATGAGGCATACCCATGACAGCTTGAAAATAAATTTGATTATCCTCTCCAAGAGGCATACCCATGACAACTTGCAAATCAAGTTGATTGCTGCAAGTTTAGAGCAGATAGACACCAAGATAATAGTTGTACTAGCTACTCAATTTGGACCGCAGAGACTAGATATTCAAGTAGTTGCAAATGTATAATTAAAAAAGATGCACTATAACTAAGACATGCCATGGAAAGCATTACTACTTATTGTGTACTATAATAGGAAAAAATACTCCATATATATGGAGTCTAGACATTCAATGAATGCAACAAAATATTTCACCCAACCTCAATAGCCAAAAACATAACAAAAAGGAGGCATGCCAAAGAAAGCTATAAATTCCAAACAACCCTCATGTCAAGACATAAAAGCTAGGTAGTCATGGAAGTAATCACTTGGAATACTCATGGAAATTCCACTCGGATCACTAAACCTATTTCAGATATCTTGCTAGTGCATTAATACCAAATGCACTTGGATCACTTCTTCAATTGCAATCCACTCACTGCTACTGAATCTTTCCCAATGCGTTTCAGTGATATCTTCATAGAGGCTGAGAGTGGGATGTTGAATATGTCATAGTGTCATGTCAAACCTTTTTTAAGATCTCATGTAATAGACTATTGGCCTCTTGGGGTGTGCCTTCCTTGCATAGTCCATCCATGAGGGTGGTATATGTATTCATATTAGGAATATGACTATTATATTTCATAAGCTCAAATAACTTAAAACACTCATTAAGATTACCAACTTTCCAAGTCCATCCATCAATCTGTTTTATGTAACAAGTTTTGAAGCTTGCTTTGGAATCTCATAGAAGATCTGTTAAGCTTTGTCTTCCCTTTGAGTTGGCTGAATTTTTATTACTTGGAAAAACTTATTTGCATTCCAATTCATACAATTGTCTTATAATTTTTTTTCGAACCCTATGCTCTCCTTTGTTTAAAAATCACAAGTTTCATTGCAAGTAGAAGCCACATTTCCATTTACTTGTCATGCATTTTACTGATTAGAAGTAGAAGAAAGTTATTGTTGGATTCATTTACTTTGAAAGAGTAGTTCTAGCTTGGCATAAAAGGAAAAAATAAAAAAATGTGTAGTTTTTCTCTTTTAAAAGTTTGTGCTTGTGTTTATTTTGCTTTTTGGATCGAAGAACTCTCTCCTTCTTGTAGCTAGTTTTTCATCGAAAATAAAAGTGCAATGATTCATTCACTTATGCATGGTTTGAGTCGTGTCATAACACCATTGAGTTGCACTTCCGATACCTGACCGAGTAAGACAACAAACCATTAAAATTTATCTCCCTAACTCAACACAGCTTAACCTCACTTGAGGATACAAAATAAGATGTTAGTTAGGTAGGACACCGGGGATAGGAATCCAAATAATTCCCCCTTTTTCATTTTTCATCTAAGACATAGTTGCTGTTTTTTAGGGTACTAAAATACTCTTGTATTTTTTGGCATGGTCATCGACCAGTTTATTCAGAGGGCCCCCCATTCCACAAGAGCAAGCAGCGAGGATTGGTTTCGGATGGACTTTGTAGAATGCTGCACTCCACTTAGCACCTAAGGACACCTCTCCATTGTCTTCCTTGTATTTTCTGTATAGGTGATACAAGGGCTCAAAGGAAGAAGCTTCGGTTAACCTTCTCGGACGTGTCATGAATGAGGTAGCTTAGTGTCTTTTCTTCTAGGATTCTTTTACCCAGGATCCCTTTCAATAGAGGGATATCCTTCCACTTTTGGTCTCTCACTTCGTATTGTTCAACTTGGATTTCATCACCTTGCGAAGGATACGATCTGTTGAGGTCTCCAGAACCTAAATAGGAAGTTTGATTGCTATTTCACCTTCTAGAGGGTCTTTTTATTTTTATTTTTGTAGTGTTGCTTGTTGGAATTCTGGCCATTTTGTTGTAGCTCGTTTACTGTGACATCGGTCTCAGTATAGTTTTTGAGATTTCTTTTTTGTCCTGCAAGCCTTTTCTTTTCCTAGCTCCCCTTCTGCACCCTCGGTTGCTTTAGGGTTTTTGAGTTCTTACATGGTCAATTACCAATATGATGATGTGTGATGTCCTCTTCTCCCAGTTTTTCGAGATGGTTGAGTCTTATCAAGGGCTTGGGAACCCCTTGATGGATCCACTAACGCTCAAACTTAGGAGCAATCTAGAGGACCACATGATCACATCATCCGTGTGGAATTTTCCTTTAAAAGTGATGATGAAATTTCAGGTTATATGGAACACTGGTACATTTGAGAGAGACATGATTGGTTGTACCCCACCTTGGTTGATTGACTTTTGGTCCTTTCTTTTTGTTGATAATTTTTTTTGTACCTTTCCTTTTACCGTTTGGGTCTTTTACTCATCTTGAGTTATCTTTTGATTTGTACCACCTTTTATGTTTTTGGTCTTATGGGTATAACTATGGTAGTTTGTCCACATTTGAGGTACACCCGCTTAGTCCTAAGGATTATGAGTCTTTATACCCATTCTTGTCTTTTTGACTTGTACCTTATTGGTTGGTCTTTGTACCCTAACCTATTTAATTGTGTAATCCTGGTACCCACCTGAGACATTCTACTTTAATTTTTTTTTTAATTTTTAATTTTTTATCTTTTATTTTTCAGATCTGTTTTTGAGGTTTGAAGGTTATTGAGATTTGATTGGTAACCTTTCTTCCTATAGTGTTTTTTTTATCTGCTCTCCTTCTGCCTATTGGGGAGGTTGTGACACTCAGACTTAGCCGTGAGCCCTAGTTTTTCTCTGCTGGTTGTTTTAGTAAGGTTCGTGAGGTCTTAAGGGTTTGCTTTACCCTTCTGTGATCTCATATGTGGAGGTCGTGAGTCTCTTTGGCCTCATTCTGCTGGCTTTCAGCTCATTTATGAAGGCCAAAATCTTGTATGTGCAGATTGGACTGAGTTTTTAAGTTATTTTGTTTTTTTACTGACATTTGTTTTATATGCTTAAATTTTGTGTGTAGTTCTTGATCTGTGGTTATATATATTTGTTGATTTTTTTTTGTGATGCTGATACTTATTAAGGGCAGATATTTATTGTGAATGTACTGGTACTTTTGACTGTCATTTAATTTCTTTGATTGATTGTACCATAGCCTAGTCATCTCTCTCTCTGAGGTTTGTATTAACCCTATAGTAGGGTCACTTGGTTCCTAGAGTTGACTGGCCTCTAAGAGGCACAGTCATTTCTGAAAGTAACTCTCCTGAGTATAGGAATATTGCTTGCTATCGTACCTTTTAGAGGTCCTATTTGAGTTACAAGAGGTAGTTACAAGGAGTTATTGCATATATTTGACTTTGGTTGTCATCTATCTCTTTGGCATGTCAAATAACAGGTAGTTACAAGGAGCTATTGCATGCAAGAGGTAGTTACAAGGAGCTATTGCAATATATATTCGACCTTATTTGTACCTTCCCCAAAATGGTTGGTGTACTCTTGGTCCTTACATCCTGTTGTTTATTGGTCTTGTGGTACCTTGTCCTTGGCGTGTGGTTGATAGGGTCATTTCTCCCATAAGTTGAGTTGTTTGTACCACCCTCTAGACCTTAGTTAGGAAGATTGCTTGATATCATACCTTTTAGAGGTCCTATTGGAGTTACAAGAGGTAGTTACAAGGAGCTATTGCATATCAGAGGTGTTACAGGGAACTATTGCATATATTTTACATTATTTGACCTTCTATCTCTTTGGCATGTCAAATAACAGGTAGTTACAAGGAGCTATTGCAATATATATTTGACCTTATTTGTATAACCTTCCCCACAATGGTTGATTTAATTTTGGTCCTTACACCCTATTGTTTATTAGTCTTTTGGTACCTTGTCCTTGGTGTGTAGTTGATAGGGTCATTTCTCCCATCTTGAGTTTCGTACCACACTAAGACTTTTGTTGTAATCATTCTTTTTGCTCTATTTAACTTCTATTACTAATGTAACTGTCTTTGTCTTATAACTACTATTGCATACAACCTTTCTCTTTCTCTCTGTTTGGTTTGTACTTACCCTTTAGTAGGGTCAGTGGGTTCCTAGTTTTGGCTGACCTCTTAGAGGTATAGTTTTCACTGAAAGTAATAATTATGAGTATCCGATGATAAGGTTCCACATTACGATGTAAGTACCCTAAACCTATATTCTTTACTCATGTTAATGTTGATTAACTATTGTTAGAAATTACATGTTACTGAAGATTACTTTAACACAATGAGCCAACTGGTAGTGTTAATGTGGAAAAGTCGAAAGAGATGAAACTTATGTTTTGTTACTATTGTTTTATTTAGTTTCAGTGGTACTTGTTTATTAGTTATAATAAAAGAAACGAGTTTACTTGCACCTAGGTGCTACAAGTCACCTTATAAAAAGTTCGTTGCCTTGAGGTCCTATCTGAACTTTTTCCCCACGGTGCAGGTAGAACCAAACATGTATTTGTCATACTGTCTTCCTCGAGCAAGGGGAATTTAGGAAGGATAGAGGAAAGTGAGACATCCAGTAGGTCTATAAGAGTTTTATCAACTAGATGTCAAAAGATCAAAAGAAAATTTCATAAACGCATGGAATGTTTTCTCGCTAGAGGGGGGTCATGTTCCTATGATGATGAGACAATAGGAGACATCGAGGTTCCCTTGAGGTACAGACATATAGTGAAACAATGGGTACCCTAGGATCTTCCTCAACTGAACACATTTTTTTGTGTGAACGAGAGGATATATCGAATTGCACCATCGTCATTACATGGTTTGGGGTTGTTTTGCATGGATGGCATAAAGGTCAGTTACGACAGATGTACAGAATTGATGGAGTATGATGGACCCTGTTACAACTACAAAGATTGGATGCGGCTAGTCCAATATACACGAAGTATGCATAGATATGGATTGCCAACAAACTATTTACAGTTGAAAGACAAAGATCAAAATAAAGGAGCAACATTGTACATTGATGGAAGGCCAAAGGCCACAAGGAATATTGTGGGGTTTATAAATAGTACACAACTAGGGTCTACAATTAAGCAACCCAACTGCGAATTTGAGGGGCATGAAGGAAACCGTGTTTTTGTATGCGCCATTAAATCAATAGATGCAGGGGAAGAGTTGCTTATTAATTACAATGTGAATAGAGTAGATACAAACACAGTTACTATGGGAGTGGTACATCTAACAATTTACCCAACCTTTTATTAATGAATTTAACATATTAAGTATTTTTCGTTAGTTTATTTTGTTTAAATTTTCTATATTTACTTCGAAGGGTAGTGATCGGAAAAAATACCGGCCAACAGATGGTCAAAGGAGTACAACTTCCTCGAGGCAGCAGGTATACATCTTTGTAATAGTAAAAATATAATAAGAAAAACTAGTTTTTTGTTTGTTGTGTTTTTTCATTTGCATATTCGTTTGGTTTATATAATGCTATCTATATTTAATGCAGAACGTTGATCAGGGAATCCACCAGACTGTTGATTAGACGACAACAGCCTCGGGGCAATAGGTAAACCTAATTGTAATTGTACAATTTAAATACGTCAAAATGTTTTCTTATTATATTGTTTCAGTGAGTATGTTGGTTTCATTTAGGTAATTTTTTCTATGTTTTTGATGTAGGGTTATGTAAGGGGTATCTCCCTAGTAGTAGATCATACCAGACTTGCCTCGAGTCAGCAAGTATACATCTTTGTAATAGTAAAAATATAATATGAAAAAAGATTTTTTTTTTGCTGTGTTTTTTCATTAGTATATTCGTTTGGTTTATATAATGTTATCTATATTTGATGCAAAGTGTTGATCAGGGAAGCCAACCCGCTGTTAATATGATGACAACAGCCTCAGGGAAACAGGTAAACCTGATTGTAATTGTACAATTTAAATACGTCAAAATGTTTTGTTATTATATTGTTTCAGTGAGTATTTTGGTTTCGTGTAGATAATATTTGCTATGTTCTTGATTCATGGTTCTGTAAGGGGCACCTCCCTATTAGTAGATCAGGGTAGGTCACCTATAACCATTGATCCGATGAGTATATCACGATCCTCGATCAAGAAACAGGTATAATTCATTGGAATTGGACCAATAAAATATGTAGCTTAATGTTTTTTTATATGTATTTTTAGTGTGTATACTGGTTTCATTATGATAATGTTTTTTACTTGTTCTTTGCAGGAGGGTGATCGGGGAAAGTCCCCAGCTGTGGATCTGATGACACCATCATCCAGGCATCAGGTAAACCTAGTTGTAATTTTAGGAATCTATCATGATAGATATGTTTTGTTAATATACTTTTTTCCTCAGTTTATTGCTTTTATGTCAGTAATGTTTTTTATATTTTTGTTGCAGACCAATGATTCGGTGTATGAAACAACATCATAGCAATCAATATCTTTTGATGTGCATGAGTTGATGCGGGATTCTGACATTGGTTCTTCTCTAGACCCGGTTGAAATGATAGAGAAGACCTTGAAAAAAATGAATGAGGATATCCTTGGTATGTTATTCATTGATCCGCAAATAACTGAGATTAAATCCAAGGTTGAAGTTTTGGTAAAGAGATCTCATGCCTTGCAAGTAAGTTGTAGAATCTTGAATCATAATATAAATTCATTTAGAACTTTATGATTTTTACTTTTATATGATAGTGAACTTATAAAATATGGTTTGTATTTACAGGATTTTCTGCAACCACACACTATTGGTCAAGGTGGTGATTGCCCCAGTGATGATCGTGGAGATCTGTCGTCACATGAGCAAACGAATCCACGTACATTGACTCATGCACCATTTTTTTTTACTAAATAGTCAGAAACACGTTCCGCGACACCCCCGAGGCCAGCAGAGAGTGCACCCACTAGTGACCGATGCACAACAGATAGAGCAGAAGAAGGGGTCAACTGATATTTATTGTGACACGAGAATATTTGAATGAGATATGTCTCAAATCCTCTAAATCATTTGCATCCTCTCCATTATGTCCAATCTTCCTATAATAGAGAAGATATCTCGTCTCTTTTTCCACTACTCATTTAATGATTATTCAGAATCAATATCAAAGGAATGGATGCTCTTGAAATTTACTAACCCATCAGCAGTAGGATTAGTTAATATGTTATTTTTCCACTTGTCAAATTATAAATATGATCCATAACATACTTCTCCATGGAATTTGTAGTAGACTCATTGTATGACATCCCTTGGTAAAGTTGTAGACTCATTGTATAACATACTTCTCCATGGAAATGTGGTCCTTTTTTAAAGGTACATAGAAATGTGGAAGAAAGAGACAAACATTAAGGTAATATTTAATGATAAGATTATTTATTTATTTATTTTTATTATTATCTAGTCTGTTAGTATGTTATAAAAACTCTTTTTTATATATATTTTACCTTCTTCCTTTTGTTTGCAGAATAAGGATACCATACTGCTACCCACGATGAGATCTTACAATAGAACAGTGTTAATTTTTAATTGGAAGGATGTGTATCATGCTTATATATTATAAATTTGGCTTTCTTGATGGTCTTCCAGATGTGGATTATGAGGCTCATCCAAGTGATCATGAAGGAAGAAATGGAACATTAGTGAGTTTGGAATTTGTTCTTTTTATATGTGCTTAGTTTTAACTGGTAAAAAAAAGTATGTAGTTGTATTTTAGGTCAAGGAGAAGACAATGTCATGTGCAATTAGTAGCATCTTACAAATCTTTTGTAGTTTCCACCATACAATTTAACTCATCCTTTCAACCTTGTCTATATGATGATTGATTTACTATCATATACTACTTGAAAACAAGAACCTACTAATATTATACCTTGTGCATATCAAAATAATACGTGTTCTTAATCGGGTAAATAATAAAACATCAAATAGTATTGCACTATGCAAAACTCCAATTCTCAACCAAGGAAGTCATGTTTCCCAATTCATAGTTGGAACACTTCCTACTAATTGACCATAAAGGACAATATCCTCCTCTTTTACTTAATATTTCTTTTCAAGAAATCAATATGTAGCTGCAATGTCTAGATACATATTATATTAATAGGGTTGTTTTAGGGACAAGCAATAATGCTTCTCACATCAATAGCATGATTAGAAAAAAAAATCACCTTGTGTTAAATGCCATACTTGGTATGCTAGTTGTTAATTGTGGCCATAAATATTAGATATTCATAGATGAAAAAAACTAAAACCATTGAATAGGTGAAGCATTCACCTTTGAATTACAAAGGTCGCAACTTCCCATTGGATTGTCCATAACCAAAAGTAGTCATACCTTCTAAACCAAGAACCTAGTACCTACACTAGCCAAAGGCTTGCTCTCAATTTCAAACACTAAAACCACTTAGTATCTATAAATGAAAATATGACCTTGACAAAAAAAACACAAAATCTTAATGAGTGAAGCACAAGCAAAAAAACCAAGCAACATTTTAATAGGAATGATTCATAAACATCAAGACCAAAATTATAAATACAACTAGACACAACACAAATATTACAATTAAGATCCAAAAGGTTGATAGGATATAACATATTGAAAACAAAAAATTCATGTTTGTATTATATGATCCATATGTGATGACATCCAATGTTCATATTCAATGTACCATTTAAAAAAATATAGAGATAAATGAGCTTTAGAGGGTCAATTCATAACACTTGACGAATATAGAGATAAATGAGCTAATGATTAGAGTTAAATTGCTAACAATCCCCCCTCTCCACCCTTAAGCATAAGTCTATACAAGTGTACCGACCTGAAAAAACCATAAAATGGAAGTTTTTATTTATTTTTAAATACAAAACCTCTGTCGGATATCTGACCGTCACTCCCAAACAATCCAACGCCTTTGCCATACCACTGACGGCTAAAGGCGTCAGATATCGGAATTTTAACAATGCATAGGATGTTGGATATCTAAATTACCTTACAAAGAATCCTACGTCCTTTCCATACCACCGACGGTTAAAGCCGTCGGATATCTAACTTCTAACACTGCAAAGGATGTCGGATATCTGACTTACCCTTACAAAGAATCTGATGCCTTTGCTATACCACCGACCGCTAAAGACATCAATATTTGATGTCAACGACATCGGATATCCGACCTCTTATAAGGTGATACCTATCGGATATCCAACTTACCCTTACAAAGAATTCGATGCCTTTTCTATACCACCGACGACTAAAGGTGTCGGTATTTGATGTCAACGACGTCGGATATATGACGGGTATTTTTTCAAATATCTGACGTGTTATAAGGTGATACCTATCAGATATATGACGGGTATGGTAAAAGAGTAGATGTCGGATATCTGACTAGCGGTTGTCAGATATCCGACATGTCATTTTAATGTTGTATATTCACCGAAGTGCCACCGACATTAAAAAAAGATGGTGCTTTTCAGATGGTCGACAACATGATGTCAAAAATTGGACATCTATGCCGTCGGATTGTGGGCTAAAAAATGATAGTGATTGTTTTCACCTCCATTCATCACAATTAATGAAATACATCATTATTTTCTTCTAGTATTGTGTGCAATGATCTATGATATCTCACTTGTTACATGATTAGTTGTCCGAAATATTGTACTATCCATTGGAGAACTTGTCTCAAATCAGGTTCTTATTAAATAATACCTCCATAATATCTCTTCATAATCAATATCTACAAGGGAACTTGTCCTAAATCAAGTTCTCATTGAATAAGACTCCAGGATGTGTCTCCATACTCCGGATCTACAAATTTTGCTCCTACAATTCACCAAGTTCTACAAAAAGCTTCAAGGAGTTTCCTCCATTTGAAGAAATGAGTGGTCAAGAGCCATCATTCAAGCACTTCAAAGTGTTTGGATATATTGAATGGTATCACATTCATTCCAAGAGAAGGAGAAGTTCAAAAACGTTTGCATGGGTATTTGCAAATCTCTTCATCAAGAAGTAGTTCACAAGGTTACAAATTTCCTTGAAAATGAAGATGTTGGAATATTCACCAATACTGAGCAGGCGGGGCGAATCAATATTGAGCACTTTTACCAGTTTTAACCTTAAGCACATCATTTAACATTAACCATTAACAATTGCATTCATCATCACATAAAATCATCACATAAATCATACACAGTGCACAAGAGATTTTTACATGGAAACCCAAACGGGAGAAAACCACATAATGTTTTCTTATATAATAATAAGATTACATTCAATTGTTTTACCAGCACCAACTGGAAGGAAGTACCAACTCCCTGATTTCTCTAGAACCCACTAGAAGGAGGCACAAACCCCCTCTGTGAGCACCATCCCATAATTTTTAGGCACCAACCTTAAGGATTCTTCGATCTCCTATCCTTGCCCCATCCTTCCACCCTAGTTCTTCAACACCAACTAGAAGGAAGAACCAAATCCTTGATATCACAGGTATGAACTTTCCCTAGCACCGCCCCGCCACCCTGATATGAATAAGAGTATCAACATGTCACTATCACTGTCACCACCACTGTCACTCTCCCAGCTACCTCTATCACTGTCCTTTTCATTGTCTTCACACTATCACTATCATTGTACTATCACTATCATTGTCACTATCTTCACACTGACACTATCTTCACACTATCACTATCTTCACATTATCACTATCATTGTCACTATCACTGTCTCTATCACTATCCCTGTCACTATATTCATGCTATCACTGTACTGTCATTGTCACTATCACTAGCACTGTCACTATCACTGACACTATTCCTTCCACTATTACTATCATTGTCACTATCAACATGTCAATATGTGCATGCCTCAAATCTTTCCTCCAAATATGCAAGCAACTTATTCCAAGATAGTCTTCAAATATGCAACAAAAACATCTTGTGCAAGACCAAAATATGTCTTTCAGGTTTTCATAAACAAGGTTGAAATGTGTCGTTCAAATCTGCAATTAAATCCTCCATGAATAATATCAAAACATATATGTAATATGACCTTCAAATCTGCAGCAAACTAGCCCTTCAAATATGCAAAAAAAACTTCAAAAAGAGGACCAACACATGTCTTCCAAATATGGAATAAAACCTTCATGCAGAGTACCAAAACATATATTCTAAACAATATAACCTTCATGAAGCAATCATACATAGACTTCATATGTTTGCTTCTTCAAACCCTTACCATCATCATCATCATCTATTCCAATAGAGGAACCCTAGATCATGACAATAACATCACCATAGTCCATACCAATAACATCAAAATAATCTATGGTAGTAACATCATCATAATGTATGCCATCACCATAATCCATTTCAATATCAATATTGTTGAGTGATGTTGTCATTTACATCTATGTTAATATCACCATGATCTATGTGAAGATCGTCACCATAATCTATGCTAATATCACCATAATCTATGCCAAGATCATCACCATAATCTATGCCAAGATCATCACCATGATCTATGCCGAGATCATCACCATAATCTATGCCAATATCCTTGTAATATATGGTAATAACATCATCATAATCTATGCAAGATATTCACCATGATTCACCAAGTGAGAAACCCTAATACATATGTAAGATCCATACCTTGCCAAGATCACAAGATGAAGAAACAAGGGAAAATTCTAGTCATGTGCCATTTCCTTTAGCAAAAGAAACCCCAGATCATGTCATCACATAGATTACAATAAGCTTTCCAATGAGCTAAGAAGTTTTTGATTATGATATTGTATGAGAAAGTTATGCAAGTTTCCGTCAAGATAAAGAATTAAGAGAAAAACCTTAGATCATCCTTCAAACTCTTCATAAGATCCTCCTCTAAATTTCGCTCTACTCCTTCTTGAAAGTGTGCATGAGAGAAGAACTTGGATGATAAAAATAAAATGATCTAACTTGTATTTATACCTTTCCAAGTTACTTTTAAATCACTTTAGGGTAGGTCGGCCCTAACTTATTATTAGTTGTGTCTTCCATATTTTAGGGGCTTCTTCAATGGGTTAATGACCACTTCATTATTCCATCAAGGGCCTTCTTGAACACTTCATGATTATGTGAACATATCATCATTACTTTATGGGAATTTTTACACTTCACGTGGTCATGTGGACACATCCTCATCACTTTAGAGGCTTCTTCACACTTCTCATCATCATGGTATTATGGACACATTATCATCTCTTTAGGGGCATATTTACACTTCATATGGTCATGTGGGAACATCATCGTCAATTTATGGGATTCGTCACACTTCTCATCATCATTGTTTGTGGACACATCATCATTTATTTGGGTGCATCTTCAATGGATTTAGGGGCTTGGTCCATTTGTGTACCACTCAAAGTGGGCATGTGGAAGCATCCACATATTATCTCATCCCGTGAGGGCCATGCTTAATTGCTACACCATAAGGGGACCACTTTGGAGTTATATACACTTATGTCAAGGCTCCTTCAAGACTCTTTAGGGATTCTTCAAGAGGACACATCATTACTTCTCTAGGGTCCTCTTCAAACAATCTTCCTCTATTACTGCCATATTATCATCATCATCATTACCATTACCATATTCCTCTATTGCTGCCATATAATCATCATCATTGCCACATCATCATTACCACTACCATATTCCTCTATTATTACCATATCATAATCATCATTGCCACATCATCATACCATTGCAAAATCATCATCATTATCACTTCCACTTTGACATCAATGACAACATCACTCAACAATATCAAAATCTCATGATGTAAATGACACAAATCTCTTCACCCCGTTAACATCAATGACAACTTCTTCCAACAGAAGACTCCTTTTGAGCAAGCTCTTTATCCTTTACATTTACATTATCTTTTAGGGAGAAGGGGTTTCCCATGTGCTTTTTTCCTCTTACTTAGTTCTAGAGAATCTTTTGTGCATGAGTACCTAACATGGATACAAATTATTGGGACCCATTTATTTTGTATTTATTTCACCCAGTTCAGCTTATGGGGGGTGTTAGATAATGCTAACCCTCACCATAGCTTCATTCTCCTACCTAGAGACTTATGGTATGACTTCATGAGTCTACAGGTCCAAATTTCATCCAATTTGGCCTTCTAAGTCACCTCGGAGCTCCTTCTAAGCTCCTAAGGGCCTACACTGCTATTTTTAGTGCTCCTAGAGTCTATTTTGGCATATGGGGACGAATTCATTCAATTAGGGATTATTTTCCTTGATGTTAGGGTCCCACATTGCAAGTATGAGTTATGGATTTAATCTGGGGATTTTATTCCACTGTTTAGGGACTCCATGCACCAAGTCCACTTAGGGAAGTCATGAGTCAGTTAAACCCATCTTGGAGAGTGTGCACTGCATGAGCAATTCGAATTGCCTCATGACCTACTTCAAATTGTCATGCTATTTATTTCCTTTCACTTCATTCATTGAAGCTTGATGTAATGCAAAATCCTCTCATGTTATTGACTTCTCTCTTTTGTGTAATGATTAATGTTTAGCACATTTGTTGCATGAATTTGTTAGATCGTTGATCTCTTTCACAAAATTTCTATCTTGTTTAGTATCTAGATCCACATTCTCAAATTCTACGGTAGAATCATTATTGCTGCATTATTATTTTGCATGAGTTTTATCTTATGGAAGAAACCAATAAGTTAGAAGATATTCTTGAGTAATATGCATATGTAATATCAAGCCAATGACTTGATTAAAGATACTCCATATTGTGCAATAATGAGTTGAATGAAATTAGTCATAGGAACATCTTGTAAAATTGCAAATTTATTTTGAATATAGGATGTGATTGGTGGATAATTGTATCAATGCCATCAGTATGGAAAACTATTATACTAATTATTTCATTCAGATTCATATCATTAACTTATCAATAATATCATGTATATATATACATATATTATGAGAGGTATAAACCTTCCAATATATTATATAGAGATAATATCATGAACAATACTCATGCTTATAAGTTATGCAGTGGATTTTTAGAAATAATTCCAAATGAAATTGTATATGCTTATGTATAAATAAATATTAAGTGGAATTATACTATGCATTTATTGTTTAAATAATATCATATTTGCATCTAGAAAATGTAATGATTGTATGGACAAGAAAAAGTAATATTATTTTTTATGCTTCTTTTTGTATATTTGTGTAAATAATTAGCATAGTGATAGGAGGGGAACTACAATTCCTTACCTCTGTTGTGACACCTTCCCCCCCTATACCGATGTATTCAATAGCAATGCATAAACTAGTCTCTCTACATGCACACCCTTTCCTCTTTCCATTTACCTATACTACCCTCCACTACATACCTTTTGCATATCATCACCACATCCTGCACCTCCAAAAGTGGAATGAAAATACATGTCCTTTCACCTCTCCACTATTAGCCTATGTTTTTTAGAATATTGAGAAATATGTAATAACATACAACAATACATTTATTAACAAGTAAATCAATAGAAAGAATCTACTAGTCTAGTTAGCCTTCTATCCATACAAGCACCATCTAACTAAGGTAGTAAGTAATGTTGAACTTTGGTCGTCATTGATGTCAACTAATGTCAAAAAGGATGTAAATGATATCGAATAATGTCAAAGTGGATAAAACATTCCTACAACAGTGTGAAGAAGCATATGGAAACCACCTTGAAGGAGTGTATGTGCAAGATGGTGAAGTACATGGATGCCAGTGTGAAGAAGTATATCTAGAAGGTGCATTTAGTCTGAAGAAGTGTGTCCAAGGATACATCATGCATATCCAGTTCAAAGAATAACACAAGTAATGTATCCTACTACATGTTGTACCTGTGAAGAAGACAATTCCACTATGTCATACACCTTCATGATAACATTCAAAATATTGGTTAGACAAAGGTACTTGTGCACAAGAAACCGAGTTGGTTAAGAAAATAACACAAGTGTGAAAGCATGTTGAAACAAGTCTTTGGTATGCGCAAGCATTGCTTGGTTAAAGTTCGGAAGTGCGCAAGCAGTAAGAAAAAAAATGGCTGGACATACCTGAAAGCACGTAAATTTGGCCAATTAGAGGATGATTTCAGTTAGTGGAACGCACACAAGATCCTAGAAGGGTACATTGGTTGAAGTAAGTCTATGATCAAATTCCACAACCAATAGTACAACAAGTGCACAAGTCCCACAAGTGATGACAAGGAAAAGGTAAAAGTTCCACCAAGTAGAAGATGGAGTAGGCGTAGAATTCACGAATTTTCAATGCATCAAGTGTGTATTACTCACAAGTGATGAAGAGGTAAGGGTCAAAGTCCCACCAAGTAGAAGTTAGAGTATGCGCATATTTCGCAAAGCAACAACACATCAAGGGAGAATTACCCATAAGGGATGGTATAACAAAGGTTGAAGATACACCAAGTTGAAAAATAAGGATGCGCACATATCTCAAACAATGGTACATAAAGAGCACAAGAGTACACCACCAAGGTGTAAAGTCCCACTAAGTTGTGGACCATGAAGGCACAAAACACAGAAATGATGACACATCAATAGCACAAAACACAGAAATGATGACACATCAATAGCACAAAAGATGACACGTGGAAAATTCACAATCCATGAAGTTTGGAAAAAGTGTGTCTACGACCAAATTGTGGATACACAATATGTGCAGTACTTGTATAAATAGAGATGCAAGTTGGAGAGTTGTAGTAAGCTTGATGGCAAGAGAATAAGAGCTTCATGTTTTTGTTTTAGTTTGATATTTGAGGCATCAAAGGGATCAAGCGCAGAACAAAATTATCTAACGAGGAGACGAGAAGAACACATGCAATAGAATGCATTTTTGATGGTGTGCATTATGATTTCGTAGATCTATGATTGATGTGCAAGTACTGAAAGGAAGAAATATTGAAGTATATCCAGGTTCATGATGTTTTGAAGGACACCATTATAGACAACACGCCAGTAGTCACAAATGTTGAAAGATAGAAGCACAAAGATAGAAGCAAAGCATATCAGATGATGCGCAGATGTCTAGCTGATGCATATGAGTAGAAGTGAAAGTGCGAGAATTTGAGATGATTATCTAATGAACGACGACATAGCAACATCAGGATCCAATAAGCACATCATGATGCAAATGATCTGAGACAAGTGTGTGTTAAACCAAACGAACGAATCTTTTGATGCACAGGTTGTCACATATTGTCAAAAAGACTGTGGTACTTATATATAAAGGACTCATCAGTAAGTGCGCAGTTCCATATGTTACTAGTGCATTATTTCATAACAACAAACTATCAATTGAAAGCACAATATCATTTGGTGAAAGCAGCAATGCTATAGTATAATGACAAAGCATACCTTAGCACAGACTGCAGTATCAACAAGCACACAATACATGAAGTAAGATATCAGCAGAACTGTGATTAGAGAGGAATGAGAATTCAAGTGATATATGAAGCTCACTGACAAAGAATCTACTGCATACAAAGGTAGCGCATAGTAGAACAGTTTTCAAAATATTAGAGGAGTGCGTGGAATTGAAGTTCAATAAGATAGAATTATACTTTGGACATCAGGGTGGTTGGATGGGGCAAGGAGACAAGGAGTTGAAGCTTCCTTCAGGTTGGATCCTGTAAAACAAGGGGGCGGTGCCTCCTTCTAGTTAGTGCTGGATAAGTACAAGGAGTTGTAGCTTCCTTCAGGTAGAATCCTGTAAAACCAGGGGGTCGGTGCCTCCTTCCAGTTGGTGTTGGTAAACACAGGAAGATGGTGCTTCCTTGAATGTATTCTTTCTCACTATAAAGAAGAATTTCGTGTTTTTTCCTGATTGGGTTTCCACGTCAAAATTCATGTATTTTGTGTTCTTTGTCTTGGTGCATGAATAGATGAATGTTTTATTTATTGATGCATAACTAAAGATAAGATTTAAGTAAATGCTAATCTGTTTAAGAAGGTAAAAAATGTTGATAATTGTGTTAATATTGATTCACCCCCCATCTCAGTATTAAATCGATTCCAACAATTAGTATCAGACCGGGTGTATTCAGTAATAGATTAACATCTAAAAGATATATCATTGCACAAAAATGGAGAAGCAGGGAGGCCTTTCCACCAATAGTGCACCAAGGTTTGACGACACCAATTATATTTTTTGGAAGGTTCATATGGAATTTTATCTGCAATCAATGGGAGCAGATGTTTGGAAATATATTATCGATGGCTATGATGTCCCAGCAGTTGTGCTAGTTAGTAATCCAGCACAAAGGAGAATCTATGAAAGCAATGCAAAATCCAAAAATGCTCTACTATGTGGCTTGACAAGTGATGAATTCGTCAATATTATGCATTGCGCATTAGCCAAGGAAGTTTGGGACAAACTCATAGGTATCTATGAAGGTGTCGATAAGGTAAAGAAAGCAAAATTGCAAAACTACTCTAGGAAATTTGAATCACTAAGGATGAAAGATGAAGAGAACATTACATATTATTTCTTAAGAGTAGATGAGATAGTTAATAGTCTTGGGGTCACACTAGACGAATAATTAGTAGTGAAAAATATATTGAGAACTTTGCGTCAAAGATTCAATGTGAAGATGTCTGTGTTATAAGATCGAGCTAATATTGAAGACCTGACGAAGGATTAGCTTTAGGGGATTCTCACTACATATGAGATGAGAACTAAGAAGGAGCCTTCCCTCATAAAGGAAGCTACTTTTAAAGCCATGGGAAAGGATAAGCATGAATCAAAAGATGAAGAATCAAACTTTGTCAAGAAACTGAAAAGGGGACGAGGTAAGTACAAAAACAAGTTACCCTTCAAATGTTTCAGATGTCGAGGAGTAGGCCACTATGCCTCAAAGTGTCCCTTCAAGGAAAATGGAGACATCAATAGTGATGAGGAATATAGGTCGTATGATCACAAAACTGCACACTCACAACAAAGACCTGAAAATCAAAGAAGGATTCCAAAATGAAGGAAAAGTTTGTACACCAAGGAAGGAAGTAATGCGTATGAAGGTAGTGACTGTGACGAAGAACCTAAATAAGTACAATTCATGGCTCATATAGTAGAATAAAGCAAATATGAAAGGAATTAGAAAATTTCGAAGAAAACTCCAGTTGCACAAAGCAATCTAGGGTCAGTAGACAAATACTTCTTCAGTGGGTTGTTTAAAACACCTCCTAAGCTAGTTACAACTCTAAATCCTATAGCACATATCAATACTGATAGTCAATACGATGATGGTGATGATACGAAATATATTGACTAGGAAGGTGAATTGATTAGTGTCGTAGACAACTTAAAGGAGTCAAAGAATAAGAATAAACTCTTGTAGAAACAAATGTCAAAGTATGAAGAATAGGATATACCATGTCAGGAATCCATTGTCGCATAAATTCGTGAAAAAATGACCAGCTATGAAATTAAATTGAGTTGCGCACAAGAAAAGGTGGAATTACTTGAGAAAGAGAGATCTGCATTGAAAGCTTCGCTGGAAGAATTGGCATAGAAAATCAAGATGTTGACGAGTCAACTTGAGGAAAAGGACAAATAAATATCTCACTTAGAAGTCAAGCTGATTGATATAAAGGGAACGAAACAAGTTCATATTGCAAGCAACAATCGTATCTACTCACAATCAGAAAGTGACAAGCCTGAATCTGAAGATGAAGTGCAAAACAAGTTAAAAGAAAGCACATCAATGTGGAATAGGATTCTGAAGGGCCAAAGACCACTAGAAGACAAAACGAGTCTTGGTTATGTAAAGACACCAAAGACGGTCTACAATAGAGAACATTGCTCAAATCATGATAAGTCCTTCAGGTATGATGATTCCTTCAACTTTAGATCTTTTCAATTTCATAACCAAAGAAGGATCAATAGTGTGAGGTGTGCAAGATGCAATTGCTTTGGTCATATTGCAAAATACTATCAAACTATGAGATGATTTGAATGTGATGGTTTTGGACATAATGCCATGTACCATTGAAGAGCAGTGAATTATCGAGATGTAGAATTATTGCGCAAAAGTAATTATATTCAAAAGTGTAAAGTTAGTCACAGCAGATCTAATGAACAAATAAATCAGTCACAACAGATGAACATAGAAGAAATGGTGCAAAACTGTGCAAAACATGCAGCAGTGCTCTCTATCCCAGAAAAGGGTGAATGAATTACAATAGATTACAATACAATCCAATCACTGTCAATGGCAATTCGAATTGACTAAGTAGGCATTCGAATCACTGAAATGGAGTAGCTTGACTCAATCTAGGAGTCCTCATCAATCATCGGTGTTGCTCATCAATCACAACAAACAGTCATCCAGGTGTCAAGCTGAGTCTAACTGATCATAATAAATGTAACTGAAGTGTGTAGCACTGATATAGGATCTGGAGGCTCAGTGGGGGCGCATGGGAGGCTAACTGGAGTCAGAGCAAGTCACCTAATCGAACTGGAGGTCAATCGGAGGTGAAACAGTCAGTCAGGAGTGAAATCGGAGTGAAATCAATCAGAATCGGAGCTAACTGAATGTAACTGGAGTGAATCTGCAGTGGTAGGTGAGCAAGTGCGCCCTTCTCAGTCAGTAGGTGAGAAGAGGGCGCCTTTCAGCTTAGGAGGGCTAAAAATCTGTGGAAAGTGGCTCCCGGGTGCTAGAAGAAGGTGGATAAGGTGCTGGAGGCATCAAACTGGTGACTGGACTACATATCCTGAAATAGATCATGCAAGATCCTGAATTAGATATGTATCCCGAAATAGATGATCCTGAAATAGATATGTATCCCGAAATAGATGATGGATATCCGAACACCCCCCCTCAAGCTAGACTATGATGTGCCAACTAAAATAATGTGGGGCCCTGGTAACTAAGACCAAAGGTCACCCCAATACAATAATCCAAAAAATGCTGAAAAATAAACTAAGTGAGGAAAGAGGGAAAACCCAGTGGGAAGAAAGCCCCCCCTCAAGTCTAAAGCATAATAATGAATCAATCTGTCTCCACCATGATGGAACTCACCCCCAACAGTGAACGGAGGTAAGAGAACTTCTTCTCAGTGAAGCTCTTGGTGAAGATGTCTGCAATTTGCTCATCGGTAGGACAATATTGCAGAATGATGGTGCGGTCATGCACCAACTGTCGAATGTAATGCATATGAATCTCAATGTGCTTGGTCCTCTGCCGCTGAACTGGATCTGTGGAGATCTTGATAGCACTTTGATTGTCACAAAATAGGACAGTCGAATTAGTGCCACCAAAACCAAACTCGGAAAGAATACCCTGCAACCAAACTGCCTGAATGCAGGCATTGACTGCCCCTCGATACTCTGCCTCTGCTGAAGAAAGTGCAATGGCTGCTTGCTTTTTGCTGGACCAGCAAATAGCACCATGACCAATCATGAAAACATAACCGGAAGTGGACTTCCGATCAATGCTATCACCTGCCCAATCTGAATCAGTAAAACCAATGAAATCTAGCTCAGAATCTGCAGCATAATGTATGCCAAACTGTCTCGTACCTTGCACATACTGCAAGATCCGCTTGGCTGCTCGCCAATGAAGCTCATGTGGCTGCTGCATATATCTTGACACGGCACTCACGGCATATGAGATGTCAGGCCTAGAGTGTGTCAAATAAAGTAGTGAACCAATCAACTGTCGATACATACTGCAATCTGCAAGCGGTGTGGAATCTCCCTCCTCAAGACTGATTCCTGAGAGGAATGGGAACGGGGCTGCCTTACATTCAGCCATATTAAACTTCAATAATAGGTCGGAAGCATATTTTTGCTGAGATATAGTGATCCCATCGAAATTTTGAGCTATCTCCAAGCCCAAAAAGTGACTCAGCAAGCCCAAATCGCTCATGTCAAAAGCTAGATTTAAGGCAGTTTTTAGCTTGTTTATTGAAGTAAGTGTGCTACCAGTAATAAGCAGATCATCAACATAAAGTACAATAACCAACAAATTACCTTTAACTCGCTGAAGATAGACATTCGGATCAGATTTGCATCTTTGGAAATTCTGAGAAAGAAGGAAGGAGTCCATCTTTGCGTACCAAGCTCTTGGGGCCTGTTTTAACCCGTACAAAGACTTCTTCAATCTGCAAACCAATGATGGATCTGATGTATAACCCTCTGGCTGCTGCATATAGACCTCTTCAGCAAGGTCTCCATGTAAAAATGCACTCTTCACATCCATGTGATGCACCTCCCAGTGCTTGGATGCGGCAATAGCTAAAACAAGGCGGATGGAATCCATCTTTGCAACCGGTGCAAAGGTCTCTGTGTAGTCCACTCCTTGGACTTGGGAAAAACCTTTTGCCACCAACCTTGCTTTATATTTGCTGATAGTGCCATCAGCAGCAACTTTAGTACGGTAGACCCATTTACACTTCACTAATTTTCTTCCAGGTGGAAGAGAAACTAGCTCCCATGTATTGTTCTTTTGAAGAGAACTGTACTCTTCATCCATGGCATCTTTCCATCTCGGATCTCGATGGGCTGAATAATATGATTGGGGATCTGAACCAGCCATCAAATAACAAATCTCAGGAAGAAATGGATCAGCAATAGAAAGAGCCATACCTGCCCTTTGAAAGTCTCCTCTTGTTCGTCTCGGATCAGCAGGATTTCCAAGACTAGAACCAGCAGATTGTAGAGTATTTTGGGCCCACTTTGGTAACTGAGGGAGATCTGAATGGTCGGATTCCGAACCTGATATGTCATTATCATCATATGCTGCTACAATATCAGAAATATCAGAACTCATACCTTCATTATCGCTGCTCGAATCTTCTTCTGGTGAAGGCGGTGAATCGGCAGTTTTCTCCTCAACTAGTTGCAATTCTTGAAGCGGTTCTTCAAACTGCACACTGCGCTCTATGAATATCTTTTTAGATCTGATATCCATGAGTTTATATGATTTTGATTCTTCCCCATATCCTATCAATATGCACTCGATACTTTGTGGATCCAAAGCTCGTCTCTTCTCAGAAGGAATTCTAGCCCATGCAGTAGAGCCAAAAACTCTCAAATTTGACACATCCGGTTTGTGACCAAAGAATGCTTCGAAAGGAGTCATACCTTTCACGGATGAATGTGGAACTCGGTTCTGTATATATGCAGCAACATTGATTGCTTCAGCCCAAAGATTTGCAGCCAAACCTTTTGATTCAATCATGCATGTAGCCATCTCTTTCAGTGACCGGTTTTTCCTTTCCGCTACACCGTTCTGCTGGGGTGTGTAGGGAACTGTATGTTGGATCTTGATTCCGCTTTGGGCACAAAGTTGCAGCAACTCGGACTTGATATATTCCCCACCATTATCAGATCTAAGAGCTTTGATCTTGCTCTCAGTGGTGGTCTCAACAGAAGCCTTAAAATCCTTGAATTTTCCAAGCACTTCTGACTTGTTTTTGAGAAAGAATACCCATGTAAAGCGAGAATAATCATCAATAAATGTCAAAACATACCTTGAACCATTTAATGACATATGGGGCAGCGGACCGCTGATATCAGAATGGATCAATCCCAAAATAGTAGAGGCTCTGCTAGCCTTGCCGCGGTCGAATCTGTGCTCGGGGTGCTTCCCAATAATGCAACCGGAGCATATTCCCTTCGAGGAACGGAGTTGTGGAAGCCCATCAACCATGGATTTATTTGATAGCAGCAGCAAATACTTATAATTTAGATGTCCAAATCTTTCATGCCAAAGCCTACTAACCTCATTACCATGTGTGCGAAGAGCAGTGGGCTTTGCAAGCGGAATAAAGTGCGAAAACTCATAACATTTTGCAGTGTGGTTTGCCTTTCCAACCGCAACTAGTCTTCCACTTTTGATATCAGAAATTTCAACTGTATTAGGGCTGAATGTGACTTTCTTTGGATCACCAGTATGTGTCATTTGATAAACAGAAAGGAGATTCGAAGCTAAGGAAGGCACATAGAGAACATTCTGAAAGCATCCATGATCTACATGAATCGTACCTTTGCCCTTTGAAGAAATTTTTGAGTCATCTCCCAAATGGATGGGGATGGAGCTGTTTGGATCGAATGAGGAAAAAGAATCAATATTTGCAGCCATATGATTTGATGCACCCGAATCTATCAAGAGAGTGGGCTTCGAAACCGTTGCCATGAGTGCTTGTCCTCTTTCATGATCGTCATTCCGATCCTTCTTCCTTGCACCGTCAGGAAGGGTTATGTTGTTCTTTTCCAAAAGGAGGGCCATTTGATCTATAGTCTTCTTCATACATGAACTTTCGGGATGAAAGCCACGGTTACAATAAGTACATTTAGATTTTTGGTTACCTTCTTTGCCCTTTTGCTTGGATTTCGAACTGGATGGTGCATCCGTTTGCTTGCCTTTGTCTTTTTGCTTGTGAGGCTCGAATTTGGGCTTCTCCTTCTTTAGCTTTCCTTTACCATTCGAAATCTTGGGTCCTTGAACAAATAGGGCTGAATCTTTGGAGCTTATGGACCCCATTTGAATCAACTTGTCATGCTCTTTCGTAATGGACTCAATGAAGGCATTCAAGGTAGGCATCTTCCAATTCGGGGTAGTTAGCCGACCGGAATTGAAAGTGGAGACAAATACCGAATAATCTTTCCCAAGCTTGCTTAGAATGGAGAGGATCAACTGCTTATCCTCTTTGATAACACCACTGTTCTTCAATTGCAAGTTCAAGTTCTTGAATTTTGTGAAGAATTCATTGATGGTCTCGAAATTTTCAGGATTAAGGCCAATCAATTCATTCTCTAATTGAAAAGCCCTAAGCTCATCCTGCTTGCCGAATAGTGTCTCAAGTTGCTCCCATATGGCCTTTGGAGTCTTCAATCCGCTGAGATGGAAGTGAAGATCTTTGGAGATGGAGAGACAAAGAAGACTGTAAGCTTCATCAAGCTTATTGTAGTGTTTGGTTCTTTCTGCCACATTGTTTGGCTCCAATTCAAGACCAAGAGTGACTCGGTAGTATCCTTTTGAACGTAATATGATCTCCATATCATCTTTCCAATCAAAATAATTGAATGGGGTGAGGATAGGCTTTGAAGAAGAGTATTCCATTGCTAGGAGCGAGTCAAATGATGAAGAAGAAGCTTGCTTGCAAACTATAGCGAATGGAAATGCTGTAGGGAAGCTTGCATGCAGAATGTAGCGAATGCACTTGGAGGAGATAATTAACCTTCAAATCACATAAGAACAATCACAATAAGGTCGAACAATCCACCCTTTGAGAGTTGCATCACACCTGGGATTGGATTTCAAGCAATGTTGAATGGGTCCAATGTATCAAATCCAGGAATTATGTGGTAACTCAAGCTTCTGGAGTGGTATTGGAATAATTTTCAAGCTTTGCATGCACATGAGCGAATGCCCTTGAGATATCTCATGCCAAACTTTTTGCAATTTTTAGCAATTCAGTCAAATCTTCTTGTATAAACACCTGTAGAAAAGAGATCTTGTCCCTGCAATGGCTCTGATACCATGTAAAGTTAGTCACAGCAGATCTAATGAACAAATAAATCAGTCACAACAGATGAACATAGAAGAAATGGTGCAAAACTGTGCAAAACATGCAGCAGTGCTCTCTATCCCAGAAAAGGGTGAATGAATTACAATAGATTACAATACAATCCAATCACTGTCAATGGCAATTCGAATTGACTAAGTAGGCATTCGAATCACTGAAATGGAGTAGCTTGACTCAATCTAGGAGTCCTCATCAATCATCGGTGTTGCTCATCAATCACAACAAACAGTCATCCAGGTGTCAAGCTGAGTCTAACTGATCATAATAAATGTAACTGAAGTGTGTAGCACTGATATAGGATCTGGAGGCTCAGTGGGGGCGCATGGGAGGCTAACTGGAGTCAGAGCAAGTCACCTAATCGAACTGGAGGTCAATCGGAGGTGAAACAGTCAGTCAGGAGTGAAATCGGAGTGAAATCAATCAGAATCGGAGCTAACTGAATGTAACTGGAGTGAATCTGCAGTGGTAGGTGAGCAAGTGCGCCCTTCTCAGTCAGTAGGTGAGAAGAGGGCGCCTTTCAGCTTAGGAGGGCTAAAACTCTGTGGAAAGTGTCTCCCGGGTGCTAGAAGAAGGTGGATAAGGTGCTGGAGGCATCAAACTGGTGACTGGACTACATATCCTGAAATAGATCATGCAAGATCCTGAATTAGATATGTATCCCGAAATAGATGATCCTGAAATAGATATGTATCCCGAAATAGATGATGGATATTCGAACAAAAAGGACTGTAGTGGAAAATATCTAGAGTAGAATCAAAACAGAAGCACACACAACAAGCCTTGGGAAAGGAAATCTCCCCAGAAGTATGCATTTTAAGGAATTCAAGGGGATGTTAGTTAGGTGTGTGGTTAGAATGTTTCTATGGTTAATATGATTGTCACAAGTATTTATTATGTTCCCGCATGGTATGTGATGTTGCAAAAAAAGGAAAATTCAATTTCTTACATTAAGTGTTAAATATTTACATTGCACTTGATTTTTTACAGAACAGAGAGTATCAGTTTGACATCAGTAATACAAACACAAGAAGAAAATCTTTTCATGAAGAAACAAACATTGTCAAAATACGTAAGACTATACATAATGGATCCTTTTCATTATATTCAAAATTGGGTATGATTACAAAATGCATGAGTCGGGACTACACGTCGAGGCAAAAAATGGAGTATATAAGAAGACAACAAATGTGGAAAAATTGAAGAGGTGTTGAAGCATTCTACAGCCGTAGTTTGAGGTTAAGATCCGTGTCTAGCTGGTTTGTAAGATAAAGATCCAAATCCACCGGTACCATTGTAGTGAATTCAGAAGAAGAGCGCAGAAGAAGAAGTTGCAGGGTTGCAGACGACGATGGTTCAACATGGTTAGGTTGAAGACGAGACATCTCATTCATGATTTGTTGTTGTTGATGTTCCATATTATCCATTCGACAAGTCAAAAGAATCAATTGCTCAAAATGACAGTAATTCACTTGTGACTAAGAGTATTGATGAAGAAATTGTTTTTCCTCTATTTGGCGTTGCCAGGACTCTATGTCAACTCTCAAACAAAAAAACTCAAACTATTGAGTCTGGACAGCAAGGCGCACATTCTCAAGGGATGTGTTCATTCTCTAATAAAAGGAATCCATTGGAAGGAAGAAGATGAACGAGAAGAAGGATCAGACATCAATGTGACACAAAAGAACAGGAGTGCAAGAGGCAGTGAACCAGGCATTGTTCACAGAAATATTATAGAGTTGAAAGGGATATGTTCACATGCATGAAATTAATTTGATGAAATATGCATTCAATGTTGCACAAGTCGATGAAGGTGGTAGAGTTTCCAAAACTAAATGGAGTTGATGAATTTTTGGAAACAGTACAAAAGGGGCATAAATTTAATTCATTGCATCCTACGATGGATAATGTTTCCCAAAAGGTTCGAGTAGGGAAGTGACACGTCTTTATTGTCACACAAACTGAGTGTCATGTATTATTTTATGCCGATATGGCCGGTGAATGAAAAATGTGCCATATCTTTGGTTGTCTTGGAAAATGATGCAACAACATTAAATGCGACAAGGCCCTATGACAATGTTGTAAATGTGATAGATGAAGTAGTCAAGCACATGAAGTGTAATGCAAAACCAATAGAGGAATGACTTTGGCACTACGTAGTTAACACAAAAGGATATCATTATGGATTATTCTGCAAGGAATAATGGAGTGTTGTGATAGGAACAAGAGATCGAGATGAAGGAACAATGAAACATTTATATCAATAAATCAACAAAACATAATTATGAAAAGATATCAGTATAGAAATTCAGCAGAGAAATGGAGCATGAAGACAAGGGGAGTCATCCTTGAAACAGTTAAGGTAGAATCCAGCATGAAACAAAAGGAATAAATTACATTGCGCAAGTAATCGATCCTATTTTCCATTGATGTCAAAGGGGAAGAGATTCATGAAGCTAGATGTCACGTCCCTAGTCACCTCATTTCCCTTTAGAGGCGATGGGAGACAACCCTTGAATCACCTGCTAATTTTTTTCTTCTTCTTTTCCAAGCAATCCAAAGGTTCCGCAAGTTTGCACCTGCATTGATATTTAGTCCGCAATCCACAATCCGCAGTGCGAAAATCAGAAATCAGAATGCCAAATACACAGCGCTGAAACCCATGTCTCCGACTTCCACAATCCGCAGTGCAGAAATCGGAAATCAGAACGCCAAATACACAGTGCTGAAACCTGCGTCTCTGAATTCCGCAATCTGCAATTTGCAGTGCGGAAATCGGAAATCGGAATGCCAAATACACAGTGCCGAAAACCATGTCTCTGACTTCTGCAATCCGCAATCCACAGTGTGGAATCAAAAATCATAATTCCAAATACATAGTGTCGAAAACCACGTTTCCGACTTCCACAGTGCGGAAATAAATAAATTGGAACGCCAAATACACAGCGCTGAAACCCACGTCTCTGACTTCCACAATCCGTAATGTGGAAATAAAAAATCGGAACGCCAAATACATAGCGCTGAGACCCACATCTCTGACTTCCGCAATCCGCAATCCACAGTGCGAAAATAAGAAGTCAGAAACCTCAATTTCTCAACTTTGACAAATTAAGTTTCCGACTTCCACAATCTGCAATGTGGAACTCAGAAGTCAGAACTCCAACTTAGCCAACCTAGGAAAATTACCTCCCCGACTTCCGCAATCCACTTGTGGAACTTGGAAGTCGGAACCACCATTTCGCAACCCAAAGAAAACTTCCTTCCAACTTCCGTAATCCGCAATCCGCATGCGGGTTTGGAAACTCAGAAGCCCAACTACACAACTTCTCCAACCCATAACTTCTTCATCTTAAGTCCATTTTGGGAAAATATGGTACCGTTGAAAAGGTCTTGGTGAGCACTATGAATTTGTAGGGTATTCATCCACACTTGAGGATTCTGATCCTACCCTTCTTCCACTCCAAAATATGTCCTTAAACCCATCTATGCCTCTTTACCACTCCGCAAGAAGATTTGCTCCACTCTGTCATGTCCTCTCTCCTTCAACTGGTCCACAAGGGTCTTGAAAACCATAGGGGTGTCTATTCTCTCCCCACAGTCATGACTGAAGTATTTTGCACCTCCTGGGCCTTGCACCTAGTCATATTCATCAAATAACCATTCATAGACTTAGCCCTATTCATCAAGGGACAATTCAAAGACATTATACCAATGGAAATGCAAATGTACAAAAGCATACTCAATGAACACAAAGGAATGAAACATTATCCACACACATAGAATGGGATACATCATCATATCTCTTCCAAGGAGATTGATGAAATAACATACAGAGACTTAGCCATATTCCTCAAGCATAAATACATATGAGTACCAACATAAGGATAAGAATGTAAATGTGCAAGAGTGGGGTAAATAACACACACATCAGAAACTAGCCATATTAACACACAGTGGAATGAAATACCATCTTCACACATATCTATCATGCATCATTTAGCTTCCACCATTCAGTCCATAATGAAACATTGCAGGACACGGGATAAAATGATTCAAAGCACAGAAAACCCTTATCTTTTTCCTTGAATCTCCAAGCAAACTAGCTATGGAGTGCAACGTTCCAACCCAACCATAGGTCTCTGCCCAGCCTGTATTATTTCAGCACTCAAAGACCACCCCCAAGATGGGGATATGTATCCACTAAGGAGGGACTATTCAAGCTCACTCACAACCTTGGTTCATAGTCAATTAGGGTCATCCAGCACACAGATGATTTTTCAAGCAAGTGGGGAGGTAGGTAATGGTTTTCTAGGTCAATAAAATCATCCACAGACTCCTATAGGAATATCCCAATTCCCTTAGACATTCTAGGCACTCCCATCACCTCCACTCTCAGGCTAGGTAAGGTCCCCTTATTTGCTGCATAGTCCCTAGAGCGCCCCTTCCCTTAGCACTGACCTAGGAAAGTGTGGTTGGTCCTGACTACTAAATCAAGATGATTGAGCCCTCACTAGCTCTGACATGTAAAAATAAACCCTCTTGGTCTCTTCCCACTGCAATCCATACTCTAATCTTCCTTCACATTGCGGCCGAATGGCTCTGTCCCGCAACAGGGTTTTGGCTATCAAATTAGGGTTCTCACATGAGCTTTTGGGCATCTAAACCTCTCCATTTCTCCCCGTGGTTCAGGTCTGTGGTTCCTCTTCGGATTTCACTTTCCACATGAGTTTTCTGAGCGATTTTGGCTTTGCAAATCGCGGCCTCTCTCAAGATCGCGATTTTTGTTCCTCCCTCTCTGCTTGGTCTGTGATGCCTCCTACTTGAGGTTGTTGGTCCACCATGGGATAGGGATTAGGGTGGGTGAATTCCCAGGAGGTAGAGTGGATTATGGGAAAATCAATCAGAGTCCCATACCCTGCCTTACGGATTTCAAGGTTGTCCCATACTCCATCGAGCTCATGAACAGTGATCTTCACCCACTTCCCAACAACAGCATTCAATAGCATCTAGGAAATTCAAAAGGGGTTATCAAGGTGACATATGGAATCCTAGGGTTCCACCTCACAACCCCCTCACCACTCCCTAGTGGATACGCATAGCCCCCTCATTTAGTTGCATCCATATCCATCCCCTTGGTATTTTATTTACATGGTATCATTTACATCATTTACATTTCCCATGGCTTACTAGCACATGGTTACCATAATACCAAATACTTGCCTCTTCAAGGCTAGGCATTCACTAGAGGGGCCTTGGCCTTGAGCTCCATGCTAGGAATCATACATCACCTGCATACAATATTTACATTACATCCAAAATATTCTAAGGTTCAAAATGAGGGACAACATATGTCAAAAAGGATGTCAATGATATCAACTGATGTCAAAGTGGATAAAACATTCCTACAATAGTGTGAAGAAGTATATGGAAACCACCTTGGAGGAGTGTCTACGCAAGATGGTGAAGGACATGGATGCCAATGTGAAGAAGTATATCTAGAAGGTGTATTCATTCTGAAGAAGTGTGTCCAAGGATACCTCATGCAAATTCAGTTCAAAGATAAACACAAGTAATGTATCCATCCTACTACATGTTGTACATGTGCAAAAGACAAGTCCACCATGTCATACACCTTCATGATAACAATCAAAAGACTGGTTGGACAAAGGTACTTGTGCACAAGCATCCAAGTAGTTGGTTGATAAAATAACACAAGCGTGAAAGCATGTTGAAACAAGTCTCTGGTATGCATAAGCATTGCTTGGTTAAATTTCGGAAGTGTGCAAGAAGTAAGAAACAACAAATGGTTGGATAGACCTGAAAGCGCACAAATTTATCCAATCAGAGGATGATTTTAGTTAGTGGAATGCACACAAGATCCTAGAAGGGTACAATGGTTGAAGTAAGTCTATGAGAAAATTCCACATCCAATAGTACAGCAGATGTGCATGTCCCACAAGTGATGACAAGGAAAAGGTCAAAGTTCCACCAAGTAGAAGATGGAGTATGTGCAAAATTCACAAAGTGTCAATGCATCAAGTGCGCATTACTCACAAGTGATGAAGCGGTAAGGGTCAAACTCCCTCCAAGTATAAGTTGGAGTATGCAAAGCAACAACACATCAAGGGTGCATTACCCATAAGGGATGGTACAACAAAGGTTGAAGATACACCAAGTTGAAAAGCAAGGACACTCACATATCTGAAACGATGGTACGTCAAGAGCGCAAGAGTACACCACCAAGGTGTAAAGTCCCACTAAGTTGTGGAACATGAAGGCACAAGACACACAAAGGATGACACATCAATAGCGCAGAAGATGACACGTGGAAAATCCACAATCTGTGAAGTTTGGAAGAAGGGATGCTACGACCAACCTGTGGACATACAATTGGTACAGGAATTGTATAAATAGAGATGCAAGTGGGAGATTTGTAGTAAGCTTGATAGTGATAGCATAAGAGATTCAAGTGTTTGATGCAGTTTGATGTCCGGGGCATCAAAGGGATCAATGACATAACAAAATGATCTAGCGAGGAGATGAGAAGCACACATGTAGCATAATGAAGTTTTGATGGTGCGCAATATGATGTCGTAGATATGTGACTGGTGTGCAAGTACTGAAAGGAAGAGATATTGAAGTATGTGCAGGTTCATGATGTTTTGAAGGACAACATTATAAATGGAACACCAGTTGTCACAAATGTTGAAAGACAAAAGCATAGAGACAGGAGAAAATTATATCAGATTATGCGCAGATGTCTAGCTGATGGATATGAGTAGAACTTAAAGTGTGTGAAGTTGAGATGATCATCTGATGCACAATGACATAAAAATAGTAGGATCCAGTAAGCGCGTCATGATGCAGATGAACTGACACAAGTGCATTAAAAATGAACAAATGAATCTTTTGATGCACAGGTTGTCGTAGATTGTCTAAAAGACCGTGGCACTTATATAGAATGACCCATCAATAAGTGGGCAGTTTCATTTGTTACTAGTGCATTATTTCATAATAACAAACTATCAATTGAAAGCACAATATCAGTTGGTGAAAGTAGTAGCGCTATAGCAGAACAATAGAGAATACCTCAACGAAGACTACAATATTAGTGAGCACACAGTACATGAAGTTGTTGGAATATTTTATATTCCTTGGAAGGTAATAATGTCTTTGTATTATGTCGGAAGATATCCACAATCTTATGTAAAAGAGTAATACATTTATCCCATATTCATTATGGTAAAATTATACTCTTGATATTCATTATTATATAAAGAGATGTTATTATGGAGAATTATATTATCCCACATGTAATATGTGAGAGTAACTCCTCCTCATATCTTAGTATATAATAGAGTCAAGGGATAGTCACATCACTCATCATGATCTATACTTTCACAAGTATTGCTATATTGTATTTGGAGTTATTGGCATTGCTCTCTGTAAGCATCGAGGAGATATTCAGAGATAATAGAAGACTACCTTCCCGTATATCTAGTGTACTCTTTTCTCTTGTTCTCTTTCTGTTCTTATTTACTATGATATGTTATTGTCTGCATAGATAGGTAAGCTAGTTTAGTTAGATCCATATCTCTGACATGGTATCAGAGCTTGTTGCTATGATCTAGCACCTTCTATTGATTTCAAACAATATTTTATCATTTGGGCATTGATTATTTCTTGTAGATTTGCTTTCTATCTGGTAGCCATTAGGCTTCTCTTCAGATTTGAGCATATTTCTGCAGTTTTTTTATTTCTAACCCTAACCTTGTTGTGTAGATTTTTGCAGAAATTTTTCAAGGGTTTATTGATGTTTTTTTTGTAGATCTATATGATTTTCCGATTCTCCTCAAGGAGATCTATCTTCCAGTTGTCAAAACGACAACTTTCGTCCAAGTTTGGTAGACTTTGTGCAGGTTTCTGTCTTCAGTAGATTCGACACTGCTTTCGGCCTCATAACTCGGTCAATTTTTATTGGAATTTTATTATAAATTTTTTTTGGAACTGGAAAAGCTGTTATGGATCCACCTACGTGGACATAACAGAATTCTGGGCAAGTCTGGGCACTCAATCAAAGGGTTGTAATTAAAAGTTTCTCTTTCCTTTACTGTTTTTTTTTCTAACTATTTTTTTGCAGATTTAGATCAGTACGGTAAAGTTTTTTTTTAGTTATCTGTTATTCACTGTCTTTCTCTTGTCATTTCTAGCATTTGGGTTTCTAGTCAAAATTTCTATCATTATGACTTCAGAAGTAGCTTCTGTTCCTGAACTTGCTGGTCCCAACTATCTTGCATGGAAGAGAAAAATGATTGATGTTCTCAGGAGTAAGAATCTATGGAGGATTGTTAATGGTGAAAAAATGAAACATGTTGATGCTCAAGATTTGGCTATATGGGAAGATAAATGTGATCAAGAAAGAGGGTTCATTGGTCAAACAGTTGCAGATAGTCTTAAGGTAAGTATAGAGGCAGAAGACAGTCCCATCAAGGTATGGAAAATTCTTGCTTCCTTATCTGATAAATCTGATGATGTTTCTGCTTATTACCTTGAAAAGAAGATTTATGAGCTAGATCCTACTAACTTTGATAGAGTAGAATTATATCTTGTTGAAGTGAAAACTCTAAATGAAAAAATAAATAATTGTGGCAAAGATTACAAGAAAACAAGCACTGCTCTTATAATTCTTGTAGAACAAAAATTGTCATCTTGTTTTGATATGTTCATTCAAACTAGGAATAGAGCTCTTGAATTGAATTCAAATACCACAAAACCTACTTTTGATGATTTTTGTAAAGGATTGATTAATGAGCAAGAAAGGTTAATTGTTTCAAGACAAGTGTCACCTAATATGGCTCTTATGGCACATAATCCTAAAAAATTTAATAATGTTAAAGGTTCTAATTCACACACTTCAAATCATACTAATAATTTTGGTAATGCTTCTAATGCACACCATTAAAATAGTAAGAAGAAGAAAGTGTATGATCCTTGTAAGCATTGTGGTAAAACTAATCATCTTGAAAAGAATTGCTTTAAAATGAAACGTTTAATGGCTAAAGCTAAAATGAAAGATTCTGATGAATCACAAGAAGCTTTAAGTGCCTTTTTTGTTGTAAAAGTAACTTCATTTTCCTTAATTTTGAAGTTAATCTTTTATTTGATCATATCATGTTGTCATATTTTATATGATGATTGCTAACCTTTGGTGTATAAGCATTTTCATTTCTATATGAGCGATATTGTTTTTTATGATCTTTGTATGTTTTAATCTTTAAAGTTTTTGTGCAGATAAGTTCTATGTTTATGTTTTTAGAAATAATGAAACACCATCTTCTACTGTTGAAGTCATGATGTTCATCTGCATGATATCATTTTCGATGTATGGACCACTGGGGTCTTGTTTCTTCGATGTTTGAAGTCTTCTACAGATATTTATGTTGCACCTTGATTTGAAGAATGTCTGCTATCTACATGTGTATTGGCCATCTGGATATCTTTGTACTCTATTGTGGTGTTCTTAGCCACATGTTCTATTGTATCAACTGTCAGAAGGTATCTGTACACTGGTGTGGATGTTATATCAGAGTTCTTCAGCTATCAATTGTGGTTGTGATGATTCTTGTGGTGATTTGGGCTCCTTGTTGTTGGATTGCGTCACATGTTTATATCATCATACAACCTGGTTCGAGTGCACTTTCATGATTCAGTGAGACACAGTTGTTCTTCATCAAATTCCATCAGCCGAAGTGTTCTTCCTTTGCAGCTTTGGTTCTTTTTGGAAGTTGTCATCAAGGGGGAGCAGTAATGACTCCTTCCTTCCTTAATTAGTAGGCTTTTCTCCCAACCATTATTAAGGGGGAGTGTTGGAATATTTTATATTCCTTGGAAGGTAATAATGTCTTTGTATTATGTAGGAAGATATCCACAATCTTATGTAAAAGAGTAATACATTTATCCCATATTCATTATGGTAAAATATACTCTTGATATTCATTATTATATAAAGAAATGTTATTATGGAGAATTATATTATCCCACATGTAATATGTGAGAGTAATTCCTCCTAATCTCTTAGTATATAATAGAGTCAAGGGATAGTCACATCACTCATCATGATCTATACTTTCACAAGTATTTCTTTATTGTATTTGGGGTTATTGGCATTTCTCTCTGTAAGCTTGGAGGATATATTATGGATATAATAGAAGACTACCTTCCTGTGGACGTAGCCCAATTGGGTGAACCACGTATATCTGGTGTACTCTTTTCTCTTGTTCTCTTTCTGTTCTTATTTAATGTGATATGTTATTGTTTGCATAGATAGATAGGGGGAGCAGTAATGACTCCTTCCTTCCTTAGTTAGTAGGATCTTCTCCCAACCATTATTAAGGGGGAGTGTTGGAATATTTTATATTCCTTGGAAGGTAATAATGTCTTTGTATTTTGTCGGAATATATCCACAATCTTATGTAAAAGAGTAATACATTCATCCCATATTCATTATGGTAAAATATACTCTTGATATTCAATATTATATAAAGAGATGTTATTATCGAGAATTATATTATCCCACATGTAATATGCGAGAGTAATTCCTTCTCATCTCTTAGTATATAATAGAGTCAAGGTATAGTCACATCCATTATATCCCTATGTGGATCATATAAATTCATTCGTGAATCATCCATTCTTTCTTTGTGGATCATCTATTATATTGGTGATCATGATAGATACTTTCACAAGTATTGCTATATTGTATTGGGGTTATTGTCATTGCTCTCTATAAGCTTGGAGGAGATATTATGGAGATAATAGAAGACTACCTTCTCGTGGATGTAGCCCAATTGGGTGAGCCACGTATATCTGGTGTACTCTTTTCTCTTGTTCTCTTTCTGCCCGTATTTACTGTGATATGCTATTGTTTTCATAGATAGGTAAGCTAGTTTAGTTAGATCCATATCTTTGATAGAAGTAAGACATCAACAAAAGTGTGATTAGAGAGGAATGAGAATTCAAGTTATGTATGCATCTTAGTGACATAGAATCTATTACATACGAAGCTAGAACACAATAGAATAGTTTTCAAAAGATCAGATGAGTGCACATAATTGAAGTTTAGTAAGACAAAATTATACTTTAGACATCAGGGAAGCTGGACGAGGCAAGGAGACACGGAATTGAATCTTCCTTTAGGTTGGATCCTGTAAAACAGGGGGTCGGTGCCTCCTTCCAGTTGGTGCTAGAGAAATATAGGGAGTGGTAGCTTCCTTCAGGTAGAAGCCTGTAAAACCAGGGGATTGGTTCCTCCTTCTAGGTGGTGCTGGTAAACATAGGAATTTGGTGCTTCCTTGAATGTATTCTTTCTCATTATAAAGAAGCATTCCATTTTTTTTCCCAATTGGGTTTCCATGTCAAAATTCTTGTGTTATGTGTTCTTTGTATTATTGCATGAATGGATGAATGTTTTATTTATTGATGCATAACTGGAGATAAGAGTTAAGTAAAGGATAATCTGTTTAAGAAGGTAAAAATTGTTGGTAACTGTGCTAATACTGATTCACCCCCCCTCTTGGTATTAAATCGATTCCAACAAACAAGAGACATGAGAAAAATAAAAGATACACTGGATGTACATTGTAAAAACACAAATGGGGAAACATCCACAGGAACGTATTGTCTTCTTTGTAATTTAGAAATCTCCAATCTAAAACTTGAGCTCCTCTTCACACATGCTTATTACAACTTTACAATCTTCACAATAGAATACAATTCATGATTGATAGATACCCAAAGGGTCTCTTTTACCTCTATTATATAGCTAGATATATGGAAGAATAACACCCCACAATACATGTGGGATAAATGATTTTCCACCTCCTTATATAATGAATGGTAATAAGAGAATATCACGTCATGATGCATGTGGGATAACTTATTATACATAAGATAGAGATAATTTTCCCTTCTTTTGCTAGATAAGAAATCATAATATCTTATGACATCAAACTAGACATCATTACACTTGTAATATTAATATTACACATTCCAACACTATCTATACAATATATGGTATATGGTAAAATTTAATTTGTGATCTCATTACATGAAACATACCTTTTGTTCATTAAGTGTATACAAATAAAATCATGCATGAATTAAGAAACAAAGTGGAAGACCTAAAAAAGTTACATGATCCTAAAATATTATTTGTAGAACCCCACACCACCAAATGCTTGAAAATATTATAGAAAACCATCTAGGGAGACCCAAACCCAACAAATATAGATCAATGGACCAAGAATATTTGTCTAGAGTGATCAAATTTGTGTCAAGAATTATAAAATAAACAATCGTCTTGTTCTTCTATCTTTGAGAATCTATAAATGATGCCTATGTTCTAACAAAATGAATTCTTTTGCTTAGAGAAGTACTAGAATTTTAACTTTAGAAGGATAAAGGATGGTTTGAAACTTATGTGTATACTTTCATGAAGAATATGAGAATAATAAATTCTCATTCAATACAAAAGAATTATCTCCCTTATACTAACATGTTGAGTTGGATATATAGATGATAGGATACAAAATCAAAACCCTTACACCAACTGATCGTTTCTAGTGATCGTTTCTAGTGATGGATTTCACACTAAGAGATATCAATTATTCATTAAAATATTTGAAGTTTGGAAAAAATTGAGGGGTCCATCCCTCATATAGAATGATAATATAATTGAAAAAGATTTCCAATAATATAATTGAAAAAGATTTCCAAACTAGTTTGGTCAAAAGTAATGTTGGGGAAGGTTCAACAGTCTCACTCATTTTTGTAATAAAATGGTTAACATATTTTATTTTTGATAAGGTGGATAATAAATTATTTTGAAACTACTATCATATAATCTACGTGGAATTCCAAGATGAGTTACTAGCACTAAAAATCAAAGGAGATTTCATAGTGGACACACTTTATGACTATATTTAACCCTGAGGGGATTTGAATACCGATCTTGTATGTATGTCATCATGAAATTAAAAAAATTGAATGAAGTAGGTTACTATGTCAACTTTGATTTAGTTGGAAGATAAAAATAAAATTTCTCTTCACTAAGAGGGGTTTGATCATAGACATATTTTTCAAATATATACATATATATAAAATAGCCATATAAGAATTTTCCTTTCCTCATGATTTTCCCAATTATGTTCTTCACTAGTGTATGTGTTATAAGTTTGAAAACCTATCACTGGACAACCTTTCTTTCTTTATATATCTATGATTTCCCTATTATTCTAGGTTCACATGAGTCTTTGTTTACCTTTTTCTTCTAAAATCGTGATTGTTTTTATTTGCTTACATTTTTTTATAACCACGCATTGGAAACCCCTAGAGACTTCACCATCATCAATGGGCAATAACTAAGGTAAATTGTCAATGTTAATTATAGTATACCTAACCCAATAGGGATATCAAGTATTAACATATCATATATAGCTAGCTGAAAGTCATAAGACTTGACCTCAAAACCTCTTATTTTCAATTCACATAACTCAACTACTTAAAATAACCCACTAATGTTTGTTTACATTATTATATAAAAGAGGTAAATATAACTACCATTAAACCATCCAATCTATATAAAAATATTCATTTTACATTATGCAAGTGATTGGAACTACTTAATTGATTATCAAGTAATTATGAATACCATAAATATTCCCCACACATTTTATTTTTCTTATGAGAAAAGCATAACAACATTACTTTAATTATATAACTAACTTCAATATACATTAAAATATAAGAAAATGTCATTAAAATTACAAGAAAAATTAAAATGTGAACTAAAGGAGTTTCATCACTATTTTTTGTGAAATTGGTATGCCTAAATATTTTCTCAACCATGATTACTAGACCCATACATGGGATTGAAACCTACAACCTTAAATGGAATTATAGAAAAAACAACTTTTTGCAATCAAACTACCTAAATCTATGATGCACACACTCCAACAAAAAATATGGTGGATTATGTAAGGTCTAATTATTCGTCGCTACAATAGTTTAAACAACTAGGAAAGTACAATGATTTGTTTGGGTTTGGTCTTTCATGGTCATCAATGCCATTCCAATTAGAGTATATATGGTTGCAAGGAATGTGAAGAAACTCTGAGAAGGAATATATTAATCCTTTGGTAGAGGAAATTGTTTGGAGTAGGAGTGTTATAGAGAAACACAAAAAAAATAGATACTGTAGGTACACCATTCCCCTCTCATTTTTTTTAACATTCTATATTTACAAGAAATTGCAATCCTATAAATTAATAAAAATACACGCATGTAGAATTCCATTTATCCTCTATGTACCTAGTAAAGAGTTATGGGTCAGTGATTGCTCTATTGCTAAAGCTTATCTCAAAGAATTATCAATATGTAGGGAGTGGTTTTCAAATAAAGTCTTGAGAATACTTATATTTTAAATAGTTGAGAAGTCCTACGTTTTGTTTTTTTTTGTTATGGATACTATTTTTTCCTCTAGTGTTCATGGTGTTTCCATGCAGCAATGACATGTTTGGCCATTGATTTTTAGCTATTTCCTAAGTACCGTGGTAGTGTTCAAGCCCAAAATCATTACACAATGAGTCCCCTATTCAATTCTTGTAATATATTACCAATTTATAATTATGGAAAACTATTGAGGTCATTTTTAAGAGGGAAAAACAAATAAACCTTCTTTATATGATAAAATAAGTTTGCATAGGGTATTCTTATATTTGTTTTTTTTTAACGAAAAAAATTAAATATTTATATTAAAATCTTGAAGAACGACTTCAAATTACATAACAGTTCTACCCAATTATATGACGCAAGAATGATCACCTTACAGGAATAAGGTTCTTCCTTAGCAATACACAAAACACATACCACAATGCTTACACGAACAAGGTGTAAATCAGGATGCCAGAAGTGGCTTATATTACTTATCTGAATTCAGTTACAATGCGGAATAACTGAAAGCAAATAACTAACTACAGTCAGCCTTAGTCGTTACAATCTAGAAGTAACTGTGGTGTGTTCTCCCTGTGTGTCGACCTCCCCCTCTCCTGGTTCACAACGGAACGCTGAGCTATGGCTCGATCTCAACTCCCTGTTATCCATCTGTGTGACTCTTCTATTTTCTCACAACTTCAGACTCTCCACTCTCTGATGCTACTGACCAAAAATCCCCTTCAACAGATTCCTCTCCTCCATCTTCTACCCTGCTGCTGTTGTTCCCAAGACTACTGCAATCCCCGAGACACGCATCCTCCTGTCCGTCGATCCTTCCAAATCCTGTAGACCTGCAACTGTCAGCTCCCAACCGTGCTGTATAGCCTCTGTCCATGATGACACCTATCATGTCCTTCACCTACCTACAATAGTTGTATTAAATTCCTCAGCAACCCCGAACGACTACTGGGTACAGTCCCCTTGACTTTCGGCTCTTCTGACCCTGCTACAGTAGTTGGTCACATCTCGACCTTCTTGTCGACTCGATTCTTATCTTCTGTGGTTCACCATTCCTCCCCTTCCTCTGCGCTTGGCTTCGCCAAACCTGTCATGTCGTAGTTCGACCGCTTGTCGACTACCCGACGTCTCGCTTCTACCTGTCGTCTGTCGACCATACCCCGTCGACTCTCGACCCGTCACAACATTCGTTGCACTGCTCTAGTCTGTCACATACCGACTACTCTTGCTCAACTTGTTGACTTCGACAAGTCAACCTGCTTCCCACACTAGTGGTCATCGGCACTCCCGCTGGTCGGCTCCCTTATGTCGATCAATTTCGACTGATCTACCTAGGACCCGATGCTCCTGCATCAGACTCCCTAGGTGAAAAGGAACTCGACTGCTCCGTCAGTCTCCTGAACTCTTCTTCAGAAATCCATGTCGCCTCCTGCAACTCATCATCCTTCCATCGCACTAAGTATTCCTTCTGCCGCGAGCTACGCGTTCACCCAACCTCGCGTTCTTTGATTACTTATGCGATCTCTTCTTTGTGTCGGTCTGGAATCTGATCTGCCCAGTCGATGCTTATCACTTCTTTGCTTCCGCTGCTCGACCCTTCTTCAAATTTGTACAGATCTGAGACATTGAACATCGTTGAAATGTTCAAGTCTTCCGGCAATTCCAACACATAAGCTGTCTGAAATCTTCTTCAGAATTCTTCATGGTCCAATCTTCTTCAGCTTCATCTTGTTGTATGTTCCCGTTGGAAATCGTTCCTTCCGCAAATATGCATAAACTAAGTCCCCTTCTCAAAACGACTGTAGCCTCGTCTTCCTGTCGGCTCTCAACTTATACGCCGCGTTATTCTTTTCTATGCGCTTTCACACATTTTCATGAACCTCATGCATATGCTCTGCAAATGATTCTGCATCCGCGCTCTTCCTAACTTCTGTCGGCAAATCGACCAAATACACCACTCCGTGTGGGATTCTCCCCTGAACAATCTGGAATAGACTCAACCCTGTCGACCGATTCACAGAATTGTTGTATGCAAACTCTGCCTACGCCAACACATTTTTCCACTGCTTGGGTCTGTCGGTTGCTAGACATCTCAGAAGGTTTCCCAAACTTCTTCTTACCACCTCGGTCTGTCCGTCTGTCTATGGATGATACGTCGAGCTAAACTGTAGGTTCATGTCCAGTTTCTTCCATAGGGTTCTCCAGAAATTCCCCATAAACTTGGTATCCCGATCTAATGTGATACTCTTTGGCAACCCATGTAATCTGACTATATCCCTAAATAATAGTACAGCAATCCCTGTGGCATCACTTGTCTTTTTGTGCAGAATGAAGTGTGCCATCTTCGAAGACCTATCGACTACAAAAAATATTGAGTCGCTTCCTTGTTGAGTCTTCGGCAATCCTAACACAAAATCCATGCTAAGATGCTCACAAGGGGTATATGGTACTAGTAATGGTGTGTATAACCCCGTGTTTTGACTTCTTCCTTTTGCCAACTAGCAAACTTGACATTGTCGAACCCACTTTCCGACATTTGTCGTCATCCCTGGCCAGAAATACTTCTCGTCGACCGGTGCTTTAGTCTTGTCGATGCCAAAATACCCCGCTCACCCGCCATTATGAAATTCTCGGATTAGGTTTTCTCTCACTGATCCTCTGGGAATACACAACTAACTTCCCCTGAGCAAATAACGTTCTTGAATGAAATAACTCAAGTATGGAGTCCTGTCATAGCTCCAAGGTTCACGACAAGCCTTCCATGCCTTCGCAAAATCCTCGTCGGTCTCATACTCTGTCTTTATCGACCCTATCCCCGTTTCTTGAATGGTCGTCATGTTCAACAGTGCAACTCTCCTGTTCAACGCGTCGGCAACTTTGTTCGACTTGCCCGACCTATGTCGCAACATAAATGTATACCTCTGGAGTAGCTCCACCCACTTCATGTGTCGTTGATCTAAATTTGTCTGAGTGTTCAAGTACCTCAGTGCTTGGTGATCTGTGTATAACACAAATTCCTTGGGAAACAGATAATGCCTCCACTTCTTCAGTGCTTGGATGATAGCATAAAATTCCTGGTCATAGACCGAATACTTCTGTTTCGCTCCATTTAGCTTTTCACTAAAGAATGCAATTGGTCGGCCCTCTTGGCTCAACACTGCTTCAATTGTCATTTCACTCGCATCACAATCGACTTGGAAAACTTTGTCAAACTATGGGAGCGCAAATACTGGGCTCTCAGTGGCTTTTTCCTTCAACTTGTTGAAAGCTCTCTGGGCTGTGTCCGTCCACTTGAACTTGCCCTTTCTCATGCATTCTGTCAATGGTGCACTAATCCGACTGAATCCCCGAATGAACTTCCTATAGAAGCTGGAAAGTCCAAGGAAACTCCTTACTCCAGTCGTACTTTTCGGTTCCAGCCAATCCACTATTGCCTTCACCTTCTCTGGGTCCATCACCAACCCTTTGCTCGAGATCACAAATCCCAAGTACACCAACTCCCTTTTCATAAAGAAGCACTTCTGCAGGTTCACCATCAGCTTTTCTTCCTGCAATACTTGTTGAATGTGCTCCAAGTGTTTTGCCTTGGTTCAACTGAAAATCAGAATGTCGTCTAAATAGACTACGACAAAATTTCCCAAGAATGGCTTCAACACCTCATTCATCAATCTCATGAATGTGCAGGGTGCATTGGTCAATCCAAATGGCATGACTAACCACTCGTACAACCCTTCTTTTGTTTTGAATGATGTCTTCCATTCATCTCCTTATCATACCCGAATTTGGTGATAACCACTCTTCAAGTCTATCTTCGTGAAGTATGTCGCTCCACTTAGGAAATCCATCAAGTCATCCATTCTCGGCAATGGAAACCGATACTTGATCTTAATCATGTTGATGATTCTGGAGTATGTACACATTCTCCATTCTCCACCCTTCTTTGGCGTCAATACCGTTGGTACTGCACATGGACTCCGACTCTCTCTTATTAACCCTCTGTCCAACAACTCTTGGACCTGTCGATTGAGTTCCTGACCCTCTGTCGGACTCATCCTATATAGTTCTTTGTTTGGCAGACTCGACCCTGGAATCAAGTCAATCCAATGGGGTATGCTCCTTGTCGGCAGCAATCCCATCGGTTTCTCATCAGCCATTATGTCACAAAACTCTTTGAGCAACTTCTCGACTTCGACCGGAATATCCTCCTCCCTGGTCGTTCTTTCAACATATGATCCTTTTGGAATAATCACAAAACATCCCGACTGCTTCTCCTCTTCTGCAAGGAATTCTTTCGCGGTGCTCATCAACACTCGCTTTTCCGAAAGATTGCTCTCGTCATTCTTACTATCAGCTTTCTCTTCCAGCCTCGGCTTAAGAGTCTTTTTCATGCCATTTTTCCACACTATGATTGTGTTGGCTCGAACATCATAGATCATTTTTCGATCATACTGCCATCTCCCTAATAACAGATGGCATGCATCCATGGGAACTACAATGCACAACACACTGTCCTCTAATCCTTCAACTTGGAAGTTGATTAGGCACTCTCTGGTCACCTTGACATGGTGTCCTCTCTGCAACCATGAGATCTTATAGGGGTGTAGTTGTTCCAGACACTTCAACCCGATCTTGTCGACGAATTCTGTTGACACAAGATTCTCCGTGCTCCCACCATCCACTATGGTTTTGCAACGCCATTCGCTGATCCACACCTTCGTTCGAAAGATTGCCTTTCGTTGTGCCGGCTCCATCGGGTCGCGTTGATCTTCCTGGATCAAGGCTCTCTGAACCGTCAGATTTCGGTTCTTCCTTTTCTCACTTTCACTACTGTCGGATGCCGACTCCTCCCTCTCATCAATTTTCTCATCTTTTCGACGTCTGGGCTTCGACTCCTCTGCAGCATGTAGGTTCTCTGGCCATTCATATTCCTTGTGTCCCGTTCCTCGACACTTGTAACAGATTATGGCTGGTTTTTTAGCTCCCTTTCTGTCGGATGGACCACTTCAACTATACGCACCTCAACCACTATTCTCACGACCATCGTGTCAGTTCTCTTGCGCTTTCTCCCTTGTTGATGTCCCTTTCGTATGTCAGCTGTCTTCGACACTGTCTTTCTTGTACCCGCTACTTTGGCCTTTCGCGGAGACAGTTTTTGCGCCCCGACCAGTCGTCCTTCCCCTGGTCACTGCAGATTTCCTCGACAGTTTCTCTTCTACCTTCAGAGCTAACTGGTAGGCTTTGCCGACTACTCTGAATCTTGACATGCTTAGTTCATCCTGAATAGCATATTTTAAGCCGTTCACATACCTGGTGATAGCTTCTTCTCCTTCGTCAGTTTGTCCTGACCGAATCGAAAATCGGTAGAAATCCTTCGTGTACTCCATCATGGTCATCTCTTTCTGTCGAAAGTTCTACAAATTCCTGAACAAGGAAATCATGTAGTCGTTTGGCAAGAACTTCCCCTTCAACTTGGCGACCATTCTGTCCTAAGACTTGATTTTCTCCTTGCCTTTCTTAACTCTGTCAGCCTGTACATTGTCCCACCACAACGAGGCATGACCTTTCAACCTTAGACATGCAGTCTTAATCCGTTTAGGATCCTCGATCTGCTCTATGTCGAAGTATTTCTCCATTTCTATGAACCAGTCAATCAAATATTCTGGGTCCAGGCTTCCCGAGTACGTACGCACATCTATTTTCGCCTAACCTCTCATATCCGTCAGAAGTTTGATCAGTTTTTCCTCTAGTTCCTCGGATGCTTCTTCCCGGGCTTCCACCTCTCGACTTCCTTGTCGATGTGGTCTAATGCCTCAGGAATACAACCACGCCTCTGGCTTTCTTTGATCGCCGTGACTTCATTTTTCAAAGTTCACATTGTTTTGACGCATTCGTCGAACATCTCATGATCCACTATGACGGCTGCTGCACCACGCACTCTTCGCCCTCGGACATTAACTCCTATGTGATCCATTTTCAACCTCAGTTGAAACTCTCACGTGTCCAATCACAACCGGAATTAAACAAGTCGTGCATAACTCTACCCAACTGCAACTGGAGTTGTCCAACTAACTTGCAGGCTCAATATCACGGACGTCCCTCAAACTCTAAGGATTCTTCCGCTCTGATACCAACTGACGCAAGTCAAGTTGGTATAGTCACCTTTCTCAATCGGACTCTCTTCTGAGCTCTGATACCAACTAACGCAAGAATGATCACCTTACAAGAATAAGGCTCTTGCTTAGAAATACACATGACACATACCACAATGCTTACATGAACAAGGTGTAAAATAGGATGCGAGAAGTGGCTTCTATTACTTCTCTGAATTCGGTTACAATGCGGAATAACTAAAAGCAAATAAATAACTACAGTCTTCCTCAGTCATTACAATCTAGAAGTAACTGTGGTGTGTTCTCCCTGTGTATTGACCTCCCCCTCTCCTGGTTCACAACGGAACGCTGAGCTATGGATCGATCTCAACTCCCTGTTATCTGTCTGTGTGACTCTTCTATTTTCTCACAACTCCAGACTCTGTGCTCTCTGATGCTACTGACCAAAAAATCCCTTCATCTGATTCCTCTCCTTCGTCTTCTACCCTACTGCTTTTGTTCCCGAGACTACTGCAATCCCCGAGACATGCATCCTCCTGTCCGTCGATCCTTCCAAATCCTACAGACCTGCAAATGTCAGCTCCAAACCGTACTGCACAGCCTCTGTCCATGACAACACCTGTCATGTCCTTCACCTACCTACAATAACTGTATTAACTTCCTCGGCAACCCTGAAGAGCTACTGGGTACAGTCCCCTTGACTTTCGTCTCTTCCGACCCTGCTATAGTAGTCAGTCACATCTCGACCTTCTTGTCGGCTCGATTCTTATCTTCTGCGATTCGCTAGTCCTCCCCTTCCTCCGTGCTTGGCTCCGCTAAACCTTTCATGTCGTAGTTCGACCACCTGTCGACTACCCGACTTCTCGATTTTACCTGTCGTATGTCGACCATACCCCATTGACTCTCAACCTGTCACAACATTCATTGCGCTGCTCCAGTCGGTCACATACCGACTGCTCCTACTCGACTTGTTGAATTCGACAAGTCAACCTGCTTCCCACACCAGTGGTCATCGACACTCTCGCTAGTCGGCTCCCTGATGTCGATCAATTTCGACTGATCTTCCTAGGCCCCGATGCTCCTGCATCACTATAGTAGGGAGGTGTCCAGAGAAACTTTCCAAAATTACCCTACTATTAATACATAGAAAATTTCTTCAATGATGTGATAATTCCTGGTATTATATATCCGAGCATAAAGTATAATAAACATTACACAAGAAAAAAATATAAGCAACAAAAAAAAGAGACAACTTAAACAACAACATTCCTATTACCATCCATAATGCCTGGTAGAATGAGCTTCATCTTGGCCATGAAGCAGTTGTTGTGTAGGATCTTCCTCCATAGCTTGAAATTATAGAGATGGATTGTTTCATACTTGGATCCCCTAGTTTAGGCTCAAGTGAGTGTCAATGTTAGCTTGAAGCCCCTCAATCTATAACTTTGTTCTCGTAGTCTGCTCTCCATATCCTCCACCCTACTCTCCATCATAGAGATGTGGTATGAGATTTTCCTCAAAGATTCATACCTTCAAACCTCTTGTGCAGCATCCATATCATCTATTTCAAATCACTAATATACCATCAAACCCCATAGAATTCCTCCCTCCATGATGACATGGATACAAAATTGTCCTACACTACTAGTAAATTCTTGTAATCCTTCACACCATAGCACAATTTCACCACTTCTTTAGACTGAGAAAAAGAATGCCAAAGGGAGCATGCCCTCAAGATTAGGTAGTATCATGGATACTCTCGGACCAAATCCAACATAAATCCCCCACTCCCCCTGAGAATTCTCCTTCCCACTCAAACTAATAAGAACATATCTAATGCCAAAGGGAAAGGCCAAACTTTCCCAAGATGAGACCACTTTGTGTTGGATGATGTCCCTAGAACTTCCACCCTCCATTCACAAAGAAAGATAGAATGGAGAGGTATGCGACTGCAAATGCAACTCAAAACCTTCATAGGATAAAGTCCCATAGGAGGCCCATCACACAATTAAGCATGCCATAATAACCCAAGTGTGGGATGAAGTAGGAATATGCAAGATTATGGGCTCACGTGAGGGGGAAATAAAGATTGCATAGTCCTTGAAACTCCAAAATTCGTCTATGTGTTCATCCCCGTCCTATGTGGCTTGACCCCAAAGCTTAGTGTGTGCAAAATTCATGAGACTATGGTATCCACTTCCTTTGGGGGGGAACCCTTGTCCTTTTTATACCACCCTTTTTCCAACAAGGTGCCTAGGTTGGTCAACTTGTCTACCACCTTATTGTTATGGCACTTCACATGGATGAGTCTTAATCCTTGAATAGATTGGAGGAGATGAACAATTCAGTGTTGAAGATGCACTTTCCTAGTGTACTTGTGAATTAATCCTTTGCGATTCAATCAAATGACCAGCATGGAATCTCCCAAAACTAAAACTTTAGGCAGAGCAAGAGATGTTAAGATTTTTTTCCTTGCAATCATACCATTCGGATTGGTCATTCTTCATAGTACCTAGTCCCTAAGATAGTGATGTAACAACTTTCCCTCTTGGGTCTAACAATACACCCCCCCCCAAGTTCCTGCCACCCCAGGATTTCCCTTAGATGCACCATCAAATAAAAAGGAGTAACAATTCTCTTGAAAAATCCAATCTGTGAAATCAAAAGGGGGTTTATCTATTTTCCAAGAAGGAGGGGGGCATGCGAGGAGAGAAGGGAAATTGTGCTTGGGAGAGTAAAGAACCAATTTTTTGGGGGAGAAAGAGGCTCTAAATCTAATTCCTAGAGGCCCACTGAATCAAAGACAACAAATAAGAGACTTTTGGGAATACATGTTGTGGAGGAATGGAGTATAATGTTGTTTTGAAAATGGATCTATTTATTGCAACCAAATTTTCCAATAGACATATTTCAATATAATTTCCCATATGCATGCAAATATAGGCTTGGATGAACAAGTGTGATGATAGAATTCTAACCAATTGCAAAATAATCACTCCAATATGTGGGAAATGTTATAGTTGAGTTGAGCTCACTTAGCAGACAAAGCTAGATAGAGCTTGCATAATCACACTCCATAAAAATATGTTTGGAAATTTCTCCCATCTTATTTCAAAGAACACACCATAAAGGGCCTAGAAACTAGTGCTTTTGAAGGTTTTCAATTGTAAGGACTTGACCACACGTCAAAATCTAGCAAAAAGCATTGATTTTGGGAAATCTATCTTTATTCCAAATATTATTCCACATGCAAGAGAAAGGAGGAGATAGAAGAGTGTTGATGAGCTTCTCATACCCCTGTTTGGTTGTAGAAGTTCCTCTTTTCCCCCATCCTCGAATATCTGTGTCCATGAGATGTGTCAAGTAAACACCATGCAATCATGATAAAAAGAGCTTGAAGTCATATGAGATATTCTCAGGTACTAATATTTTCTTCCATCTTTCCATTTCCCTATTGAAGCCAATCTAAAAGATCATTCAAGGAATTATATCCTTGATCTATGAGCTAGGCCTTTATATCCTGTAAACTTGGTTTAAAGGAGAGAGGATTTGTCCCGAGGATTCTATCCTCCCACATGCGAATTTTCCACCCATTTCCAAGAATCTAGTATAGGCCATCACGAATAAGTGCTCCTTCCATATTGCAAAGCTTCCAAATGCTTGATCCACTGCCCTCTAGTGTTCCTTCATTCAGACACCTTAACTGTGAATTCCTTAAGTATTTTCTCCACATTATCTCCTTCCACCATTCTTTCTCTCCTAAGATAATTCTCCACAAAATAAGTTCCCCCATCTTAATGTTCATGTGACAGGGCTCTCTAATCCCAGTTCCTGTTAGAAAAACAGAATCGCAAAACAATAACAATAAACAGAAATGCAAATATAATCACACATACACATTACAAGAGAGACACAAATATATCGTGGTTCACCCAAATGGGCTATGTCCACACTGAAGTTTTCAGTCCTTATTATTATACCGTCCAGCAAAGTGAAGGGATACAACCTGCAGCTCAACCATTGCACTTCCTCTTCACTGTCTAACAGTCTCTCTTATTGATCTCAGAGATATTTACAATGCATAATACCTAATACATCAACCCTAGCCATATTACAATGTCTTTCTTTTATAAGGAAAATACAATGGGAAAATACCACGGGTTACCCAAAACCATGGGCCCGAAAACTGTTTGCGAAAACAGCCCCAAACCCCCCCAGACCCCCTGAGGATTGTGCCGAGATGATAACCAAACCTGGAGTTCAAAGACGAATGAATAATAATATCTCTGAATCTGGAGATCATGCTCCACAACCAACAATCTCCCACTTGGAGATTGATCACAACAAATCCACCGCTAATGTACTCGCTGGACCTTGGACTTGACAACTTTCTTATCTTCACCTTCATGCTAGAAGGCCAACTGAAACCGAGTAGGAACTCAATTTCTCTTTGGTCACTACCTTTGTGAACATGTCTATAGGATTCTGGCTAGTATGTATCTTTTCCAGCTTCAACAGTTCATCTTCCAAAATAGAGCGTATGAAATTATACTTGAACTGTATATGTTTAGTCCTGGAATGGAATGTTGAGTTCTTTGCAAGATGAATGGCACTCTGGCTGTCACTATACAACCTGATATCCTTCTGCTTCTTACCCAATTCCTCCATAAACCTCTGCAGCCAAATCATCTCTTTACTAGCCTCTGTAACATCAACATACTTTGCTTCCGTTGTTGAAAGTGCAACAACCTTCTACAGTTTCGAAATCCAACTTACTGTTGTTCCACCTACAGTAAACACATACCCTGTGGTGCTCCTCCCGCTATCCTTATCACCTGCCATATCTGCATCAACATATCCATGTAGAACAGTGTCTGAACCTCCAAAACATAATGCCTGAGTGGTAGTACCTCTCAAATACCTGAGAATCCACTGTACCGCCTTCCAATGTTCTTTACCTGGATTGTTCATATATCTGCTCACAACTCCCACTGCTTGTGCAATATCTGGTCGTGTGCACACCATGGCATACATCAAGCTTCCAACTTCTGATTGATAGGGAATCTTGGACATGTAATCTGTTTCTTCCTGTGTCTTGGGACACATTTTCTTACTTAGACTGAAATGGATGGCCAAAGGTGTACTTACTGGTTTTGCATTCTGCATTCTGAACCTCTCCAACACCTTTTGTATGTACTCACTCTGAGACAATGTCAATTTGCGATTTTTCCTGTCTCTCGTTATTCTCATACCAAGGATTTGCTTTGCAACACCCAAATCCTTCATCGCAAATGAATTAGCTAGCTTCCTTTTGAGTACATTTATATCCTGCATGTTAGACCCTGCAGCAAGCATGTTATCCACATACAATAACAAGATAATATATCTTTCATTGTCTAGCTTCTTGAAATAAACACAGTGGTCAGAATAACACATACTATAACCTTGTTTTGTCATAAACCTGTCAAATTTTAAATACCACTGCCTTGGAGCTTGCTTCAAGCCATACAAACTCTTTTTTCAACCTGCATACCAAGTTCTCCTTCCCTTTGACCTCATACCCTTGTGGCTGCTGCATATATATCTTTTCCTCCAAATCCTTATGGAGAAAGGTTGTTTTTACATCTAACTGTTCAAGATGCAAATCTTCTACCGCCACTAGACTTAAAATAGTCCTAATTGAAGTCATCTTAACAATAAGAGAAAATATTTCATCAAAATCTATACCTTTCTTCTGTGCAAACCCCTTTACAACAAGTCTAGCCTTGTACCACTTCTTACCTCCTTCTTCTTCCTTCAACCTATAAATCCATTTGTTCTGCAATGCTCTTTTACCAACAAGCAACTGAACCAAATCCCAAGTTTGGTTTCCTACCAATGAGTCCATCTCCTCATTCATGCCTTGCTCCCACTTCTTTCTAGTTTCCAACTGCATTGCTTCTTCATAACATTATGGTTCACCAGAATCAGTCATCAATAAATAATACATTGAAAGAGAGTATCGTTTAGGGAGTCTACTTAATTTGGTAGATCTTCTTGTAGTTGCATGAGTTTTAGGTACTTGCTGCTATTCTTGATTTTCTGGCACCTTCAGAACTTCATTTTCTTTAATTTCATCAAGCATTGTGTACTCTGTGTTTTCTTTTTCCTGTTTCTTTCCTTGCAACTAATCTTTATACATGACCTTTTCATTGAATATTACATCTCTACTCCTGATGATTTTGTTATTTTCATAATCCCATAAATGATAACCAAATTCATCAACCCCATATCCAATAAAGGTACATTTCTTGGATTTAGCTTCAAGCTTTGTTCTATTTTCTTTATCAATATGGACAAATGCTTCACAACCAAATGGTCTCAGAAATGAGTAGTTTACATTTTTATCTGTCCATGCCTCCTCTGGAATACCACCATCCAAAGCACTTGAAGGTCCTCTGTTTATTAAGTAAGAAGCAGTATTTACAGCATCTGCCCTAAACTATAATGGCAACCCTGCATGCAATCTCATACACCTTGCACACTCCATGATCATTCTGTTCATCATTTCAGACACCATTTTCTTGTGGTGTTCTTGGGACTGTCTTCTCTCTACGAATCCCATGGTATGAACAGTTACTGTCGAACTCCTTGCCGCAGTACTCACCTCCATTATCAGATCTGAGACACTTCAACCTTTTTCCTGTCTCATTTTCAACCAAATCTTTCCACTTCTTAAAAGTAGCAAACACATCAGATTTATGTCTAATGTAATAAACCCAAGTTTTCCTAGTTGCATCATCAATAAATGTAACATAATAATGAGAGCCACCAAGAGATTATACCTGAGCCGGTCCCCATACATCTGTATGCACAAGCTCTAACTTTTCATTCTTCTTCTGTTTCCCAACCCTGAGAAATATGACTCTCTTATGTTTTCCATAAACACAGTTCTCACAAAATTCCAAACTTACCTGCTTCAAATCTGGCAGCAACTTCCTTGAGTGGAGAATATGCATCCCCTTCTCACTCATGTGGCCAAGCCTATGATTCCACAATGCTGTATTTTTTCCAGTGGAAGCTAAAGAGATAGAATGGTCAGTATTATGAGGACATAAATACAACGTACCTACTCTGTCTCCTTTTTCTATCACCATTGATCCTTTAGTGATCTTCCACCACTTTTCTCCAAATGTAGATAGACAACCGCCATCTCCCAACTACCCTGTTGAGATCATATTTCTTTTCATAGCAGGAATATGCCTTACATCTTTCAACAGCCGGTCAGTTCCATTCTTAACTTTTATCCATACCTTACCCATTCCAACAATTTTACATGGCTCATCATCACCCAATAAAACATGTCCAAAATCACCTGGAACATAATCATGAAAGTATTTCCTATGGGATGTAGCATGACATGAAACCCCTAAATCTAGTACCCAATAATCACTAGTATTATCTAATGCAAGAATCAAAGCATCTTGTAACACATCACCTGCTACATTTACTTCTTGGGTAGTTTCTTTCTGTCCATCTCATTTCTTCTTTAGAGATATGTAGTCTCTCTTTAGATGTCCTTTCTTTCCACAATTCCAACACTCTATTTTTTCCAGTCTAGACTTGGATCTACCCTTTTTAGAGTTGATGTGATTACCTTGGCTCTTTCCTCTCTCCTTTTGTCTTCCCCTGGTCTCCATGGTCAACGCATTTCCTGATGTTTCACATGTGCTTTTTCTTCGCATTTTCTCGCTAAGAATAACACCAATAACATCATCAAATTTCAAGGTGTTTGAACTAGAGACAGAGTTACTTACAGTCATGACCAAGCTATTCCAGCTTTCTGGCAATGAACATAAGATTAGAAGAGCCCTAACCTCATCATTAAAGTTCACACTTACAGAACTTAGTTGATTTGTAACCGTATTAAACTCATTTAAATGATCAGTAATAGATCCACCTTCAGATGTCTTCATATTAAATAAACGCTTCATTATAAATACCTTGTTGGAGGCCGAGGGTTTTTCATACGGTTTACCTAGTGCGCTCATCAAACCCTCCGTTGTCATTTCTTTTGAGATATTGAAAGCCACCGACGAAGCCAGGATCAGTCGTATTGTTCCCAGATCCTTTATGTTAAGAACCTCCCATTTTTCATCCTTCATGACCGCCGGCTGCTTTGCTCTTCCTCCCAATGGCAAGAATAGATCCTTCTGGTACAGATAGTCCTCCATTTGCATCTTCCATAACTGAAAGTTTTGGTCGTTAAACTTCTCGACCTTAAACTTTCATTCTTCTGCCATTGCTCCCACTCAAACCAGAAACCCTAGCTTCTTATGGGTTTATCTGCCAAATAAACCTTTGGCTCTGATACCAATTGTTAGAAAAACAGGATCGCAGAGCAATAACAATAAATGCAAATGCAAATATAATCACACATATACATTACAAGAGAGACACAGATATATTGTGGTTCACCCAAATAGGCTACGTCCACACTGAAGTTGCCAGTCCTTATTATTATACTGTCCAGCAAAGTGAAGGGATACAACCTGTAGCTCAACCGCTGCACTTCCTCTTCACTGTCTTACAGTCTCTCTTCTTGATCTCAGAGATCTTTACAATGCATAATACACAATACATCAACCCTAGCCGTATTACAATGTCTTTCTTTTATAAGGGAAATACAATGGGAAAATACCACGGGTTACCCAAAACCATGGGCCCGAAAAATGTTGGAGAAAACAGACCCCGGACCCCCTAAGGATTGGGCTGGGATGATAACCAAACCTGGGGTTCAAAGACAGCTGAATAATAATATCTCTGAATCTGGAGATCAGGCTCCACAACCAACAGTTCCCTCATAATCTTTTGAGCGTCGAATGACCTCCCATTTGATAAGGTGGAATTTTTTTTTATTATATTTTCTTCCTTTCCATCGAAATCATCAGATATCTTTGTTGATATTAGCCATTACTTCTACAAGGGATAGCATAGTAGAGAAAAAATTAATGGTAAAGAGGAAAGCACATATTTAATTAAAATAATATTACCAGTTGGATTAAGCCAGTGAACACTCCATGCTTGGATTTTCTCCTTCAAATGTTGAAAGATATTTTTCCAGTCATCCATATTGGCACTCTTCAAGGATATAGGAACACCAAGGTATTTGAAAGAGCTCCAATTTTCTTGTCCACTAAATCCTAGAATATGATATATCAATGAAGAAGGAGATGGACATAACAATTCCATTTACATATTTTTCTCCTTCCTTCATTCACTTTTCATCTTGAGGCTTCCATAAATGTGTCCAAAGTGAATTTGAACCTATTTGCATTTATAGTAGAAGCACTAAATAGAAAGAAGGTATCATCGGAAAATTGTTCATGGTTAGTGGCCTTAAATCCTATTGAGATAAGAATACCAAACAAAATTCCCATTGTCGCTTTCTTGATTTAACTTGCAGCTTAAATCCTCAACTACTATTAGATAAAGAAAGAGGGAGAGAGGGACATCCTTGCCACAATCCTTGAGAGGCTTGGAAAGGAGATTGGTTGTCCATTTACCAGCGGAGCAATCTAGGGTTTGTTTATGTAGAATTTGATCCACTTAATAAATGAGGGAGCAAAGCCAAATTACTCAAGGACTAAATTTAACTTTATAGCCATGCCTTTTTCCTTTGTAGAAAAGCAAGAAGTGTGTTGCTAGGTTGAATGAGAGGCCCATTCATCTCAATAGGGTGATGGAAATTTTGTTCACACCTAAGTAGGTTAGTCTGCTAAAGTAGTTAATATTTATTATTAAAATAAAGAGCATCACTTTTGACCATTTTACATTGTGTACCTTATGTATTTTCCATATAAAGGTGCTTAGGCCTTCATAATAAGCAAGTTGTCTTTCCTTCAGTTTCAAATATGTTCTATTTCATGCATTCTCATATTTGTTTCAGATCAAATGGTATTAGAGCCTCGGTCTGAGGCACTTCTGCATATCTAGTTATCTTTAGCAAAGCCATCCACAACAACAACAACAAAATATCTAGTTATCTTTAGCAAAGCCATCCACAACAACAACAACAACAAAATATCTAGTTATCTTTAGCAAAGCCATCCACAACAACAACAACAAAAAGAATTTCAGGGTTGTTGGTGCCTGCACTTGCTGCACTTGCCCTCCATCTCTCTATGCAAGTTCGCTAAGGTTTCTGAGAGCACCTCCACTATCCCGCATATTTTGGATCTCTTTTCATGTGCCCATGCTACGTCCTACGTGCGTGATCTCCCAGATATCAACGGACTACATCCCACCCACGCACAAGGTTCATTTACTAAAAGCTCATTCTTATGAGCTCATTTACAAGCTTCCTTCGTTGATCTACACCCGAAGCTCACTCATCTTTTCCTCGACCTTTCCACCGTCGCTCAATTTCGCACTCACCCACCTTCTCACATTCCATTATTTCTATTTTATTTAATATTTTGTAGCTCTCTTCACAAGCCACCACCTTGCATCTACCCTTTAAAACCACCCCCATACCTCACTCTATTACCCTAGCCGCCTTATTAAAAGAAGAAGAAAACCCTAGCCGTTTACTTTTTTAGTTTTAGTTTTACATCCCTTTCAATTATATTTGTACTCACTTTTTCCTATGGCATTCAAAACCCTATCCACCATTTATAGTGTGGTGTTTCTTCAGCAACTGCTTCTTCTACTCTGGTTGAATGGCGATGGTAATAGAGTGAGGTATGGCGATGGTTCTGGAGGGCAGCTCTTTTTTTAATCCCTTCGCTTAGGAATATCAATCTTATCTTTCTCCATATGTTTGTAGTTTATGTGGACGTCTTCTCTCATCTGCGTGGATTTTTTTTTTTCTGTCGTCTTTTTCAATGCACCATATCTATGTGCTCCACCTTTCATGAGCCCCAGCACATGGGTTTTCTTTGCCATTTTCTCACAGCTCAAGAGAGGGTGCACCGCTCTCTTTTTACAAGAAGAGTGGATCTTTCAAAGTTCTTTAGTATGCCGTAGATTACATGCAGACCACATATGTGGAGCAAGTATATATTTCTTTATAAGTGCATTCCAGCAACACAAGTGAACCACATATAACGGTTCCCGATCTCATCATTTTCAAGCCTTGCAGCTTCCGGGATTGCTCACGAGCACCATTGATTCTGGATAGCACTATTTTGCACATGGTTCGAACCATTGTTGCTCATGTTTTGAGGACCAACATATTATAGTTATTTTGTAGGTATTCAAGCCCCACATATATTCTAAGGGCTTGTTCAGAGTTACAACGTCAAAGGTATCAATCTCAATTTCTTTTCTTTTCAAACATACCATGTTACTTACTAAACTTCAAAGATACCATGTTCCTTTGTTTTATTTACGCTATGGCATCTTTTGATGGGCTCTTATCAGCTCTCTGTTACAAATCCTCATAGAGAGGTTCATCTCTTATGGCTCTTATATTTTTGGCCTAGTGCCCCATCACACCTCGGCCACAACATTTCATTACCATGTGAATCTAGTTTTGTCAAGGATTCCCTTCCCACAATGGGGCATTCTTCCCAACCTCCAACTGCTCCTTTGACACTCACTACTCTCTTACACATTCAACCTCCCACTCCTTTTTAGCTAGCCATTTCTCTTGCCTCCTATGATGGTCATATGAATGGAAAATATTTGGAGTCATGGATACACAATTTACAGGATTATTTTCTATCCTTTCCTCATCTCACGGATCAACAATGCTTGTCTATTTCTGGCCTTCATTTTACTAACTTTGCCCTGACTTGGTGGGACACCTAGTTTCTCGACTGCCCTAATCATCCCACTCTCTCTCATATCATCATTTGGGATACCTTTTCCAAGGCTCTCAAGTCTCGCTTCTATCCCCATGGGTATTAGCAATGTGTATATTCCTAGTGGTTCCATATTAGACAATGACCTCGACAACGTGTCCATCAATACATTTCCCTCTTATATAAACTCTTCCTTCAACTCTATATCACTGATTTTGAAGAGTGGCTCATTTCCAAATTTACTTATAGTCTTTTACTACCCTTACATATTAAGGTAGATCTTTTTTACATACCTTCCCTTGACCAAGATTTTACCCTTGCTCTTGCTATCGAACGCAAGCTCACTCATATGCATCATCTCCCTTCCTCTTTTCCCCATCCCACTACTACCCACCCTCACCCTTCAGCTACCCACTGTCACTCCCCTGTGCCCCAATCACATGTCTCTTCAACTCCTTCTCCTATCCTTTCCACCTCTCATCAACCACCCTACCCACTTACTCCTTCCCCTCCACATCCAGTTGCCAAATCTCTCTACATACCTCCTATTCGATACCCCTTTCATGGCCCTCCCACTCATACCATGGGTTCCACTCAAGCTCTCAGTTCCACTCACCCTCCAAAAGTATCAACCCATAGTTCTCATAGCTTCCATTATACTTATATTCCACAACAGTCCTCTAGCACCTCCTCTCGATCTTAGGCCACCATGGTCACTTCAGTAGCACCAAGAATTTGTGCCTCCAACATTAGTGGAAGTTCTTTACCAGATCTAGTAGTTCCTTCTACATTAGTTAGTGTCTCTTTTGGTTCAATGTTATCTTCAATAGAGGCCTCCCCCATTTTCTCCAATACTTTCAATCCTATACCAAGAGGAGGGAAGAGAGGATGCTTTCTGGCATAAACCGAAAGGAATTGGGATGAATGGGAAGCCCATCCATCCCAATAGGGTGATGGATATTTCGTTCACACTTAAGTATGCTAGTTAGCTGGAGTAGTTATTATTTATTATTAAAATAAAGAGCATCACTTAATGACATCTTTTTGAATTTTGTTGTTGTCGACCTTATGTATTTTCTATATAAATGCCCTTTGGCATTCATAACAAGCAAGCTATCTTTCCTTGAGTTTCACATATGTTCTCTTGTAAGTATTCTCATATCTATTTTAGATCAATTTCCTTCTGCACTATGATGATGTTGTCAACAATTTGTTTTCCTTCTATAAACCCCCTTGGTTATCCTTATGATATTTGGACAAAGTTTTTTTACCCTCTTTGATAGCACCTTTCTGAGGATTTTGTAAGATGAATTGCATAGGGAGATAGGTCAAAACCTACTTAATGATGTTCGCTGAGATTCTTTTGGGATTAAATTTAAGAAAATAAAGGAGGAATTGGTTGCACTCCCAATATTCTCTCTCCCTCTGCTCCAGTTAAATATCATACTTAATTAAAGGCCAAGAAACTAGATAGAAACTTATGGTAAACCCATTCAGTCCAGGATATTTATCTAAATGCAACCCCCATATAGCTTCACGTGCTTCCTATTCTGAAATTGGGCTGCTTAACACATGATTCTCTTCTGGAGTGATTAATGAAGGGATTCATACACACATATCTTCACTAGCTCTAGGATTGTTGTTGCCAATCTCCATGTAGAGTTCCTTAAAGTGAGAATAGGCTTCATCTTTGATGTCTTCTAAGCTAGATATTTGATTTTCATTCCCATCCCTTAATTCACCTATGACATTCATGTTTAGCCCTAATTTGGTCTAATTACGAAAAAAAAGGTATTTAGATTCCCAACCTAAAACCAAATATTTCTATATTTTGACACTTCTTCATTTTGACAAGTCGCGCCTTGGTGCACTTGTGCATCCAATTCCATTTCTTGTTGAAGAACCTATTCCATTTCTAGTTGAAGGGGCTCCAATTCTATTTGTGCATTGTTCCTTTTTTTGACTTTGATCTTTAAACCTAAGCTTTGTCTATGTTTTGAGTGCAGATTTGACCTTGTGAAGTTTAGCCTCCTAAACGAAACTCGGGGAGCCCTAGATAAAGTGTTCCATGTGTTCCAAATAAGATGCAAAGTTTCTTCTTCTTGTAACTAGAGAGAATTAAACTTGAAAGGGATCGGTCCTTGTGTTTCTAGTTAAATGAACAAAAGAGAAATTGGATTATGATCCGATATAGCAGAGGGTAGTATTGTAGATTGCGGAAGATATTATGTTTCCAAGAAGGAGTCGTGCACCAAGAAACAGTTGAGTCAAGTTGCAATATGTCCAAGTCCAAATCTCCTGTTGAACTAGGTATATATTCATTTTTTTGGTAGAATATCTACCAGATCCCAATCCACCACGATGTCATCCAAACGGTTCTCTGAAGGGGTCCCACACTTTACCGTCCCCCCCTTTGTGCTCCTTGTGGGAGATTGTTGTGTTGAAATCCCCCACAAGGATTCTATTACAAGAAATTCCTGCCTCATGTAGGGAGGATAGCGATTTCCAAAAGTCCACTTTCTTCTTGTAATGAACTGGACCATAGACATTATAGATAATAATGGCCTCTATTGTTTCTATGTTTTCTAGAATTACTAACAACCAATTTGTATGGTCATAAGAATAAATGAGTTGATATATTTGGGAATCCCAACAAGTGAGTATTTCCCCCGAAGCTCCTCCCGCATCTACCGAATTCTTTGACTTGCTTTCTAGACTAGATATAGAGAATCCTTAGTTGTTTCAACAACTAATTTGGTCTCTAATATCAGGAATATTGATGACCTATCATGCTTTACAATTTTTTAATTGCTTCAATTTTATGTTTGCCTCTCATACCCCTATAATTATAAGAGACCAGTTTCATCATTTATTACTTTCTCTTGGGTCAGACTTCTCTCTTCCATATGATTTGGAATCCTTTCTTGATCTACTTGTAGAGCTTATCTTCACATTCGTGTCCACACTTGCTTGTTTCCATGTAGCTTTGTCCTTAGTTATTTCCACTTCTCTTTATTGTCGATTAGTTTTCCTTCATTTCTTTTGAGGGGGATCTTGATTTTATTTTGTTTCATCACCAAAGTCATCCTGAAAGGATATTGATCTAGAGAAATTTATTGATCCTTTTAGAATAGGGAGAGGAATGTTTTGGGTTACTTTGATTTCCTCATGAGGCCTTGATGGGAGAATGGGCACATGTGTCTCCTCTTTCCTAATTTCCATCAAATTTGGTTCTTCGGAAGTTCTTAGCTAAGTTACTAATTGGGATTGAGACCCGTTCCCTACATCGACTGCTTCAACATCTTCTTCAAAGTTCCCTTCCAGAGCCTAGAACTTGTTCAAAGTAGGAGGATCACTCCAAGAGTTTGAAGGAGGGGGAAAGCCTGATTTTTTCCCCTTTTTTCCAATAGATTGCCATTCATCATCTATGTTGGAATATTCTCACCATCATTTATGTATTTGAATGCTTTGCATGCATTATGCATGCATGCATGCATTATGCATGCATGCATGCATCCAGTCATTAGTATGGTAGTCTCTCCAACACCTAGAGATTATTTTCGGCCCCTTGGAGATTGTTTTTATCCCTTAGTATCCCTCCTACCTACCTAGTGCACCTTGTTTTCCTCACCTGGATGACAAATGCACCCGACTAGACACTCTGGGATTCCAATAGTCAGTTCTTGCATTGATTGCACAGTTTATGCATTGATTGCTCAGTTTAACTTCCTGTAGCTTCCAGTTGTCTATATCAGAGTGCCACTTGACTACTGACAGTCTCTCATGCGCCCACCTTGGAGTCTCCTTCCCTATATTTGTGCCACATGCATCAGTTAGACTCATTTAACTGATATTTGACTATTTGTGACTACTACCACTCATTGGGTGATGTCTCCAATGTTGTCCAAGCCACACATTAAGGAGAATTCGAATGACCTTAGGTGTACTCGAATTCATTTGATTGTATTGATTTTGCATTCAATTTACAGTGCCATCTTACAACTGATATATGATTATACTGCAGATTTTACTATTTCTAAGTTAATGTGTGAATACTGATTCAATTCTTCTTCTTCTTCTCTGCAATTCATGGGTGATATTTTGTGAGGTTTGTTCAAGCTGAGTGATATATCATGTAGAATATCACATGGTATCAGAGCTTGAGAAAGCTATTCAAACTGCAGCAGTTGCAACAATTCATTGAGCAGTTGTCTTTTAGTGAGCACCGGAAGCCTCTGGATTTCCATGACAATTTCTAGTGCAATTCTCTTGAATTCACTGGAGCAATCCAGTGAAGTCTAGCCATGTGTGAAGGATCCAGTCACATGTTCTCACTGTCCTAAGGCAGTGTTCTCTCAATTTGCAGCAAATCTCCATCAACAATTTCATTTCTTTTGTAGGTTATTCAAAGTGTTCTTGCAGTGGAAGCAGTTTCAAAGTTCTCTACAGTTGCAGCAGTTTCCTACAGTTGCAGTAGTTTCAAAGTTTTCTGCAGTTGAAGCAGTTGCAACAGTTTCTTGTAGTTGCAACAGTTTTCTGTAGTTGCAACAGTAGATTTTGAATTCAACAACAACTTCCATGCATCTGGAAGGAGTTCCTTCTGTCTCTCTCCATTCAACTATGATGAGTGGAAACCAAATATGATAGCACATCTGAAGAGACATGATCTTTTTTATGTGTGTATTGGTGTTAAGAGAGATTTTGCTTCCAGTGAAGAGGAAGAGGCTTAGCTAGATGATTGTGACGGAGCCCTTGGATCAATATGTATTACTATGTACTCCAATATGCACCACATCATTAATACTATTGAACATCCAAGTGATCTATGGACTAGATTGGACAGATTATTTGGAGAGAAAAAGGAAGAGGATGATGCTATCCATTTGGAGAACAATCCCAGTGATACTGCCTCCAATTCTCTCTCTAATTATGTTTTGTCCTCAATCACCTCTCATGATGAAGTTGATAAAGATGAGTTTGAAATACAAGACATGGTATCAGGAAATATCATAGCAAAAGGTGTTGCAAACCACAAGTCGAAACTCTATGAGTTTTCTCACTTCCTACCTTTCTCCAAACAGTCTGCTCTTCACACACATGCAAATGTAGAGAGTAGGATATGGCATGAAAGAGTTGATCCATCTTCAAATTCGAATTATGAGCAAGATATGTCAGCTACTACTCTAGAAGTTGAAGAGACCATTGAAATATCTACTTCCCATGAGCCTGCTGATGTGTAAGATGATGATCTACTGAGTATTTTGGAGGTGATGCATTCACCCTCCTTGATCAAATGCTTCCTATGAAATTCTATTTGGTCATTGGCACATGTTTTCAGAGTTTCATCGAAGATGGAAGACACTACCATTCGCTTGGGTTCAAATCTCAGGAATTTTTTTGTGATTTTGGTTTTGATCTCACCCATGCTGGTTCAAAAGAGATCATAAGAAACCATCTTTCAATTCTTGGATCTGATTTGAATTCCAAGCCACCACCATTATGTCATGGTTCATTTGGTTTTGATCTCACCCTTGTTGGTTCAAAGGAGATCACAAGAAACCATCTATCATTCTTGGAGCTGATCTTGAGAGTCCAAGATACCACCATCATGTCCTAGTTCATTTGATTATGATCTCACCTATGTTGGTTCAAAGAAGCTATCAAAGAACTACATACACATTCATGGATTTCACTCTACCTTAGTTGGTTTGAATCACATGCTCCATAATGCTATTCATATTTCTGGATTTGTTCTCACCATGCTTGGTAGGAAGAGCAAGTTCAGAAAGCCTCCAGATTCGCTTGCATCCATTGTTGGAGAACTCAAGCACATGTTTTTGGAGCATGATCCACTTCTTCCCAAGAGGAAGATACCTCCAACACTTGATCCGAGGAGAACCGTATCATATTTTAAGAATGGAAGGTTTCATCCTTCTCACATTGATCCATTTCTTGCCGATAGATCCTTCTTCGGTGGAGAAGTCCACTTACCTTTTGGGGTGAGTCACTAAGTTTTTTTTGACCCAAAATCCGACGGCTAAAAAGTCAAATTTGCTACAACCTATGGTCGACTATCCGACAATTCCAGTCTTTTTTTATCGTCGGTGGGATATCGGCTAAAATCCGACGTAGTTCAAGACGTCAGATATTCGACTAGAAAACTCGTCGATTAACCGACTTCCTCTAGCTTCACAGGTAGTCGGATTACCATCTTTCGCCATCAATTATGCGTCGTTTTAGTTGTCGGTTAAGTGACATATTTGCCATAAAAATGTCGGATTATGTCGTCGGTTATGCGACGTGTATGCCATACAAAAAAAAAGGAATCCCACGTTCCGAGCCGTCGGTCGTATTGCAAAACCGTCGGATATTACCATACAGTCGTCGGATTGGGTCGTCGGTTAATGTTGGCGGGCATTTCTACCCTATAGCAAGGAAACTAATGCTATCAACTTGGTTGGGGTGACAGGTAAGTGTATTGATGCTATTACAGAAACATTTACAAAAAGAAATAAGTTGTAGATTTAGGGAACACACCTTTTAACCGAAGTCTGATCCTAGCCTTGAATCGATCTCGTGTTCAACTTCCAAATCCCTTCAGCAAACCTGCAACAACAATACCTTTCTCAAAACATTTTGGGCAATATATAAAGCTTGAAAGAAACAAAAACAATGTTTAACATTCAGCATTGACCAAAATAAATCCAACTTAAGATGCCATTTCATAACACATTCAAATTGGAACAAGAAAAACACTTCAACCTTTATTTGTCAAAAGTAGAATGATGTACAAGTATACCTGATAATGAAGCAGGCTCCTGCAACTAGATTCTGGGCTCTGGCTCTGCTCTGGCTTGGATGTCTTCTGCAACAACTTCTCCAATGCAAGCTTCTTCAAAGTTTTTTCATTAATCAATCTCACTAACTCCAATTTCTAACCCTTCTCCTTTAACCTTCTTGGTATTTATAGGATCAAACAAGCAGTTCAGGTCGAAATGTAGTTATGGAGGAAGTTGGGGGAGTTAGGAAACTGCCATCAACTAATCCTCCTCGATGAATTAATTTATTTTTTAATCATCTTTTAAGATGTACGCGACTCTTCTTCAGTGGAGTAGCGTATAGGGCGCTACCCAAGTGTTCAACAACTAGCGCTCATTCAATTTTAAATGTCGAGCGCTACTTTGCTGAGAAGAAGTAGCGTATACATTGATATGGGCGCTACTATTATACAGTGGAGTAGCGTATGGGCGCTAGTCTCTTTGAGTAGAGTAGCGCTCATATCTCAAAATTATATTTTTGTGTTTTTTCAGTAATGTCAGGAAATGGAATGAGTTGTCATATCATCCAAGGTCAACATGCTCCTCCATCCAAAATGTCCTTTTGTGTGATCAGCAGCTCAGGGTGATCACGGAGGAAGAGGTGCAAGTTTGACCTATAACAGATGCCCCCTAATGTGTGAGGTCAGAGGGAAACGATGGTCGAAATACATTATAATCCAAAGCCAGAGGAGGAGCACAGAACCGCAGAAAACAAGTCACAAGAAACCTGCAACAAAGATCAAGGTCAGCGAGCAATTACATTTTTGACATCTTATAGATGTGTAGTGTGATATAACATGATCTCCGATACAAAACAAGGAGATGTATATAAAACATGGCCACTTGAAATACAAGCGTGGATCCATGTCAAACTAAGAGATCATATCCATAACAACAAACTGGATCTATGTCTCATGGAGAGCCGAATATAAGTGAGGCTCAGTCTTGCGCAACTTGGGTGATAACAAAAAGAGGTAATGTCATCCAAAATCCCAAGGTCTTCATCCCACAATAACCCTAGGTACAAACCCTAACCATGTGAATAGATGAGTTGATAGTCGAACATGGAGGGCATCGTTTGATTACCGGTCATTGATGTATACCGTTAACAAACGCGAGGACTTCCACCGATAATGATGATGGGGTCCAAGGTACCAAGTACGATTCGCCAAATGTGAATAGATGGACTTGAAGTCGAACACTTGGGAATCCTGTCGAAGAAGAGACATTGATGTGTTCTCATCATTCAACAGCGAGGAAAATTGCCACTGGTGACTGCAATCTCCAAGGTACTAACCGAAACTCTAAACTTCAATCCCAGAATAATGATTTGGTGTCGATGGGAAGAAGTCCGTTGGAAGGGAGGCCTTAAGGCATCCTCCATCATCCAACTCGAGGAACACTCAACTGGTAAGAGCTGATATGGAATAATATGCAACAAGACTGACACTAGGAAGGCTGACACATGAGGTCAAGGTAAACTGCAGAATGGCCGACACAGGGTATATCCTTGAACATTGAGCACGACACAAAGTGACTCAGGCAGTTTCTGACATAATGGGGTAAATAAGTCTGAAATGTAAGAGACATTAACAGACCCTCCATATGGTTGGAAGAATAACCAACCGGGGGAGTAAATAACTCGGAGGAAAGGTTCACCCTGAGGCCAAAAACTAAACCCAACCGACAAGATAGACTCAAGTAGGTGCTGTGTTCAAGGATAGAACTTGACTGAAAATTGCCTTTGACAATGAAGATATGATATGTCTTTCCCGTTCCTTATTCTTTTTAGATAAAAGAATACCCTTCTTGTTGTTTTTATGAGTCCAAGAAAGAATGAAAACTCAATAGGTCCAACCATGTAAAAAATTTAACGAGCCCATGGGAGGAAGACTCAGTACCTTCTTCATATATTATAGAGTTCGAAGAAGAGATAGAAGATTACTCTATATGTACTGATCTATGGATTTTAATATCGAGCCGAGATCTGTTCTTGCTCGCCGGTGTTTTCAATTTTAAGGAGTCTGAAAAACTTAAACAATAACTCCATATATCTGCTCGTGGATTTTAGTATCGAGCCCAAGCAGATTAATGCTCGCCGGTGTTTTCCTGTTTATAGAGTCTGAAAAACTTAAACAATCCTCTTTTCACCTATACGTGGATTTTATATCGAGCCCGGATTGGTCTGTGCTCGGCGGTGTTTTCTTGTTTATAGAGTTGAAAAACTTAAACAGTCCTCTACATACCCTCTCGTGGATTTCACATCGAGCCCGAGTAGGTGAATGCTCGCTTGGTATTTTCATGTTTAGAGAGTCTGAAAATCCTAAAGAGAGACTCCAAAAGGTCCTTTTTCGTACAGTTAGTCTCCTCCCCCGAAAAAGTATAAAACAATGAAAGGAGAACTCTTCTAGCGCATACAGGAGTATACCTAGAGTATACCTTTTCCGTAGTTAATCCACTGAGGCCCGGAAAAGGGGTAATTCTATACCTGAGTGGATGAGCCTTCGGATACTTTAACGAGCTCGAAGAGGACAAGTTTGCTCGGGAATCTTGTTTAGGTTTAGATAGTCCAAACAAGAGCTTAAAATGACTTAAAGATCAGCTTCTGGGATCATAGCTTCATGCCCTGCCAAAACTAGGTCTTTCAACAAAATATTAGTCGATGCGGCAAAAAAATCTTAAATGATATATGAATTTGGAATGTTTAGTTAACTGACAAGGTCTATCATCAAGAAATTTGAGCTTAGGAGACGAAATCCGACAACAATTAAGTGAAAATTGAGCTTGGATCAGTGTTATACCGTATTGTGTGTTTCAATTGATTAATTAGGGTTTTATGAAAATTTTGAAACTATAGAAAACTAACAAATATGGGTAAAAATCAAAATCCAATTTATATATATTTTCATTGTTTTAAAAAATCAATTTTCAATTTGTTTGTAGGGCAAAAATTGGGGCAACATTTTGCAAGTTTCAAATCTCCTTTGCGATCGAACCGAGCATCCAATCATCATACTTCCTCCACCAAGTAAGTTGAAATCCACCTATCTTGCATTTCAATGGTTTATTTTTCAATTTTTGAGAAAAAATAGCTTTGCAACGTGATGCTCATAAATTTTTATGCGCGGGCGCTACTGTGTATACACAAGAGTAGCGTACAAACGCAATGGGCGCTACTTTGCTCAAACAGAGTAGCGCCTACACGCTACTGTGTAGTATACACAGTAGCGTACATACTTGCAAAGCTACCTACAAGCGTCGAGACTCAAAAAATTTTGGTTTTTTGTGCAGGATGGTCTTACAATAGAGGGAAAGGGAGCATGAAGACATGGATAGGTTAGCCATGCAAGACCCGGCTACCCTCCATGCGCTCCGAAGATGCGGTTTGTTGAAATTTTATCGAACCGTAAACATGCGGGCATTAAGCAAACTGTTTCGAAGACTGATTCAGTATTGGGATGTCGATACTAATACCTTCATCATCCGCGGGCAAACTCTTGAGCTTACCGTTGAGGACATATACTTTATTACTGGTCTCTCAAGGAGAGGAGACGTAATCAATCTGAAAGGGTCTTCTCGTTTGGGTGCACGATCAGTGCAAGAATATGTGAATACATACTGTGTTGCCGGAGCAGAAAAATCGAGAAGCCAAGTCCTGATTTCAACTATTGATGGTCTCCCGCTGAAAGTGATAGTGAGCATGATCAACCGGGTAGCCGGTAGTGCATCACAAACATTATCTTCCAGGAATTCGATGCATATTGGTGTACAATGCTTGCACGGCCATGTTTATGATTGGAGTACTAGCTTGCTGGCAAACATGAAGTCTCAATTGACAGGTTTCAAATCCGGCACAATGAAGAATTTTGGGTACGGAAGTATTTTGTGTACTTTCTTCTTCGAGAGGATGCCTGCTATTAGTTTGGGGATGCCTCTACCACAGATTAACCCCCGTGAGCCCAGACTAGGCCGTTGGGGTGACATTTTTCTCGGCCAGGGTGGTGGGGAAAGTCACTATTGTTACCACACTGATGACTTCTGGGGGTGGTGGGAGAGGCAAGTACCTACTTTTGAGCAGTTTCCCTATCCTGGATTGGATTTTCGTCACGATCCAGAGCTGGTGCTTCCGCCAGGTGGAGCCTGGGGAGATATTGGTATGTTTAAATTTTGAGAATTTATTTAATTTTTCAAACTTTTTCAAGTATTTGATTTTTATGAATGAGTTTTGAAGTTCTAATAAAGTGTCATATGCAGATGTTGGGCCCGTTCGTCCTGAGGGCCATCCTACCATCTATGTGAGGCCAGCTGATATTACCACAGCGGATGCTATGTTGGGAACCCTGGAGAGGAAAATGAGTCGGTTGACTCATGAGATTCCTGCATGCCGCATGGACCAGATACCTGTTGACATGCAGGAAGATGTTGTTGGGGTGCCCCCAGCATGGCTTAGGGTGCTGCGGCGGATTGCTAGACTAGTCATATGCTATCGCAATGCGGTAGATGATGAGGAGGTACCTCCTTCTCCATAAGAGAAGAAAACATTATATGTATATATTTTTTGAGGCTACTATGCCCAGCTTTTGTACTTTTATGACTTGAATTGATGAAATCATGATCCAAAACTCATATTTTTTGATACGGTACCAGTTATATATAGTATCGGTTATTTACATGTGTATGCGTTTTAAATTTTATGTGTGTAATGTTGTTTATAATAATGTGTGATGTAAATGCCAGTCTAACACATAGTTTGCTAATGAATCAGCTAAAGTGTTTAAACTTCTCGGAATGTGTTCATATCTAATAGAATGAAATTGTCTTTCCAATAGTCTAACTCGTAGAAACTGACGTAGCAATCCTGGATCTCTAATCTGATAAACACCTGTTAACTGAAATACAATTAATTGTGAGTCAAGCCTTACCTCCAGGTACGAAATGCCATGACTAAGAGCATCTCGGAGAAGTTCTATAACTGCACTGTATTCAGCTACATTATTCGTGGTAGGTCCCAAACAAACCCCCCCCGAAGAGACAAGTTGGTCAGCGGATGAGTAAATGACCCAAGCTGCTGCAACCAACTAACAGGTGTGGCGACTGGCGCCATCAGCAAATCCTAAGAAATGTGCGGTTGACATCTGGTACACGAAACGAAACACATATAAGATCACCTAACGAGCATAACAAAACTAGCTTTACAAAAATATACAGCTATGTTACAAGAAAAAGTATTTCAGCCTAGGCGTAGTACTTCTTCAGGTAGGTTCAATGCCTGGATCCTCCTCGTGAGGTCGGGCAAAGGTGTTATGGAAATCACGGAAAAGATTAGTATACGGAAAGATCTCATCGAGATAACATCCCATCTCAAAGAAAATGTTTCCGTTGACCCCACTGAAAATGTTCACCATCGAGGTATGTAATCTATTTGCTTCAACAATAGCAACTTGTGAAGGAGTGAGACCAGTATTTTCATCGGGTGGTGAACAAAATTCACCTCTCTCTAACAAGTTAAGAAAAGGAAACAAGAAAGACGCGCGATTTATATGTTCACGAGGATGGTCCGGGTCGTTCAAGGCTTCTAACATTTCCTCATCAGAAGGTAAAGTAATTCCTGAACTGTCGAGAGAATGGATCGGGTCAGGTGTCTGAGTAGTGGCACAATCTATGTTTGACTCGACAGACACCAATTGAGTCGACATATGTTCTGTTGTAGTTTGATGAGAATCCAAGTGGGTAACTTCTACAACAGGAGTGGGCTCGGAGACATTTGTATCAGTTGAGTGAAACTCAGGATCAGTTGTTGAACTAACCATAGAAGTTTCAGACGATGAACATCCCTCAGTCCCAACGAATAAAGTAGGAGCCGGTAGGTCAAAAGTGCCGATTAGTGACCCGTAAAGTCCTGCTCCTAAACTCTCGCAAACCGGGGTAGTTTGATCAATCAAAGGAACTGTGGTTTCCGAAAAAGTCTGGTTGTTTCTCTAAGTGAAAGAAAGTTGATCGACTGTAACGATCTTACCTTCAAATGGGAACATGACCACTCGAAAAACTACCGATGCAATAGCTTGCATGGCATAAGTCCAACTCCTGCCCAATAACATATTGTAATCGAGCGGAGCGTCTATAACTTCTACCTCAACAGCGACTGTCTTGCCGGCCAAAGTGACAGCAAATGATGGCAAAACTCCATGTGGACGAAAAGTTCTTCCATCAAATGCAGTAAGCAGTGTGTTGGAAGGGGCTAACTCAGTAGAACCTAAAGCTTTCCAACAGGAAATCGACATTACGCAAGTCGACGCTCCCTCATCTACTACAGCTCGTCTGATGGTCATTGGACCATGAACGACCTCAATCTAAAGGGCAATGTGATACGGCAACCGGTATTTGACATCAGTCATATCAAATCGCGCAGACATGTTGGAGGACTCCATACTCCCAATAGCTGCCAGAAGTGCATTTCGTTGTAAAGGACAACTCTGCAAGACTTCTAGAGTAGACATGGCACAAGGGGTCTGGGCTAAATCTTCAACCACATTGTAGTTGGAAGCAGCCCGTGTGTTGGGATTGTGCGATGCCCTCTTCAAGACACCTTTCAGAATCTTGGGCATTGGGTCCACAGGTATGTGGAGTGGAGTGGAGGATTCAGGAATCTCCTTATCCTTTTTCTGCGCTTCCGGGGTATAGTTCCTGGCTCTAGTTTGCAAAAGTGCATCTGAATTAACCATGTTTATAAATGTTTGATCAACCGAAGCGTGCGAAGTGCCCCCAGTTTTGGAGGTGCCAGAAGTTGAGCCTTGCCCTTTAGGAAATGGATCTTTCAAGACGGCAGGCTTCTTTTCTCTTAAGAGCTTCTGGGATTCTTCAAGCAGAGGGCATTTGTGAGTAAGGTGGTTCTTCTTGCAAAGTTTACAAGGGAACTTAACCTTATTTTCTTCCTTGTTACCCTCTTCGGCATTGTCTTTTTTGGGCTTTTGTTGGTTCCCCTCTCCTTTCTTGCCCTTCTTTTTGTTGTTGGGATGCCGAGGGCCCTTTTGATTGTTCTGAACCTGATTGACAGGCTCAGAAGTAGAAGGAGAGGTCATGACGGAAGAAATATCTGCAGTCGAATGTTTGACAGTTAAAGCTTGGACCTGTTTGGTCAGTGCTTCGAAGGCTGCAGAGTTAACTGAACCCACTATGCCGTCAGCATTTGGTCCAGGTTTGGGTCTACTCAGATCAGTATTTGATCTCAGTGCGTCTGGTATAATCTCATACAGTAGACCAGATTGTGCATAAACAAGGTCTAACTGTTGAGTCCTTAAGATGGCTTCTTCTTCATTGGATACTCCAGATGTCGCTACTTCCTTAGAAATATAAGGAAGGAGTGATTTCAAGTACCACTCAAGTAGGAACTCTGGAGGAATGTTGGCCTTTATGAGCCTCTTCCGTCTTCGCCACTCCTGAATGTGGTTAGATAGGTGAGTGGCTTTATTTTGTCTAAAAGTAGACAAAATTTCTGTTCCGGCATCATACCGAACAGGAAGCTGGAAGTGGTTCAAAAAGACGGTTGCTAGAACCCCAAAACTAGAGAAAGTAGCCGTAGGTAGTTCAATGTACCATTTGGCTGCAGGACCAGTTAAGGTCCTTTGAAACAATCTCAATTTGATGGAATCCTCGTTTAAAGAATTGGAAGAACACCAAAGGTGGAAGGTAGTGACATGGTCACCAGGATCTTCACCTGTTTTTCCTTCGAATTTTGGAATATCCGAAGGTAATTTGGTGGGAATTGATGGCCACGTGGCATTATGACACACAGGATCATTTGTCAGTTTAGAAAGGTCTGGCAAATTAAAAGTTGCCAGAAAAGGTAGATGAGGCCGATAAGATGATGCTTGATAAGGGGAACCACCCATCGTTTGTCCCATGAATTGTTGGTAGGGGTTTCCCCCAGCCATCTGGTGATAAGGGTTGCCCCCGGCCATGTGCTGATAGGAGTTGCCACCTACCATCTGTTGATAGGGGTTGCCCCCAGTTAACTGTTGGTAGGGGTTTCCCCCAGCTATTTGTTGGTAGGGGTTGCCCCCTGCCAGCTGTTGTTGTTGTACAAAAGAGTTATTAAAATTTCCCCACCCATACGAGAGTGGATTAGTGCTTTGCGGGTTCGTCCACTGTGGCTGGGTGTTGGCCCCGCCATACTGCTGGTTAAAGATACTACCCCCTCCCCCTGAGAATAAGGAAAAAGGGGTATTACCTACAGGCATGTTACCTTGATTCAAGTTAGGGCCAACAAAGGTATTGAAACCAGTAGAAGCTGATGTGGACGGTGCAGTCATGGTACCCATGACTGGCATGTTTGCAGAAGCACTTGGTCCTACCACAGGTGTGGAAACCCAAGTACTAGGAATCTGATATAACGGTTGGGAAGTAGAAGGTGTTGCACAGTTGGCCATACTGCTAGGTCCAACAATAGATGTAGGAATAGATGCCATCGTTGTAAAACTAGGCATGCCTAATGTACTAGTGTTGAAACTGAAAGATGGAGTAGGCACAGATGTGGTTTGTGCCTGACTAGGTGTAGCAGTAAAAGAAGGGTTAACTGTGTTGGTATTCATACCTAAAGTGGGAGTTTGGGGAACCCCCTGTTCACCTCCTGAGTTAGACATCAGATGTCCAGGAAAGGAAAGATCTGCACTGAAAAGGGGTTGCTGGAAACCAACAAGTGACAGAAGCGGAATTCTAGTATTGGTTAAGGGAGGATTGAAAGGAGTGCTATACTCCGCGGAAGTAAGATCTTCCACCTCAACAGTACTAAAGTGTTGCTGATCTGTGGTACCTGGTAGTGGTTCCTCAGGAACCTCAATTTCAAGGTTTTCTGTTACAAGGATTTCTTCAAGCAATTCTATTTCAGAGGTAATTTCTGAAGAAATACCGGGGTTTACCCGCTGTCGTCTGGCTGGTTGTATAGGTTATGTTCTAACTGGTGGAAGGTTTTGAATCCTTCTCGATCTACGGAGTTGTTGATTCTCCATGATTATAAATATAAAATAACAAACTAGAACCTAGTGGCCACTACAACTAGGGGGAAAACAGCACACCAACTAAAAAAATATCCTAAGTATACAAACCAGGCAAACAAAGATGTCTTCCGGAGAAGAGTCTGGGATGATGAGGGCCTAGAACAGATCAATGAAGGAAGAAAGACAGTTACCCGGGGTCCACAATACAATGACTAAGGGTGCAAGCGCTGGAATCACCCAACCGCCCTCCCAAAGACCTGCAAGGGATTTCCTCCCATGTCTGTCTTAGGTACAGCAGATATACCCTCTGTTGTCACCTGTGTATGAACCTAGAGTCTGATACTATGGATACCACAACACCGAAAATTCCTGGGGGAACAGTCACCGGTCGAATCAGAAAGCGTAGGCAGGGTAGCTAAGCCCGAAACTCGAAAGAGTCCCCAATACGCAATCCGATCCTGGCGTATGCTCGAACAGCAAGTAGGAGGATTATTCCCACAAAATGATCTCGCAATGACCTACTGCATAGATCCCAGGCGAATTTTGAGTGAGGTGGGTTTACCTATGATAGTCTCACTACGATTTTTGCGCAATGTGTGATCTTGGGTGGTTTAAGGTGATTTAAACCCAAGATCCTAACCAAAACTAGTTGGTGTAGTGTACCCTAAAAAGAAAAATATTTCTATTTCATTTTATTAGTAAATTTTAGGGCTGTTATTACTCAAAAAGGGTAGTGGGTGTGTGAGCGTGGTTATAACAAGAAAACAAAAGTGCAAATATAATTCAAACTTTCTACAACAAAGTTCTTTTCATTTTTTTATCTACTTCTTTCCAAAACTGAAAATCTAAGCAAACTTACTTAAATTTTTTTTTTTTTTTCTTTTTGAAATTATACTAAGCTATTTTGCGACAACCGAAACAAGTTCTACTTAAGCTTAAAATACCAAATTTTTTTTTTGCTTTTTCAATAAACGAAAAAGAACTATGCAAAAATGGAAAGCCAAATAAAACTTTTTATGCAATGTGTGTAAGTATGGCTAAAAGTTCTTAGGCCTATAGCTGTCGAAACCCTAGCTCGAAAAAGACTTGATCTACCGGTTTTTTACAAAGAAAAAGCCTATAAACTTGAGAACAAAGTGGAAGAAAACAAAGGAGAAAGACACCAAAGGACTGACCTAAAGTATCTGGCCCTAGGAAAACCACTATGCCAAGCACAAGTAGACAAGCAAGCTTCCTTACTAACACAAAGAAACTGAGAAAATGAACTAGCCTACAGCTGTTTAAGAGCACTTGCAACCAGCAAAAAGACAAGAAGTCCCGGAAGAATGAAACTTGACCAAAAAGAAGACACCCTAGAGGCTCTACCAAGGACCAAACCCTAAAACAAAGGATGGGAGTAGTAGAGAGCAGACAACGTCACCACAAACAGCAGATACAGGAGTATGCAGGTTTGTAAGCTAGCAACAGGTAGTCAGGGTCTAAAAAAGTGGAAGTGCTCAACACCAAACACTCCCTAGTCTTCAAAAAGTCAATAAAAAGTCCCAAAAGTTCCAAAGGTCAACAAGCGGTTTAAAAGATGGGAAAAACTTCAAGGAAAGGTTCTATGACTTGACCAAAGGTTAAAGTGTACTCTACTGTGTAGTAGAGCAACTCGCGCCCCTATTGAAACGGGCGCTACCGTATATATAGCACAGTAGCGTATGGGTGCTACTGTATATATAACAGAGTAGTGCTCATATCTCAAAGGCTTGAAAACTGACTTTGGAAGGTATCAAAAACTGATGAAAGCAGGCAAGAAACAGGCAAGGGATACCTATAAAGTTTCTTAACACATCAAAGAAGTCAAAACAATCTGGGAAGACACACAAGAACAAGGTTTCCTAAAGCCAAAAACTCTATTTCCCTAGCGGAATCGCCAGTCTATTGGCGGGCATTTCTACCCTATAGCAAGGAAACTAATGCTATCAACTTGGTTGGGGTGACAGGTAAGTGTATTGATGCTATTACAGAAACATTTACAAAAAGAAATAAGTTGTAGATTTAGGTAACACACCTTTTAACCGAAGTCTGATCCTAGCCTTGACTCGATCTCGTGTTCAACTTCCAAATCTACCTTTCCCTCAACAAACCTGCAACAACAATACCTTTCTCAAAACATTTTGGGCAATATATAAAGCTTGAAAGAAACAAAAACAATGTTTAACATTCAGCATTGACCAAAATAAATCCAACTTAAGATGCCATTTCATAACACATTCAAATTGGAACAAGAAAAACACTTCAACCTTTATTTGTCAAAAGTAGAATGATGTACAAGTATACCTGATAATGAAGCAGGCTCCTGCAACTAGATTCTGGGCTCTGGCTCTGCTCTGGCTTGGATGTCTTCTGCAACAACTTCTCCAATGCAAGATTCTTCAAAGTTTTTTCATTAATCAATCTCACTAACTCCAATTTCTAACCCTTCTCCTTTAACCTTCTTGGTATTTATAGGATCAAAGAAGCAGTTCAAGTCGAAATGTAGTTATGGAGGAAGTTGGGGGAGTTAGGAAACTGCCATCAACTAATCCTCCTCGATGAATTAATTTATTTTTTAATCATCTTTTAAGATGTACGCGACTCTTCTTCAGTGGAGTAGCGTATAGGGCGCTACCCAAGTGTTTAACAACTAGCGCTCATTCAATTTTAAATGTCGAGCGCTACTTTGCTGAGAAGGAGTAGCGTATACATTGATATGGGCGCTACTATTATACAGTGGAGTAGCGTATGGGCGCTAGTCTCTTTGAGTAGAGTAGCGCTCATATCTCAAAATGATATTTTTGTGTTTTTCCAGTAATGTCAGGAAATGGAATGAGTTGTCATATCATCCAAGGTCAACATGCTCCTCCATCCAAAATGTCCTTTTGTGTGATCAGCAGCTCAGGGTGATCACGGACGGAGAGGTGCAAGTTTGACCTATAACAGTTAAGCCACATGTATGCCATGCAAAAAAAAGGAAACTGACGTTCCGAGCCGTCGGTAGTATTGCAAAATCGTTGGATATCACCATACTTTCGTCAGATTAGAGCGTTGGTTAAGCAACTACCCATTACATTTATAAAAAAAAATAGCATTTTTCAAATAAACTTTTTCATACTGCAGGAAATCAATATATTCTATCTCTATTGTGGAAATATGTAGAATAATTACATATATATATAACTGAGAACCCCATTATGCTCTTCCCATTGTATTAGCAGCGGAGTAGCCTAAGGGAATAGAGCCGTTGTAATAAATCCATTGTATTAGAGTCATTGTATTAAGCGGTGGAGTCAATCATTATTCAAGTGGACCTACAGGCTAGTGGGTTCCTATTAAGGTGGCACAAAAGACTGTACTCTAAGTCTCAAGTGCTAGTGTCTATGGAACTTACTTTATGGACTACAGGATTTCCACGTAGCAGAATAAAAGGACTGGGAAGTTATGTAACATTGTGGCATATTCGTCACAAAGATATGGTAGTGTGCTTCCATTGTGTCAAGGTACTCTTACCTAACTTCTCTAATTTGGTATACTGAGGAGTTTGTATATTCATGTATGAGATCATATTCTTTGAATAAGGCTAATTAGATAGTTAATGGGCAGTTACTTAATGTAAGACTCATTTTTATTAAATAAGAACCAGTAGGTGGTTGGTAGTCATTAATTTTGAGATAGCATGTAGTTAGGGTTTTGGGTTGTAGAAATCCAACATCGTAGCCATTCATTGAGCTCCTCTCTGTTTCGAGAATAATTTCATATTCTCTACTGAATAGGGCCAACCACGTGAAGGTGGAAGCTCTTATGGCCCCTCCCCCCCCCTCACATCACTCTCAATTCCCCATACCCAATGCATGCACTTGAAAAAAAAAATATGTGCAAATTCATCCATATTTTATCATGAACTTTCATCCATTATTCATTCAATAAATGCTAGCATTCACTAAACCATTGTTTCCGTCGATACACACATTCATTCAATAAAAGATAACATTCAATAAACCATTCATTAATCATTCAGTCAACACATTCATTCAATAAAAGTTGAAATTCAATAAAGGTAACAATTTACTACACTGAATCATTAAAACATTAGAAAATTCATTAAACCATTCAATGAATTTCCGCCATCCAATGAGTTTCCACAGTCTTCAGTTTCAGCCTGGAAACGATTGATTATTCATGGTATTACGTTTCCCTTCGACTGCAAATGACAAACTCATAGTTCATTATTAAGGTTTTTCTGACAAAGCTGACAGTCAAAGAAATCTTGATAGTGAACTATGAGTTTGCCATATTGCAGCTTAAGGGAAACGTAAATATAGAATGAATCGTCACTGTTGTCAAAATATTCATTGAGCTCCTATCCGTTTCGAGAATAATTTCATATTCTCTACTGAACAGGGACAACCACGTGAAGGTGGAAGCTCTTATGCCCCCCCCCCCTCACATCACTCTCAATTCCCCATACCCAATGCATGCACTCAAAAAAAACAAATATGTGCAAATTCATCCATATTTTATCATGAACTTTCATCCATTATTCATTCAATAAATGCTAACATTCACTAAACCATTGTTTCTGTTGATACACACATTCATTCAATAAAATATAACATTCAATAAACCATTCATTAATCATTCAGTCAACACATTCATTCAATAAAAGCTGAAATTCAATAAAGGTAACAGTTTACTACACTGAATCATTAAAACATTAGAAAATTCATTAAACCATTCAATGAATTTCGCCATCCAATGAGTTTCCACGGTCTTCAGTTTCAGCCTAGCAACGGTTGACGATTCATGGTATTATGTTTCCCTTCAACTGCAAATGACAAACTCATAGTTCACTATTAAGGTTTGTCTGACAAAGCTGACGGTCAAAGAAATCTTGATAATGAACAATGAGTTTGCCATATTGCAGCTTAAGGGAAACGTAAATATAGAATGAATCGTCAGCGTTGTCAGAATATTCATTGAGCTCCTCTCTGTTTCGAGAATAATTTCATATTCTCTACTGAACAGGGCCAACCACGTGAAGGTGGAAGCTCTTATGCCCCCCCCCCTCACATCACTCTCAATTCCCCATACCCAATGCATGCACTCGAAAAAAACAAATATGTGCAAATTCATCCATATTTTATCATGAACTTTCATCCATTATTCATTCAATAAATGCTAACATTCACTAAACCATTGTTTCTGTTGATACACACATTCATTCAATAAAAGATAACATTCAATAAACCATTCATTAATCATTCAGTCAACACATTCATTCAATAAAAGTTGAAATTCAATGAAGGTAACAGTTTACTACACTGAATCATTAAAACATTAGAAAATTCATTAAACCATTCAATGAATTTCCTCCATCCAATGAGTTTCCACGGTCTTCAGTTTCAGCCTGGCAACGGTTGACGATTCATGGTATTACGTTTCCCTTCGATTGAAAATGACAAACTCATAGTTCACTATTAAGGTTTGTCTGACAAAGCTGACGGTCAAAGAAATCTTGATAGTGAACTATGAGTTTGCCCTATTGCAGCTTAAGGGAAACGTAAATATAGAATGAATCGTCACTATTGTCAGAATATTCATTGAGCTCCTCTTTGTTTCAAGAATAATTTCATATTCTCTACTGAACAGGGCCAACCACGTGAAGGTGGAAGCTCTTATGCCCCCCCCTCACATCACTCTCAATTCCCCATACCCAATGCATGTACTTGAAAAAAACAAATATGTGCAAATTCATCCATATTTCATCATGAACTTTAATCCATTATTCATTCAATAAATGCTAACATTCACTAAACCATCGTTTCAGTCGATCAACACATTCATTCAATAAAAGATAACATTCAATACACCATTCATTAATCATTCAGTCAACACATTCATTCAATAAAAGTTGAAATTAAATGAAGGTAACAGTTTACTACACTAAATCATTAAAACATTAGAACATTTATTAAACCATTCATTCATTCATTAGACCAAAAATAGTGGACGATATATTGTTATCGAAAATATTTAGACATTGTTTTTCCCATCCTTCTTTTTATAAGTTTTTCTTCTCTTCAATGGTATATAATCTATGAGAGGACCATCTACATCATCTGGAATTTTTCTTCCAGTTCTTGGTTCTTTAGCAGGCGCTTTTGGTGATGTTTGCAATATCCCAACTGATTGTTGTTGATCTAGACCTGGATTTTGCGGCAAGGGGTTCGGATTTGCTGCAACGATGTGAAAATGTTACATCATTATATTTTTCTATTGTAATGACAAGTTTTTCATTTAAAACAATTCATTACGAAGGTGTTTTTTTACCAGGTGTGACCAAATCATGTTGTTGATGTTCTTGTCCAGTCTCAACCTGTACAGTTTCACCCTCTACATGCTCTGCAGTTGAAATACAGTGAACTACAATTAATGGTCACCATTTGCAATGATATACATAAAATTGTAGCATATGAATAAATTCATTACCGGGATTTGAAGCTTGATCATCGATTTGTTGTTGTCCCTCCTAGACACTAAAGGGATCATTACTTTCCTGTTAAAAACAGAGTCAATATTTTACATCAAGTATTTGGAACGAAAATATTCCACAAGCGACAAATCTTCATTAAACTATATAGATTCTATATACCTGTGCACTGGATGGATTGGTACCACAAGACTGTGTCTGCCTATATAAGCTTGTTCTATGTTCAACAACAGCTCCAAAGCCTTCCTGGAAGCCAAGATTCATGTCTTCCTCTGTGGGTACTTCATTGAATCGATTGACCTGCACAATTTCTTATCATCGTTAATTAACATCTTACGGTGCAATAAAATGAAAAATAATTTTCAATTTATTATTTGTATTCATTGTTGGTTTCTCGAAACTTACAAACCATGCCGCCAAATTCGAATAACCACCAGGGCCAAGCTTGTGCTGGCCTACTTTTTCTAGTCTTGCCTTTGTGGCCTTTGATGTGTCTGGTAGCCTATGCAAGTGTTGAAATACGTTAGATGTTCCAAGTTCGATATAGAAATCAAGGATAATAAGGTTTAGAATTACATTGCGGAAAGTATTGCATACCTCCCTGTGCCTGGTGTTAGCTTGCCTTCTCTTCTCAAAGCCTTCTCCTTTCCATCTTCCACTAGAGCTCTCCACTCCATTGCTGAATCATTGGTGGGCGCTCATACCTATGGTTTCTTTCGAGGTGTGTCCTATATTGGTCTCGGACAACCTTCACATGTTGACAAGCCTTTTTCAAGACATTGGCATGACTGAAGGTTTTCTCCTCGAAGAGGCCAACCAACCGATTAGTGAGTTCATCTTTTAAATGTTTCGGTTGTCTATCCCACCTTGATCGAATGGTGGGCCCGAAGATATCCAAGCAAAAGTCATTCATATGTTTATAGAAAACATTGTTTCCTGCACAACGATCATGCCATGATCATAGATAGTTGATAAAAAATGTTTTATCGGTATATTACAATGAAATTATAAAAACTAATTAACCTGATCAACTATGATTAATTACCTGGGATCGTCGTTATCTTTATTGCGACGAGATCTTCGTCCACCAAAAATGTTGTCTCCAGTGTTCCTGTGCTTTTGACACGGGAAGATCCTGGAAATGTAGCTTGTTCGACATCAAAATTGATAGGGGACTCGGTGTCAACCCCTTCTTGTGGAGGATCCATTGCGTGTTGGTCAGTAGCGACTGTTGCGCTCACAGTGGGGGTCCGTGGTGTTTCGGAACGTGTTGCCGACTGTTCGGTCGACAACAATGGCGAAGGATTCGAACTACGTGGAGTCGTTTGGTCGTGATGCGAAGTCTCTCCACGAGCCTTGCTAGGGCCAACACCACCTTCACCAATATTGTGTGGTCCCTTATAATTCTGTAAATACACACCACGACTTATACGTTCAATATTATCATATAAAAGAGAACATTATAAAGATTTAAACAAATTATTCTATGATTCAAGATTCCTCAACTTACTCGCAAGTTATTAGATCTATGTTCCAACAATGCAATCCTTTCTTTAATTGCGCTTGTTTGCGGAACCTGGATTACTAGAGAAAGGATTTATGTAGTATATCTATTCAACAATTTATCTGCCATCTTTAGCGGGTGTGCGGCTTCACCAATTTTTTCGCAATCATGAAGCACCTCTACCACTTCAGGGTCTAACGAAAAATCTTGCGATGCTGGTTCATACTGCGATTCACTAGTGGGCTGCAACAAACATATAGAAAGCACTACTGAGTTCTCTACTAATAGATTCCAAATTTTATATTAACGTATATAACACATCTATCATGAAAGATTAATAAAATTACAACACAGTTTACATTATCACAACGAAACCAGTATATCACACGAAAAATACATAACAAAATTAACATTATGCTACGTATTATATTGGTACAATTGAAATGAATTATACCTGCAACCTCGAGGATCGCGATCCACTCATTGGATCAATGGTCATAGGCGGCTTGCCCCGATCTGATCATATCTAGGAGCTGCCCCTAACAACACCCTAATAAAAAAACATAGTGAAAGTCACCTAAACGATTCCAAAAGTATTCATGAGAAAACACATCAAAAAAATTATTATTCATATTATATTTTTAATATTACAAAGATATATACCTGTTGTGCGGACCTTGGTGTGGCCGACCTTACGGAACCATCCTGCATCAAAAACATAGACTAAAAAATTACGTAAATCCCTCTCTATCCACTACCACTCCAATCTCTTGCTTACAGTCTCCAAATCAAATAGGGATGCAGATAATCAGCTAACTACAATGGTTGGACAGGAGAAAAACGTTTGTACAGTGATAAGCATGAAAATAATTCCCTGAGCTTCAGAAAAATGTGGGAAGGCTAAAAATGAACGATGGAGGTTTTGGGAAAACCCCAGGAAGCAGAAATCATTTTTTAGAAAAGTTCCCATGGCAATTATGGGACAAAACAACCTCCATACGGTCCCAAATCGCAGCCCCTTCTTCCCAGCTACTATCCAAAACAAAAAACAAGTTTTTGGGCAAGGAAAACCTTGCGTTTTTTATGAAAAATGTGAATGTAACTTCCAACAATCTCAATCTGCGTGAGAGGATGAAAGCTCTAGGTGAGGAATGGCTTTGGGCACCATTTCGTGCGTGTTTTCTTGCCCAAGAAGCAAAAATATGAATTCCTAGGTTGATGGATTGCCCATGCACGAAATTTGCTTCCATACCTCTCCATTCCCAAGGCATTAACTGCCTCAACCAACTCTTGGAAGAATTAAATGATTGGGTGCATAACCCAAAATGGGTAGTTGGTGGTTTATGGGTTTTCCCATTGACACATGGATTAACACCATTGGATCAAGGGTTTGAATTATTTCCCTCCCTATTCCTTGTAGAATCATGCCCCCATCTCTTTGTTGCATTGCATAGCTAGTTGTGGGTTTTTTTTCATTAAAATTCGTATTTACATGATGTCTTAATTTACATTGTGCCTATCTAGCACAAGAACCATAGGCATCTATTTTTAATTTCCGATACATAAAATGCTAAATCAATGGTGGGGCCTTGGCCTTGAGATCCTCACCATGATTAAATAACAATATTTACATCATTTACGATTTAATGCGAAGGGGGTCAAAATGGGGACATTACAGAAGTGGGTATAAAGACACATAACAATTTGGAGAAAGTGGGTGTACCTCAAATGTGGACAAACTACCATAGTACCCACAAGACCTAAAACATAAAAGGTGGTACAAATCAAATGATATCCCAATATCAGTAAAACACCCAAAAAGTAAAAGGCAAGGTACCACAAAAATATTATCGACAAAATGAAAGGACCATAAGACAATCGACCAAGGTGGGGTACAACCATTCATCTCTCTCTCAAATATACCATTGTTCCATATAACTTGAAATACCATCATCACAGTAAACGAAAAATTCCACACGGGTGATGTGATCACGTGGTCCTCTAGACTACTCCTACGGTCAAGCGTTAGTGGCTCCATGAAGGGGTGTTCAGTCCCTTCAGAAGACCATCTAACTCAACCATTTCGAAGACCTAGTAGAAGAGGACATCACACATCATCAAATAAGTATTGGTAACTACCGTGTATGAAATCAAAAACCCTAAAGCAATCGAATGTGCAGAAGGGGAGCTATGAAAAGACAAGGCTCGCAGGCCAAAAAAACAAGCTCAAAAAACTATATTGGGACCGATGTCACAGTAAGCGAGCTGAAACAAAAGTGGCCAGAATGCCAACAAGTAGCACTTAAAAGAAAAAGACCCTCTAAAAAGGTGAAAATGCAAGCAAACTTCCTAACTAGGAGCTGGAGACCTCGACAAATCGTATCCTTTGCAAGGTGATGAAATCCAAGTCGAACAATACGAAGTGAGAGACCGAATTTGAAGGATATCCCTCTACCGAAAGGGATCCTGGGTAAAAGAGCCCTAATAGAAAAGTCACTAAGCTACCTCGTTCATGACACGTCGGAAAAGGTTTTCGACACTTCTGCCTTATCACCCTTGTATCACTAGTATGGTGGTCAGAGAATACAAGGAAGACAATGATTGATGTTGCCTTAGGGATAAGTGGAGTGCGGCATTCCACATAGTCCGTCCGATTCTCGATCTCACGACGGTTTAACCCCTGAAACAATAGGAGGCCCCTCCACAAACTGGTGTATGACCGTGTCAACAAATACTAGAGAATTTTGGTTCCCTAGAGGACAACAACTATGTCTTAGATGATAATGACAAGGGGGAATTATTTGGATGCCTATCCCCGGTGTCCTACCTAACTACCAAATTCTTTTGATTTCCTCAAGTGAGGTTATGGTGTGTTTAGTTAGGGGGTGTAAATTTTAGTGGTTGTATTACTCAATCGGGTGATGGAAGTGAAACTCGTGGTGTGATGACTGACTCAAACCATGCAAATGCATATGAATAAAATAAGCCTTTCCTTTCAATGAATGCTAGCTAAGGTAAGGAGAGATTTCTTTCAAACTATAACTACTCTTTCAAATTAAATGAATGCAACAAGTGTTCAAGTTCATTCATGGGACCTCAAGGAGAGCTTTAGATATACTCAAGTCATGCAAATGAATTCATCACATAAAACAAAGTGATAATAAATATAAGGAATTGTACATATCCATGTTCATAATTCTCTAGGAACACTTATAACATTCTTCAATAATTGCACAGGCAGAGGTCACATGAGTTGGAGCCAACTAAATATTTTCCCCAGTTATACGTGGACTTTAAGTAGCATTTGTCGGTATGCTGTGCATGCATACAACAGTTTAAATGATGAAATGACATACACACTACTTATACCAAGACCAAAACTTTAATTAGAATTGCTATCTATGGTGGACACGTGTGCTAGTTTTAATTTCTAAATTAGCTTTCTGAAAGTATAAATGCATGTGACTTCTTCTTCTAGGTAGTTATGTGGAGTTCTTGATGTATGCATACTCTGGAAACAGTTGAACAAGGTGTACGAGGTGTGCCCTGGTCAATAAGTGTTAGTTGATTACTGGCAGAAAGGCATAAAAGAAAGCAACAGTTGCCATCTAAAAGACAGTAGTTGTAACGCCCCATATTTCGACTAGATAGATTTATCCGTGAGACATATTGCACTTTATTTCTTTTTATCTATTGAACTCAGCTAAGAGTGAGTAAAATATACTTATGACACGATCGACCCGATTATATGTTGCTACCATGTTTATGTTGTTACTATGTTATGTTTTCATTATGACTATGATGCAACGATATTATGATGTTACTACACTACAACATTTTGACCCAAAATCCGACGGCTGTATTGTCGGATTTTCGACATTTCTCTGTCGCATGTACGACACTATGTTTTTTTTAGGCATCGCTGGATTTTTGTCGGTTGTCCGACACCGCTCCAAGCCGTCGGTTCAACGATGGTTAATAATACTGTCGGTTAACCGACGCCTTGGAGAGGTGTCGGTTAACCGACGCAAATCCAGCGACGCCTAGAACAATTTAAAAAAACAAACCGACGGCTTCTTACCGTCGATCAAATGCTCCAAGGCGTCGGTTAACCGATGGCCTGTAGATGTTCTAGGTGTCGGTTAACCGACAGTCTGTAGATGTTCTAGGTGTCGGTTAACCGTCAGTCTGTAGATGTTCTAGGTGTCGGTTAACCGACAGTCTGTAGATGTTCTAGGGGTCGGTTAACCGACAGTCTGTAAATGTTCTAGGTGTTGGTTAACCGACAGTCTGTAAATGTTCTAGGTGTCAGTTAACCGACAGGCTGTAAACTTTTTTTTTTTTAAATTAATAAATATATGCACAGATTTGTAGGCCGAGGATCAATGGTACCAAGACATTCAATAGAAAAATCTTCATATTGAATAGGCAAGTCCACCTGAAAGTATAAAAGTAGCAAGTCAACATTTCTATGAAGACAAACCATGGAACTTCTAAAATATTTGTCTAAAGATTGTGCTACAATTCCAGAGATTAGGAGAAGCAATAATACTCATGAAATAGATAAATCTGCACTACCTTAGATTATGTTTGATGTAAAGAATTTTCATCTACAGTAGGCTCACGCTCTCTTTTGTTTCTCTTCACCTTCTGAAAGCTGGGTTCAATATCCATGTCAAAGGAATGATCATCACTCTCACTGCTGCTGCTACTTTCATCTTTCTCTGTGCAAATTTGTACCCTTGATTGTTTGCTTGTTATATCAACTTTTGTGATCTTGTCAATGATTTGTGAGTCTCTTTCCAAAGGAGACCCATTTGATATGTTTTTTGACCTAGGAGACACTCTGCCTTTTGTTGTTTCTGTATCTTTTGCAGAAATGTCAATTGAATTCCTAACTCTACACACCACAAAGATTTCACTCAGTATGCTGCAGTCCATATATTCCACTCTCAAAAGCAATTATCTTTTGTGTTCTCAGGACAGGACAAATGTACATATTACAGATACAATCATAATTTAAGGAGTGAGAAATTTAACAATATACTACAATACAAAGCCAACCATAGAAAGATATTGTTGATGACAGATCTGTATGTTGTCATTGATGGCCCTATCATCTGGACAGAGCTGTACAATATTACAATGAAGATCAGACCAGAGAAGAGATACAGAGTACCTGTACCAGACCAAGAGATGAGAACAACAGCATGATTACAAAGATGAGGCACGACAAACCTACACAAAGATGAGGCAACACAAAGGTGAGGCATGATAATTACAGAGATATACACAGATGAGGCAACACAAACCTACACAGAATGAGAACAGCTGAATGATGATATGATACCTCCATATTTTCAATCACCTGCAGGTAAATGCTTAAATTTTAAACATGTGTACCATCACTAAAAAGGAGAAATCTTCAAAGCAGAAAAACATAACTATGAGACACATATTTGCTGTAGACCTAATATTTGCTCTAGATCAAATTTCTCGAGGTGCAAACCCATTTTTGGAATGGTTAGAGCTATGTGCTCCAATGAATTAGTTATGTTGAGGCTACTTTGTGTTTCCAAGTCCCCATTAACTCCAAACCCTAAATATTTTTCTTTGGATGTCCTCACTGAAAGTTGTGTAAATGGCGGGCAGTCTACAAATTTAATCAATCTTCTTTTCTTGCCATTGGAATATCTTTTAGGTGAAATAACCCAATGAATATTTCATATCTTTTATTGTATGATGGATGATCTATCACTTGTTTTTAACAAATTGGTTCCGACTAAAGTTATGGATGATCACTTCATTACTTCCTTTCAGAATGTTTTTTTAGTTTTCTTGATAAGCATCAATGAAATTGAATTTTGAGATTGCAATTTTCAATACTGACTCCTCTTCTAGATTTGGTATGCTCTTCTTCAACATTGGAGGATTCCCAACATTAATTATTGTAAAACAAGAAGTGCATGGTGATCTATGACAGTTCAAGGTGTGAAAAAGGAAAATATTGGCTCAAATAACTTCTCTAGCCTATTCTCAAGAATATATTCATATTAGACATCAAGAATCACATGGTGGAATACAAAATTCAAGGTTTCTAAAATAAAACTATTGGTTGAAACTTCTGTAGATCAGATTCAAGAGAAAGTATTATTGGATATATTACAACCAAAATAACATGATGATGTATTAAATTTCAAGATGTAAACATTCAAACAATTGGCACAAACAACTTTTGTAACCCAATTTCAAACACAGTGAGATTGGACATGAAGTAGTAAAGGTGTTTGAAATAGAGAAAAAAAGCTAGAAGAGAGGGAATTCTATAAAAATATTTCCCAGCCTACTCAGTTTACTTAGTTTGTTGCAATGCTCACCTTCAAAGTCAATTGTGCCATGTACAGAAAAACATTAAAAAAAATCATATTCCCAACTCATAAAGCTAATGCACACGCATATGACATCTAAGAGTCTAAACAGATTATTAACCAGTCTATTCAGATAATGGGCTTGTTAACTTACAATATCAATAGTTTTGTATCCAGCAAAAACATAAAAAAGGTTGCCAAGTTGAATAGCTGCTACATCTAGGCGGGGTACAGGAGCCTCTTCCATCTCCTCCTACTCCACAAAGAAATTATGGAGTGATAACACAAGGCACCTGTTATCACAGTATAAATTTCTGGCAAAGGTCGATGGAAAAAATAGTGTTGTTCATTAAAAAAAGACTCTCATTTGGAAAATTTCTGTGAAGAAATGATTTTTTGTGCTTAGCGGAGGTCTTAAAACATTGGAGGAGCTGTTAGTTTGGCAAGAGAATTGTCGGAAAACCCAAAGAATGAAGTAAAATAGCGGAGCAGTCAAATCTCCACTATAAAGTACAGTGGGCCCGACGGAGGTTAAGCACCAGAACAGATCAAGGGCGGTAGATGCAGCGCTAATTTCCGCCAAGATCTGATGGCTCAGATCTCAGCGGATAATACATCTATCATGAAGGTTAAAGAAAGTCTGTTTTCCGCTGAGATGTGACGGGTGCTACGTGGCTGTCGCTGAGTGGAAGCGGAAAATGGATACCCGTACAGAAATGTACGATATCCTATTTTCCGATGCGGTCTAGCTTAACATGTTAACTCGCATTGAGTTTGAGCATATCATCAGTAATCTGGTGGATGGATAAAAGTAGTGTTCCATCTGGTCACCCAGCCAGTGGGGTCAAAACCATAAAACTTATTCATGTCAAATTTGGTATATTGATGCCACACATTATATTGAGTCTCAGGAAAGTGGGAACCATGTAATGAACCTCCCCCATAGGAAGATTAACCTCTATCCATGTGTTTCGAGGGGTTTTGATAAATACCGTTATCTTTCATAATCACATCTCGTAGGGATACAATCTATTGCAGGAGCATATTATGACTCTCGATGACCTATGTGGTGAAGCTTTGTTCAAGTTTGGTTTCCAGATTATTGAGCTTGTACTCCATGGCGTCTTTCCAAGAGTATTTTTATATAGGTCACTCATAATGGTAGGAGTGGGTCCATTGAAAATAGGTTATTTGTGAGTGGTACCACTACAATTAGTGCAACAAGAGGAATATTTTTAGATAGGCCCCAAGAAGGGTGTGGCTACGACCTAACTCTTTTTTAGAGTACTACTCCTATCGGAGTATTAATCCTCCCTGAGTAATACTATGCTGACAGAATTCATAAAATTTGGTATCCTGGTCTAGGGTATTAATTTTTTAAGTAATCTGGCTGCAGGGGCTAGGTTTCACAGGATCCTACGGACAAAGGAGTGCCAGGTGCTATAGCTCTCTAATATGCATGCGGGGTCCAATAATAGTACTCATCCCAATCTATCAGGGCACTAACTAAGGAGGCTCCACCGTACATGTTACCGTCAAAGACCGCTGAAAGACTGTTTCTGCCATTTCTGCTCGGAGATCAAGGTTCGATTGGTTCGGCTGCTACAGATACCAGATATACTATCAACATTTCAACTATGAGTAACTACAGTCAGCCCTTACCCTCAGGTACACAATTTCTGAGTATTCCTCTGTTGAATTACCTGCTTTCACCATGTTTACCACTGTAAAACCTTAGATTCCTCCGAAGACCTGATTTCTGACCGTTTCTGGGATGTATATGACCCAATTTCAAAACCCTTTGATATCATTACCAGTCACAATGACCTCAGTACCGCTTCCCTTGACAATTCCGAGTTCCATACCAAATTGTACAGTACTTTGATCCCTTCTACATTGTATCCTTTACCTAGTTGCCCGGAATTTGTATCCTTATGTGCTGAACATTTTTCAACCTCAGAGGGAGTCATTATGAATTACCAGGGTGACCGAATTATCTGCAAAGTAGACCCTCAAACCCTTAGGGAAACCCTGAAATATTCTGTTGATTTCGTTTCAACTTCTATCTCTTTTAATGAAGCTGAAATATCCCAGATTTACAAGAAATTTTCTAGTGAGGATAAAGAACGAATGTATCAGAAGGTTTTGTTGAAACCAGTGGAGAACCTGTCTGTTCCTTTTTCATCTAAACTTTGTTTACCATTTATTGCCGCTGCTGTAACCCTATTAAGTCAAATTTTAGGGTCAGACACTAGTTCGGAGGTAACTGAAGCAATGTTAGGAATTTTCCTATACCTAGATAGACCTGGAACAACACCCCTTAGGTTTGATGAATATTTTGCCAAAGAAATGTGTTTTCAGTTGTCCAATTTCTCCAAAATCTATCATTTCAGGTATCAGGCATACTTATATGCTTTGATAATTCATGCTAAGTTAGGAGCACTAGCCATTACAGACTCAGAAACCTTCAAGAAATGGCCTCCTTCTTCACCATTTTACCATGCCTGGTCTTATGCCAAATTCATGGATTTGATCGTACTTAATCTATTCAGAGTGTTTAATCCAGAGATAAGCAGAATTTCAAATGACTTGAAAGAAATCCTAAACCCTGATTTGATTGGAGATTGGTTCCTGGAAAAAAACTTCTCCCTTGTCAGAGTCTTTGGATTCACTGGATCACCATATGTGTTGCCTATATTTTTAACTACCAGTGTATTTTCTTTAGAGGTAATGAGGCAAAGGATCTCTACAGATAAAGAACATTTCACGACCCCATCATTGAAAAGGAGTTCATGGATAAAATATCCTATGACTGTGGGAAATTTCATTTTAAAGAAGGAAGCAGCATTGCCCATTATTGAAGAAGTTCTGAAGTAGCTTGATTTCCCTCAAGTACCACCTGTAAAATATGACCCTAAACATGTTATTTCACAAAGGAGACAGGATTATGGCAGAGGTATATTTCAGCACAGTCAGGCTGAAACTTGGATGGGAGAGGCCAATTCTCTTATATATGATCAGATCTGGATCAGTGAGCCTTTAAAGGAGATTGTAGAGGCTAGAGATCATATAGATTTTTCACAGTCAAATACTGCACAGGGAAAAGTGGAGCAGATATATACCAAGAAAAGGTCAGAACCAGAGGCCACAGAGATGGATACAAAGGAACCTGAGACATCTAAGAAGCAAAAAACTGCCATGGATACAGAGATCATTGATGCTGATATGATAAGGGAGCTAGTTATCACCCGTACTATTATTCAAGAAGAAGTTGATATGAACCCGTGCATTCGATCATTAATTAGTTTATAGCATTCATTAATTAACTCATTCATTCATTCGTACATAGAAAAAAATAAATAGTTGAAGACATTACTCCATAATATCAAAAATAATATCCGAGGACAATGCATAAAAATAATGTAATACTGTACTTATTACAATCACTACTTTTTTTGACGCTTTTTTCTCTCCACAAATTCTCTAAGTGTGACATCCTCTTCTACCAATTGTTTTTTGTTTCCTATGCCCTCTGTAGCTGCCTGTGATCGTGTTTGTCGATGGTTCGTGTACTCACGACGTGTATGCGGCTGCTGTAAGGTGCCAGGATGTACTGGAAAAATGAAGAAATATTAATTACTTGACATGTTTTTAGTATTATAATCATTGTAAGTCCTTCATTAAGAAAAAAAAAATAGAGCGGTGCTTTGTACCTGGCAACTCATGGGTGACATGAATTTCATGCGTTTGATCTTCTGCTGCTGCCTCAAGTTGCACATGAAGACCCTCTGCATTAAAACATCAACACTTACAACAATATAGTATTTGCAATTTAATATTTGAGACTTCAATCCATGCTAGTTTTTTTTTAACACAAGAATATTTATTACCTGGATTTCGATCAACATGAACTTCAATATCTCTTTCTCCTCCATCCTCTGCATTTTCTCTACTTTCGTTGTGCGGCTTAACACAAAGAGACTCAATATTTTATGTACTAGTTTATTAATGAATATAGAACACAATGAATCAATCTTAAATAGAATTTGTTTATTGTAGTTACCTGTTCGCAGGATGGATCACTGGAAGAATTTGCTTGGCTACCACGGCTGCTTGTTCGATGTTCAACAACACCTGAAAACCCGCGTTGGTAGCCGATCCTCATGTCTTCCTCCGTTGGCAAATCGTGGAATCTTTGAGCTTGTAATTTTCAATTAGATCATCATTGTTGTTGTTATATCATCATGAAAACAATTTTAAATGCAATCTATAATTTCTATACAATAAAATAATTATTGATCATACTTACGATTCGTGCTTGCAGGTTGGAATATCCACCAGGGCCAAGCTTGTGTTGCCCATGTTTTTCTATTCTTGCCTGGGTGGCCTTCGACGTATCTGGTAGCCTATAAAATTATTTTTAAATACATTAGACATTGCAAAAAAATGGAAAATAAAGTGTAATAAACATATAATTGCATTGCTGAAAGTATTGCATACCTTCTAGCTGAATCGGGTACTGGCTTGCCCGCTATTTTCGCAGCTTTCTCCCTTGCATCATCCAGCAAGCCTTTCCACTCCGTTGTTGGAATCATCGGAGGGCGCTCATACTTTGGATTATCTGCTAAGTTGTTCCGATATTGCTCCCGTACATAATGTAAATGTTGGCCAGCTTTTTCGAGAACCTTTTTTCGATTGAAGGTTTCGGCACCAAAAAACCCAACCAAGCGAGCAATAAGCTCATCTTTCAAAACGTTACTCTGTCGGTTCCACCATGTGCGGATAGTGGGCCCAAACAGCTCTAAAGACCAATCATTAAGATGTTTATGAAAGACATCATTTCCTACAAAAACGAGTATGTGTTAATTAGTGTAAAAAGAATGATGCATAATTACATTCCAATAAAATTATAATATATAGTTAAAACATTTTGTAAATAGTACCTGGAATCTTCTCCATCTTGTAGGGAATGAGATCTTTGTCCACCAAAAAAGTAGTCTCAAATGTTCCCGTGCTAGTGACACAGAAAGATACAGGAAATGCGGGGACGGCAGCATCAAAGTCATGCTCTTCTCCATGTACTGGCCCCTGATCCTCATCGGCACTCTCATGTTCCGTCTGGGGTGTCTCATTTTGTGTTTCCGACTGGCCAGACGGCAACGATACATGATCAGTGGCGAAGGGGGTGTCATGCTCAATGGTACCAGCATGCCTCTCACCGGGGAAAAAATATTCCTGTAGAAACAAATAATATTTTAGTTACTCATATACGAATAGGAAAAAAAATTGCATTTGGAATAGACTTATAATGAAAGAGTTTGCAGCTTACATCCAAGTGCTTTACTTTAAGTAACACACGATCTATCTTTGCTTGAGTCTCATCCTGCATCATTTGCGTATTTGATATAAGCAGATTGACGACCTCCAGATTTAATTTTGTTTTTGCTTTTTGAACTGCATCTCGGATATTCTTTGAATTCTTGAGGTCAACATCATCAAGAATGTGCCCCAAATCCATATCCTTTGGATCCATCTATAGATAAGTATCATCCGACATAAAAATAGAAAACATTAATATCAATTTGAAATCATTAATATAATTAGATAACATAAATATGTATAAATACAGTTTCTGAAATTCACAACGTGCTATATACCTGCTCATGACCTGATGAGCGTGGTGCGCTAACATCTGTCGACATATCATCTGTCATGGGGCTCCTACCTCGACCCTCAGCCTACAAACAAAATATTGGCCACGTTGATATCATAATTAAACAAATTTACTTTCTAAAGAAGCAGGTAAGTAAAAATGTGGTATATATACCTGTTTCCTGTAGGGGGGTGTCGGCCTCCCAGGCTCCATTGGGGACTTGCCCCGATCAGCTGACTGCAACAAAGTAATTAAAAACATTAATTTCGCACTAAAACCAATACACGGGGAAAATCTTATTTAAAAACATATTTAAATATTGACCACGTTGATATCATACTTAAACAAATGTACTTTCTAAAGAAGCAGGTAAGTAAAAATGTGGTATATATACCTGTCGCCTGTAGGGGGGTGTCGGCCTCTCAGGCTCCATTAGGGACTTGCCCCGATTAGCTGACTACAAAAAAGTAATTAAAAACATTAATTTCGAACTGAAACCAATACACGGGGAAAATCAGGGGCGGGGGGTGTTGAGATATCTTGGCTAATATTCACTTGTGGCCATGTGCCAAACCACTAGGTGGGTAATTGAGGCCCTTAATGGGTGGACCTGTGGGTGGTTGTGGATTGTAATCATCTCATTCAATTGAATTATTCATCATCCCAAGGGCATCCTATCTATTGCACACTCTCTTGAAGTCTTTATATGTTTTTATGGTATGCGATACATCTATCTTGTGTTTATAATATTGGGATAGGGTATTTATTGAATTAATCACAGATCCTCTATCTCATGATTTTTAACACAACTTTGTTGCACTAGTCACAAAGTCCTTAGAGATCATTTTGGAAGGATGTGATGGCATCGGTATAGGGTGACATAAGTGATGCAGGAGCATAGGCTCATGAAAAAGAAGTCACCCGTGACTTCATCAAGGTCAAGAGAATTCAAAGAGACCTAGGGTCTCACATTTGTGTAAATTGTTATTTTTGTGAAAAATTTGAATAATGGTCAAGGATTCTAGATCCTTTCCACTTGTAAAAGATAAGATAGGGTTTGTTAATTGTTAGTGAGTCAATGATGACCCGTAGGGGTCATTTGAGGTTATTAAGGACTCTGTTCCTTAATCATAGGATCTGGAAACAGAAATCCATTGTAAATAAATGCAGTCTTTAGTATTTTGAATAGGTAGCTTAGCCTAGATGAAGGTTAGCTCACAGAGCTCGAGAAGAGAGAGCAGGGTGTAGAGTGTGATTGATTACATATAGTGAAATGTAATAAAATGATGGAGAATCATTAAATTTCCTCTCTACTGTGTAAAATCTCAGTATATATGATTCATCTCATCTGTATATGTTGTGATATTTCTGTTATCATTGGTTGGATACATATGATTCATCAATTTCATCTGAAAGCATCGAGTTTAAGGAATAGTGAAATGAAGTGTGAATTATTGGAAACGTTACAGTGTATATCCTAGGGTAAAATACAGTCTATATATATGTTAACATTCTGTTCAGCCGTGTGGGATTTGATTAGCCTTCTATTTCGAGTATACATCTGATTCGTTAAGGGAAACAACGATTCCATGGAATATTATAATGGTTTGTGAGTCATCATAATTTTCACAGTGCAGAAGCCCTAGCTCACATGTACAGTCTATAAGTGGTGCTCATATGTATAACATTTGGGGATCAACGATCGAGAACAGAGCGGAGATTGATGAGCTAAGTAATGGACGGTTCTGATCACATAGGAGATTAACGATCGGGATGAGAGCAGAGTTGTGAAGTCAGAAATCAACGATCACGATCACAGCGGAAAGTGACGGTTCAAAGCTCGAGGCAAAGTGGAGTTTTCCACTCAGAGATACGTGTCATGCATTGGGTGGAAGCGGAAAATGAAAAGAAGGTACAATTGGTACGATAAGTGATTTTCTGTTGGGGCTTAGGTCATGACGAATGGTCATGTGGCGTTTAACCTTTGAGTGTAAAGTAAATTCCGTTGAGGGCTAAGCAAAAGGTAAAGTGTTTAATTCGCTAATAGAGAAGTCTTGCTCAATTTTGATAGAATTGCCAAGTATAGTGACAGTTATCTATTTTTAGTTCTGTCACAGAGTTAATTGGAAACTAAGAAAAACTAAGAGAAGAATGGTAAAGGACTGTATTAAGTGAAGATTCCAGTACATAAAATTTGGGAATCAAGGGTCTGCTTAGGTATTGCAGGTGGTGCCTGCATCAATAAGCCAAGTTTCTAGTTGGAGGACTTGGACCGACTACAGAATGAACATTTATAGATGTAATGTCCCACACAGTGTGCATATCAGGCAAATGAAGCTATGGATGAGAATGTCACTTACTGAAGACATTTGGAATGGAATGGTAGCTCCAAATCAAAATGGCTGAATGGAATGAGCTTCAAATCGAAATGGCTGAATCGACTGAGCTTCAAATCGAAATGGCGGACTGAGCTTCAAATCGAAATGGCGGGGCTGAATGGACTGATCCTCAAATCGAAATGGCGGACTGAATCTTCTCCAAATCAAAATGGCGGACTGCTCCAAATCGACGAAATGGCGCACTGCTCCAAATCGAAACGGCGGACTGCTCCTGCTACCTACTTTGCTTCTTAAACCCCTACCCAAGCTCTAGCCACCTCTATTCTACCTATTAAAGCTCAACATATTGCATCGCATCTGGTACTGCTTATGCGTAAACAAGGGAGGAAAAGGAACGAATGCTGCGTGGTTTTAAAACCTATAGCTCTGCTACTGTTGGCACGGGACTGTTTAAACCCTATAGCTCTGCTACTTTTGGCATGGGTTTAAAACCTATAGCTCTGCTACTGTTGGCGTGGGTTTAAAAACTTTTATGTATTAAAATATGTAAAAGAGTAACATTTTGGCGGGTACCATATGGTTGTAACCATAATTTAAAAACAACATTTGTTATGCCAAAATGAATAAGGCAGACGAGTCGAAACCGTGACCTATCCTCCCACTAAGTCTTATCCGCATGATACTAGCCAATAAATCCGGGAGCTTGGCCTTGTTTAAAACTCTGAACGTTGTTATTTTGTTTAGAACTCTGAACATTAATGCTATTTCATGTATTTAAGCAAACTAGTAAAAGCATTACTCTACAATATTATACTTTACCTGCCTTCCAGCTCTTAGATCATGTCTAATAACAAACGACCAACCTTGTCTACCAGGAACTTCTGAGTAAAATACCTTAATGAGCTTCTCTTTGTTTCAAGAATATCTTAATATTCTCTACTCAACAGGGACAACCATGTGAAGGTGGAATCTCATCTTCCCCCCCCCCCTCACATCACTTGGAATGATGTTCAATGCACTTCATGATCATCTTCTCCATCCAAGTATGCATCTGTATCATCTGATCCAGATTCAACATTATAAGGATTAGAGGCAACTATATCATCATCGTCGTCGCTGTTAGTTTCAATAAATTGATCATGATCGTCAATATCATCTTCATCATGAACATTGTCTCTAACATCATCTGCTTCAACTAACTCTTCAACATCTTCCTGCGTAACATTATGATCATCAACATCCAACTCATGTTGATCCTCTACATGATCACCTTCTTCTTCAACACCCTCTTCAGCTTCCTCTACAATATTATACTTTACCGGCCTTCCTCTTGGATCATGTCTAATAACAAACGACCAACCCTATCTACCAGGAACTTCTGAGTAAAATACCTGTTCACATTGACTTGGAAGAACATAGGGATCTGACGTTCATGACTCAAGCGACCTTGTATTGACCATGGTAAATCCATTAGCATGTTCAATAACAGTTCTATCGGGATCAAATCGATTCAATCGTATCCTGTACCATTTCACAACAAAAAGAATTATTTTGAATGATTTAAAGTCACAGTCAATGATATCTTCCAAATATCCATAATATCGATTTTCTGACAATTCTGGACGTCTGTCACTTCTAGATGAAACATTAGTGACCTCAAAGACTGCACTTATCCCAGAATCACATGTTTTCCTTGTGTCATCCAACTTTTTAATGCGATATTTACGACCGTTGCACCACATAGCCTTGTGGTGTTTTACCTGCAATTGATAATGAACTAGTAAGTATTTTATGTTCTTAAAGTATGCAAATAATGAAATTAATCAAGATGAACATGAATATCGACGTAATTGAAAATATTATGGCTTATATATTTATAATATCATGCTTACCTGTTTATCTTTTAAACCATATGCTAAATCGATTTCCATTTCTGTTAGATTGACATCTCCATTGCGATGTGCTTCTTTAACCAATGAAGCCACACCTTCCCATGATAGTCCTCGACCAGATTGATTACATCGTTCAATCCATACCTTCATCCAATCAAGATTTTTTGCGACGTACAAATGTAGTGCATCCCACTCGCGACCAACTGCATGAAAATAAAATTACATAAATCAACTCAAAAATTTATAATTACTTAACGCAGTGTAACATTATAAATATTAATGATGCATATCATTAATGAATATTAAAAATGAAATAATTATGTACGATACTATTAAAATGTATTAACATTATTAATATTCTATAACACCATTTAATAATTACCTTTGACCTTCCTCGATTTACCTTTCCCCATCAGGTACTCTCCTTCTAATTTATTAGTGGACTTTGGATCACCAATGCATCGATCTAATTCGGTCTTAATAGACCCCAACCCTGGAAGATATTCAACAATATACACCATGGCCTGAAATACCATATATCCCTCCACCATAGAACCCTCTAGACGTGCTCTTTGTCTAACTAAAGCCTTCATAAATTTCAAGTGCCTCTCAACCATCCACATGGACCTTGCATGTATAGGTCCACACAATTCAATCTCCTCAACTTGGTGTATGAGGTAGTGTTCTTGTGCATTGAAAAATGCCGAAGGTAGAAATCTCTACATTTGACACATTAAACGAGGAATTTCTCTCTTCCAATACTTTATATCTTCTTTGTGGATTTCTTTCGATGACAACCATCTACATGTAAAGCAAGAAAATAATGATATCATTTAACGACGAAAATTTAAGATTGTAGTACAAATCTACATGATTGACTAAAACAAATGTCAATTCATATAAGTTATACAACGAATTAAACAAATTACATGATGATGCGTGAAAAATATTGTTTCTAATTACCTCATGTATTTTCCAAGATCATATATGACCTGTTTGACATTATTGTCAAAGTTGTCTGGGAGAGATACAGGTAGAACATACTGTAACAATGAACACGTCTCATCAATATATTTTTCAAAATTAAGAAAAGAAGTAAACAAAAAACATGCAGTATTGTAATATTGATCCGGAAACAAGATCTTTGCTACTCTATGACGTTAACATGAATTGCATAAAGAGCATGAATGAAGCTCACAAATCCATAAGAAGAGAACCAAACAACATAGACAATACACACATAAAGACAACAAGTTGATAACGGAGTTCGTCCAGGATGGACTACGTCTCTGGGCCTGCTTCTCAATAGGAGGGCCGATCTATAATCTCAGCATAAAGGCAAAATACATGGCAATAATACAATGATACCTTGGAGACAATGGCCAGGAAGAGAACCGCTGCCCAAAACACAACAAGACTGCTTCCAGCAACTCCGAAGCCTGAAGACGGTGTAAAACGAGTATAAACAATCGTACCTTCCTCCTGCAGAGCTACACAATCTCCCTTCTCTCCTTTAGCTACAAAGTCTCTACTCCAAAGCATGAGTGGGAAATGGAAAATGAATGGGTTTATATAGGTTGGCTTGCCCTTCTTCACATGACTCTCATGGATTCCTTTGGTTGCAACTAATTTGCCTATCTTGGCCTTGGTTACAACTTCCCTAAGTTGGTTTCCATGTGGTTGGGCTTTTAAGAACATAACCAAAAATATGGTTCATGCCCACATGTCCATGGGTTTTCACATTTAGTTACTTCCCCATAATGACATTTACAAAATCCAACAATAATCCATTACATACCAAAATCCTTCTTTTAAATAGCATGTTGGTTTTTTTCAACCATAAACCAACTTGTTACAACTTCTTTACAAATATGGCATGTTTGTTTTTGGTTACAACCATGCATTAACTTCATAACAACTCAAGGAATAAAATAAATGAGTAATATGTGAGTAATTTTTCCACTCACTTCAAATATTAATCATTTTACAATTTCTCATGAGTAAATGCATGAATTTCCTAAAACTCATTTCAAGCACAAATGCATGCATGCTAGTCATCATGCCACTTCATCATGCCATGTCACCATGCCACATCATCATGCCATGTCATCATGCCACATCAGCATGCCATGTCATCATGCCACATCATCATGCCATGTCAGAATGCCACATCATCATGACACATTATCATGCCATGTCATCATGCCACATCATCATGCCATTTAGCATGCCATGTCATCATGCCATGTCATCATGCCACATGTCACCTTGTGATTGGTCTGTACTGTATGGATGCCATGTGTCATCCTCTGAGTGGTGCCACATCATCATGTTTGTACAGTACGGATTCCACGTGTCACCTTGTCAGTGGTGCCACGTGGCACCTCTTTTTGCCAAATTTGCCTGTTGACCTTATGGAACAGAACGCGATAACTTTCTCATACGGAGTCCGTTTGAGGTGAAACGAACGCCGTTGGAATCGTCTCGACGAGCCCTTCGATATAGTGCTAGTTTTGCTGAGATTGGAGGACTTCAAAATTTTGCCTTCTTAGATCCTCCTGGATCATTCCTCCCCACTGAGAAGCTTTTGGCCTCCAAAAGCCTTTACTAATCAACAGATAGGTGAGGGAATCGCTCCCTCACTTTCTCCTTCTCAATCCACTTGGCTTTGCTTGGATGAGTGCCTCTGATGCCCACTCGAAGATAATCAACATCACCTTTGCGAGAAGTCCTTGTCCTTCTGTCCAAGATGACATCTTCCTTTAGCTCATCCATGTACTCAGGAGCAAATTCATCAACTGATGGCAATGAGACATTCTCCCTTTCATCCATGATCATGGGAGGCTCATAGAGTTTCAAGTTCTCCACATTCACCACTGAGTAGATCTGCATGTATGGCGGTAGCTCTAAGCGAAAAGCATTTGTCCCAATCTTCTCCAAGATGGTGAAGGGACCATATCTAATGGGCTTGAGCTTCTTGCCTTCTCCTTTCATCCTCTCCTTGCTGATGTGAAGCCACACTTGATCTCCCACCTGAAACTGATGATCAACTCTATGATTGTCATGGCGAGCCTTGTACTGGGCTTGACTCTTCTCCAACTGCTCTTGCACTGCTTGATGTACCTGTTGAACTCTCTGAATGAACCTGCGGGCTTTGTCTTCATCCTTGGAAGTGCTTGAATCAACCTCTCTCCCATAAGTCAATTCCAATGGAGTCTTTGGCAAGTACCCAAAGCATGTCTCAAATGGCGAGCTCTGAGTGGAAGAATGCATAGCCCTGTTGTAGGCATGCTGCACATACTGGATCTGTTCATCCCATAACATAGGATGCTTGTTGCAATAGCCTCGAAGAAAATGGACAACTGTCCTGTTGACTACCTCTGTCTGTCCTTCGGTCTGTGGATGGAAAGCGGTGCTCCTCTTTAGCTTGGTGTCCATCATACACCATAATTTTGTCCAAAACACTCCAAGGAATCGGGAGTCCCGATCTGAGATAATGGACGTAGGGAGTCCAAAGTGAACCCATACATGCTGAAAGAAAAGAGAAGCAGCCTGCTCTGCAGTGACTTGCTTTTTACATGGCATAAGAATACACATCTTGCTAAACCTATCCACGACCACATACAAGTAGTCATGACCCCTCCTAGACATAGGCAAACCCCCCACAAAATCCATGGAAATGCTTTCCCAAGGATGGGAAGGAACAGGAAGTGGTGAGTACAGCCCCAATTTTCTATTAGTGGGCTTACAAGTAGAGCACATCACACACCCCTTTACATATTTTGTTACAATGTCTTTCATGCGAGGCCAATACACAAGTCTTTGCAAATGAGCCAAAGTCTTACCTACCCCAAAATGCCCTGATACAAGAGAAGTATGAGCTTCTCGTATTACATGGACTCTTTCACTGATAGGAACACATAACTTGCCCAAATGATAGAGCAAATTTCCTTGCAAATAGTAGTCTTCCACCTGTGTGCCATTGGTTAGCTTCTCATAAATCTCCTTGAAATCATCATCAGTAGCATACTGCTCAATATAACTTTCATGGGACAAAGAAGCATTTTTCAAAACAATAGATGCAACAATAGGAGGTCTAGCAAGCATATCTACCACTTTGTTACCAGTACCCTTCTTGTACTTGATAACTGCGGACAACCTGTACATGCCCACATTAGGAAGAGGGGCATCCTGCTGGAGATGAATATCATGTTGAATCTCCCTTTTGGGAGGCAAACCTGTAGGTTCCTGAAATATATCATCATAGTTAGCCACAATATCAATCATAGCCTTTGTATGAGAAGGATCACAACCTTTGAAAGCATCGGATGCCTCAGCATCTTTTGCTCTCACAACCATGAGCATGTATCTCTTATTAGTGTTTATGAGTCTCTTCATCTGTCCTGCACTAACAAGAGTGGTGTTAGCCTTCATACTGTGAGCTCTCACAATGTACTCCACCCCATTTTTGGTGAGATGGTACTTGTTCTCATGACGGAAGAACACTGCTTTTCGATCATACAAGTATGGGCTTCCCAATACGATACCGCAGATGTCAAGAGGAACAACATCTAAGTCCACCTCATCAATCAACTTTGAAGCAATAGCAAACCTTAACCTGCATTGCTTAGTCACCTGCAACTTAGCATTATCACATACCCATCCAAGAGGATAAGGCTTGGGGTGAGGTTTAGTCTGTATGCCCAACTTCTTAACAACTGATTCTGAGATCAAATTTACTTGAGAACCCGGATCAAATAATGTTTCAATCTTTGTATGCTTAGACACAACTCTGATGTGAAACAACTCACTTCTTCTTTTATCATTTTCTTTAGAAACATGAGTAGAACTTGAACCAGTATGAGGAGTTTTGTTACCTTGCATTCCCATGGCTGTAATCCTGGTTTCATCACCTGAGTCGGAACCCAAATCTTGTTGCGCTGTTGCAACGGTCTTTTTCTTCTTTTTGCCTCCAAAATGCTTTGGCCTTTGTTCAGGATGCAACTTCCAACAACTTTCTTCATCATGCCCATCAGTATCGCAATGGTTGCAATGGGGCTTTCCTCCTTCCTTCTTGGCAGTAGCTGTCTTCTTGCTCTTGTCTTTTTTCTTGAACTTGTGGTGGTTGTTGGGCTTGAAAGGCTTCTTCTGATGGTCTTCTTGCAAATGCTTCCCCCTGTTCTCAAGATGAGTAGCCTGAACACTTGCTTCATCCACACTAGTAGGATTCAACAACAGCAAAGTATGGCGTAGATAATGATGAAGAGCACCAATGTACTTCAAAAGAGTGTCAGGAGAATCTAAAGCAATATTCAATTCTAAAGCTTTCTTTCTAAATTCTTCAGTAAAAATCTGAACACTCTGACCCTTGCCTTGTCTAAAACTTTGCCAATCCATCATTGCCTTCTGAACATAACCCAACGGATAAAATTGCTTACGTAAAGCGGAAATAAAAGCAGACCACGATGAGAGAAGATTACCCATTTGTTTGCTACCTTGCTGAAGCTTGCTTTCCCACCATACAAGTGCGGTGTCTGTCAGCCGAAGTGAAGCCAACTGAATCTTCACATCTTCTTCTTCGATCTGCTGGACTCGGCAATAGACCTCAATTTGCCTTATCCAATTGTTTAACTTCTTTGCATTCACTTCCCCATTGAACATGGGAAAATCAAACTTCACATCGAGCTTCAATAAGGGCTTCTTTTGAGGCTCTTTGTGAGGAACCTTGGAATGCTGAGAATGAGATGAGGAAGAAGCACTTGAACTTGTGCTTGAAGCTGAAGGTGAAAAGGGAGGCTCAGGAGGCTCTTCGCCACCTCCTCCGTGGTTAACTGAAGCGTTGCCTTCGTCCTTCACTTCTTTGTCTTCCTTCTTTACTTCACTGCCTTTTCTTTCTTTTGCCATGCGTTCTTCATAGTCTGCAAACAACTTGTCTACCTTGTCGGCCATCATATAGAAGACCTTGTGAAAGTTTGCCTCCATCTCGATGCGGGCATCATTAGCATCCATCTTCCTCCTTCGGTGTGCACGTCCGATCTCGGAATTGTAAGGCTCTAATGTACCCTCACCAGCTTGCAGTTTAGCCCTCGTGAGCATCCACACTCACAATCCAACGTCAAATAGACCTGCTCTGATACCACATGATCCGGAAACAAGATCTTTGCTACTCTATGACGTTAACATGAATTGCATAAAGAGCATGAATGAAGCTCACAAATCCATAAGAAGAGAACCAAACAACATAGACAATACACACATAAAGACAACAAGTTGATAACGGAGTTCGTCCAGGATGGAATACGTCTCCGGGCCTGCTTCTCAATAGGAGGGCCGATCTATAATCTCAGCATAAAGTCAAAATACATGGAAATAATACAATGATACCTTGGCGACAATGGCCAAGAAGAGAACCGCTGCCCAAAACACAACAAGACTGCTTCCAGCAACTCCGAAGCCTGAAGACGGTGTAAAACGAGGATAAACAATCGTACCTTCCTCCTGCAGAGCTACACAATCTCCCTTCTCTCCTTTAGCTACAAAGTCTCTACTCCAAAGCATGAGTGGGAAATGGAAAATGAATGGATTTATATAGGTTGGCTTGCCCTTCTTCACATGACTCTCATGGATTCCTTTGGTTGCAACTAATTTGCCTATCTTGGCCTTGGTTACAACTTCCCTAAGTTGGTTTCCATGTGGTTGGGCTTTTAAGAACATAAACCAAAAATATGGTTCATGCCCACATGTCCATGGGTTTTCACATTTAGTTACTTCCCCATAATGACATTTACAAAATCCAACAATAATCCATTACATACCAAAATCCTTCTTTTAAATAGCATGTTGGTTTTTTTCAACCATAAACCAACTTGTTACAACTTCTTTACAAATATGGCATGTTTGTTTTTGGTTACAACCATGCATTAACTTCATAACAACTCAAGGAATAAAATAAATGAGTAATATGTGAGTAATTTTTCCCCTCACTTCAAATATTAATCATTTTACAATTTCTCATGAGTAAATGCATGAATTTCCTAAAACTCATTTCAAGCACAAATGCATGCATGCTAGTCATCATGCCACTTCATCATGCCATGTCACCATGCCACATCATCATGCCATGTCATCATGCCACATCAGCATGCCATGTCATCATTCCACATCATCATGCCATGTCAGAATGCCACATCATCATGACACATTATCATGCCATGTCATCATGCCACATCATCATGCCATTTAGCATGCCATGTCATCATGCCATGTCATCATGCCACATGTCACCTTGTGATTGGTCTGTACTGTATGGATGCCATGTGTCATCCTCTGAGTGGTGCCACATCATCATGTTTGTATAGTATGGATGCCACGTGTCACCTTGTCAGTGGTGCCACGTGGCACCTCTTTTTGCCAAATTTGCATGTTGACCTTATGGAACAGAACGCGATAACTTTCTCATACGGAGTCCGTTTGAGGTGAAACGAACGCCGTTGGAATCGTCTCGACGAGCCCTTCGATATAGTGCTAGTTTTGCTGAGATTGGAGGACTTCAAAATTTTGCCTTCTTAGATCCTCCTGGATCAAATATACCAAAAATATAATTACCTTAATGAAGATATGCCAATCATGCGTTTTTACCCCGCCAAAATCACCTTTCCTTGTTAAGATATTCTTTATGTTCGAACAAAATCCTGTGGGAAATTTCATTTTTTGTATCACTTCTTTTACTGCATTGCTTTGTTGCTCAGTCAATAACCATGGAAGTGACCTTATATTAATTTGGTCTCCATCGTTGTTTAAATGTTCAATGATATCTTTCATTGCATGATTGGATTCATGAATGTCACTTCAAATTTTGACAATTTTTTCTTTGTCACTCCTTCTGTCTAATATTCGCCATAGTGTTTCAGTTACATTCTTTCCGATATGCATTGTATCAAACAAATGAACAACTAGTAAGTGCTCATAGTAAGGCATCCTACTAAATTGTTTCGGATAACTTTTCATTCCTCGCGGAAGCCCATTTACACCTTCATGATGTTCATGCAGACCATTAGTAATCAATATATAAGTTAAAGAGATTAAAATGTAGTATATTACAGTAAAAAAAATTAATACAATCCAAAATAAAACATTAAAAACATATAAGAGATGATCATTACGAATATATAAGATAGACAAATTGAATCATACCTTGACGATTTCTATTATATTGCAACTTCCATATGTGAGGTGTCATTCTCTGTGGTTTTAATGCGCTCTCCTCTTTCCCATTAAAAAGATGTTTTTCAGTAGTTCAATACTTATGATTCTTAGAGAGGAAGTGCCTATACTCATCAAACACTACCTTTGACAAACTCTTTGAATGACGAGATTTTATCTTGGGACCACAAACTGGACATGCAAATTTTCCCTTTGTTTGAAGACCACCAAAATGTGTTATCCCTGGAGCATCGTGAATTGTCCAGGCAAGCATTGCATGGAATTGAAATTCCCTTTGCCCTACTGGTCTAGAGACATCATACATAGTGACACCATTCCATAGCTTAAGTAGTTCATCAACAAGAGGCTCGATATATACATTCATATCTTTAACTTGGAACTTACCTAAAAGAAAATGAAAAATACAATACATATAAGTAAATGAAAAATATATATGACATGAATATGCAACAATATTGATCTTCATGACAAATTAAATACTAATGCATTAAAAAAACACTATTCTAAAGTACAAATTATACCTGGAACAATCATTGCCAACATTATATGCTCCCTCTTTATTGACATCCATGGAGGAATGTTATTGTTGATAACAAAAACAGGCCAGACCGAGTTAGTAGATCTCATCTCTGCAAATGGATTGACACCATCCGCTGCCAAAGAAAGTATAGCATTACGAGGTTCTTCTTTAAAGTGTGGCCATTTTTCCTCCATGTCTGTAAATGAAGAACCATCTGCAGACATTCGAAGAATATCATCTCCACTTCTATTCCGTGCGTGGTAATCCATAAATTGTGCTATGCTTTTGCACCTAAACAGTCGTTGCAAGCGTGGAATAATGGGAATATAACGAAGAACCTTACGAGACACCTTTTTGGTTAGTTGATATGTTCGGTATCTACTGCTATGACATATAGGGCATTCTGTTGCAAGCTCATACTGATTATAATATAAAATATGATCATTAGGACATGCATCAATTGCTTGATACTGCATTCCAACATATTTCATGATGGAAGTTAAATCTCGATATGTGCAAGGTAATTTATTTGATGCCGGTAACAAATATTCACCTATCAAGTTGTTACAACAAATTTAAAAAAAATGGTTAATATAAATATTTGAAGAGCATAATATTAACGACAACAAATACATCCTTATTTTTTGGAGTATATTATAAGATCAAAGTGGTTTTGATTGAAAGGTGTGACATAGTTTTGGAGTATATGCACTAAAGTTGAGATCCGACGGATCACATATAATCACATGCATACCTTAACACCAGCGCGATGGATGTGTTTGAAAAACCATTCATAACCTTCAAGTTCATTATCAGCAACACAGCAGAGAGAACACTTATGCGGGAGCCTTCAAAAAGCGGTTTCGTCGCCTTCTCAAGTGTAGGTAAATCATTAATATCTTCAAAGTCATCAATTGGCGGTGCATGATGTTGATCATCGTCCATTCTAACATTAAATGCATCATTGATTAATGTATTTGCACCATCATCCTCAATTATGTTATCGTAATGATCATCGTTTAATTCCATATGATCATCATTAACTTGCTCATGATCAGTATTCGAAGGACCTGCATATTGTTCTTCCTGCGCTAGTTGTTCTGCAATTACCACATTCTCCATGTTCGGAACAGCCCTAGGAGGCCCTTGCTTTATAATTACAATTAAAACATCAAACAAAGAACGTTAGTCATGTCGATTAATAAGTAACAAAAATAAAAATGATACAATATACAATTACAAAAACTCTCAATATAAAGACCATGTTAAGTCATGAACTTGTTTCCTTCGATTTTATATTTTGATTGTGATTTTGATTTTAATTTTGCTCGTTTGCTAAATTTTTCTCATTTTGCTTCCTTTAGGAAATTTTTGATTTTCAAATGAAATTTTTAATTTTTTGCTTGCTTTTATATTTCTTATTATTTTCTTTTAGGATTTGAAGGGATAAATAGGATTTATATTAAGTAAGGATGTCACAAACATACTCAAAGAGTGTGGTTTATCATTTAAACTGGAAAAATAGTTGAAATTGGGCCAAAATTTGAATGCAGATTATTCTTGTAGCGCAATCATGAAAAGTTAATACAGTGGCGCTACAAGAATATCGCGCCAGCCGAAATCATTATTTTTTAATCTAAATTTTCGCATGGTTTCATTGCTAAGTGACTAATCACATGAATGAAGGCTGTTGATACATGTTGCTCCAGTAGTAATTATGAAAACAGGTGTTGCTGGATCGTGGAAGAGATCGTGGAGATTATTAGCTGGAACAGTGCATATCATGACAGGAGGAGGTGTTAGACAAATTTGACGTGAAAGGAGTTATTTCACAGATACATCACGAAGCTGGAAAATGGGTGGAGAGAGGACAGGTGCCTGAAAGCCAGAAGTTGCAGTTAAAAAGAAATTAGGGCTTGCTCGTTCTGCCAGCTGGTAGCGAATTAAAGACCTGAAGACACTTGCACAGAGGAATTGAACAACCAGGTACCTAAAAAATTGATTTAAACATCCACAGCAAAGCGAGAATAGGGTATTCCGCATTAAACCGATAGCGGCTGTTAAATTGGGGTTTTTTCTCAGAAAAGATTGTTTTCTTAAAATTCATTAGGGAAAACATGAATATAGGTTCTAAACAAAGCTCCTGTCAAAAATAGATCATTTTAAGAGTTCTTTGAGACGCTGTGACAAGTGGAAATTTGAAATTTAGCGATACATTAAGCCACTACTTCTTCAAAATCTGAAAGCAGCCTGTTCGCTCATCAATAGAACTCCAAAAGTACATAGGTTTCAGTTGTTGAAAGCAGATGGGTAAAAGTGACAAAACAAATAGAATCGAACCCACTGAGCTAAATTGGATTGACAAATTTCCAGATTGTGCAAAGCTTTTTCAAAATGCTGGTTGGTTGGATTTATTCAGGAAAATCAATGGCTATAACACTGAGGTTTCTTATAAATTTTCCCAAAGCTATAAGGAGGACATGATAGTATTTGATACTTTAATGTTTAATATGATTGTGGATTTAGTTGCTGAAGCTACAGGAGTCAAGAATGAAGGTGAAATGTGGTTCAAAAAATTGCCTTTCACTTTTGATGATCAAAGGTACCTTTTACCTGGTATTACTCCAGACTGGTGCAAAGGGGTGTTAATCCAGGAGGTCAGGGATGAATGGGTGCAGCCCATTAAAATTCTACAAAGCTATATCACTTGTGAAGGCAGATATGCTTATGTTTTCAAATACCATTTTAGATTTCTACAGCATCTGATTGGTGAATCCAAAATGAACCTTCCTTTCTTCTTATTCAAAAGTCTGCAAAAGATGTCAAGCAGGATTAAGGGGCATCATGATCATACTACACAATCCATCTTCCATCATGGTCTGATTAAGCTTATTATCAGTACAGTTCTACAACGATAAGGGAAGACATGGGAGCATTTCTTGTTTTGGTCTGGTTTTCAGACCAAGCAAAAAGAGCAGCAAGCTAAAAAGCATGTAGACAAAGGTCAATCTCTAGTCAGAAAACTAGGTCAGGAGAGCAAGTCTAAAGACAAAAAAGAGAGTAAATTTGAAGAAGAACCAGAACCTTTGAAGGGTAACAATGAACCTCAAAGGTTTGTAGCTTACAGTAAAGGTAAATATTCATTGTTTCCACAACAAGAAGATCAGCCTGAGAAACACATGGCGCCAGCAGAAACTCTCAGTGAAGAGAAAATTGTTGTCACAGAAAAGGGTGCTCTAGAAAAAGAGGACATTCAGGTTCAACGAAGAAGCCCCATCACTGTCCTATCTGAGGATGAGGTATATTTACTAGAAGAGGATGAATTCACTCTCAAAACTGAAGCTGGGATGGAATACACAGAAAAGTACAGTCAAGAAGATAAAACAAAGAAGCCAAAGAAAAAGAAAACCAAAATCGAAGGTATATAGCTAGCCACAATTAAGCATCAAGGAAAAACTTTGAAGATGGTAAAAGAACTTGTTTCAGAATGGAGACCAAAAACCAGATCTAAAAACAAGTTAAGGCTGAATATGAAAAAGTTGCTAAACCCTAGAATGAAGACAGAAGAGATAAATGTACTTGATGATGAATCTTCAGATGAAGAACTCAAGATCAAGAAGGAAGCAGTTATAAATAGTCCAGTTTCTGAGCATACAAAAGAAAAAAGGTCATTGAAGTCAGCAGAAGATTGCAGTCTCACTCAAACAAAATTATCTGCTGTGTTTCTGGAATTAAAAGATGAAATAATAAAGGAACAACAAAAGAAGGAAATTGAGGCTTCTTATTCTGAAAATCAGAACTTGATAGATGAAACTACACCCATTGAAACAACAAGTCAGGAAAACCCTATTTTTCATGGTGTATCTTCAGAGTTGTTACAGGAAGATGAGGATATTTTCAGAAGACTGAATGTCCCTTGGCTACCCAGTGAGATGCAAAATACCATAACAGGGAAGGTTTTTGACTCAGACATGGAGAACCTGCAAAGAACCATCAAACAATATAGGCATCAAATGGAATGCATGCAAGAGACTAATGATGCCCTAGTCTTAGCAAATAGAAGGCTAAGAGAAGACTTACAGGAAGTGAATGAAAATTATCAAGAGCTAATAACAGTGTCTAAAGAAGCCTTGAAGAGAAAGAGAAGCACAGATTTTCATTATGCAGAATTGAAGCAGAATGTCAAAGACTTGCAGCAGAAGAATGAAAAGCTTACAAGGAAGTTAGCAGAGACAGAAGCTGAGCAGAAGAGAGATAGAAAAAAGGCTCAAATCTCGGATGGAATAGCCTTACTAGTCAAAGCTGCCAAAGACCTTTGAGTTGGCAGTTAGTCAGTTACTTCTGGAGCTTTTAATAGATGCTTTAATTAGTTAGTTTTTTAGTTATGTTCTAGAGGAAAGACTTTATTTCACTTTAACCCATCGAGGATTTGGTTGAAAGCAGTTAGGGTTTAGACCCTAACGAATTTTGTAAAAAATAGTATTTAGAGTGAGAAGAAAGACAGAAACAGAGTTCGATTTTTGGCTGGCTTAAGGAGGTCTGTGACTTGTTTATGAGCTAAGTACTGTAACTCTCATGTGTATTTGCTGAACATAATTATGAAATATATATGATCATTTTTACCCTTCAGTCTGTGTTTTGGCTTCATTTTTAACTTGTTTAGTTACATAATTGATAAATTCATTGCTGGTTTATGGTTTGTATGCTGGTAGTGCTTGTCTTTTATGAATGAACTTCAAAATCATATTCTATTGGATACTGGTAATTATATTATGCATCTTTGTTCTCTTTTTCTTGTGATTCAGTTCTTGTTTGGCTCATGAATGTATTCCCTTCAGTCATCAAACTTTATAACCAGAAAACCTATCAAAAAACCCTAAAACCTAAGTTGCCAGGGTACCCGTACCAGGGGGTTGGGCACCCGTACCAGTACCGAGTACCCATACCGCCGTACCGGGTACCGGGACTGGTACCTCTAGGAGTACCGCATAAGTAACGGGTACTTCACCCAAGTACCGGGTACTTGGTCACGGATTTTAGGGTACTTCCGGGCATGAAATTGAAACGCAGACTAAAAATTTCACGGTTATTAGTATTACTTATTACTTATTAACTTATTTTATTGCTAATTACTAATTACTAATACACTATACAGTAATGTAATACTGTAAATTTAAAACTTTAGATTATACAACTTAAAAGTTATACACACATTAGCATGCTTTCCAAACTAAAGATTCAGGTTGCTCATGTCAAAGGTTGGCCCAATATACATGGTGTTAATGAATGGACATGACTCAGAAAAACAACTACTACAACAGATCTGTCTCATAATTTCTGCTGTTTGCATGGCTGCAATTAGAGAACATGCATGAGAACTGCTTATTAGAGTGCTTTTACCTCATTCATTTAGCTGTCTTTCAGTATAATAACTAATATGTTTACAAGTATCATCACATCACACTTTTTCCAAGGTTATGCTATGTCTAATCAGCACACCAGGCTTAGTATTGTTTCCAGGATAGCAATATTTGACAAACTGCCATCTCACTGTCATATATTCAGTCCTGTTGTAATCTAATCACTTTAACAATTTCCCCCGAGAATAAAGTTCCAAGGTCAACACAGCTTGTTAGTTATGAAATCCACTCATGGAGTAACATTGACAATTTCAGGAATCCTACCCCACATGAAAAGGAGATCGAGTTCTAGGTTGGAATGGCCAATTTCACTTAAGGTTTCAAAATAGCAAGTTTTTTTATGACTTTAGCTTGGTCAAATCAGCATGCTTTCCAACCACAGTTAACCAACCAAGCAAGATAAATTGCATCTTTTATTCAAGGCCTGTTTGTAGCTTTGGTAGGATTAGCATAAATGCTAATTATAATAAGACAGTCAATTGCTTTCCAGTTTGTCAAACCTAGCAACAGAAAATAGGATTAACTTGGCTTTTTGACAAAATGGTAAAACGAATTAGGGTCCTTAAAAATCCAATTATCAAGGATGCCACATTGCCAACTACAAATCAAGGCGAGTTTAATGTTTAGGAAAATCAACCTAAGGTTTTTAGCATGATGACCTTTTGCAACCTCATACTAATAGTTAAAACACATCTGCATGAGACATTTCAAAAGGACAAGTAGGCTTTTATAGCTTTCATAAAATGGAGCGCACTAACTAAAAGGAAAAAAGCATTTGAATGGAATCAAACATGGATGGGTATAAATCAAAAGGTAAACAACAACTAGTGGCCGAGTTCCTTGATATGGCTACAAACAGATTATCATAAAAGAAAATGTTCCTGCAATAATTTTAAAGTTTTTCAATTTTAAATTTTTTCGTATTAATAATTATTAATTTTAATTTAGCTTAATTTTCAGTTTTATTAATTATATTTATATTTAATTATAAATATATTAATATAATTATTAATTATAAAATTATATCTATATATATATATATGTCTACAGTACCCCGACGTACCCAAGTACCCTATTTCAAAAAGTGGCGTACCCGTACCCGTACCCGTCCCAGTACCCAAGTACCCTGGCAACTTAGCCTAAAACCTACTTTTACTTTATTGTATTTTTGAGATTGTGTTGGCTTGTTTCTTTGTGTCCTGGAAACAATTTCTGGCACAAACAGACCGCATGATATATAATGAATTATGACTTACCAATGGATGATATTCATGCCCCCCCTCAACATGTCCATGTTCTCTACAATGTTTTTTAGCTGTTGAGATCAGTAACCTTCTCTTATTAAATCCCCTACATCGATTGCAAGGACAATAACATTTTCCATTTTCCATCACCCCTTCTTTCCACTCCATCCCACAACCTAGCAAGCAATTCTTGATTTTGTTCTAGATGATCTTGATGACCTCTAACATTATTGTTACGTGGCATTTTATTACTCAAACCCTAAGAACAAAGTACGAGCAAACCCAAGTATATGATGAGTCTTCTTTTCCACAAGGGTTAGAACCAAATCCACAATATATGAGTCAACCCTAACTCAAGACAAGACCAAGTATATAATGAGTCTTCTTTTCCACAATGGTTAAAACCAAATCCACATGAGTAAACCCTAACTCAAGACAAGACCAAGTATATGATGAGTCCTCTTTTCCACAATGGTTAAAACCAAATCCACATGAGTAAACCCTAAGTACTCAAGACAAGACCAAGTATATGATGAATCTTCTTTTCCACAAGAGTCAAAGCCAAATCCACAAGAGCAAACCCTAAGTGAGGGTAAACCCTAACTCAAAACAAAACCAAGTATATGATGAATCTTCTTTTCCACAAGAGTCAAAGCCAAATCCACAAGAGAAAACCCTAACTAGTGACGGTAAACCCTAACACAAGAGGACAAACTTTCTCCAAGAAAGATTTACCAATGATAAACCAATTAGAAATTAACCAAGAGATACTTCAAGAGAGAAGTCACCAAAGAGCAAGACCAAAATCCGAGACCAAGTGGGAAGATCCCCACAAAGGCACAAGGCCAAAAACCAAACCCTAAACCAAGAAATTAACCAAGAGATACTTCAAGAGAGAAGTCACAAAAAGAGCAAGACCAAATTCCAAGACCAAGTGGGAAGATCCCCACAAAGGCACAAGGCCAAAAACCAAACCCTAAACCAAGAAATTAACCAAGAGATACTTCAAGAGAGAAGTCACCAAAGAGCAAGACCAAATTCCAAGACCAAGTGGGAAGATCCCCACAAAAGCACAAGGCCAAAAACCAAACCCTAATACTCCTTAGGAATTTCGCATTTCTTGTCCAAGAGATTTGTGCGAGAGTGAGTGTGTGAGATTATGAACCTAGGCCTACATCTCTATTTATATGAGTGTTTGCAAATAATGGCCACAAGCGTCGAATATGCGACGGCGCGTTTAGGATGCGTGGATTTAAACGGCGTCTCTTTTAGTACACGTCAGCTATGCGATGGCTATACATATTTCATATATCTGACCTATTAAACGTGCTCTCTTAACCGTCGCTTAACCGACGTGTACTAAAAGAGACGTCGCTTAACCGACATTTACTAAACGCGTCGTCGCATATCCGACGCTTGTTGCCACATTTTAAAAAAAAAATTGTACACTTGTGTTTTTTGGTAAGTTTATAAAGATAAATCCACGCGCCGTCGGATTTTTCCGTCGGATTTTGGGTCAAAATGTAGTAGTGCTATGTTCATGCAGTTATTAAGTTATGATTATCATGAGATTCATTGCTTTTATGATGACAATATATGTTTTAGCATTTTCATTGATGAAATGTGAAATATATGGTGTTGTACGTGGATGCCATCCTATGATGAAATTGATAGAACTGTTATATTCCATGCATACCTATGATGCGATAAAATTTTGACGTGAAATAAAATGATGTTGATGATATGGATCAATTGGTGATCGAATGGAAATGCTTGTTATAAAATGTGTATTTTGCGGAATACTAACCTACAGGACACAAGGGCTATGGGATAGATGGATACTTGATCTGATATATGGATAAGAACCTATCCATGCAGTAAACCTTAGCAACCAAAATTGATGATACGATGACATGGACCGATAATCTTGATAGCAGCAAAGTATGATTCGATAAGGGTGTAGACCCAGTATGTTGAGAGGGATGGATGTATTTCCCACCCTATGTTTCTATGATACCCGGGGTCATGGGAGGGCCGTGCTGAGACACGCTCCCCAAGTTGTTGTGATGACGATGGTTGGATGCCTGCTAGGAGAGGCTAGGTCCGCTAGTTAGCCAACGCTACCGCTCTCAAGTTCTATGTGGTCAGGTCAGTATAGTTGGCACCCACTTTTTGTACTAGCAGAGGAAGGATAGGGAGGATGTGGACGTAGGTTAGGATGGGAGGATATGTTAGTTAGTACTGTTGAGGGTTGGGTATTCCTTGATCTTGAGTTAGTGGTAGTAGGTAGCTTTCATTGTACTTGATTGATTGAACAAATGTAATCATAAAGATAATGAAATGCAATCTTAAAGGTTAACTGATAAAATGACCGATGATGTTTTAGTAATGTTATGATAAATATATACTTGTTCTGTTTGCATGAAGTATTATTAGTATTAGTTAGTTGTTAAGCATAGGAAATATGATGTATGTTTATAGTACTTGTCAGACCTGTGCATACGCTGGCCACGCATGCACATTTTGTACATGTGCGATAGTATCTGTTTACAACATACTTATAAGGATTTAAAAATGCTATAAGTTGTCATAGATAATCGAGTTAAGGAGTTAGTAAACGACTTAAGTAATATATGATCAAGATACTAATGTGTGAAATAAGTTAATTAGTCTTTGTATGTAAACAATGTAATGAACAATTAAAATAAGTTTCTTCAATTGTAAGTATACTCAAGTGAAGGTGTCGTCAGTATGAAGCCAATATATGAAGTCAATATGAAGTATAACGTCAGTATGAAGTCAATATGAAGTATAACAGTTAAACATTAACACTCGAAGAGTGTACTATTTAATTATTGATCATGATTAATTAAACCATTAAGAGTATTTCGTTTATTAATACACAAAGGTACTATGTTGATGTTGGATCATTTATCGATTAAACAAATGAATATTGTTATTCATTATTCAGCATTAACTTAATTACTATTATTATTGATTATTATTGTTATTACTATTATTATTTAATTAATAATAAAAACAAAACGATAATTGTCTTTTTTATATAAACCATTTTATAAACCATAGTGAATCCAATAATTTATTAAATGGATTATTGAGTTAACTAATTGACCGAATCATTCCAAGTAAGTTGAAAGATTTAAAAATAAATAAATAAATTATCAAATAATTTGGATTATTTTCATATTAATGGAAGGAGGTACATTAAATTGATAAATTAAATAAAGGGATATATGAGGGAATAATCTTTAAATAATATTTTATTTTATACAAGTTAGACCATTTAGTGTCGAGATGCGGATAAACATTTAAGATTTATGTCCTTTCATATCTTGAAAGGTCCCACAATATTTATATTATTTAAAACACTTAACTAAGCGGTGGAGTGATTTTAATATTGTTTAAAATTGTCTTGGGAGTTTAAATATAATTCATAAATATCTTGCTTCTATTAAACAAAATGAATTCAAAGCTAAACTAGAAAGTCAATAATTCCACTGCTCGAGAGAAACTTGGATGATTTACAATAATATATAATCATCATTTATCTTGAAAATGGTGTTGCATTAATGATTGATATTTCCAAAACCATGTAGGCTAGGGCGGTGGAGTGACAAGGAAGTTATGGAGGAGGAAAATTTCTATTTAAGGGAAGATTTAACAAAGTAGTCGGGAGGTTATTGTGGGAGAAATGTGAGGATTTGTATGGAGAAGTGAAATATTCCGAGGATGGGGACAACTCGAGGAATGGAGGAGGGATAAAACTCCAATGAGGAGGGGGAAAACTCACTGAATAGTATGGCTATTGAACTAAGGACAAGGATGCTGTTGATATTATCGGTTTGTGGGCTCGGGGGCTAGGAAATCCGTTGATTTCCTAGGGTCGGCAAGATAATAGCTGATCGGCAGGGTGGACACATCATTTCGGGTTGCTAAGGGAACCTACAGAATCCACTACATAAATATTCTTATCTTACTGCAATCTACGGATCCAGGTATTTTACTGAGTTAGCTTAAATAAAATGTATTTTCTTTTATTTTCAAATTATGTATGTTAAATGAACAGAGTTAAAATGAAAATTCTTAAGTTTATGTTTATTTATTTGCAGAGACATATAAACATATAGAAAACAGACATATAAACATATAGAAAACGGAAACATAGACAGATGTTTTTTTTTACAAAAAACAAAAAAACTTGGTATTTACATGAAAACGAAATAGAGACCTAGTGCCATGGTTGGGCACTACAGTAGTTTGAAGTCAAAACAATGAGTTCAATATCAATTCCTTACAAATATGACTTATATATGCACGCACGTGAGTTATCACAGTGGTTAAGGCATAACAATCAATGGTCAAGATATGGGGCACTTGCATGACATAAATGGCCCAGCAGTTAGACCATAACGAACTGATGATTACAAAATTCTTTTGGAGAGAAGATCAAGATGTATGTCTGAACTCATGGATAAACTCATACAAGAACAGGTGCGTCCAGCTTATGAAGGATGATTAAGACCTCAATATTTAAATTGGAACAGCAGTCAAACTGCAAATAGGTTGTAATTACACTCCAAAATTATTATTATATACATGCAGTTTGGACAAAGGGAGTATTGGCACTTCTATCTTGATGCTATTTCCAAGATCAAGTGGAGTATTGGCAGGTTAGGTTTTATTCAGTGCTAGTAAAACACTGAACAGAAAGTGACCAGTAGTTGGGCTTGAGTTTACTAGGCTAAAAGAGCTTTCACGTGCACTCAGAGAGGGCACATTGACTTAGGTAAATTAGAGCTTATAAAGTGATGTTCAAGGCTCATTGTAAAGGGGGAATCCCAGAGATCGCCTATGGTAATTCCAGATTGACAGTTGAATAAAGCTAGTTTGTTGATCCACATATTTTTTTCTGTTTTCCTGTGTGCTTAATCTGTGGCTAGTGCAATCTTGACTTATTTCTGGTGCATGTTGTTAGGGCTAGTTTGCAGATTGGAAGATTACTTTCTCTAATCTGTACTAAGTATTGCAGGTTTTAGCTAGCTATCCCAGCCCCTCGTGGCGTGTAGAGTGGGAAACCACTCTTTAGCTCCCTCGTGGTGACCAACACAAAGTTGTCATCATCCCAAACCCAATTATTCAAAGTTACACCCTGTTCATGGCGAGATTATTCCATCTCGAAAGCCTTGCCCCTATTCTTCATCCCCCTTTGGACAATTGTTCTATCCCACCTTTTGACCCTGTACAACTCAATTTAGCACCTAAATGGAAAAGTCTCGATCCACTACTGCTATCAAGTGCAACTTCAGAAGAGAAGCACCACTGTCACCTTAGTGCTTGACTTTCCTCTTTTAGGCCAGCTCTCAAGGCCAAGAAAATCCTCCCTATGGGTTGATTGGATATTAGGTTTTGGGAGAGCTAAGGGAAAAGATATCAACTTGCTTTAGATGTGAAGCGTGAATTGTTAAGTTAATTTCCCAAAGTAAGCATTCAATCACTTTGAACTTGTAATGACCAACAGATTAAACACTGAGAAGATTGTTGATAGCCACCAGGGATAAACAACGTATGCCCCAGCAAGGCCCATAGGCTCAGAGTAGAGGCCAAAGACAGATTGGATAGTCCTATTCCTATGGATATTGATTCTGAAGATAAGCATAATGACGGGGTTGGAACTAGTGGATTGTCTCTTGAAAATATGAGTAATGAATGCTTTCTAAAATTAAGCATTTCACATGCCATGGTGTTTGTGCATCTGGCAATGGAAAATCCAGAAACTTGTAGAATATTTGTTGAAAAAAAGGGCATTGAATCCCTTATGAGGTTCTTGACTCTTCCAAGTATTCCGCTATCTTCAAAAGGGATGTCTGTAGTTGTGCACATGGTTGCAGTTTGCAAAGCATTCACACAACAACACTCAGTTGCCCTTGCAAGGGTATTTTGTGCTCATATGAAGGAACATCTCAAGACTACATTAAATGTTTTGGATCATGTTACAGGGACTAATTTATTAGCTACAAAAGATGGACTGAATCGGAAAGTATTTTGGTGCTTGTTTGTGGTACAATTTTTTGTCTTTCTAGCTGATGATACTAAAGAGAATCGATGATTGGTAGCATTAACGATAGTTTGGAAATGATAGCAAGGATGTGCTTCTTGATATTGGGATGATACATCAAGAAATACTATGGCAAGTTGCATTTACTGAGGATTCAAAGGTGTTGCTGAAGAAAGATGATGGCAATGTTTCCAGCAGTGTCACAACTGATTTGGATGCGCATGCAAATGAAATTGATGATCACTTGCCAACTTCTGTTGGACACTATGTGGATCTTATTTTGAATCAACATAGGCAATCATCTGTTTGGAATGTTGAACCTCAACTTTTTGATCTAAAACATCTATTTCATGATATTGGTCACATTGCTCGGCTTCAACGAAGGTTGAACATTGATTCCTTTGCCCGAGGACAACAAGCCTATGTTTGTCAAACACAGTATTCTCATTCTGATGAAGGCCCTTCTAGAATCAAAATGCAAGGCAATAAGAAAAAGTCACTACATTCTTTTTGCTATGAGATATTAAGGTCATTTTCAGTTCATATAAGTCATTTGTTTTCAGAACTAGGAAAAATGAATTGTCAGTCCTGCTTCCAAATTTGTAGCATCTACATTTTCAACCATCTTTCTAGCTGATGAGAAGCATAATAGCTTCCATGGGAAATGACAAAGAGGTGAGGGTGCCTAATCTTGTGATCTCTTTGGACCTTTCTCAAAGGGTAAGTTCTACATTCAATGGAGGAGATCATAATAGAAGGGTACGGCCACATAAGTGCCATCACGGGGGTTCTGATTCACACACAAGAAATGCCTTGAGTGGCAAATTTTTAGGCAGTGGTGTTCAAGTTTTCCCCAATTGGTATGAATTCTGGCATCCCGAGGCTAGATATGTGGGTTGTATATGGAGAGCCTCATCCACAAGGCATTCATGGATTTCCAGTGGCAGGGACTCCAATAGCTTGTAGCTTATAGCTTGCATTTGAATAGCTTATATGGGTGAAGACAAAATTGCAATAACAAATGAATGCATTGCAATAACATTGTTTACCACAAGAAAAACAAAATTACAATACCAAATTAGAGATTTATACTCTGGATTGGACCCCATAAAAATTAGGGCATCGTACTCACCAACTTGGGAGGCGCCATTGCTTCTTCTCGGAGTTGCTCCACTCTGGCTCAGTCTCAAATGCACGGCCACAATCCCAATTTCCACGTACAGGCTCAATATCCTTTGCTAACATCTTAGTACCGGACTCAAATGCAGGGAACCACAATCCAAATTTGCATGTGCAAGGTGAATATCCTCTTCTCACAGCTCAACAAAGGTCACAGAAAGGTCACCGTGGGAGGTAGCAGACATGGTCCGCAGAAGAACGGTCTCACGGGGAGGTAGCAGAAAGGGACTAGGGAAAAAACAGTCGCATGAGGTATCGGCAGCACACATCGCGGGAGGTATCAAGCAGGTAAGTTTTTAATTTGCTATGTATTTTTTATTTTTTTATATATATCTATTATATAGTGTTTTTTTGTTATAGATTTATTATATTTTGTTTTTTATTATGTATTTATATATAATGTTTGTTTTTTGTTATTTTTTTTATTATTTGATTTAGTTTTTGTAATTTTTTTATTCAATACAATATATATATATATATATATATATATTATCATTTTTTATATAATATTTATATATTAAATTAAAAAAAATACAACAAATAATACAAACAATAACACAAATAATTAAAAATTTAACCAAAAGAGGATTGAAATATAATCAATCTAGGTTATTTTTGTTTAGAGGTTAAAAGAAGATCTTATATCAAGCTATTTTACTTGTATAGAGATGTATTTTCTTAGACATACCACGACTTGAAGGTGTATGACACAATAATTATTCAATAGGTGATACCATTGAAGAAAACAACTAATCCCTTTAAATAAAAGATGTGAAAGGTTCATCCATCATTAGAACCGTTGATGCAAAAGGAGTTGAAGAAGTTGCTAGATGCAAACATTATGTTTCCAATGCACCATTAGCCATGAATTGAAAACCTTGTACATGTTAAGGAACAAGAGTGGTGAAAATAGGCCTTGTGTCAATTTTAGAAGCCTTAAGTAAGCATAAGAGAAATATAATTATCGAGTTCTGTTCGGATATCCACATCATCTTTTTCAGGATCTTGCATGCAAATTAGGGTTTGCATGCAGAATCTAGGGTTTGCATGCACCTGCATGCACTGGCATGCATCCCAGTCACCAGTTTGATGCCTCCAGCACCTTATCCACCTCATTCTAGCACCCAGGAGCCACCTACCACAGAGTTTTAGCCCTCCTAGGCTGAAAGGCGCCCACTTCTCACCTACTGCCAGAGAAGGGCGCACTTGTTCACCTACCACTGCAGTTCCACTTCAGTTACATTCAGTTAGCTCTGATTCTCCCTGATTTGAGGCTAGTTTCACTCCCGACTGACTGTATCACTTCCGTTGGACCTCCAGTTTGATTAGGTGACTTGTTCTGACTTCAGTTAGCCTCCCATGCGCCCCCACTGAGCCTCCTGATCCTTAATCAGTGCTACACACTTCAGTTACACTTATTACACTCAGTTAGACTCAGATTGACACCTGGATGACTGGTTGTTGTGCATTGATGAGCACCACCGATTGATTGATGAGGACTCCTAGATAGAGTCAAGCTCCTCCATTCATTGTTTTGAATGACCTCCTTAGGCAATTCGAATTGCTCTGTCATTGTGACAGTTTGTATCGTAATTCATTCACCCTTTCTGGGATAGAGAGCACTGCTGCATGTTTTGCACAGTTTTGCACCATATTTTCTATGTTCATCTGTTGTGATTGATTTACTTGTTCATTAGATCTGCTGTGACTAATTTTACATGGTATCAGAGCCATTGCAGGGACAAGATATCTTTTCTACAGGTGTTTATACAAGAAGATTTGACTGAATTGCTAAAAAAAAAAAATTGCAAAAGTTTGGCATGAGATATCTCAAGGGCATTCGCTCCTGTGCATGCAAAGCTTGAAAATTATTCCAATACCACTCCAGAAGCTTGAGTTACCACATAATTCCTGGATCTGATACATTGGACCCATTCAACATTGCTTGAAATCCAATCCCAGGTGTGATGCAACTCTCAAAGGGCGGATTGTTCGACCTTATTGTGGTTGTTTTGATGTGATTTGCAGGTTTATTGTCTCCTCCAAGTGCACTCGCTATCTTCTGCATGCAAGCTTCCCTACAGCAATTGCATTCGCTATAGTCTGCATGCAAGCCTCCTCTTCATCAGTTGACTCAATCCTTGCAATGGAATACTCTTCTTCAAAGCCTATCCTCACCCCATTCAATTATTTTGATTGGAAAGATGATATGGAGATCATATTACGTTCAAAAGGTTACTACCGAGTCACTATTGGTCTTGAATTGGAGCCAAACAATGTGTCAGATCGAACCAAACACTACAACAAGCTTGATGAAGCTTATGGTCTTCTTTGTCTCTCCATCTCCAAGGATCTTCACTTCCATCTCAGCGGATTGAAGACTCCAAAAGCCATATGGGAGCAACTTGAAACACTATTCGGCAAGCAGGATGAGCTTAGGGCTTTTCAATTAGAGAATGAATTGATTGGCCTTAATCCTGAGAATTTCGAGACCATCAATGAATTCTTCACAAAATTCAAGAAATTGAACTCGCAATTGAAGAACAGTGGTGTTATCAAAGAGGATAAACAATTGATCCTCTCCATTCTAAGCAAGCTTGGGAAAGATTATTCGGTATTTGTCTCTACTTTCAATTCCGGTCGGCTAACTACCCCGAATTGGAAGATGCCTACCTTGAATGCCTTCATTGAGTCCGTTACAAAAGAGCATGACAAGTTGATTCAAATGGGGTCCATAAGCTCCAAAGATTCAACCCTATTTGTTCAAGGACCCAAGATCTCGAATGGTAAAGGAAAGCTAAAGAAGGAGAAGCCCAAATTCGAGCCTCACAAGCAAAAATACAAAGGCAAGCAAATGGATGCACCATCCAGTTCGAAATCCAAGCAAAAGGGCAAAGAAGGTAACCAAAAATCTAAATGTACTTATTGTAACCGTGGCTTTCATCCCGAAAGTTCATGTATGAAGAAGACTATAGATCAAATGGCCCTCCTTTTGGAAAAGAACAACATAACCCTTCCTGACGGTGCAAGGAAGAAGGATCGGAATGAAGATCATGAAAGAGGACAAGCACTCATGGCAACGGTTTCGAAGCCCACTACTCTCTTGATAGATTCGGGTGCATAAAATCATATGGCTGCAAATATTGATTCGTTTTCCTCATTCGATCCAAACAGCTCCATCCCCATCCATTTGGGAGATGACTCAAAAATTTCTTCAAAGGGCAAAGGTACGATTCATGTAGAACATGGAAGCTTTCAGAATGTTCTCTATGTGCCTTCCTTAGCTTCGAATCTCCTTTCTGTGTATCAAATGACACATACTGGTGAACCAAAGCAAGTCACATTCAGCCCTAATACAGTTGAAATTTCTGATATCAAAAGTGGAAGACTAGTTGCGGTTGGAAAGGCAAACCACACTGCAAAATGTTATGAGTTTTCGCACTTTATTCCGCTTGCAAAGCCCACTGCTCTTCGCACACATGGTAATGAGGTTAGTAGGCTTTGGCATGAAATATTTGGTCATCTAAATTATAATTATTTGCTGCTGCTGTCAAATAAATCCATGGTAGATGGGCTTCCACAACTCCGTTCCTCGAAGGGAATATGCACTGGTTGCATTATTGGGAAGCACCCCGAGCACAGATTCGACCGCGGCAAGGCTAGCAGAGCCTCTACTATTTTGGGATTGATCCATTCTGATATCAGTGGTCCGCTGCCCCATATGTCATTAAATGGTTCAAGGTATGTTTTGACATTTATTGACGATTTTTCCCGCTTTACATGGGTATTCTTTCTCAAAAACAAGTCAGAAGTGCTTGGAAAATTCAAGGATTTTAAGGCTTCTGTTGAGACCACCACTGAGAGAAAGATCAAAGCTCTTAGATCTGATAATGGTGGGGAATATATCAAGTCCGAGTTGCTGCAACTTTGTGCCCAAAGCGGAATCAAGATCCAACATACAGCTCCCTACACACCCCAGCAGAACGGTGTAGCGGAAAGGAAAAACCGGTCACTGAAAGAGATGGCTACATGCATGATTGAATCGAAAGGTTTGGCTGCAAATCTTTGGACTGAAGAAATCAATGTTGCTGCATATATACAGAACCGTGTTCCACATTCATCCGTGAAAGGTATGACTCCTTTCGAAGCATTCTTTGGTCACAAACCGGATGTGTCAAATTTGAGAGTTTTTGGCTCTACTGCATGGGATAGAATTCCTTCTGAGAAGAGACGAGCTTTGGATCCACAAAGTATCGAGTGCATATTGATAGGACATGGGGAAGAATCAAAAGCATATAAACTCATGGATATCATATCTAAAAAGATATTCATAGAGCGCAGTGTGCAGTTTGAAGAACCGCTTCAAGAATTGCAACTAGTCGAGGAGAAAACTGTCGATTCACCGCCTTCACCAGAAGAAGATTCGAGCAGCGATAATGAAGGTATGATTTCTGATATTTATGATATTGTAGCAGCATATGATGATAATGACATATCAGGTTCGGAATCCGACCATTATGATCCCCCTCAGTTACCAAAGTGGGCCCAAAACACTCTACAATCTGCTGGTTCGAATCTTGGAAATCCTGCTGATCCGAGACGAACAAGAGGAGACTTTCAAAGAGCAGGTATGGCTCTTTCTATTGCTGATCCATTTCTTCCTAAGATTTGTTATTTGATGGCTGGTTCAGATCCTACATCATACTATTCATCCCATCGAGATCCGAGATGGAAAAGTGCCATGGATGAAGAGTACAGTTCTCTTCAAAAGAACAATACATGGGAGCTAGTTTCCCTTCCACCTGGAAGAAAATTAGTGAAGTGTAAATGGGTCTACCGTACTAAAGGTGCTTCTGATGGCACTATCAGAAAATACAAAGCAAGGTTGGTGGCAAAAGGTTTTTCCCAAGTCCAAGGAGTGGACTACACAGAGACCTTTGCACCGGTTGCAACGATGGATTCCATCCGCCTTGTTTTAGCTATTGCCGCATCCAAGCACTGGGAAGTGCACCACATGGATGTGAAGAGTGCATTTTTACATGGAGACCTTGCTGAAGAGGTCTATATGCAGAAGCTAGAGGGTTATACATCAGATCCATCATTGGTTTGTAGATTGAAGAAGTCTTTGTACGGGTTAAAACAGGCCCCAAGAGCTTGGTACGCAAAGATGGACTCCTTCCTTCTTTCTCAGAATTTCCAAAGATGCAAATCTGATCCGAATGTGTATCTTCAGCGAGTTAAAGGTAATTTGTTGGTTATTGTACTTTATGTTGATGATCTGCTTATTACTGGTAGCACACTTACTTCAACAAACAAGCTAAAATCTGCCTTAAATCTAGCTTTTGACATGAGCAATTTGGGCTTGCTGAGTCACTTTTTGGGCTTGGAGATAGCTCAAAATTTTGATGGGATCACTATATCTCAGCAAAAATATGCTTCCGACCTGTTATTGAAGTTTAATATGGCTGAATGTAAGGCAGCCCCATTCCCATTCCTCTCAGGAATCAGTCTTGAGGAGGGAGATTCCACACCGCTTGCAGATTGCAGTATGTATCGACAGTTGATTGGTTCACTACTTTATTTGACACACTCACGGCCTGATATCTCATATGCCGTGAGTGCCGTGTCAAGATATATGCAGCAGCCACATGAGCTTCATTGGCGAGCAGCCAAGCGGATCTTGCAGTATGTGCAAGGTACGAGACAGTTTGGCATACATTATGCTGCAGATTCTGAGCTAGATTTCATTGGTTTTACTGATTCAGATTGGGCAGGTGATAGCATTGATCGGAAGTCCACTTCCGGTTATGTTTTCATGATTGTTCATGGTGCTATTTGCTGGTCCAGAAAAAAGCAAGCAGCCATTGCACTTTCTTCAGCAGAGGCAGAGTATCGAGGGGCAGTCAATGCCTGCATTCAGGCAGTTTGGTTGCAGGGTATTCTTTCCGAGTTTGGTTTTGGTGGCACTACTTCGACTGTCCTATTTTCTGACAATCAAAGTGCTATAAAGATCTCCACAGATCCAGTTCAGCGGCAGAGGACCAAACACATTGAGATTCATATGCATTACATTCGACAGTTGGTGCATGACCGCACCATCATTCTGCAATATTGCCCTACTGATGAGCAAATTGCAGACATCTTCACCAAGAGCTTCACTGAGAAGAAGTTCTCTTACCTCCGTTCACTGTTGGGGGTGAGTTCCATCATGGTGGAGACAGATTGATTCATTATTATGCTTTAGCTTGAGGGGGGGCTTTCTTCCCACTAGGTTTTCCCTCTTTCCTCACTTAGTTTATTTTCAGCATTTTTTGGATTATTGTATTGGGGTGACCTTTGGTCTTAGTTACCAGGGCCCCACATTATTTTTGTTGGCACGTCATAGTCTAGCTTGAGGGGGGGTGTTCGGATATCCACATCATCTTTTTCAGGATCTTGCATGCAAATTAGGGTTTGCATGCAGAATCTAGGGTTTGCATGCACCTGCATGCACTGGCATGCATCCCAGTCACTAGTTTGATGCCTCCAGCACCTTATCCACCTCATTCTAGCACCCGGGAGCCACCTACCACAGAGTTTTAGCCCTCCTAGGCTGAAAGGCGCCCACTTCTCACCTACTGCCAGAGAAGGGCGCACTTGTTCACCTACCACTGCAGTTCCACTTCAGTTACATTCAGTTAGCTCCGATTCTCCCTGATTTGAGGCTAGTTTCACTCCCGACTGACTGTATCACTTCCGTTGGACCTCCAGTTTGATTAGGTGACTTGTTCTGACTTCAGTTAGCCTCCCATGCGCCCCCACTGAGCCTCCTGATCCTTAATCAGTGCTACACACTTCAGTTACACTTATTACACTCAGTTAGACTCAGATTGACACCTGGATGACTGGTTGTTGTGCATTGATGAGCACCACCGATTGATTGATGAGGACTCCTAGATAGAGTCAAGCTACTCCATTCAGTGTTTTGAATGACCTCCTTAGGCAATTCGAATTGCTCTGTCATTGTGACAGTTTGTATCGTAATTCATTCACCCTTTCTGGGATAGAGAGCACTGCTGCATGTTTTGCACAGTTTTGCACCATATTTTCTATGTTCATATGTTGTGATTGATTTACTTGTTCATTAGATCTGCTGTGACTAATTTTACAAGTTCCACCTATGGAGTCAATTTTGAAACTTGTAATGAGATCTGAAATGCTCACTCTAGGATGTATTTTTGGGATCTAATCAAGTTCTTGTCTCAAATGAAGATAGATCGAAAATTGCTTTCAACACCAAATGGAGCAATTCATGTGTAATGGATATAGCTTTCATAAGCCTTATAAATCAAAATGTACTTGTCTATATGGACAATATTGAAATTAAAGCTATTTTTAATATATGTAGAAAATATGGGATCACACTACATCCCAATAAAACCATTTTTTTTATTGCATAAGGAAAATTACTTAGGCATATCATATCAAAATACATGATATTGGTATATTAAAAAAGAATAAAACCTATAACATTCTATCCCATTGCCACACAACAAGGCATTGATGTAATCATTCTTTGGGATGATCAATTTCATAAGGTGTTCTGGATTTGACTTCATTGAAATCCTCAAACCCTTATAAAAGATGATTAAGAAGGATGCATGATTTTATAAAGTAAGGTTGAGAAATCAAGACAACTATTGCTACCGCTCCATCCTTAAACAAATTAATCCAAACTTTGATTATTATTTTTACCTCTATGATAAAAGGAGTGAATGCCCAATATCATTTATGAGCATGAGAATACAAGATGTTAAATTAAACTATATTTAATGATTAAAAAACAAATCTAAGTAAGCTATGCATTTGCAATATCTAATCACTCCCTTTTGTCACACTCACTGTAGGTAAAAGGAGTGATTTTCCAATGTCATTTATTAGCAGAAAGATTACACGATGTTGAATTAAACTAAGCTAGTGATTAAAAACACATGAATAAGTTATGCCCCTCTCTTTTGTCACACTCACTCATAGAGAACTATCTAGTGATTAAAAACACATGAATAAGTTATGCCACTCTCTTTCGTCACACTCACTCATAAAGATGAATTATGAAAGGAGTGACTTTCCAATATCATTTATCATTTATGAGCACATAATTACAAGGTGTTCAATCAAATTACCAAGTGGGCATAAGTCGCACGATGACGATGATGAAGAAGATGATGATGAAGACAATAATGAAGAATGTCTATCTAAGATGATGAAGAATGTGTTTTTTGTCATTATGATGATGATGATGATGACGATGATGTTGGTGGTGATGACAACGACAATGATGATGAAGACGATGATGAAGATGATGGTGGTGATGATGATGATGACGATGATGTTGGTTGTGATGACAACGACAATGATGATGAAGACGAAGATGATTATGATGATGATGATCAAGATGGGGACGATGATGATGATGATGATGTTGGTGGTGATGACAATGAAAATGATGAAGATGATGATGATGGTGATGATGACGATCATGAAGATGATGATGATGACGATGATGATGATGATGATGAAGAAGATGATGATGAAGACAATGATGAAGAATTTCTATCTAAGATGATGAAGAATGTGTTTTTCGTCATTATGATGATGATGACGATGATGATGACGATGATGATGACGACGATGATGATGATGACAATGATGATGATCATGATGAATGTGATGATGATGATGATGACGATGACGATGATGAATATTATGGTGATGATGATGATGATGACGATGATGTTGGTGGTGATGAAAACGAGAATGATGGTACTCCCCTTCGAAATCTTTTTTGGAGTCTGGATCACAAATGCGACGTAAATTGAGCTTTGACGCCAATATAGGAAGATATTCACTAATGTACATCATCTTTTGGTATACCATATATCCTTCCATCATAGAACCCTCAGCATATGCTCATTGTCTGAACAAACCCTTCATAAATTTCAAGTGCCTCTCAACCATCCACATGGACCTTGAGTGCGTAGGTCCACACAGTTCAATCTCCTCAACTTGGTGTATGAGGTAGTGTTCCTGTGCATTGAAAAATGCTGAAGGTAGATGCTTCTACATTTCACACATGAGACGAGGAATTTCTCTCCTCCAATACTTTATGTCTTCTTTATGGAATTCTTTAGATGACAACCATCTACAAGTGATCACATGACAACCCAATCAAGAGATTAAAGAAAAAAGTCATTATATTACGTAACATGAAGTAGATAATGAAAATCAAATTAAGAATAAGTTCTATGTTGAATTAAACAAACAGTCAGCACATGGAAAAATCACCACTTACCTCATGTATTTCCCGAGACTATATATTATTTGCTTGACATTGTTGTCGAAGTTGTCCGGGATAGAGAGAGGTAGAACATACTGTAACAATAATATAGAAATAGTTTCAGTATATCGAATAAGAGTACTAGAAAAATAAAAATAATAATTATTAAATGCATACCATTTTAATTATTACCTTCATGAAGACATGCCAATCGTGCGTTTTCACCCTCGCGAAATCACCTTTCTTTGTTATGATATTCTTCATGTTTGCACAAAATCCGGTGGGAAATTTAATTTTTCGAATGACTTCTTTTACGACATTACTTTGTTGGTCCATTAACATCCATGGAAGTGAGTTTATATTAATTTTCTCTCCATTGCTATGAAATTGAATGACATATTTCATTGCATGGTTGTTATCTTGAATGTCTTTGCAAATTTTGACAATTTTTTCTTTGTCACTCCTTCCATCCAATATTCGCCATAATGTTTCAGTCACATTCTTTCCGATATGCATTGTATCAAATAGATGAGCAATTTGTAGGTGCTCATAGTAGGGCAACCTACTAAATTGTCTAGGATAACTTTTCATTCCTCGTGGAAGCCCATTAATCCCTTCATGATGATCACATGAACAACAATGATGAAATTAAATATTAAATCAATGTCACTTACAGTAAACAGCACACAATATAATAAAATACAATATCATCATATATATACAATGATTGATTATACGTACCTTGACGATTTCTATTATATTGCAACTTCCATAGCTGAGGTGTCATTCTCTTTGGTTTTAATGCAGTCTCTTACTTGCCATTGAAAATATGATTTTCGGTAGTTCGATACCTGTGATTATTGGAGAGGAAGTGCCTATACTCATCAAACACCTCCTTTACTAAGCTTTTTGAACGACGAGATTTGATCTTAGGACCACAAACTGGACATGCAAATTTCCCCTTTGTCCGAAGACCTAAATAAAAAGATGGAATATCAATATTGTCTATTATAATTATATAAAAATGACTGGATATTTATTTAGAAAAACATGCATGCGTATTATATTAACTAGTAGTTTGTAAAATTAAATGCAACTAAAGTGGAACTTATAATTACATACCACAGAAATGGGTTAACCCTGGGGCATCATGTATTGTCCATACATGCATTGCATGGAATTGGAATTGCCTTTGTCGTATTGGTCTAGATAAGTCATACATAGTGATGCCATTCCATAATTCAGTAGCTCGTCAATAAGAGGTTCGATATATACATTCATATATTTGACTTGGTACTTACCTGATTGATTTGAACATATAAAATAAATATTATGATTATGAGACGTAGCATTTAGATATATAAACCATATTTCACAATAGAAAAACTTTAAATATATATATAACATTATGAGACAAAAAACGACAAATGAGAATATACCACTGCAATAAAAAAAAACTGCAGTGTTCGTACCTGGAATAATCATCGACAACATTATGTGCTCCCTCTTTATTGTCAACCATGGAGGAATGTTGTTGTTGATAACAAAAATAGGCCACACCGAGTAAACAGATCTCATCTCTGCAAAAGGATTGACACCATCTGCTACCAAAGAAATTCTAAGATTACGAGGTTCGTCTTTAAAGTGAGGCCATTTTTCCTCCATATCTCTAAATGCAGACCCATCTGCAGGCAGCCGAATAATGTCGTCTTGAATTATGTTCCGTGCATGGTAATCCATAAACTGCGCTATGTTTTTGCACTTGAACAGTCGTTGCAAACAGGGAATAATGGGAATATAACGTAGAACCTTGCGAGGCACCTTTTTAGTTACTTGATTTGTGCGATATCTACTGATATGACATTCAGGACATTCTGTTGCAAATTCATGCTGGTTGTAATAAAGAGCATGATCATCGGGGCATGCATGAATTGCTTCATACTGCATTCCAATTTCTTTCATGATGGCAGATAAATCTCGATATGTGCGAGGTAAAATATTTGATGGTGGTAACAAATATTCCCCTATCATGCTACAACAAATTAAAATAAAAATCTAGTTAATATAATATAGAAATAATATTAATGAAACAAATTTCATCCGTAGTAATTTGACTTATATATGAATTAACAATAAAATACATGACAATCATATATATTTTGTGATGGAATATTGTTAACACCCAAAAAGTGTTCACTACCTCATCTACCCCATTACATGGCTCATTTGTCCATTTTCCTACCATATTTCCCTTAAAAACCCTAAAAATCCCACTAAAAATCCTCCAAAAGGCCTAAAATGCCTCCAAAAGGCCACAAAACCATCAAAAAAGCCTCAAAAAGGCTAAAAAACCCCCTTTTCCTCCAAAAATAGCAAAATCCCTCTAAAAAGGGAATAAAAAATATAAAATAATGAGGAAAAGGAGAAAAAAAAAAACCCTATACAGCTTCCTTAAACCATATGGTTCCCAAAACCATGGGTCAGCACTCCACCACCAAAAAACTATAAATAGGTGATGGAGATCCCTTATTTCACATCCACAATCAAGCATACCCTTACTCTGCCAAAATCTCTCTTGAAACCCTAGCTCACCAATGAGCCACTTTCACCTTGAGAGCCCCTTTTGGCCCATTTCCACCATTGGAGAAAGAGAAGGAGCACATTGGAGCTTGGAGCAACCCTCTTGGACATTGCAAGAGCTTCATCAACCTCCACATTGGAGGTAATACAAAACCATTATTTATATTTTGTTCTTTATGTTTCATGCATGTGTTTTAGACTAGTTTACATTTCTGTTTTAGCTTAATAGTTTACATTTACTGAACTGCTACTCAGGAGTCCATTCTCCTTAGTAGGTGCTCATTTGCACAAGCTAGGGGTAAAACCCTAGCTACAGTTTTGGAGACACCCCCTAAGTTTGAATTTCTGGTTACAATTTTTAAATCTTTTTTCTGTTTGGCTGTCCCTTTCGGCCGCCGTCTACCGCGTTTTTTCCCCCAACAGTCGCGTCCCGACCGCATCTTTCAGGCACTTACCTGCAACCTAACCGCGGCTCTCAGACTGTTTCCGGCGACCTGCTGGCGGCTTTCAGTCTGTTACCTACGATTCGGCTGCGGCTATTAGCCTGTTTGATCCAGTCTAACTGTGGCTATTTGCCTGTTTTCGGCGTCCCGCCTGCAGCTTTCAGCCAGTTTCCCGCAACCCGTCGGCGCCTTTCGGCGTCTTTCCTACGTCCCGCCTGCGGCTTTCGGCCAGTTTCCTGCAACCCGCCTGCGCCTTTCGGCGTCTTTCCTGCGTCCCGCCTGCGGATTTCGGCCAGTTTCCCGCAACCCGCCGGTGCCTTTCGGCGTCTTTCCTGCGTCCCACCTGCGGCTTTCGGCCCGTTTCCCGCAACCCGCCGGCGCCTTTCGGCGTCTTTCCCGCGTCCTGACTATGACTTTCAACCCCTTTGCTGCGTCTCGACTACGTTTGTCTGCCAAAAACCTGCGTCCTGTCCACGCCTGTTTCCCTCAAACCCGCGGTCCGACTGCTCAGTTTCGCCACAAACCCGCGGTCTTATTTCTACATTTTTTACAGTTTCTAGCCCAGAACTTTGCTGCACTATTTTCTGCACCAACACAGCCCTCTGTCCTACTGCAGCCACCCTTCCTTACAGCATTTTTCTGCAGTTTTTATTTCTGTTTCATTTACAGAATCGTTTTTACATTTTCAGCATTTTACATTGGAAAAAGAAAATTGTGCATTTTAAAAGTTCATTTCTGTATTGTTATTGCTAGATAGAAAGTTGCCCTCCCTAGTGGCACTTTCTACTTGGGTTCATCATCATCTCACGAGCACACACTCTGTCACATAATTCAAGTGAGCCTTAAAAAACTATCTAACTCAACCAATATTCTAACCCCACTTGGGGAACACAAAAGAATCTTTGTAGTTAGGTAGGATCGGGGGGATAGGCTTCCAATAACACCCCTCGGTTACTTACACTAGAGACATAGTTGTTGTCCAAATAGGGAACCAAAATCCCCTAGTACTTTTTGGCACGGTCACAACCAGTTTACCAGAGGGCCTCTCCCCTAGGAGGGTTGAAGTCGCGAGACTGGTTCCGGAGGCCTGAGTGGAATACCGCACTCCATTCAGTAACCGAAGGGATACCTTTCACAATTCTCGGGATATCCCTGTATTGGGGTATTGCGGTAAAAGGACCAAACGGCAGATTCACCTTTCTGGACGTGTCATGAACGGGGTATCTTAGTTGCCATTCTTCTAGGATTGACTACCCGGTGTCCCTCCCGGTAGGGGGACATCTTAGCCACTTGGATTTCCTATTCATATTGTCTGACTTGGATTTCATCACCTTGCAGAGGATATGTCTAGTTGAGTCAGAACACCTTTTAGTTAGGTGTTTGCATGCTCCCTTACCTCCCTTTGGTCTAGTGAGTTCACCATTTTTTATTTTTAGGAAACCTGCTGCTTGTTGGTATTCTGACCATTTTGTTGGTACTCCACCTATTATAGCATAGCTGTTACAGTGGGTGTTTTGAGTTGGTTGTTGGCCTGAGTGCCTTGTTTTTGAGCTCTCCTTCTGCACACTCGGTTGCATTAGGGTTTTTGAGCTGTTTTTTACTCACCTCAACCCACAGAGATTCGACACCATCTATCACCATTGAGTCCCCGAGACATTCTCGGTGCCTCGGGGGTGAGCCCCCACAGCACGGTTCACTTGACACCACACATCATCGCAACAGATCATCATCACTTGATACCACTTATCACAGATCTAGAGCCTTATCACTTGACTCCACTCGTCAACAGCATAGGACTCCGTCACCAGATATTGATGCCCCTTACTTTACCTCTGATTCTGAAGAAGAGTCTGAGAACCCTATTTACACTGCCCCTACTAGCCCCATGGTTGGCGCGACTTCCACTCCTTTCGTTGTAGGGACCATTGGTGGCACATCCACCACTACACCAGCTACCACACCTGCTCTGGGAATACCCTCGATGGGGGCCACATCCACCATCCCGGTCACCATTCCCATTACCGTAGCTGGCATACATACCACCACTCCACCAGTGACTCACACTACCCATGGTGGTCCAGGCCCATCCTATACTACCTTAGTTCCCCCACTTGGGGGCAACATTCCCAACCCTGCCCCTCTACTTGGGGGCATGGACCCCAACTTGGTCCAACGCACTCCTGTGTCACATCCTTCTTCCAGTCTGCCATTCATGGCTAGCCTCAACCTACCTGACCTAGCCAGACTGACCAACGACCCTATCCGACACGACCCTGCATGGCCTCATATGCCCACCAAGCTCCCCTCAGACATCCCTAAGTTCGAGGGCAAGGCAGGTGAGGACCCACAAAACCATATCATGTCCTTCCATCTATGGTGTTCCTCCAACTCCATCGTGGATGACTCTATTCGCCTCCGTCTGTTACAGCGCACCTTCACTGGTTCTGCAGCCAAGTGGTATATCGAGCAACCCCACGGGACCCATGCCACCTTTACTTCCCTGGCCTCGACCTTCCTGCAGTTCTTCCAGTTACCTGTCCGCTATGACGCGGGCGTTGAGATACTCCTATCTTGCAGACAAAACACGGCTACCCATATCACGGACCACATTCATGAGTGGCGTAGACGCCGTAGCTTATGCAAGATCAAATTAGACGACTGTATCTTCCTAGATTGGTTCCTCAAGTCCCTTCTTCCTGTTATTGCTAAGGATGTCGCTTCCGAAAGACCCCAGTCTGAAGAAGAGGCCATCCTTAAGGCCCAACAGTTCGACCTCATTTACGCCCAGTCGGGTTACCTCTATACCATTATACCTGATGCCCCTCATGGCGAGTCCTCCCATCACGATGCACCGGGGGCATCCCACGCTGCAGATGGCATCATTAGTCGTGTTTCTTCGCATCCCCAACCCTTTTCCATAGCACTTCCTACCCCGGGCCCCGACCTTTCGCGGGCCACCTCACAGTCTGGGGCCACCAACTCATATGCTCCTATGACACATCACCATCATTCCCATGGACCCAGCTGTCCACCTCAGTGCTTCGGTCATGCGCCCCCTGCTTATAACCCCCCGGTCGTACCTCAGCCTTATTACCACCAGCAGGCTGCACCAGCTCCTGCGCCTTCTCAGGCCCAACCCACTTATTACCACCAGCAGGCTGCACCAGCTCCTGCGCCTTCCCAAGCCCAACCAGCTTATTACCCGCCACAGGCAGCCCCTGCGGCAAACCCACAACCTGCTCCGCAGACGTATCAGCAACCTCCTCAAGGTCCCGCACCTGCGCAGCCTCCACCTACATATCACCCACCGCAGCCTGCTCCTGCACCTGCACAACCTCAAAACCCACCTGCTGCTCAAGGGCAAGTTTACGCCCAAAACAACCCGCAGCAAAACCAGAACAGCCAACGCAACCAGGGCCAACAAAATCACGGCAAGGGCCGTAATCATGGGAACAACCAACCTACAGACCAAGGCGGTCAACTGGCTAATCCCCCAGACAACAACAACGCGGCCCCCGCTAACCAAAACCCTGATCTCCCACCCAAGCAGGCTAAAAACCCTAATTTGAGAACAAACCATCCTTGTTCTATCTACGGGGTCTATGGCCACTACACACATACTTTCCCACATTTGGAGTGAGCTTTGCAACTTTGGGTTGATGATGCCCATCGCCAAGGACATGCAGCTCCTCAAGCGCAGCCCAACCCCCCACAACCTCAGCAGCCGCCTTTGGTGCTGCAAAACCCCTTACCAACCTAAGGTGTGGTGAACACTCAGCCATTAGCCCCCCCTCAAGCCAACGCGCAACCCCAACAACAAAAGATCACATACGCCGCTCCTGATCAACCCATGTTTGACTCAGGTACCCACCATTTGTTGATGATATCTTCCGCTGATGTCAACCTCCAGACCCATAGGAACCAATATGGCTCCACCTCTGAAGCCCTTCCCGCTGATAAAACCACTAACGCTCATCCCACTGATCAATCGTTACGTATCCCTCCCCCTCCGGTAGATGGCGCTTCCAAAGCAGCTCGTTTCCCACTTCGCCGTATCAACAACAACCCCAATGCGCACGCTGCGTCAAACTACAACATTGTAGACGACCTAGCCCAATCTCCCGCAGCCATGTCGGCATTAGAAGTCTTGAAGAACTGCCCTTCCCAGCGCAAGACTTTACTCTCAGCCATTGGGGCTATTGACCCAAATGATTCGAATTTGATGGCATTTGATTTGGACCAGTCCAAACCACGCCTGCCTTCCACCTTAGCATTCCAAGTTTCTGTTTCCGTTCAGAATCTTGTCATCCATCGATGCATCATCGATGAGGGTGCCTCCACATGCGTTATGTCTACATTCGTATGGCAGAAGTTGGGATCCCCTACCCTCCAGCAGTCCACCACTGCGTTACGCGCCTACGACGGTCGTTCGGCTCAGCCCCAAGGTCTCCTAGCCAATGTCCCTGTCCAGTTAGGTGGTAAAACCGTCCTCATCGATATCGAGGTCATCAACGCCCAGCTTGATTACAACCTCTTACTCGGTCGTAGCTACATGTATGCTATGCGGGCGGTCACTTCCTCTGTCTTTCGTACCATGATGTTCCCCCATGATGGACGCGTGGTTAAGATCGACCAACTCACGTACTATGATCCAAATGCTCCCGCTGCACCCGAAAATGTTCTCCCCATGGTGGAACAACCGGTCAGTAGTGCTGCTACCTCATCTGTTTCCTCTACGGGACCTGGGGTTTACTCGGACGCGCCAATGACCTCCACCTTTCAATCTATTCCTCCCCCGTCATCTACACTCGAAGTGTCTGACTTATGTACCCTATCCCACGATAACCAAACACCTACTAATCAGCCACCCTTGTTGCCTAAACCACCACTGGTACCTAGCCACATTGGTGTTACACCTATCCATACAATCCCCTTCCTAGTCCCTCCATCGGGAGTAGTAAGCGCCCCGGTTATGGCTACCCTTAGCCTCCCTGGGCTAACCTTGGGATTACCCGTCTGGTATCTTTCGCCTCCCGTTCCCCCGCCGACACCAAGCGTCGTCCTCCAACCAGTGCAACCCATGGCTACTACCACTCAGCCACCCCCCGGTGTCTCTACCCCTTCGTCCTCCATGAATCCTCCTCCTACTCCCAAACCCACTGGGGGCAGAGGTCCCCAACCTTACACTGCTGTACCCCCTCCCAAGACAGTCAAAAACCCCCTAGTATTTCGTGCTCCTCCCAAATGCTCATTGTGCGACGAGTTAGGCCATGCGACTCATCAGTGTCCACAGTTACCAGCATTACAGAAGCACATGTAGATGCTCGACGACGACCCCAACATCCCAGTTGTCGAACTAAACCCCACCCCCAAGCCTAAAGATAAATCCCTGCGTACTAATCACCCCTGTGCTATATGCGGTGTTTACGGGAACTACTCACATCATTGTCCCGATCTCCTAGATTACAGAGCGGCTCTCTATGAGATGAACAATCTGGATCTTGAGATGGCACCAACCACTATTGAGGAGATTCACCCCCCGATCTCACCCCCATCCGGGGAGGTCAACACCATTTACATGATCTCTTCCACTACCATTCCCACGTCAACCGATTTGACGGCCCAAACTTTCCGTACTGATGAGGAGATTCTTGAGGCACTCACTGCCCCGGAGTATCCCTGGGATGGCATGCACCATCGTTCGTATTTCCTCCCAAAAGCATCTTCCTCTAGCACCGCTACCCAATTTGCGGTTGAATCCAAATATTTCCTTCCCACCAAGGTCGACTGGTTCAAGGACCCTATTCCTACTCCTGACGCCTTCGAGGAAGGTAACATGGCTAACATCTCACTTGTCATCCAAATTGATATCGCTGCCCCAGGGAGTGCCCCTGAACTCATCACTTTAGGAGCCTTCTGCAGTAAGCAAGAGATTGAGGAATACACTAACCTCTTCATAGAGTTCTGTGATGTCTTTTCCTGGTCCTATACCGAAATGCCCGGTCTTGACCCCGCCATCATAGAGCACCACCTTGGCACCTCTGAGTCAACGGGCATAATAGATTCCCTCGACCCTGGGATAGGGGGCATGATCAATCATTTTGAACCTTCCCCATCACATCTATCTCAGCACGTCAATGAACCCATTGTTCAAACCCACACATATGTGATCCATAATCACAAACCCCATGCACATAGCATGGGGGCAAGTCATTAACCCTGCTCACTTTTTCACACTTGTGATCTCAACCATTTTTGAGGTCACATATCACTTGTATATTTGATTTTATACACCTAGTTATTTCCTTTGACCATTCCGGAGTCCTTATGACCTCCGTTTTTAGCACCATTTGCACCGCCGAATTCATATTTCCGCGCTCGTGATGATGCTTGAGATCATTTCTCGCTCTCACCAAGACCAATATCAACATTGTGTCCCGACACCCTGTCGCCCAGGTTTGCGTGCCACTTCGGCTGCTCTCCATTTTTCGCATATTTTATATCATTGGATTCATTTTTTCGAGCCGGTGATGATGCTTGAGATCATTTCTCGCTCTCACCCCCAGATTTTTTGGGTCTTTTTCCAAAACGCCCCCGTCGCCTCGGTTTGCGTGCCACATCGGCCGTTATCCATTTTCGACACTCTTTATATCGCCGGATTCATTTTTCCAAGCTCGTGATGATGCTTGAGATCATTTCTCGCTCTCACCTGCTACAGTTTCAACATTGTGTCCCAACACTTTGCTGCCTCGGTTTGCGCGCCACATCGGCCGCCATCGGATTGTTCCACACTTTTACATGAGCCCTCCACTCCTGTCACACTGCAAATGTTTCGTTATTTTGCCACCATTTCATTCTCCCCCGCAAGGAGGCCCACCAGTGTTCCCCCCTACCCTCGTTCTTGGCCATCTTCAATGTCCCTTGATTGAACACTTCCTCCTTGCCTGGCCATTCCTTTTGTTTGGTATAATTTTATCCCTTTTTTCGGGCCGGACAAGTCCTTTACGAAAAAGGCACTTAGGGAGTTTCTGTTAAGCTCTTTTCTGACTCCTAAAACAATGAAAAGATCGCCGAGCAATCTTGCTTCCTTTCATGCTCGTTAAACTACCTGAAAGGGCGTCTATATGGTATAAGTTTACCCCTTTTCCGGACCTGGTAGACTAATTATGAAAAAGGAATACTCTATTCACACCGGCTAGAAGAGTTCTTCATTGTATCCTTTTATGCTTCTTTGGGCCTTGGAGACTAAATATACGAAAAAGAAACCCCCTGGAGTCTTCTGATTTGCTTTCAGACTCTCTAAAATTGAAAGCAACCACGAGCACGAACTGTCCTGGGCTCGTAAAATCCACACGACAGTATCATTCCATTACTTCAGAGTCTTCTTATTGCTTTCAGACTCCTTAAAATTGAAAGCAACCACGAGCATGAACTATCCTGGGCTCGTTTCAATCCACATGACAGTGCCATTTTTCACACACTTCTTCTAGTTCCTTAACCCATGAAGAAGTCATCCCGTGCCTCCCGGCACTATGATCAATCATCTCGGCAGCACCCCCAATCAGGTCGCCTTTGTTCAGAGTATTCTGCAGTCTCCTGCCATTTTACCCCAGCTTGAGTCTCCCTCAGCCCAGTCACCATCCCAGATCCAATACAACTATGATCCCTTTCCCATCACTCAGTTTCATATGATTCCCGATCATCCCCATTATCATACTCTGAACAAAGGAAGTTTGAGTCCACCCACTCTACTTGCCCAATTGTCCCCCCAGTTTGTCAGTCCTACCATCAGTACTACCACATTTCGGTTCTCCACCTCGCGCTCCTGTCAAGGAAACATCATTACCTTGATAGTTGCAGGTCTCCCTCTGTCGACGACAGCTCCTCTATTCCAGAGGATAGGCCCAGAGGTCCCTGCGCCTTGGACCCATCACCATCTGTGATGAGTGCCTACGGACCATTTTGAGAGGAGTCATCATTGCCTCTCCGAATGGTTATCCACATCATCTTTTTCAGGATCTTGCATGCACTTAGGGTTTGCATGCAAAATCTAGGGTTTGCATGCACCTGCATGCACTTGCATGCATCCCAGTCACCAATTTGATGCCTCCAGCACCTTATCCACCTTATTCTAGCACCTGGGAGCCACTTACTACAGATTTTTAGCCCTCCTAAGCTGAAAGGCGCCCACTTCTCACCTACTGCCAGAGAAGGGCGCACTTGTTCACCTACCACTGCAGTTCCACTTCAGTTACACTCAGTTAGCTCCGATTCTCCCTGATTTGAGGCTAGTTTCACTCCCGACTGACTGTTTCACTTCCGTTGGACCTCCAGATTGACTAGATGACTTGTTCTGACTTCAGTTAGCCTCCCATGCGTCCCCCACTGAGCCTCCTTCCCTTAATCAGTGCTACACACTTCAGTTACACTTGTTACACTCAGTTAGACTCAGATTGACACCTGGATGACTGGTTCTTGTGCATTGATGACCACTACTGATTGATGATGAGGACTCCTAGTTGGAGTCAAGCTACTCCATTCAGTGATTGGAATGACCTACTTAGGCAATTCGAATTGCTTAGTCATTGTGACAGTTTGTATTGTAATTCATTCACCCTTTCTGGGATAGAGAGCACTGCTGCATGTTTTGCACAGTTTTGCACCATATTTTCTATGTTCATCTGTTGTGATTGATTTACTTGTTCATTAGATCTGTTGTGACTAATTTTACATGGCATCAGAGCCATGACAGGGACAAGATTTCTTTTCTACAGATGTTCTACATGAAGAGAGAGCAATCTTTGCTCACCAATATATTTTAGCAGCGGCATGCAAAATCTCATGTGCATTCGCTCATGTGCATGCAAGGCCGAAAACATAGTGTTTGTTTGTGTGTGATTTGCAGGTTTCTTACTTCCTCCATGTGCATTCGCTAATGCAAAGATGGAGACTTCTTCTTCACAAAATATTCTTACTCCATTCAACTATGATGAATGGAAACCAAAGATGATTGCATTCTTGAAGAGACAATGTCTTTTTGATATGTGCATTGGTAATACAAGAGATTTTGATTCCGATGAAGAGGAGAATGATTGGCTCAATGATTGTGACAGAGATTTTGGAACAATGTATCTTGCTATGTCTCCTTGTATGCTCTACCTCAGTAATACTGCTGAAAATCCAAGTGATCTATGGGTCCAACTTGACAGAGAATTTGGAAAGCAGGAAGAAGAGGATCATGCTAGCCTTTTGGAGAACAAGCCCAGTGAGATCTCCTTATGTGTTCTTTCCGATCATGTGTTGGCCTCAACAATTGTTCAAGATGAAGAAGAAATTGTAGATCAAACACTCATTCTCTCAAAGTCTTCTATTTCGAATTCTGAGCAAGATAAACAAGCTCATACTCTAGATTCCGAAGAGGTTCTTGAATCCTCTCTTTCACATGAGTTTGTCGGCATGCGGAATAATGATCTACTTGATGTTTTGGAGGTAAAATATGATTTTGGAGGAGAAGCATTCGCCCTCCTTGATTGCATGCCTTCTATAAACTTATGTTCTATCATTTGCCAAGTTTCTCAGAGTTTTAATGAAGATGAAGAGCACTACCATTCGCTTGAGTTCAATTCTCATGCACTTTTTGCTGATTTTGGTTTTGATCTCACCCTTGTTGGTTCAAAGGAGATCTCAAGAAACCATTCATCTATTTTTGGAGCTGATTTAACTTCTATTGATAAGAAGTTCAAGGTTCAAGATCTATTTTATCCGATTGGAGCTATTCCTACCTCACTTGGTTCGAATCACAGGTTCCAGGATCATCCTCATATTTTCAGATTTGTTCTCACCATTTTCGGTATGAAGAGCAAGTTCATAAAGTCTCCACATTCGCTTGCATCCACTGATGGAGCATTCAAGCACATGTTTTTGGAGTATAATCCATTTACTCCCAAGAGTAAGATACCTCCAGACATATCTATTTGAGTTTGGAGCAGTTAAATCTTTTGGTGTGTTACAGTTCATTTTGAGGGGGGGTATTTTTCCCATGAGGTTTTCCCCATTTCCTCGGTTTATTTACTGTTATTAGTTTGGATTATTATTGTATTGGGGTGACCTTTGGTCTTAGTTACCAGGGCCCCACATTATTTTTTGCACATCATAGTCTAGCTTGAGGGGGGTGTTCGGATATCCACATCATCTTTTTCAGGATCTTGCATGCAATTAGGGTTTGCATGCACCTGCATGCACTTGCATGCATCCCAGTCACCAATTTGATGCCTCCAGCACCTTATCCACCTTATTCTAGCACCCGGGAGCCACTTACTACAGAGTTTTAGCCCTCCTAGGCTGAAAGGCACCCACTTCTCACCTACTGCCAGAGAAGGGCGCACTTGTTCACCTACCACTGCAGTTCCACTTCAGTTACACTCAGTTAGCTCCGATTCTCCCTGATTTGAGGCTAGTTTCACTCCCGACTGACTGTTTCACTTCCGTTGGACCTCCAGATTGACTAGATGACTTGTTCTGGCTTCAGTTAGCCTCCCATGCGTCCCCCACTGAGCCTCCTTCCCTTAATCAGTGCTACACACTTCAGTTACACTTGTTACACTCAGTTAGACTCAGATTGACACCTGGATGACTGGTTCTTGTGCATTGATGACCACTACTGATTGATGATGAGGACTCCTAGTTGGAGTCAAGCTACTCCATTCAGTGATTGGAATGACCTACTTAGGCAATTCGAATTGCTTAGTCATTGTGACAGTTTGTATTGTAATTAATTCACCCTTTCTGGGATAGAGAGCACTGCTGCATGTTTTGCACAGTTTTGCACCATATTTTCTATGTTCATCTGTTGTGATTGATTTACTTGTTCATTAACTCTGTTGTGACTAATTTTACAGTTTCTCACATGCTCGACTTCAGCACCTTGATCGCATTGTTGAGAATCGCGCAGGATTTGCATACCTACCATTATTTGTCGAAGACCCCGGATTTCCCCTGACTCTAGCACATTGGTGAGTCACCTTGGAACACCCAGTTATATGTTCCCGTGGATGTCCGGGCTGCGTTGGCGATTGTATTCGGAAGCCATCCAGTTACATGCTTCCTTGAGTACCCAGTTCAGTCCCAGATCAGTTCCAGTTCAGTGTACCATTGAGAGTATGACCCTTGTCACTCTGGTCCAGCAGCTCATCAGTTCCTTTGGTACCACATTCAGTAGCACTGTTGATTGTTCCAGTGTATCAGTTCTTCAGCTCAGACATGGTCAGCCCAGCAGTATGTCCCAGATTTTGTGTCCCCTCTGGACACTTATGATGTACACAGTGGTTCTCTATGTATCTTACAGGTCCCTCTTTTCGGGCCTCACAGTTCTTTTTATGTATCTTGATACGAGCATGGGTATGCCCACCTCATCCATATATTGAGATTATTCCTCAGTCAGTATTTGAGGTCATGTATATTTCAGGTCCCCATTTTCTGGACCCCATTGTTATTATTATGTTATATCCTGATACGAGCATGGGAATGCCCGCCTTGTCCATATGATCAAATGATTCCTCATCCATTATTGAGTTTATGTACTTTTAGTTCTTGCAGTTGTTCGGGATCGTTGTTCCGGGCTTCAATTTGTTTCTTCTCTTCTCCACATCCCAGGAAACCCATACATGACTTATGATGTCCATCGACCATACGATGAGCTCCTGCCCTCGCACATCAGGGGGCAATCTGTTAACACCCAAAAAGTGTTCACTACCTCATCTACCCCATTACATGGCTCATTTGTCCATTTTCCTACCATATTTCCCTTAAAAACCCTAAAAATCCCACTAAAAAGCCTCCAAAAGGCCTAAAATGCCTCCAAAAGGCCACAAAACCATCAAAAAAGCCTCAAAAAGGCTAAAAAACCCCCTTTTCCTCCAAAAATAGCAAAATCCCTCTAAAAAGGGAATAAAAAATATAAAATAATGAGGAAAAGGAGAAAAAAAAAAAACCCTATACAGCTGCCTTAAACCATATGGTTCCCAAAACCATGGGTCAGCACTCCACCACCAAAAAACTATAAATAGGTGATGGAGATCCCTTATTTCACATCCACAATCAAGCATACCCTTACTCTGCCAAAATCTCTCTTGAAACCCTAGCTCACCATTGAGCCACTTTCACCTTGAGAGCCCCTTTTGGCCCATTTCCACCATTGGAGAAAGAGAAGGAGCACATTGGAGCTTGGAGCAACCCTCTTGGACATTGCAAGAGCTTCATCAACCTCCACATTGGAGGTAATACAAAACCATTATTTATATTTTGTTCTTTATGTTTCATGCATGTGTTTTAGACTAGTTTACATTTCTGTTTTAGCTTAATAGTTTACATTTACTGAACTGCTACTCAGGAGTCCATTCTCCTTAGTAGGTGCTCATTTGCACAAGCTAGGGGTAAAACCCTAGCTACAAATATATTACATACCTTAACATTCGTGTGACTGATATGTTTGAAAGACCATTCATGACCTTCAAGTTCATTACCAACAATATAGCAGAGAGAAGATTTGTCTTGAAGCCGTCATAAAGGGGTTCGTATGCCTTGTCAAGAAGAGGTGTATCATGAATATCATCAAAATGTTCATCATTTTCATGATCATCATCGTCATCCATTCCAACATTAAATGAATCATGGACCAAAGTATTTGTAACATCAACTTCAACTATGTTATCAATATCACCATCTTCTTCAATGTGATCATTAACTTGTTCTCCATTAATATTCATAGCTCCATGTTCCTCCAGTACTTGTTCTGGAAGCACTTGCTCATCCGAACGATATGCTGTAAGATGTCTTTCCTTTATAAATACATGAAACAATCAATAGATAAAAGTTAATATAAGAAATTCAAACACAAAATGTAAACATTTCAAACGCAAAATGTAAAAATTTATGTGATACATTAAAAATTTAACAAAGTTTTTACTGTTGGGATGAAAAGAACAACAACCAATTGTACTGTTTGTCAAAAATAAGAAATATTATAATAATACATAAATTTACAAAAGCAATCAAAATAAAATAAAAAATATAATGCAAAACTTACAATGGATGGTATTCATGTCCCCCCTCGGCATGCCCATGCTCCCTACAATGTTTTGTGGCTGTTGTGATCAAAATTCTTCTCCTCTTAAAGTCCCTGCATTGATTACTTGGACAATAGCATTTACCATCACCCCTTCTTTCAACTCCTTCCCACAATATAGCAAGCAATTGTTGATTTTGTTCATCTGGATCAGGAATATTCGTAGTTGACATTTTCTCATAAAGAGCTTAAATGAAGATAATCGATCTTATAAAATGAAGCTCCACAGTACTTTGCTCACTTGAATAACAAAAACAACGAAAAACAGTCCGTCGAACAAAAAAAACATCCGTAAACCGTCGCTGGTATAGCAAACATGTCGAAATGGTTAGATATTTATAAATTTTAAAAGTCAAAAAGTCAAACCTACGTCGGATATCCAACTATAATAATCTAGTTACCGTTGGAAAAAATCCGTCGTATATCCGACTTCCTCGAGTATGAAATGACGTCGGTTATCCGACATCCAAAGCGTCGGATACCCGAATAGGCATCGGATATTCGCAGAGCCGTAGGATATCCTACGAGCCTCGTCGGATATTCAAAATTACGTCGGATATCCGACGGACGCCTCTCAAAATTTATAAAAAAAAAAACAAAAAAAGTAATTTTGAAAGAAAAATCCGACGACACAGTCCATTTCGTTGGAGGTCGTCGGATTTTGGGTTCAAATCTACTAGTGAGTGATGTACATAATTGATTATCCTACCACAGTCTCACTTTATTTTTTAGATTGTTGTATGGGGTGACCTTTGGTCTCAGTTACGAGGGCCCTACTAGTTTTCAGTTATGTGTTTCCTAATAGTTCGACTTGCGGGGGGGTGTTGGAATATTCTCACCATCATTTGTGTATTTGCATGCATGCATACTGCATGCATCCAGTCATCAGTATGGTAGTATCCCCAACACCTAGAGCTTATTTTCATCCCCTTGGAGACTCTTTTTAGCCCTCAGTATCCCTCATACCTACCTAGTGCGCCTTGTTTTCCTCACCTGGATGACAAATGCACCCTACTACACACTCTTGGAGTCCAACAGTCAGTTCTTGCATTGACTGCTCATTTTAACTGCCTGTAGATTCCAGTTATCTATATCATAGTGCCCCTTGATTTCTGACAGTCTCTCATGTGTCCACCTTGGAGTCTCCTTCCCTAGATTAGTGCCACATGCACCAGTTAGACTCAATTAGACTCATTTGACTAATATTTGACTATTTGTGACTACTACCATTGATTGGGTGTGCCTCCAATGTTGTCCAAGCCACACATTGAGGAGAATTCGAATGAACTTAGGTGCATTTGAATTCATTTGATTGTATTGAGTTTGTATTCAGTTTACAGTGCCATATTATAGCTGATGTATGATTATACTGCAGATTTTACCATTTCTGAGTTAATGTGTGAATAATGATTCAATTCTTCTTCTTCTTCTATGCAATTCATGAGTAATATTTTGTGAGGTTTGTTCAAGCTGAGTGATCTATCATGTAGAATATCACAATCTAGAGTGGACTTAGGATCCAAGGGTTTGGATTTAGGATGATTAAATTAGAGCAAAATGCTCATATTCGTGATAGATATTGCACTTAAAGGGAAACTGCTCAGCCAACCTTCTGAAGGTGAGTCCATTTGTCCATAGTCAACCTTCTCAAGAGAGGTTGGCATAAAGGCACCATGTCTTGGCTAAACCATTGGGGGGTTGACAAAAATTCCACTTTGCAAAATATCGACAACATCAAAAATACTATCACATCTAATTTTAAAGAGAAAATGTGGAACTAGAAAGATTTAGAGGTTAAAAGAAAATTAATATACTATAAGGAGGTGATTAACCATAATCTGGAAGATCAAAAGTATCTGTTTTCCTTAACAAGTTAAAAGAAGAAAATTAATATAGCCAAGATAATAATGAAATACTATGAGCTTCATAGTGAAATGGGGTGATGGAAAATTCCTAAACACTGTGGGTGGAAAGGATTTGCCAACTCTGTGAGACTATGTGCATTGAGGATGTAAATAAAAATAAAAATAAAAGTAATATTTTTAGTATTAGCTAGTTTTTATAGAAAATTATTTAAATGTTAAATTTGGTATGATAGTAACTTTAAAATTGTTTGTTTAAATAATTAATTTTAAAAATTATTAATATTAATTTTAAAAATAATATTGTTAATTTTGTTAATGTATTTTTTAAATACAAGTAAATTTGTATTAAAAAGATGTTAAAAGCAGTAAAAGAGTTATTAAAATTTTCAAATAATAGCCCAGTTTAGAAGTCTACAAAGTTGTTTTCAACATTCTAGTTTCTACAAGAATCCTTGTGACTACTACAGGTATTACAAAAAACGATTTTCTAATGTAAACTCTTACATATTGTCCAAGAACATAGACACAAAAATATAACATCTATTAAAACATAAATACACAAGAAGCCCTAAACATTCTCAAATTCCTCATGTAAAGTTGTAGAGTAGGAGAGCTTGACATTTACACATGGCTTCAATTTGTTTGTCAACCGAATCTTCTTCAATAATCATAGAACCCTGATGTAGGGGTATCAAGGCACAAGATGACCAGTCAAAGTTAGGGTGACTGAAGTCATCTAGAGGATGGTCGATGACCTCCATACAAAAACAGATGAGTAGACAATAAGAGGAAGTCATGGAGATACCGACTAGTGGAGTTCGAAGACAGAGACCAATTAAAGGATTGGTCGATAGGAAGGATAGGTTGGATATTAACCAAGGTTGACCGACGAAATCAAAGCACAGTCAGAGTATGTTGAAAGATAAAGTAGTAAGGGTCGACAAAGGACCAACATAAAGACTAGGGAAGCTGGGATTAATCCGATGACGATAGAACACAACCGATGGAACGGATAAAGCACAGGGATCCGAGTAGTTGGGAGTAGTTGGAGAAGTTATTGTTCGGTTATGGTGATTGTTGCAGAATGTCGGGTGACAAGAATTGTTGAAAGGCAGGAAAATGAGTATTTAATGCGAGTGAGCTATATCTGGAAGCAAAAGAAGCTTCTAGAGGAAGAATTAAGTGGGATTTGAGCCATAAATCATTTATAAATACCAGTGCATGAAAAGTGAAGGTGTGGCACCTCGGAGAAAATGTGCTAAGTGTTTGAGCGGAGAAAGCAAGAACAATCGACTATAAGAACGACTAAAACAAATATTTTTCTCTACATTGTAAATGTAACCTTGCATTTGATTCCCTAAATTAATAGAAGGCCATAATTCTTGGAATCTTTCATGTGCATTTTTACTTTTGTTGTGTGATTTGAATGGAAAACATGTCCAGTATCGTCGTGTTTGCATCAATTGGTATCAGAGCAGTAGTGTCCTGTATGAAAGTCTAGTTGTGATTGGATGTGAAGGAAACTCCAGCATCAGTTGGGTAGATTTACAGGAGGTGGTGGTAACCTAGTTGCATTTGAGAAGTGGTGATTTGGTCAGTTGAATAGGGAAATAATGGCTCAGAGGGGTGTTAATTTATGTGGTAGAAGATCAAGACCGTGTGGAGGTTCCAATATAGCCATTGACCATGAGATGTTCGAAGAATGCATTTAGATCATGAAGGGTCTGAAAAGCGATTTAGCTGTTGTGAAAGAATCCCAGAAAAGAGGACTTGGTGGTGAAACCCTTGACCATAATTATGTTGAGGTTGAGGATGAAGAAAACGCTCCTGAGGATGAAGACCCAGGAGAAAAATTGTTGAAAGTGTTGTCTGATATGAAGGGTAGGTATAAAATAAATGTGTTTACCTATTCAAGGAGTCTTAACACTGAAGAGTTGCTAGATTTGGATAAGAGAAATGGAGAAATATTTTTATATGGAGTAGACAGTAGACCCCAAAATGGTAAAAGTTATATGTTTAAATTTGAAGGGTCATGCCTCATTGTGGTGGGACAATGTACAGGATGACAAGGTGAAGAAAGGGAAAGAAAAGGTGAAAAGTTGGATTAGAATGGTTTCCAAGTTGAAGGATAAGTTCCTTCCCATCGACTACATGAACTCCTTGTTCAGGAAGCTACAAAACCTAAGACAAAAGAGATGACTATTTAGGAATTCATAGAGGAATTATATCGACTATCTATTAGGTTGGGACAATACGATGAAGGTGAAGAGGAAACCGTGAGATTTGTAAATGGATTGAAATACACCATTAAGGACAAGTTGATCCTATCGAGGTTTAGGTGGTCAGGGAGGCTTATCATATAGCCATGAAAGTTGAGGAGAATTTGTCTAGAAAGACCTTTGCAGGAAGAGGGAAACTGACTACTCAAAGCCAAAGGTTCACTGTTGCTAAAGGACATACTAGTGGAGAAAAGAAGGGAGAAAACAACGAAATGAGGAGAGATGAAGGCACATCCAGAAATGTTGCAGAAATGTTGCACTGGACTATCAACAGGGTGGTGAAAATACCAGAAGTCATGGCACTTTTGGTCAGAGAGGATATTTTAGAGAATGACGTACAAAGCAACCCAAAATAGTCTACTATAAGTGTCGAGAGATGGGTCACAAAGCATATAAGTTCCCAAAGAAATTTCATATTGCAAGTCGGAAAGAGACTAAAGGTCGGGGAACTGATGGCAATACAGGTTTGACTGTAGGGGATGGTATAGTGGAGACTGCCTCGGAGGGAGGAAGGAACTAGACAATCCGAAGCAAACTGTTGTAGCCTACTCAATAAGAAGAAACGGAGCTAGCACAATGGAAGTATATTTTTCGGACGAAGGTGAAAATCCAGGATAGGCGTTGTATGACCATAGTCAATGGAGGCAGCATGAAGAATTTGGTCTCAACGGAAGTCATGGAAAAGTGGGGTCTAAAGTGTCGACTGCATCCAAATGCTTACAGGGTGTCATGGTTACAGAAGGGTCACCATGTCACGATGACAAGGAAATGCTTCATTAATTTCAAGATTGGTGAGCTTTATGATAGCATGTTGTGAGAAGTAATTCCCATGGATGCTTATCATATATTGTTGTGGTGACCATGGAAGTACAACCAAAATATGGTGTATGATGGTCATAAGAATACCATTACAGTCGAGAAGGATGGTAGGAAATTCCAACTGATTCCTTTGGTTGAAGACCATAATAGCTAGGGAAATGAGAACGATTATTTGGAGAATAGAGAGTTGATGTGTTCATTTAAGGAGTTTTTCTAGGAGGAAAAGAAGTAACAATATTGCCTCATGGCCATTCCTAAGGGCCTGATCGTCGACAAGCCAATGAAGGACATGCTGACTAAAGTAAGAGAAGTGTTGTCAGAGTTCAAAGGTATAATGGTCGAGGTGATACTGACAAGATTACCACTGACAAGAAGTATATCACATAATATCAACTTAATACAAGGATTGATTCTACCAAATAAGGTGCCACACTGAATGACGCTAACAAAAAATATTGATTTAAACCGACAGGTCTAGGAGTTGTTGGACAAGGGACTGATTAGAGAAAGTATGAGTCTGTGTTCAGTACCAGCTGTAATGGCACCAAAGAAAGGAGGAGAATGGAGGATTGCACCGATTATAGGGACGTCGACAATATTACCATCAAGTACAAGTTTTCATTGCTGAGAATGGATAACTTGATCGATTGCTTGAGTGGAGCTAAATATTTCACCAAGATCAACCTAAAGAGTGGATATCACCAGATCATGATTATAGAAGGTGATGAATGGAACACATATTTCAAGATAAGAAAGGGTTGTATGAGTATTTGGTTATGCCATTTGGGATAACCAACGTTAGGATATTTAGACACTTAGGAGTTAGTTAAGATCAACTTGTGTAATAGATCCGTTCGGTAAAGTGTGTTTCTTTAGTATGCATTTGTAAATATTTAAATCCGATGGTCACAATATGTTCTAGACATAGAGTGATCCGATGGCTCAACTTCTCTTAGATCATACCTACCCTTGATCTGTGGCTTAACACCCGATTGGTCCATGATCTCTATTTAAAGAACATGGAGGGTCATTGTCTAGTTGATCGATTATGAGAAGCTCATTTGTAACTTTCTTTCTTTTTCATAATAAACTGCTCCGTAGAAGCTATTTGGCCGGGGCCGTGGAGTGTTTCCCTCTCGAGGGTTTAAACCATGTCAAAACATCGGTGTATTGATCTGTGATATGTTTGTGTGAAGTGGTTTCTCTAGGTGTTCGATCTTTTGGGAGTACCCTATGTACTCGAACATGGTATCAAAGCTTTTATGAAGAGCCGCTTCCGTTTATGATCTAGATCTTGAACTATTGTTGCCGAAACTTGAAAGGGTTTCTGGTTCTGGAGTTTCTATGCATTTCTAGGCTGTGGGTGGTTTTCCATTGCATCAGGAGCACTGTTTCCATTGGGAAAAAGTTTCGTTTGATCGAAAACAGTTTCCGGTTGCTTAACACGTATTTCATCAGATCTGAAGGTATAATGTTACAGTGACGTTTTTATTTTTTTATTTTAAAAAAAAATATCTTATATTTTATCAGTTTTTATTATTAGCTTTTTTTTTTGTTTCGGATTGTTTCCTTCCCTATCTGTGTATGCTCTTTTTCGTGCACCTCATGTGATCACGGCGAATCAGAAACAGTAAGGGAAAGGGTTTTTCTCGGCTGCGTATGCTCTTTTCCGTGCACCTTGTGCGATCTCGGCAAATCAGAAACAGAGAGAAAACGTAGACTTTCCGGGAAAGCTAACGAGATCTAACCCCATACGTGTGGAAAAAGTTTTTTTTGTTTCGGTTTGTGGTGTGATTTGCAAGAAAAGAGGCAAGCTCGGAAATCGAGAGAGGAGTAAAAAAAAAAATCCCCCTTCCTCCTTCCCTTCTTTTACGTACCTTTTAACATTAGCTCACTTGGTTCAAAGTTGCTTTATTCCTTAATAAGCCTTGAGTTCAAGTCTTATTAAGTTACTTTTAAACAAAGTGCATGCAATTTCTAATTTTAAATTACTTTATTGTAAAAGTGCATCTCACTTAAATAATAAAAATAAAAATAAAAAGTGAGCCACTTAAGTTCTTTTTTTGCTGCACTATTTACAGTAACATCATTGTAAAAGTGAAAATCACTTATTTTACCAAAGTGATTCACTTAAAACAACTTTCTTGTAAAATGATTTTCAAAGGTGCATCTTGGGAAGAGGGGGGTTCTTTTTTTAGCTGGACATTCTCTATCTGCCACGTCACTATTGGGGACATCTTCAACATTTTCTTTGTTCAAGCATAATTTCATCATACGGAGTCAGTTTTCAGTGCCGGTTTTTTTGAAACCACCTATTTTTTTGAACTCTTCGCATCTAATCTATTGGTTTCTATTTTTACAGCCATTAATTTTACAAAATGGCCACCCCTTGTGATATTCTACTTACCAGTTCCAACTATTTCTCATGGAAATATCGTATGGAGGATGTTCTACGAAGTAGGAAACTTTTCAGAATTACCTCAGGGAAAGAAACAGAACCCACTGATGATGATAAGAAAATAAAATGGGAAAATAGATGTGACGAAGCTCGTGGATTGATTGGGATGTCAATCTCTACTGATTTGCGATTCCACATCTCTGGAATTGATGAACCTGATACTGCTTGGGACAAGTTGGAATCTATGTTTGGTAAACAAAATGAAATTCGAGGTCATCAACTCGAAAATGAATTGATTTATTTAAATCCAAGTGATTTTTCATGCATTCAAGATTATTTATCTAAGTACAAAACTCTTAAACTCTTATGTGAAGAATGCAAGATTAAGAGGGAAGACAAACAATGCACTTATCATATTCTTTCAAAACTTGGACCTGCATATTCTCTTTTTGTATATACATTTTACTCCATGAAAGAATCTTTGACTATAGCTAGTTACCAAGAGCCTAGTCTTGAATCCTTTTGTGATTCTTTGATTAGAGAGCAAGATAAGCTCATCCATCTTGGAATGATTAGCAATGCAGATACATCTGGGAAAGCGTTATTGTCCCAACAGAAAGAAAAGTCCAAGCCTCCCAAGAAACAAAATTTTCGCAATAATAAGTCAAACAAGGGTCCCAAACCCTCTCAGTCATCTCCTTGTTTAAAAAATGACAAAGGATCCAAACCAAAAGGAAAGAAGAGTGAGCATCATTGCAACTATTGCGGGAAATATAATCATGATTAATCTAAGTGCTTCAAGAAGATGGCAGCATTGGAAGCAGCAATGAAGAAGCACCACATCAGCCTAGATTCACCTTCAGAATCTACCTCTCATGGACATGCACTTTGTGCTTCTAGTTGTTCTTATACTGCATCTTCTTCCTCTACTTCAAATGAATGGCTCATTGATTCTGGAGCATCTTATCATATGGCTAAGGATCAAGCCATCTTTTCTACTATGCATGAATGTAACACCAAACAAATATTTGTTGGTGATGATAGATCTCTAAGTGTTGTAGGATCTGGCACAGTCCCAGTAGATAATGGTCATTTTGGTGATGTACTATGTGTTCCAAGAATTTCCTGCAATTTGTTATTAGTCTATCAAATCACTCATTCTAGTGAAGGTAAAACTGTAATGTTTACACCGCACCAAGTTGTAATCAAGGATATTAAAGATCCTCAACATGTCCTAGCTACCAGAATTGTTGATGATATTACTAGGTTGTACAAATTTAACAACTTTGGATCATCACCTTTTCCTTAAGTTTTTGTTGCTCATAGTGATAACTTGATCAAACTTTGGCATGAGCGATTTCGTCACTTAAATTATCGCTCTTTGCAACAACTATGTAAAGACAATATGGTGACAGGTCTTCCAATGGTATCTTGCAGGGATGGTGTTTGTTCCGGTTGTGTACTCAGAAAACATTATCGGGACAGTTTTGACAAACGTGCCTCTTGGCACGCCTCAGTTCCCTTGGATCTTGTGCATAGTGACTTGTGTGGTCCTCTTCCATATGCTTCCTTTTCTAGTTTCAAATACTTCTTAAATTTCATTGATGATTACTCCGGACGCACTTGGGTTTATTTCCTAAAACTTAAGAGCGAAGTATTTAACATGTTCTTGGCCTACAAGGCCCTTGTTGAAAAACAATCTGGTCATCAAATCATTAAGTTAATATGCGACAATGGAGGAGAATATGTTAACAAACAGTTCACTACTTTTTGCACTGAACAAGGAATCCAACAACAACACATTGTTCCATATACAACACAACAAAATGGTGTCGTTGAACGGAAGAACCGCACTTTAAAAGAAATGGCTAATTGTATGATCCAGTCTAAGGGACTAAGTCTTCAATTTTGGGATGAAGCCATTGATTGTGCAAATTACATAGTTAATCGCACCCCCACTAAAGCTTTACAAGGTATCACACTGGAAGAAGCATGGAGTAAAACTAAACCTGATGTAAGTCACTTCCGTGTGTTTGGTAGTGAAGCATGGACTCACATTCCGGATGAAAAATGGAAAGCATTGCAGCCTAAAAGTGAAAAGTGCATATTTGTTGGATATTCTAAAGATGTAAAAGGTTATAGACTTCTTCAACCACATTCTCATGATATAATCATTAGAAGAGATGTTAAATTTGATGAAAATATCTTGGCCTGCGATCCTAACTCGGTGGTTGTGCCATCTTTGGCCTGCGAGCCTGATTCGGTGATTGTGCCTTCTTCTAATTCCAACTTCTTTGACAAATTTCCAACTCTGGCTTCTGATGATGACAGTGAGGATGAAAATCCACCTCCGCCTACTCATGTTCCTCTAGTTGCGCCAGCACAAGTACTTCCTTGATGGGTCTGTTCAACATGTGAAGCAGCTGGTGATCTTGTCGGTGATCCTAGAGATCAACGTCGAACACGTTCTCAGTTTCAACGAGCCTCTTCTCTTTTGGCTCAAGTTTCCGAGAATCATGATCCATAAACTTTTGCAGAAGCTTCAGGAAATCCAGATTGGGATGCATCTATGGATGAAGAATATCGTTCCTTAATGACGAACGACACTTGGGATCTTGTACCTCTTCCAAAACTTGTCAGATGTAAATGGGTCTATAGAACTAAGTAGGAATCAGATGGAAGTGTTGAATGACTTAAGGAAAGGTTATTTGCCAAAGGTTTTTCACAAGTTGAAGGGATTGACTACAATGAAACCTTTGCTCCTGTCGCAAAAATGAACTCCATCCGCCTTGTTCTTTCCCTTGCAGCCTTACATAACTGGGAAGTCCATCAAATGGATGTCAAGTCTGCTTTCTTACATGGGGGTTTATAGGAGGAAATTTACATGGAACAACCTCCTGGATATGTTCATAATAACTCTAGCCTTGTCTGTCACCTTAAGAAATCCTTATATGGCCTTAAGCAAGCTCCTAGAGCTTGGTATGCCAAAATGGATAGCTTTCTCCTTGACACTGGTTTTTCTAGATGCCATTCTGACACCAATGTCTATACCAAGAAAGTAGGAAACCATCTCATCATACTTGTTCTATATGTTGATCACCTTATTCTTACTGGTAGTGACCCTAAGCTTTTAACCCATGTGAAATCCAGTCTTAAGAAAAAATTTGAAATGTCAGACTTAGGACATTTGCATTATTTTCTTGGTCTCCAAGTCCTGCAAACCAAAGAATGAATATTTCTTTCTCAGTCTAAGTATGCTTGTGACATTCATTATCGCTTTCACATGGACGATTGTAAACCAACCCCTTCTCCCTTCCAGTCTGGAGTCAAACTTTCTGCCACTTGTACTTCCCCTGAATTAGATGCCACCTTGTATCGTCAGCTTGTTGGTAGTCTCTTATACTTGACTCATTCCTGTCCTGACCTTTCCTTTGTCGTTGGTCGTGTTTCCTGTTATATGCAAACACCTCATGAATGTCACTGGAAAGCCGCTAAAACAATACTTCAATATATTTGAGGTACAATTCAATTTGGGATTCATTACAGTACAGGGGGGAAACCTTTGTTGGTTGGTTTCACTGATTCATATTGGGTCGGTGATCCTGATGATCGAAAGTCTACTGCAGGTTATGTTTTCAGTCTGGGATATGGACCTATCACTTGGGCTTGTAAGAAATAACAAGCTCTTGTTCTTTCTTCAACAGAGATAGAATATCGAGCCGCTGTTAATGCCAGTCAGGAATCTTTATGGCTTCGATAGATCCTTTCAAAATTTGGATTCGAGCAGCAGCAGCCTACTCCACTTTGGTGCGACAATCAAAGTGCCATCAAGCTCGCCAAAGATCTAGTTCTACATCAACGCAGCAAACACATTGAGCTACATATGCACTTCATTAGAAATCTTGTTCATGATCATGTTCTTGAAGTGCTCTTTTTCCCTACAGATGATCAAGTTGCAGACATCTTCACCAAGTCTCTTACAGAAGCGAAGTTTTCTAAACTTCGATCTATGTTAGGAGTTCAGGAATTTGTCATTAAGGGGGGATAGGCTCTAATGCCTTCTTCTTTCTCCTAATAGTGTCACTTTTGTAAATCCTTCAATCCTATCCCAAGTTGTTCTTAAGGGGGGATGTTAGGATATTTAGACACTTAGGAGTTAGTTAAGATCAACTTGTGTAATAGATCCATTAGGTAAAGTGTGTTTCTTTAGTATGCATTAGAATGCATTTGTAAATATTTAAATCTGACGGTCACGATATTTTCTAGACATAGAGTGATCCGACGGCTCAACTTCTCTTAGATCATACCTACCCTTGATCCGTGGTTTAACACCCGATTGGTCCATGATCTCTATTTAAAGAGCATGGAGGGTCATTGTTTAGTTGATCGATTATGAGAAGCTCATTTGTAACTTTCTTTCTTTTGCATAATAAACTGATCCGTATAAGCTATTTGGTCGGGGTCGTGGAGTGTTTCCCTCTCGAAGGTTTAAACCATGTCAAAACATCGGTGTATCGATCTGTGATCTGTTTGTGTGAAGTGGTTTTTCTAGGTGTTCGGTCTTTTGGGAGTACCTTGTGTACCCGAACAACCAATGCACCAAGTACATTCATGAGGTTGATGAATGAGGTTTTAAGACCATTTCTAGGAAGGCTCATCGTTGTATACCTTGACGACATTCTAATTTTGAGCAAGACCAAGGTTGATCACTTGGCTCATTTGAGACAAGTACTACAGAAGTTGAGTCAAGAAAAGTTGTTGGTAAGTATTCAAAATTGTTCTTTCATAATGAAGGAGTTGGTGTATCTAGGATTCATAACTTCAATTCGGGGATTGAACATGGACCCAGAGAAGGTGAAAGTGATTTTAGAGTGGCCTGATCCAATGAGCACTAGAGATCTAAGGAGTTTTCATATTGGACATGCTAGTTTTTATAGGAAGTTCATCAGATATTTTAGTCGGATATGTGCACCATTGACAACGTGCATGAAGAAGGGTGAGTTAAAGTGGACTGAATCTTCCTGACAAGCATTTGAGAAGTTGAAGAAAAATATAATGGAGCATTCGGTTTTATCACTCCCAGACTTCGACAAGATATTCCAATTTTATTGCGATACAAGTGGATTAGCAATTGTAGCATTGTTAAGCTAGTAGGGACGACCAATTACATTTTGTATACTTGTCCTAGGAAAAAGAATTTTATACCATTGTGCAGGCTTTGAAGAAGTGGAGGCATTATTTGTTGCCCAAGGAATTTGTGTTGTTCACCGATCACTAAGCTATGAGGTATTTGAATACTCAGATGAAGCTGAACCATTGGCACATGAAATGGGTTGATTTCTTGCAGAGCTACACCTTTGTGTTGAAGCATAAGTCAAGGAATTCAAATAGAGTCACTGATGCACTAAGCTGATGAGTTGCATTGTTGGGAACAACGATATTAGTTCATTCAATAGGGTTAGAGTCTATAAAAACTGACTATGAAGCCAATGAATATTTTTCTAAGGAATGGAAGGAATCAAAGGAGATAGATGGAGTGTTTACAGAACTCCATACTTGGATTATTCAGGAAGGATACATTTTCCAAAGGTCATTAGTTGTGCATCCCGAGAGGATATGTTCGAGAAAATTAATAAGGGAGTTGCATAATGGAGGACTCGGCGAACACTTTGGCATCGACAAGATCAAGTGTTGGTTAAGGAGAAGTATTACTGGCTAGGATTGAAAACGAACGTGAAGAATTGGGTTCGAAAGTGAAATATATGCCAACATGCCAAAGGTAAGATTCAAAATATGGGATTGTATGCACAATTTCCGGTACTGATTGTTCCATGGAAGATATCAACATGGATTTTTTGCTAGTATTATCAAAGATGCAGTAAGGTAACGACTCCGTATTTGTGTTAGTCAACCCATTTTAAAAAATGGCTCACTTCATCCCATGTAAGAAGATGACCGGAGCCATATGAATTGTTGATTTATTTTTCAAAGAATTTGTGATGTTGCGTGTACTGTTGAAGAGCATCACTTCAGACAGAGACACTAAGTTTATGGGTCATTTCTAGAGAACCCTATGAAAGAAGCTTGACACAAGGTTGCAATTCAATTTTTCATACCATTTGTAGACTGATGGGTAGATTGAATTGGTGAATAGGATATTGGTAAACTTGTTGAGGTGTCTAACTGATGATCAACTGAAGCAATGGGAAAATGTGTTGGTACAGGTAGAATTCATGTATAAAATATCGGTAAACAGGTCAACTGGGATGATTCCATTCCAAATAGTTCAAGGAAGAAGTCTACATGGGGTAGATGACTTACTAAAGTTTCCGAAGAGGGTGCATCAAAATGTAGATGCAACGGTCGTTTTCCAACCACATGAAGGAAGTGCACGACAAGGTAAGGTGATAGCCAGAGAAGAGAAACATTGCTTATAAGTTAAGATCTGACCAAAAGAGGCAACTGCAATACTTTGCAAAAGGTGACTTAGTGTTCTCACACCTAAGGAAGGAAAGGTTCCCACAAGGAACATAAAACAAGTTGAAGTTAAAGAATATTGGACCATGTCATATCTTCAAGAAAATATTAGATAATTCTTATACATTGGAATTGCCGAAGGAGTTGAACATTTCATTAATATTCAATGTCACTAACTTGTACAAGTATGAAGAAGTACCAACCAGTGGAGGAGGATCGATCATCGATTAGAAATATAAAATACTAGAACAAATGACGGAAGAAGTTGCAAAGATACTCGACGAGCGAGAAGTAGAGAGGACTAGAATTTGGAAGAAGAAATAATATTTGGTTCGATGGAAAGATAGATATTTAGAAGATGCGACGTGGATTTTAGAAGAGAAGCTCGAGGAGTTGTGGAACCACATGTATAGTTCTTTTCAACCCGGGGAGGTTGATGCAGGGGCATCAGGGCCCAAGGTGACTAGTTGAATTTAGGGTGACTGAATTCATCTAAAGGATGGTCAAAAACCTCCATACCAGAACAAGACGGGTAGTTAAAGAAAGGAAGTCACGAAGATACCGACCAGTGGATTTCAAAGATAAAGAACGGTTAAAGGATTGGTAGATAGGAGGGATAGGTCGAACGTCAATGAAGTTCCACCAACGGAATCAAAGCACAATCAGAGTATGTCGACAGATGAAGTAGTAAGGGTTAAGAAAGGACCAAACCAAAGACTAGGGAAGTCAGTATTAATCTGACGATGGCAGAACACAACCAACAAACTGGATAAGGAGTAGGGAGCTGAGTAGTTGGGAGTAGTTGGAATAGTTATTGTGCAGTTATGGCAATTGTTGCAGAACACCAGGTGATAGAATTGTTGAAAGGGAGGCAGATGAGTATTTAATGAGGGTGAGTTGTATCTGGAAGCATGATAAGCTTCTAGCGAAATAATTGAGTGGGATTCGAGCAAGAAATCATCTATAAATACTAGTGCATGAATAGTGAAGGTATGACACCTATGAGAAAATCTATTAAGTGTTTGAGTGAAGAAAGCAAGAATAGTCAATTGTAAGAACGACTAAAAAATAGCTTTGTCTCTACATTGTAAATGTAACCTTGCATTTGATTCCCTAAATTAATAGAAGCCCATAATTCTTGACATCTTGTGTGTGCATTTATACTTTTTTGTGTGCTTTGAACGACAAACCGATCCAATATAACCATGTTTGCATCAAAACCACATTCTTGGTAAGCCTAGATTGATTTCCATCAAACATTACTTGATGAGCATTTACAATAATTGTTAATTTTTCCAACTAAGCACTCTGGACATGAGATTAATATTCAAAGTCATCAAACCTATGTTGAAGCAAGTAGATGTGCATGGTTACCTCGCAAATAACCGAGAGAACACCTTCCATCTGAGAGTTGGATCTTCACAAGGTGGTGTGAAGATATTGAATATCATCCTTCAAGTCTATAAATCCAACCACCACTTCCATCAACTCAATCACAATCACCTCCTTAGCCTTCATAATTTATTTGACCACGAACACCCAAAACTCGAACTGCACCAGAATGCAACCCCACCCCTACAAGGGAATGAAAGGGATGGGTCCAAGAACAAGAGAGACATGAACCACCAACTCGAGAGAAAACACCTCCCAAAAATGGTCGAAAGAGCTAGCAATAGAACTCCCAATCATACATAACAAACCCATATAGTCATCGAACCATAGAGGAAGAAATGAAAAATACGCCAACCCAAGAATAAACACCTTCACAAAAAGGCCTAAGGAACCAGTGATAGAGCTCCCAATATCATAGAGAAGTACCTTATAGTCACCTCCCCAAACAAAAAGAGTAGGAAAGATAACATATTTTCCCATGAAAACATCCTGCAACTCCATATAACAATATTCCAACACAACCTAAATTAAGGTGTGGTCTCTCAAGACTTCTCCCATGCGTGGAGTGAATGCATCCTTTATGCCCAAACTTCGATTTGAGTACCATTGGCTTGTGGAAATCATGCAAGGATGAAGGGTCGTATACCATTGTTTCAAACTCATACTTAACCACTTAGGGGAGGCACCGAATGTGGGGTAGTCCCCCACCTTTTATTAATTCTCCTTTACCAAGAGTTGTAGTATGATTGGATAATTGATTAACTATCTAATTATTATTTCTTCAAACATGCACCAAATTGATTCCTTTTATACCCTGTAGAATATCTACGATTCGAAATTGCAGTCTCCCAATGATCCTATCCTCCATAGGGATGCCTTTTCTAGCTTGTGATATTATCAAAAGAAAATCCCCTATGACAAAAACGTCTTGAATTCCAAGAGAGACAATGTAATGCAGGCCCATACAAAGCGTATCTTTCTTCTAGATTATTGGTGGCTTTTCCCAAGCTCCAGAAAATGAAATGACTTGATTTCTTTAGGGATCAATAAGAATCCCCCTCCTCCTGACACCCCAACTTTTCAATATGTTTATTAATAAATATATACATTTAATATATATTTAAAAAGACTAAAAATATATATATTTAAATTGTATGGTAATAAAGTAATAAAATTTAGGGGATATTTTGGTGAAAGTTTAAAGTAAAACCAAGGGTATCATGTGGTTTTATGTATGAATATAAAGTTAAATGCTACTAGAAAGTGTATGCCCCTATTAGATGTAGCTTCAGGGATGACTACAAAGGACATTAAATTTCATGTAAATACTATTTAGGTTGAAATCACTTTGTTTGTTTGGGGAGTAAAACCTTAAAATGCTTCTGATTGACTAAGAAGTCATCTTCATTGACATAAAGAAATATATAAAGAGCCCAAAACCCAAACACATATTGCAGAAGTGAAATTTTATCTCTTTATAAATAGCTTAAAAGTTATTTTAGGTTGAGATCACTTTTTTTTTAATTTGGAGTAAAACTTAAAATAATAAAAACCAATGATAATAAAAAGTTTCTCATGCCAGTTAGTAACTAAATTATGATTAATTTTGTTGTCTTTAAATAATAGTATGATCCTAATTAAAAATATATTGTACTGTCACATATGTTAGTTACAGGGTAATTTTCAAGGGCGAAATTTCATCAATTGGCTATATTCTAGAGTTTTTTTCAAAAAATAAATTCGTTATTTGGTCATTTTTACTTTCTAATATCACTTATATATACATTAATTTTGTTTTTTATTGCAATATTCGCCAAAATTTACAGTTTTCAGTGATAAATTATATGTTTCATATTTAATTTTTGCCTACTTATATCTATGTATATGATTTTTTCAATCCAAAAATAATTTCCTAAAATAATATACTTAAGTATACTTTTGGAATCCTTAAAAATACTTTTATCACTTACATATTGAAATATTCATTCTTAAAAATTAAAAATATTTTTTTTTGTAAAAATGTATTCACTGGGATTTGAACTTGTGATCTTCCATTTACAACTTCTCATCTCAATTACTTATTACCAATTTCTCTACCCCTTATGGATAAAATTAAAAATAATTAAAAAATACTAAAAAATTAAAAATATTCATTCTTAAAAATTTGAACTTGTGATCTTCCATTTACAACTTCTCATCTCAATTACTTATTACCAATTTCTCTACCCCTTATGGATAAAATTAAAAATAATTAAAAAATACTAAAAAATTTATATTTTTTTTCCACAGAAAAAATAAGTATGCAACATGTTATATACTAGAGACAATGTTGAAATAGCAAGGGCCATGTTCCAAGTAAAGTAAGTATGCAACATGTTATATACTAGAGACAATGTTCAAATAGCAAGGCCATGTTCCAAGTAAAGTAAGTATGCAACATGTTATATACTAGAGACAATGTTGAAATAGCAAGGGCCATGTTCCAAGTAGTTATTTTTATAAACACTTTATAAAGAATAAATACTAAATATCCATCGATCCACTTTAGCACGTGTATTGTCCATCATTGTCGCATTCATATGGAACTGTATTTTAATACAACTTGATAATTTGATTTAAAACACATTAATTTATAAATATAAATAAATAAAAACGAAAGTAAAAATATAAATTAAAATATTCAAATTAAAAAAAAATGCATTTTCAATTTCATAATACTCTAAATTTATTTATTTGTCATTTGATAAAATTATATGGTACGTATATAAATTTATAAATAAAACAAATTTAAAGTCCAATCCTTAAGACAAAAGTATGAAAAGTATATATAAAATTATTTAAAAAGAAAAAACAAATTTTCTTCACCACTCCAATTTGTCCCGTTCATAGCCATTCCAATTTATCTAATTCTAATTTTATATATAATATATGTAAAGTCATTTATCTATTTCTCATTATATATATAATATATGTAAAGTCATTTATCTATTTCTCATTATATATATAATATATTTAAAGTTAAATTTTAAAGACAAAAGTATATATAAAACTATTTAAAAGAGAAAAAAATCTTCAATTTCATAACTTCATAGCCACTCCAACTTCTCTCTTTCATGACCATTCCAACATGTCTTATTTTATCATAACCACTCCAGTTTGTCTTTTTCATAACTTTCTCCATATATATATAACAAAATTAAAGTCAAACTTTTTAAGCAAAACCATATATGAAAATATTCCAAAGAAGGAAAATAAAAAATCAATTTCATAACTTTATAGTCACTCCAACTTGTCTCTTTCATGACGAGTCCAACTTGTTTCATTGTCAAATGATAAAATTACACGATGTGAATTATATAGATAATGACAAAGACTTAATTTGTATAGTTGAATTTGAATTTAGATTAATAGTTTGAGTCTATTAGCCTATGGCTATGTAACTTTTCAAATAAGGAAATATTAAATTGTATAGGTGGGAGGATGGTAAAGGAAAGTTGTTTATCGATAGGCTTGTTCTTTTGTTAGACCATGTGGAGAGTAAGGATGAATGTGAGGTGAATATTTTGAGAGTAGGGTAAGGGTAAGGGGTAAGAAGAGAATAGTGATGAAAAAAGTAGAAGTTTAAGGAGGTTAAAAAAATTAAGAATTTGTTGTGTGAGAAGTGGGGTCATATTTTTACAAAGCCTAGGCTTTTAGATTAGATTTTAGACATAAATGTTTTCTAGAGTGAAAATACCTAGTTCTTAAAAAATGTAATTTATATTTTTGCATATTAAAGTTTTTTTTCCAAGGAGGTGGAGGAGAAAGGAACTTTGTATGAAGAAATTCTAAATAAATTACACCAATTAGAATAAAAGTGAGAAACTTTGATAAATAATATATAGGATTTAGAGACCAAGAATGAATAACATGAGAAGGCTAGACAAACATAGACATGGAAGAAACACTTAAAAGTGAAAGAGCGAATGAATAGACAACGAAGCCTAGATAGAGCCTCCATAGCTGTTATGTTGAATATTATCATGCATTACCCTTCTTTTGTCAATGAAGACCAAAATTTATCTATAAATGAGTATGTATCTATTGAGGAACTCAAAGAGGCCATTCAAGCAATGAAAAATGATTATAAGAGCTCGGGTCTTGATGGGTTCCCAGTAGAATTCTTTTCTGGTTTTATGGATATCTTTCAGGAAGGCATACTTGTTGTTGTAGAAGAATCGAGGGTTAAAGGTAGAATCTTGGAAGCTTTCTATTCTACCTTCACAGTGTTTATTCCTAAACAGGGTAGTCCTACATCATTGGATCATTTTTAACCTATATCTCTCTGCAGATACATATACAAGTTGTCAGCAAAGATCATAGATAATAGAATCAAAGGTATATTATCAATGGTTGTGTCTACAGAACAATTTTCCTTTTTAGAGAAAAGACAAATCCATAATGCTATTGGGACTGCTTAAGAGGTGGTTCATACAATGAAGATGAAGAAACTTCCCACTACTATTATCAAAGTTTATTTATCCAGAGCATATGATAGGGTTAATTGTACCTTTCTTCGGCTCCTCTTGGTTCAAGTTGGTTTTGATCTCCCTATTATTAGTTGGATGATGTCATGTGTACATTCTGTTTCTTTTGTTGTCCTTGTCAATGGCTCGACATTCTCTTTTTTCATACTGGAGAGAGGCTTAAGATAAGGATGTCCATTATCCCCTCTCGTATTCATTATGATGGTTGAGGGTCTCAGTAGAGATATTCTTCATGTTGGGGCTCACAGAGGACCTAAAGGTATTCACATTAGAGGGAATGTGTCAATCACACACTTACTCTTCCTTGATGATATCCTCATCTTCTCTGATGGATCTAGGAGAGACATCACCAAGATCAAATCATTGCTAACCCTTTTTACAGAAGCAACAAGAATGTTATGTAATGTTTCTAAATCTTCTGTATCCTTTATGAATTCGGAGCAAGCGACCATGGATTGGATCTTCTCTCAATTCAATTTTTCTCTGATTGATTTAAATAATGGTTTGAAATATATGATTTTTATTATTAATCCTAATGATTAATTAAAGAAGAACTGGGCCTGGATGGTTAGAAGGATTGAAGTAAAACTCAATCTGTGGTGTAATAAGTGGTTTTTTAGAGGAGGAAGGTTAGTTATGATGAAATCTGTTCTTGAAGCTATTCATGTTTATTGAGATTCTATTTTTTATATTCCTGCAGGTACTGTGAAGTCTATCAAAAAAAATTGTTTTAATTTTCTGTGGAGGGGGAATGAGAAACAATGTGCTTTTCCATGGATTGCTTGGAGGCATTTATCCCTGCCTAAAGATCTTGGTGGATGGGGATTAAAGTATTATCCTTGTTTTTCCAGAGCCCTTTGTTAAATTTTGAGCATTAATTCAAGATACTCTAGGATCTTTACTGAGAGAATAACATGTATAGTATATCAATGCATATCAATCATAGCAAGCATATCAATCATCACAATATGCAAACATAAGAGGCAATAGACACACAGAGTTTCCATGGGGAAAACCCCACAACTTCCTCAGAGATAGATAGAGCAATGATACAACCAAAGTACAACCCAAGTACACAGAGATAGACTCCTCCTAGCAGCTGATCCTCCTCCTCACATGTGCGCCACTTTTCGAGTGAAGGAAGAGTGAGTTCTAAAGTGATCCAAATAGAGATCTAGAGATCTCTATTTATACTTGTCCTCACTTCCCAATAAACTTATGGGGCCGAATTGTCTAGCTTAGAACAATAACCTCATGTTACATTAATCTAGGCCGACCCCTTACAAGGTGGTCTAATAACCCATCGGCAAGTTAACACACTTGCGACACTTGTCAATACAAATGATGACACTTCCGTATAGAGGAATAATACATATCTATAGGAGTACAATAAATATATATATGAAATACATTCTGAAGTTACATATACATCAACACTCCCTCTTAACTAGGAAGGTATTTCTCGACACAGATCTGCTAGCACAAGTCTTCTTCTCTGGATCATCATCAGTGAATCATCATCCTCGAATCATCGTCATCGTCACTGCTGTTGCTATCTCAATCAATCTCTGAATCTACTCGTCATAGGAAGTTCTACAGAGCCAGTCTTTTTTCATACTGGATGTAGGCCCACCACCTACATGTCTTCATCATCACTGGCCATACTGTGGAATCCTCAGGACTTATTACGTGCGTCACAAAACCTGGCGGTAGCATCCCAGGCTGTTACAAGCACACAGCTCTACCTGTAGGATCTCTAGTAGCACATTACATGTGACCCATCACAAAACCTGGCTGAAGCATCCCAGGCTGTTACGAGCACATAGCTCTACCTATCAAATCTCCCAGGAGCACATTACATGTGATATCACCACAAAACCTAGCTGGAGCATCCCAGGCTATTGCGAGCACACATCTCTACCTGTCGGATCTCCTAGGAGCACATTACATGTGGTCCACCACAAAACCTGGCTGAAGCATCCAGGATATTATGAGCACACAGCTCTACCTGTCGGATTTCCTAGGAGCATATTACATGTGGTCATGGCAATGCCTCGAAAGAGCATATGAGGCCTTTTTCATCCTATCCAGATCTCCCAGGTCCACTTACATGCCATAGGACAATGCCTCGAAAGAGCATCTGAGGCCTTTTTCATCCTGTCCAGATCTCCCAGGTCTACTTACATGTCCTCCCAGAGCAATGCCTCGAAAGAGCATCTGAGGCATTTTTCATCCTGTCCAGATCTCCCAGGTCTACTTACATGGTCATCTGCACAACCTGTCCATGGCCACAAAGTATCAACCTGATACTCTCCATACATCATCCTGATGTACACATGATCATCCTGATCATCATCACTACATCATCCTAATGCATGTCATCTCAAGAATCTCGTCATCCTGATCATAGAATGCATCTACCTGATGCATACCAAGTATCTACCTGATACATATCACCATACACAGTGTATCTACCTGATACATACATAGATACATGATCCACACAATATATCTACCTGATACATATCAACATACATGATCTACCTGATCATACAACGTATCCACCTAATACATATACAGATACATGGTCCAAGCATCCAACATGATGCATACATACATAAATGATCGAACTGATCATATCCAACATCCAACATGATGCATACATACATAAATGATCCAACTGATCATATCCAGCATCCAACATGATGCGTACATACATAAATGATCCAGCTGATCATAACCAGCATCCAACATGATGCATACATACATAAATGACCCAATTGATCATATCTATCATTCAACATGATGCATACACATACATACAAATGTAAATGATCCAACTGATCATACAGAGCAGAAACTAGAACATCATCCTGATGCTCATCATCCAGCACTTACATCCACAACCATGTGAAGGATCCCCCTTCCACCATGCTAGGGATGGCTACAGCAAATGTCTCCATCACTTCTTCCTCGAAGTGTCATCGATCTGAAGAACACCAAGCCTCTCTATGAAGTACTCGAACTTCTCTCTGGCTAGTGGCTTCATCAATACACCTACAATCTGCTCATCCATCGCAACATATAGGAGCTTCACTGCTCCTCTCTACACCATATCCCTGATATAGTGATATTTGATCTCTATGTGTTTCGACCTCTCGTGGAACACGGGGTTATCAAACAGCTTCACACAAATCTGGTTGTCACAAAATATACCAGTAGCCTCCAGCAGTAGATCAAATAAATCAGATAGTAGCTTCCAAAGCCATACTGCCTCATAACTAGCTGAATAGGCTGCAACATACTCTTCCTCGGCTGTACTCAATGCTACGCAGGATTTTTTCCTGCTAAACCAAGAGATCACACCTGATCCCATACTGAAGCAGCACCTAGAAGTGCTCTTCCTATTTGCAGCACTGCCTGCCCAATCTGAATCAACATAACCCTGTAGGTTAAACTTTTGATTTGCATCATACTTTAGCCCATAATCAACTGTACCCTTCAGGTACCTCAGAATATGCTTTACAGCAACCAGGTGAACACTCCTCAGATCCGTTAGGAACTGGCTCAATGTGTTCACCGCAAAGCAAATATCTGGTCTCGTGTTCGTCAGGTACATCAAGGACCCAATCATCTAATGATACATAGTGACATCAACCAGCTCAGATGAAGCATCACACAGAAGCTTCAGGTTTGATGCCATAGGTGTGGCCATGGCCTTGCAATACATCATCCCAAACCTCTTCAAAATCTCTACTACATACTTCCATTGTCCAAGGAAGATTCCATATGCACTCTGCCACACCTCCATACCTAGAAAATAGTGCATCATCCCCAAGTCCTTCATCTCGAACTCAACAGCAAGCTTCCTCTTTGTATCGGCAATCAATCTATCATCTCCTGTTACAAACAGGCCATCCACATAGAGGAGTAGTATCACAGGATTGCCTTCCTCAACCTTGTAGTAAAGGTTGGAATCCGCTTTACTCTTGGTAAAGCCCAAACTAGATAGGAAATTGTCCATCCTTGCGGCAGAAAAAACTAGGACGCGAGATCCATATTGAATAAGATATATATTATTGAATTGATAAGATGCTTAACGCTTTACAAGAGATCGCCTTTTATAAGGTTTGAGCATTTCTTAAGAAGGGTTACGTCCCTTCAATTAAACTAATTAATAATTTAATGATTAATTTAATACAATATTTAATATTCATAGCATTGCCACTCCCTTTTAAAGAGCTTTGTCCTCAAAGCAATTGTAATGAGGGATGTAACTGTCGAAATTGTTCTGATTCCCATGTTGCATCTTCTTCGAGAAGATTTTTCCATTTTATGAGGTATTCTTTAATGACTCGCGTTCTTAATCTCTTCTCTCTAGTAGCAATGATAGATTCTGGCTCGAATATGATTCTTCCTTCTTCATCTAATAAGGGAAGTATTGTTTGTGCCTTCTGGTGTTGACCTATCATCTTTTTCAAACATGAAACATGAAAGACATTGTGGATGCGACTTGTAGTTGGCAATTCCAATGCATATGCCACCTGACTAATCTTCTTATTGATTTGATATGGGCCATAAAAACGTGGAGCCAATTTATTTTTTCCACCTTGTTTAAGTGATAATTGTTTATAGGGTTGTAGTCTTACATATACCCAATCTCCAATTTCAAATTCTCGTTCCGTTCGATGTCGATCTTCTTGTTGTCTCATTCTATTCCTGGTAGTATTCAAATTATCTTTAAGTACTTGGACAACCTTTTGGTTTTCTTCTAAATGGTCATTTACTGATGCGACCCTTGCTTGGTTGGTGATGAAATCCTTCCATTTTGGGGGTTCATATCCATATAGGGCTTGAAATGGTGTCATTCTTGCAAATGTATGATAAGTAGAATTATACCACCATTCCGCAAGATGTAGCCATTGGAGCCATTTATTTTGCTTATCAGTTACAAAACAACGAAGGTAGGTTTCTAAGCATTTATTGACAACTTCTGTCTGTCCATCTGTTTGGGGATGATAAGCTGAGCTCATGTTAAGAGACGTTCCAATTTGCTTGCAAAACTCTCTCCAAAAGTTCCCTTTAAACTTGGCATCCCTATCACTTACTATAATCTTCGGAAAACCATGTAATTTGTAGACATTTTTACAAAAAGCTTCGGCTGTTTCTTTTGCCGAATCAGTTTTCTTCACTCCAACAAAATGTGCATATTTGGTTAGCCTGTCTACCACAACTAGTATTTTGTCTTTTCCATCTGATATGGGTAGACCTTCAATGAAATCCATTGAAATTTCCTCCCATTTCTTATTTGGAATATGTAACGGATGGAGTAACCCCGGACTTGAGATATTCTCAGTTTTGTTTCGCTGACAAATGTCACAATCTGCAACATACTTGTGAATGTCAGCATACATACCCTTCCAAAAGAATGGTTGCCTTGCATTATAGTAGGTTTTAAAAATTCCTACATGACTAGCGGCTGGGCAATCATGTGACTCTTTAAGAACCTTGGTCTTAAAACTGGAATTGGAACTTAAGTAAATACGTCCTTTGTACCATAAGAGTTCATTCTTCCATTCAAACTTCGGATACTGATTTATGTTGTTAATTATGGAGCAAACCTCTGAATTCTTGGCATATTCCTTACAAATTTCATCCAAAAATTCTGGGATCACCATGGATACGATGTAGACTTGTATATCTTCATCTTTCCTTGATAAAGCATCAGCTACTACATTGTCCTTCCCTCTTTTATGTAGGATTTCCATATTGAAGGTAGAGATTTTCTCTATCCACTTTTGTTGCTCGGTTGTTAATGTCTTCTGCTGTAACAAGTGTTGTAGACTATTATGATCTGTTTGGATTAGGAATTTACTTCCCAAAAGGTATTGTCGCCATTTAATTAATGCATGCATGATGACAAGCATTTCCTTGTTGTATGTAGACTGTAGGTATTCTCTTTTTTTCAACTTCCTGCTTTCAAAAGCGATTGGATGACCTTCTTGCATTAGCACAACTCCTATCCCAAACCCTGAAGCATCACATTCGATTACGAATGGTTTTGCAAAATCAGGTGTTGCCAAAACGGGAGTTGAAGACATAATTTGTTTCAACGTTTCAAAGCATCTTCTTGCTTCATCATCCCATTGAAAAGAATTTCTTTTTAGGAGATTTGTTAGTGGGGCAGTGACATGTGCATAGTTCCTGATGAACCTTCGATAGTAACCTGTTAATCCCAAAAATCCTCGCAATTTTGAAACATTCTTTGGTTCGGGCCACTCCTTCATTGCCTGGATCTTCTTTGGGTCCACCTTAACTCCTTCCTTTGAGATTATATGACCGGGATACTCCACTTCTTGCTTCCCAAAGGTGCATTTTGACTTTTTTGTATAGAACTGGTTTTCCTTCAGAAGAGATAGAACCTCTTCTAGATGCATCAAATGTTCTTTCCATGTCTTGCTATATATAAGGATGTCATCGAAGAATACTAACACAAATTTCCTTAGGTATGGATGAAATAGTTCATTCATAGTTTCCTGGAATGTGGCAGGGGCATTAGTTAACCCAAAAGGCATTACTTTGAATTCATAATGTCCTTCATGAGTTTGGAAAGCAGTCTTTGCGATATCCTCTAATCTGACCCTGATTTGATAGTACCCTGACCTTAAATCGAGTTTCGAAAAATATTTTGCGTCATGAAGTTCATCCAGCATGTCATCGATGAAGGGGATTGGAAACGTGTTCTTAATTGTTATTTTGTTTAATCCTCTATAATCTATACATAATATAAATGATCCATCCTTCTTCCGTAATAGTACAACTGGGGCTGCATAAGGGCTTCTACTCTTGGTGATGACACCACAATTCAGTAGATCTTGAACCAACCTTTCTATTTCTGTTTTGTGGTGGTGGGGATACCTATATGGTTTAACCTTGACAGGATTTGACCCCGGTTTAATCTCGATTATGTGTTCAATACTCCTTTCTAGTGGTAGCTGCATGGGTAAGTCTTGAAATATGTGTTCATGTTTCTGGAGTAATTTTTGGATTTTCTTTTTGAACTCATTTGGTTCCTCCTCTTTTCCTTCCAGTTGATGACATTGTATTACGTATGCAGATGCCCCTTTTCGAATGAGTTTTTCCATTTGCTAAGATGAAACTACTTGTGTGTTTGGTGGATGAAAACCATATAGCTTAAAATTTTTCCCTTGCCACTTAAACTTGATGAAATGCTTTTGATGATTGGCAGAATATGTTCCCAATGTTTGTAACCATTGGACTCCCAAAACGATGTCTACTCCTCCCAACGGTAAGGTGTAGAGTTCTGATTCCAGTTCGAAGTCTTGTATTTGAAGTCTCACCTTGTGGCACTTTCCAACTTTTTCGATCTTTTTTCCATCTGCAACCATCATCTTCATGTCTGGAACTGGATGTACGAACAACTTGAGTTTTCGTGCCACTCTTATATCAAGAAATTTGTGAGTGCTTCCAGTGTCTACTAGCACTGTAACATTCTCATTTTTTATATGCCCTTTTAACTTAAGAGTCTGTGGTTGACTAATGCCTGTCATGGCTGCTAGGGAGATTTTGGGGTTCTCGTCGTTCTCGGCTCCCATATTTGCGGTTTCCTCCTCTTCATCTTCTGGCTCTTCTTCTTCTTCTTCTTCTGATCCACTATTCTCCTCTGCTTCACAAGTATATAATTTCTTTGAGTTGTCCTCGGGGCGACACCTATGTTTAGGGTTCCATTTGTCTCCACATCGTCGACATTTTCCTTCCCTCATACATTGATTCTCGAGGCTCTTCCTATCGTCCCTTCTAGGCGGAGGGATGTATTTGTTTGTATCATCCTCTGGAGTCGACTGGATGTTTCTTTGTGAGTATGACTTCCCTTTATTTGATTGAAAACTATCAAATTTGGCCTCGGTTGCTTTTGCTTTTCGTCTTGTTGCCTCGACATTTGTTATGGCATGCATTTTTAACTCTTTTTGTATGTATGGTTTTAGTCCTCCTAAGTAGGTTTCCAACCGTTGTTTGTCGGATAGCCCAAATATTCTAGTAGCGAGGGACTCCCATTGATGCGTGAATTCTTCGACGCTTCCCCTTTGTTGTAATCTGGTAAGTTTTGAGAAGAATTCATCTTCTGTGATTCCTTGAAACCTTTTTAAGAAATCATTCTTGAATAAGTTCCAAGTGTATGCGAAGTTGTCTCCCTTCCACCACATATAACAGTTGTAGGCATATCCTTCAAGGTGCATTGAAGCATACTTGACCTTTTCTTCGTCCATCGTAATGTTATATATGTCGAAATACTCTTCTGCTTTATTCAACCAAGCGACGCATTGGTCTTCTCCTCCATTATATTTCGTCATCTCTATTTTTTCTCTCGGCGGGTACATTACGAATGGTTGGTATTGAGTACCTTTCATCCCGTTGTGTTCTGGTGACTCAGAATTGGGAGATGGGGTAACCGACATATCCGAGCCATGCTGTTTATGATTTTTTTCCTCATCATTCATTTTTTGTAATATCTCCTCGATACCTTTCTGGATCTCAGTCACTTTTTGATCTAACATTTTTTGTTCCTTGCTTATAATGTCGAACTTTTCGTCTATTTTCTGCTCCATTACCTGAATGACTTCATCCTTAATTTCTTTCTTAAGTGCTTCCTGGCTCTTGGTGATCATTTCCTTGAAGGTTCGAAAATCCTTCTCTATTTTCTCCATTTGGGCTTTTAACTCTGTCGTCATGCTTCTTAGGTGTGGTGGTGAATAATTGGACGCAATTTTGGCTTAGGAGGGGTGGAAAATGAAAATGATTTGGAAAAAGTGGAATTACTATACTTTTTGGTGTGGTTAAAAAAATATATATATAATATATATTATATTAATATATATTTTTTTTATTTAAGAATTTTTTTTTATTTTTTTAATAAAAATCAATATTAATTATATAATATTAAATTTTTTTTTTTGAAGTTAGGGTTTGAGGAAGTTTACGTGGAGGCCGAGCGGGGGCTAGACGAGAGGTGGACGGGGGAGCCCAAGCGGATGGGAGCGTTGGTCGTAGGAAGGGCGAGCAGAAAAAGGGAGGCGTAGGGAGTTGACGGCACTGCGAGAAATGGCGCGAAGGCAGGCGTGGGGGATGTGTAGCGGGGAGGCCGCGTGGAGAGAAGGATGGGCGAGGGTGTGGTTGAGCAGAGGGGATGCACAAGTGCGTGGGGATGGCGTGGCTGTAGAGACGGGGATGAGTTGCGGAGGCATGAAGTGTAGGGAAAAGGTGAGCGAATATGTAGAGGGAGTTGCGGAGAAGAGAAGGGAAGAGCTTCGGGGGATGAGGAGCGCGGGAGAGAGTGAAGCGTTGCGTGGAGGAGGTGGGAGGATGCAGGCATGGGGGTGGAGCAGCGCGGGGTGGATGGGGTGTGGAGTGAAAAGAAGAGGGAGCTGAGGTGGAGGGGTGAGCGCGTGAGGTCGAGGCGTGGAGGTTGGGATCCGGAGATGGATGGAGCGTAGAGGAATGTGCAGCGCGGGGTGCAGTGAAGAAGAAGGACGGGGTTGACGAGAATCCCAGATGGAGCCCGGAGTGCAGAAGCTGATGCCGAACCTCGCTCTGATACCAAATGCGGCAGAAAAAACTAGGACGCTAGATCCATATTGAATAAGATATATATTATTGAATTGATAAGATGCTTAACGCTTTACAAGAGCTCGCCTTTTATAATGTTTGAGCATTTCTTAAGAAGGGTTACGTCCCTTCAATTAAACTAATTAATAATTTAATGATTAATTTAATACAATATTTAATATTCATAGCAATCCTACCATACCAAGTCCTAGGAACTTGCTTTAAGCCATACAAGGCTTTCTTCAACCTGCACACATATGACTTCCTGTCATGTGTCTCAAAACCAAGTGGCTGCTACACATACACTTCCTCCTTTACTACACCATTCAAGAAAGCAGTCTTGACATCCATCTGGTGTATCTTCCATTTCATCATTGCAGCCAAAGCAAGTACTGTTTTGATGGAAGTGTACCTAGCTATAGGAGCAAAATTTTCTTCATAATCTATTCCCTCTTTCTGAGAGAAGCCACGAGCTACGAATCTTGCCTTGTATTTCTCTATGCTGCCATCTACAGCATTCTTGATCTTGTAGATCCATTTGGAAGTCACAACAGACTTCCCTTCAGTTCTTGGGACAACATACCAAACATCATTCCTCATTATTGATTGGTATTCCTCGACCAGTGAATCCTTCCATTCTTTCTTTTCCGCTGCTTCTTCATAATTGGAAGGTTCTTTGTTCATTATATCACAGAGTAAAGCAACATAGCTGGTATGAGATCTAGTTCTCTTCTCTGCTCTGTGTTCTTCTTCTGGAATGCCATATCTTTCTGCATCTTGAATGAGCTCTCTAGCCCATGCAGGTTTCCTCTTGTGATAGTTATTCTCACAGGGTGGATCTACAGGTTCTTGGGATCTTCAATTTCACGATCTGCATCTGGAATTGCTTTAGTCATAGTAGTGTCTTGAAATCTAGTTTCCTTAGGTTCTTCATAATCTTCAACAGGTGTCTTCCTTGATTTGATGAATGCTGAGTTTTCGTCAAATGTCACATCCCTGCTGACATCAATCTTCTTGAACCCTGGAAAGTATATTCTATATGCCTTCAAGCTTTCATTGTAACCCACAAAGATACCCTTCTTTCCTGAAGGATCTAGCATGGTCCTCTTTTCCTTTGGGACATGAGTGTATACTGGACAACCAAATATTCTGAGATGGCTAACTTCAGGTTTCTTACCATAGAAGACCTCTTCTGGTGTCTTGTTGTCCAATATCTTGTGGGGTGTTCTGTTCTGCATTCTTGTCCAATAGTTGTCCTAGCTGCTTCTTCCCATAGATGCATAGGTAGATCCTGGTCATGCAGCATTTCCCTTGCTGCTTCCATGATTGTTCGATTCTTTCTTTTTGCAACTCCATTCTGTTGTGGAATGTAAGGAGCAGTCAACTCCCTCTTAATCCCTGAATCACTGCATAGTTTCTTGAAGTCACCTGAAGTGAATTCTCCGCCATTGTCGAATCTGAAAGTCTTGATCTTCTTATCAATTTGTTTCTCCATCAAGGTTTTGAATTCCTTGAATTTATCAAATACTTCATCTTTTTTCTTCAAGAAGTAAACCCAAGTCTTCCTAGAGAAGTCATCAATGAAAGAGACATAGTAAACATACCCACTCAGAGAACTGGATGACATCGGACTGCATACATCCGAGTGGATGATTTCCAAGATTCCTTTAGCTTTGCTTTCACTGCTTGGAAATGATTTATTTATGTTCTTTCCTTTTGCACATCCTTTGCAAAAACCTTCATGATTTGTCTTGATTTCAGGAAGACCCTCTATAGCCTTGCTTGCAATTGGAAGTGCCCTATAGTGCATATCAGCAAGTCTTCTATGCCAAAGTTCACTTGGCTCCATGGAATCATGCACCATGGCATGTTCAGGTTGTCCCTTCAATTTATACAATCCTCCCTCTTATTCTCCAATCACCACTGCATCATCTATGGTCTTTCCTTTTGCCCACATTAGAACTTGGCCATCCACAAATGCAACCCTCATACCTTTTGCATCCAATGCAGATATGGAGAGTAGGTTTTTCTTAAGCCCATGTACATAAAGAACTTATTTCATCTTCAAAGACTTTCCATAGTCTAGGTTGTAGGAGGCTTCCCCACTTCCTTTGATAGGGTATTGATAATCATCCCCAAGTTTCACCTTATGGGGTGATTCATGTTCAGATAGATTTACAAAAGATTCTTTAAACCTAGTCATGTGTTTGGAAGCCCCACTATCAATAATCCAATCATTACAACCATGAGAAATAGTACCTGTGAGAGTAGAGATTAGAACATACTCTTCTTCGCTTGATGAGTCATCATCATCACTTTCTGCTCTAGCCTTCTTCTTGGGAGGTTCATCATCCTCGACAGCATGAGCATGGTACCTTCTTTTGCTACCCTTCTTCTTCTTGTTGAAGTTGTTGTTGTCCTTCTTGTTCTTGGGACAATTTATGGTAATATGTCCCTTTTCATTACAGGTGAAGCATATTCTCCTTTCTTTATGGTGATGTGAAGATTTCTTGAAGTAAGATGGCTCTCTCTTGGACTTCCCTTTCTTGGTGTGAGTTGTGAGAGATTGATCTTCATTCCCCATATTTTCTTCTCGTGCCACAAGCCTTGCTTCTTCTTGTGAGAATTATTCCCAGAGTCTGTTGAAGGACACCAACTTCTTTCTTGCACAGATTCCCTGGATAAAGGAATCCCATGACCTAGGTAGGCCATTCAGAGTGGTCATGACAACTTCACCTTTCTCCACCATTTCATCCACTACTTCTAGTTATTCCTTGATCTGAGAGACCCTAGAAAAATAAGATTGAATGGATTCTCCATTCTGAAGTTTTACCCCTTTTAATTGGTTCCGCAAAGTCATCTTCCGATTTATGTTCTTCCCTTCAAATAGCTTGGATAGGGAGTCAAACATCTCTTTGGGTGTCTTCAGAGATGACACATGGGGGATGAGATGGTCATTGATATAATTAGAAATGATTCTCTTTTCCTTGACCAAGTTTGTGGAGGGCTTTATCCTCTTCTCCCTCTGGGACATGGACCTCTTCCCTTACATATGAGTCCAACTCATTCTCTTCCAGGATTAACCCAATCCCATACTTCCAGGATCGGAAGTTATCATCCCCTTCAATCTTGTCCTCAAGCTTGGTGTGGTGAGACATCTTTAAAGAGTACTTCAAATGGAAATAGAAAAGATTTAGGTCTTACCACTTGATTTGCTGAAACCTGGATCTGGTCCTGGATTAGGGTTTGTCAAAGAAACCCTAAAAATTCAAAATGTGAATTTTAACTTTCTGAAAGGATAGAAAGATGCGCCTTGATGAGCTGATCAACCTGTTTTATTCAGAATTTGAGATCTGCAAAGCTTCACCCTTCAGAACTTCCTTTTAGTCTTCCCAGGTTCACTAGGGAGGACCCTGAATTAGGGTTTGAGTTTCCCGGAGATTTACCCAGCCAAAAATCTTGATCCAAAGCTCTAAACTTCGATTTTTCCAAGGAGCTTCCAGCTATGTCTTCAGATTTCAGAAATTCCTATTTTTGTGGAGCTTCCAGTACATCAATGCATATCAATCATCACAAGATGCAAACATAAGAGACAATAGACACACAAAGTTTCTGTGGGGAAAAACCTAAGGTGAAAAACCCCACAACTTCCTCAGAGATAGATAGAGCAATGATACAACCAAAGTACAACCCAAGTACACAGAGATAGACTCCTCCTAGCAGCTGATCCTCCTCCTCACATGTGTGCCACTTTCTGAGAGAAGGAATAGTGAGTTCTGAAGTGATCCAAATAGAGATCAGGAGATCTCTATTCATACTTGTCCTGACTGCCCAATAAACTTATGGGGACGGCTTGTCTATCTTAGTACAATAACCTCATGTTACATTAATCTGGGCTGACCCCTTACAAGGTGTTCTAATAACTCATCGGCAAGTTAACACACTTGCGACACTTGTCAATACAAATGACGACACTTCCGTATAGAGGAATAATACATCTCTATATGAGTACAATATATATATATATGAAATACATTCCGAAGTTACATATACATCAACACCCTTGATGCAAAGGGTATCTGGAGATTGATCACAAGAGAAGGCTTGTGGCTTGAGGTTATACACCATAAATATATCTACCCACTCACCATTGATCAATGGATTAGAACTAGGAACAAGGTTTCCAAAACAATTTCCATTATTTGGAAGGCTATGGTCAAAGATTATGATATCAGTGGGGATTGGTTGGCCTAGGATATTGGCAATGGTAAAAAAAATCATAATTGGTGAGGATCCATGTCCTAGTTGCTAGACGACGTATAGAATCCCTAAAGTGATGATAGATTATCTGAGGATTAATGGTATCCTATATCTATTTCAAGTGTAGGATTTACCAAATACTACCCAGCTTAGAAAAAACTGGTTATCTACTACTGTTTTGGGATTTGCAGGGAATCACAGTATTATTTGGGATCAATACTTAAAATATCTTCGTCATTGTCACATTCACATTAGTGAAAAGGAGGTCACTCTTGTTTGGAATAAGAATGTAATAGGGGGTTCATATCTGCCAAGTTTGGGATATTTGGTGTCTAGAGAAGAAGAAGATCACTCTGCTCCACCTTGGTGGAACCATTCTTTATGGAAGATGATTCTCTTTGAATACTAAATTGTTCTTTTGGCTGGCATAGAGTGGAAACATTTTTGTTTGGGATAGACTGATAAATTTCTTGGGCATTGGGTCAAGTATATTCCCACTCTATCCGGTTGCATATGAGACCATTGACCACCTTTTTGTTAATTATCCTTACTTGAGTAACATGTGGCAATTTGTAGCTCATTATTATGGCATACAATTTATTTGGCAAGGTGAAAACATGGTTGATGCTTTTCAGAAGTGGATGAATAATGGATCATTTTCTGATTTCATATCCCTACCTATCCTTATGATCTGGGGCATTTGGTTGGCTACGAACAAGTCTATCTTTCAGAATGTCAATATTCCAGCATTGATCTATGCATCTAAGAGTGTGGCCATTTTGGACATTTTCCCACAGTCCCATGAACCCATCAAACATAGAATTATAAGGGAGGAAGATATTGATAAATCAATCAGTTGGTGCTACTTTGATGGAGCATCACAAGTTATGCCAGCAATCATGGGCGTTGGTGGCATAATATACGTATCTAAGGACCAATGTTTCAAATTTGCTACAGGGCTTTGTAGGGATACCAACAACTTGGCAGAGATGAAGGCTCTCATACTTGTCCTACAGTTGGCTTTATCCAAGAGAGTTCAATAGTTACAGGTTTTGGGGGATTCCTTACTGGTGATTGACTGGTTCAGACTGAAAACTCCTCCCAAAAATATCATTATGAATCCTATTTTTGAAGACATATATACATGGGGTTGTTTCAAGTTGTTTCTTTTCACCATGTCTATCAAGAGAGGAATTTGATTGCAGATTTCTTATCAAAACTGGGTATCCAAGTGCTTGAGAGTATGTGGTGAACCTGGGATGGTCATGGTGCTTCTGAGTCTGAGAATGGTATGCAAAATCAACCTATATGAGGGAATTTTCTTTCTCAAAGGTTTTCAGGCTTATGAGATGTGATAGTATATATTTTTGAACTTTGTATGCTTAGTTATTGCTTTTTGCATTGCTTTTTTTGGATCTGTTTTGTATGATTGTATTTTTCTTAATCATATTTTGAGGACTTTCTGCGAAGCCTATGTATGACAAGCTACGACTATTATATACAAAGTGGTTCATTAATGAAATAGATTATGCTTTTCTTTTTCTGTGGAAAAAAATAGCCAACCACTCTTACACTTTGCATCCATATAATTTTAGATTTTGATGTTGAAAATTTGCAATGGTGAATCTAAGTTTAACTATTGTATATATATTTTTTATACTATCATAAAATACCTAATCCATAACTAAGTTACTACACTTTAATATAGATATCATCCAAATAACATTTACATTTTTCAAACTATATTTCAACTTTCTTAAAAAAAATAATCACGAATTCATTAAATATGTATTTTATATTTATTAAAGTAATTAAACTATAAACTTTGGGAATTTTTTTCTAAATAAAACATATTTAAATAAAACTTTATCAACAAAAAAAATTCAATTTAATTGGCATTGCAAATTGTTTCATTATCATATAAGCATACAATACAATTAAAGCTTAAAAAAAATCAATTTTATTGTCATTTCAAATCGTTTCAGTGTTCAAATTATGAAAAACCAAATTATTATAATTTCACTGAGTGAGTAAAAAAATTCTTAAATAAAACAAATTTAAAATTAACCTTTAAAGAATATATATATATAAAAGAAAGCTCACAAGTCATCATTCCCAATCTTATAATCATTCTAGATTATTTTATTTTGATAAAATTACACATTCAAACTGAGTATGATGTGAATTATTTAATTTTCTATTAAATGGTTTTAATATATATATATATATAGGGGAGCGAAGTCATGCGAAGGTAGGGTTCAGCATGCGAAGGAGTATGGACTCGGACATGCGTTATTTTTTATTTCTTCAGTTTTCACATTTTAGGCACCCTACGTCCGCAATGACGGTATGTGCAGCCTCTGGGATAACGGTATTAAATCCAGACAAAACCCTTCGCACACACGCACACCAGCTAATATCAGACCCGTACAGAGCACGATGTATATTGAGGAGGTGGACTACGAGCCATAAGTTCAAGACGAATCCATTTTATGCACGGACCAAGAAGTACACTGCACCAAGGGTTTATGGGATATGCAAGAAAAAATCCAAGCACAGATGGAGAGCATACCACCCTGTGAAATCATGAATGAACATGACGTGAATTCAAGTGCGAATGATGTCAACCCCATAAAATCCACAAGTGCAGTTAATACAGGAAAATCCAGAGGAATAAGGCCGAAGAAAACCTTCGCTGAACTCACAGTTGGAAAGGAAATTCAATTAAATCAGATTCCCAACTACCTGAACTTGGCACTAATAGGGAGATTTTGTGGCAAAAATCCAAGAAGAGAATCGTTGTTGCATTGGATGGAGATGAACTGGAATAAACTTTTGGGATATACCCCCGATTTTCAAATACTACCACGAGGATGGTTTCTAATCAAATTGAGGTAGATGGAAGATGGATGTAATCTCTTAGACAGACAGTGGCAATGGGGGCCTTCAGGCCTAATCCTTAAGAATTGGAGGGTGGATTTCAATCCAAGAAAGGAACCCCATAATTTACAGCAAGTTTGGGTTATATTACCCGGCCTTCCTTTGGCTTTTTGGCAGGAGCAGATCTTGGAGGCCATAGGTAACAAGATTGGAAAATTTATGGCTTTGGAAACGGACTTGGAAACAAAAATTAAATGCCAATGTGCGAAAATCCTAGTGGAATTGGATGTAAGAGAAGGTCTTTACGAAGAGATAGTAATAGTAATGCATGGTAGCCAATGGACGCAATGTTTAGACTATTGGAAGCTCCCATTCCAGTGTTTTATTTGTCGCAAGGTTGGTAATTTGCAGAAAGATTGTACCATGCACATAGAACCTACCCGTCCTAAACAAATATGGGTAAAGAATACCTCCAGCAGCACTGTAAAGGCTAGAGAGGACCAGTTGGCAATCGAAGGCGAAGTAGGCACGGAGGTGAAGATAGTGGATGATAGCTATGAAATGGTTAAAGAGGTTAGTAATCCAATCGATGGATGGGAAGGGACGTTGGTGAATATAGAAGATGTCGAATGCAAACAAAAAAGTCCTCAACATGTGGCACTCCTCAGGACTTTTTGAGGGACCACGTAACCGGACAACTCACCACCAGCAATTCAGAAAGGTCTCGACAGGATGATACGTCATCTTCGGACAACAAAGGTATTAAGATTGTTATCTCTTCATATATTCCTTTTTTTCTAAATAATTAGGAATTTAATCTAAATAAGTCGGGTAAAGAAACAAATACACTTTTAAGCTACTACCCGCCTACAAAAACATTTCCAAAAGCTCTAAATACTCAGTCAGAATAGAGGAAAGACTATAATATGAGATAAAAAAAATAAAAAAAACTTGTTAGAAGAGGAAGATTGTGTCACAATAGGGGGACTAGCTCTCAATCCTCCACGAAAATCTCAGGAAGGAAGGAAAACATTGTTTTCAAAGGCACAAAAACAAGCGATCTTGGATATAAAACAGGGTCGACAATCCCTAATAACTCGGGCTCTGAGGAGAAACAGCCCCAAGCAGGGGTCCCTAATGTTACTCCTCTCACTCAATGTAAGGGGGCTAGGGGAGGCCTAAAAAAAAAATGCCGTCAAACGACTAATAGCCAAATTAAAACCTTCGGTACTGATGTTTCAAGAGATAATGATGGAGGGGGAAAAAGCGGAGGAAGTCGTCAACGAATGTGTTAAGGACTGGAACTCGGAAATTATAAACCCAGATGGGCACTCTGGAGGCATTATAATGACTTGGAGCCCAAAACTAAAGTTGATCTCAACTTCTCACCACGGCTCAATCCTAAGGACTCTTTTGGAAGATGGAGAGACAAGATCAAGCTACACAGTCCGAAATGTATACTGACCTTTTTACGATAGAAAATTCTTCTGGGAATCTGTCAGAAAATCTGATGTTTTGAACCAGACAAACATCATCTTGGGAGGTGATATAAATTTAATGATCTCCATAAGGAAGGTCTGGGGAAAAAATGCGAGGAGCGATGCACTAAGCTCATATTTCGGATTTCTTTTCAAAAAAAAAGGACTAGTGGACATAGTCCCAACAAAGATGGAGCCCACATGGAGAAATAAGCAAGGGGGTGATTAGGCAATGTCCAAGAGGTTGGATTCCTTCTTGGTTTCATAAAAGCTAATTAACGACCAATTGATCATTCAATCAACAATCGAAACTGGAGAGAACTCAGATCATCGGCCGATAGTTTTGAAAATTAGGGTGTGTTAGGAACCAATGTCAACCCTTCTATTTGCTTTGTTATTATATTGTTGTTGGACGCATATGCTTTGTAAGTCGTCCCATAGTATTTGTTGATCCATAGTTTGTATTATTGTTGTTGGATGCGTATGCTTTGTAAGTCATCCCGTAGTATTTGTTGATCCATATTTTGTATTAGCCCATGGTTTGTATTGACACATGGTATTGACCCATGGTATTGTTGCCTAGACTTAGTATATAAGTTTGTGTTGAGACCAATGAAGGTACCGTGAATTTATTTGTATTGATCTTGCTCAAAGGAGGTTGCCCCCTTGAAGTGGCCTGCTTTCAATATAAAAGTGATTCTGAGTTCTGTTATTTCTGCTATCTCGTGTGTTTCATTAATTAATTATTGCAGGTTCTTCACATCTGGTATCAGAGCACTTTCTTGGGCTCGCTGGGTGAAATTTCTACTAAAATTTTTTTCGCATCTGTTGTAGCTTCGGATCTGGGAATAATCCCTATCCGCTTAACTGTGGGAAGTACTTGGGAATAAGCCCTAAAACTCATTATGACGAGTACCATCAGAACCCCAAAGTAGCTTGCCCATTGAGAGTAACTGCCAACGAAAAGGGAAACGACCCCTACCTAATTGACTAGTTACCACCCGTTAGGTAAACTAAGAGCTTTCATTTGTGGCAAAGCGGTTATCAGTTTTACCTGAGCCATGGAGTGAGGGGTACTGCCCCAATACGTAATCCGTCAGACAACATTGGTGGCCGAGTGAAACCCCTGAACTGTTAGGAAGTCGCACATACCTGGGGTCCATAACTATTTTCAGCCGAACTGTTGCCGATCACTGTCGTGCCATTTCAAATCCATTCTAAAAGTCGTTCCAGATCCATCCATTTCATATCTATTTTAGATCCAGCCGTTTTCGGACCAGTCGGCGCCGCTTCAGATCCCTCTGTTTTCGATCACTTCCGCGCCTTTGCATATCTATCTGTTTCAGATCTATTTCAGATCCAACCATTTTTTATCCAATCGGCGCCGCTTCAGATCCCTCTGTTTTCGATCACTTCCACGTCGTTGCATATCTATCTGTTTCAGATCCCTTCCACGCCGTTGCAGATCCATTCCTGAAGAAAAACAAAAGTATAAAATTCTATTTTTTGGCCATATCTCCCTTGTTTTCACTCCATTTCCCTTGAAACTTCCCTGCCACCTCAGTAATCCCATTCTGCATATTTCATTCCTAAGGACCCTATCCCAAATTCCACTTCCCAAAGCCCGAAATCCCACATTTGTCTATTTTTAGGGTTTTCCATAACTTCTTCAGATTTCACCCAATCGCCTTCATATTTTACCACCGAGTTCCTTTCCTAATTCTGCTTCTTTGTCCCTCTCTGCCAAATTTTCTCATTCTTTCACCCTGCTTCTGAAATCCCCATTTTTTGCTTCCCTATCCATCCGAAAGTGTCCAAAACCTACTCAAACCCCAATTACTCCTTCGAGTTTTTCCCAAATCCAAATTTCCCTTTACTAAATAAACTTTTGTTTGTGTTTTTCTATCCATTCCACCCCCCCCACCAAAAAAAAAAAACTCCTGGTTATGGTTGTCACCCGCGCAAGAGCAACAACCATGGAGGAATCACTTGTAGCCATCCAAACCAAACTCCAAGATATGAATGAAAAATTTCTCGGCCTCCATCTTCAGCATTCAGCCGTGAACAATAATCGACAACACGAATCTTCGGCAGCCAATGGGTTCTCTTCTTCCAGCAATTTTTGTGGTCCGAAACTTGAATTTCCTTGCTTTAATGGTATTGATCCAACTAGATGGATCTATCGTGCAGAACAATATTTCAATCTGCATAATACTTTTGATGTCCAAAAATTTCCACTTGCATCCTTTCATTTGGAACAGGAAGCCCTTCAATGGTACCATTGGTACATCAAGTCTCATGACGAGCCAAAATGGACAGATTTTTGCCAACTTTTTTTGCAACGATTTGGTCCTAGTGCTTTTGATGACTTCACCAGAGCACTCACTAAACTTCGTCAAAGTGGCACTGTGAGAGAGTATCAGACAGAATTTGAGAAACTAGCCAATCACACAGAAGGATTGTCTGATGAATTCTACAGGAGTTGTTTTATCAGTGGTCTTAAGGATGAAATCCGGTTAGAGGTTAAAATGTTCTGTCCCAACACAATGATGGAAGTCCTAGGGTTGGCTAAGTTGGCAGAAGAAAAAATTGCAGCCCAACATCGCTCCAAACCCACTTTTGTTCCCTTCCGAAATATGGATTCTCAATGACCTCCCATCCCGCCAGCTCCTCGACCAACTCCTATCAAGCATTTGTCTGAAACAAAGATGCAAGCACGCAGTGAAAAAGGGCTTTGTTATAATTGTGATGAGAAATTCACTAAGAGACATAGATGTGTTCAACAAAGGTTCTATCTCTTGGATATGGATTCTCCGCCTGCCTCTACAATTGGTTAAGAAACTCCAGATACAATGGATGATCAGGTCAACATTCAGGAGCCGCCTATTGACCCCCCATCTTAGGATGAACAACCAAAGATATCTCTCCATGCTTTATCCGGCGTCACCACCCCCCAAACAATGCGGGTCAGGGGTTACTTCAAGAAGCTTCCTCTTACAATACTCATTGATTTTGGTAGCACTCATAACTTCATTGACCCTTGGATCGCCAAACATGCTGATTGTTTTGTCCATCCTTGCTCCAACTTTGAAGTCATGGTTGCCAATGGGGGCACCTTACCTTGTAAGGGGAAGTGTCACAATGTGCATATCTCTCTGGAATATTATAACCTACGCTCTGACATGTTTTCCTTGTCCTTAGGCGGATGTGATGTGGTTTTGGGTGTTCAATGGTTACGCACACTTGGCCCCATCTTATGGGATTTTGCTAAACTTTGGCTGCAGTTTTTAGTTAATGGGAAACAACACAAATTTAAGGGCTTACAAGAAGGGTCTCTCTGCATCATCAATTCACATCATCTGGAAAATATCCTTAAGAAGAATTCACATGGTGTCATCGTTCAACTCCATTCCAATCAGATGCACCCATCAATGGTCTCCCCCACTTCCTTGGATAGATATGCAGGTATCCTTGCTAAACCAGTGGGCTTGTCGCCTTCAAGAGGCCTTTCCGGTACGAATTTAGCCGCATCTACATCTCAATAGGAAATGATAGCTATTTTGCATGCAGTACAGAAGTGGCAGCCATACCTATTAGGGAATTATTTCTACATCAAGACTGATCTCCAGAGTCTAGAAAATTTCCTGGAACAATGGATCTCCTCCCCAGCACACCTGAAATGGGTTATCCAACTCATGGGTTATGCATATGCGATCACTTACAATAAGGGTAAGGACAATATGGTGACAGATGCTCCTTCTCGCACATTTGATGACCTAGTTTCTCTTACAGTAATTTCTCTGCTTGTTCCAAATTGGTTGCAATCTGTTCAACAGGGCTATCTCTTCTATGAACTCCATGCTTCTTCATCAGCAGGGCACTCTAGGTTCCTCAAAATGTATGACCGGGAACAATGTAACTTCTTTTGGCAGGGACTGAAAATGAAAATTCAACAGATGGTGGCTGCCTATGATACTTGCTAGGTCAACAAGGGTGAAATGACACTCCTTTCGAGACTGCTCGAACCCTTTCCCATCCTTACACAGATGTGGACAACTATTTCTATGGATTTCCTAGAAGCACTCCAGTGGTACAATACCACATCTAAAAGGACACCATGTGAAGCAGTTTATGGACAAACACTGCCAGTTCTTCTTCCATACATGCTCAACAGCTCCCCAGTTCATGAAATTGATTCAGTTCTTCGAAACCGCGATTAGATTCTTCTCATTCTGCAGGACAATCTTCACATGGCAAGAATTTGACTGAAACAACAAGCCGATCAGCACCATTCTGAGCGCACTTTTCACGCAGTTGATATGGTCCTTCTTCATCTACAGCCTTCCAAGTAATCCTCTCTGAAACTCAAAAGGTGTCAGTGGGCCGGAATGCAACCCGAGGATGCTACAGGGGAACCACTCCTTCAGCTTCTGCATCAATTTCCACATCTAAAGCTTTGAGGAGCTTTTTTTAAGGGAGAGGAGATGTTAGAAACCCATGTCAACCCTTCTATTTACTTTGTTAGTATATTGTTGTTGGACACATATGCTTTGTAAGTCGTCCCGTAGTATTTGTTGATTCATAGTTTGCATTATTGTTGTTGGACGTATATGCTTTGTAAGTCATCCTGTAGTATTTGTTGATCCATATTTTGTATTGGCCCATGGTTTGTATTGACACATGGTATTGACCCATGGTATTGTCTCCTAGACTTAGTATATAAGTTTGTGTTGAGACCAATGAAGGTACTGTGAAGTTATTTGTATTAAGCTTGCTCAAAGGAGGTTTCCCCCTCGAAGTGGCCTGCGATCAATATAAAAGTGATTCTGAGTTATGTTATTTATGTTATCTCGTGTGTTTCATTAATTAATTATTGCAGGTTCTTCACAGGGTGCCTGAAAAAAATCCTCCATCACCCTTCAAATTCAATCCCATTTGGTTATCAAAGGAAAAATATAAAACCCTTATTACTAAAGCATGGCAACCTCTGAGAGAAATCCCGAATCACTCCTATATGCAACAATTCACGAACAATATGACAAGGATGAAACAAATCTCTAAAGAGTGGGACAAGAAATAGAAATCCTCTCAACAAGAGGAACTCATGAGAATAGAAGAGAAAATTGAGTTATATGTAAAAAACAAGGAAGGCGTTTTCACTATAGATGAAATTGACACTTTGAAGCAGTTGGAAGGAAAAAAGGACTCACTTTTTCTCAAAGAGGAACAATTGTGGAGACTAAAGAGCAAGGCACTTTGGTTGAAAGAAGGAGATCAAAACACCAAATTATTCCACAGATTTTCAACTCATAGAAAAAACAAAAATACAATTCATGAAATCAAGACAGGACAAGGCAATATGGTCAGAACCTTCTCAGAAAAAGCCAAAGCAGTTGTCGAATACTTCCAAAATAATTTTACAAAACCTGAAGGATGTCCAATTACAGAAATTCTGTAAGTGATAGGCCTCTTTCCTAGGCTATTTACAGATGATATGAATGAATAATTGACCAAATACATTATGAAGGAGCAAATTCAGACTGTATTGCATTCTTTCCAAAAAGGAAAAATCCCGGGCCCAGATGGCTTCACACTAGAATTATTCTTAGGTTTTTATGACAAGATGAAAGATGATCTTTTGGCAGTGATTAAGGAATATCAAAGGTCCGGAAAAATCCTGGGAAGCATCAATACTACCTTCATAAATTTGAAACCCAAAAAGCAGAAAACAAAAACTTTCGATGACTTCAGACCAGTGTCCTATTGTAACATGATCTATAAGATTATAGCAAAGACCATTTCCTTAAGGTTAAAACCAATTTTAAGCGATGTTATAATGGAAGAACAATTTGGATTCCTACATAACAGACAAATCCACGATGCAGATTCACTGACTGAAGAATCAATTCATAGCATCAAGACTGAAAAGCAGTGCGCCTTTGCTCTAAAGCTAGACCTCTCTAAATATTACGATAGAGTAAATTGGAGCTTTGTTAGGTTGATACTGATCCAAATTGTTATGAACATAGATATGGTTGATTGGATTATGGGGTGTATACAATCCACATATTTCGCAGTTATGATCAATGGAGCACCCTCAGGCTTCTATCGCCCTACTAGAGGACTTAAGCAAGGATTCCCCCTATCACCCTTTGTTTTCCTTTTAATCGTCGATGCTTTAAGTCATCTAATACACAACGCCAAAAATGAAGGAAAGATCGAAGGAGTTAAAGTCACCAATTATGAAGTAATCACCCACACCTTTTTGTTGATGGCATTCTTCTATTTGGTATGGGTTCAAAGGAAACCCTCAGATTTTATGCCTCTCTACTTGACAAATACAAGAAGGAAACATGGATGATGGTAAATGTAGGAAAATCAAGCTTGTATCACAATGAATTCTCTACAAAATTGGTTCATCGAGCATCAAAGATATTACCAGTCCCAGTCTCATCATTAACATAAGGTTTCAAGTATCTAGGTTTCTATCTTAAACCAAACATCTATGCATTCCAAGACTGGGTATGGTTGTATAAGAAAGTAGAAACCAAAATTTCTACTTGGACAAATCATTTCCTCTCCAGAGGAGGGAGACTGGTTTTACTGAAAGTCGTTTTACAAAGCATCCCAGTCTACTGGGTATCCATTGCATACATCCCCAAAGGTATATTAACCAAATTAAGAAAGAAATGTTTCTCATTACTCTGGATAGCAAGCAAACAATCAGATGGAATTCCACTTGCAAAATGGAGTAACATCTCACTTCCAAAAGAGATTGGAGGTTGGGGAATTAAAAAATTGCCCTTATTCTGCCAAAACACTATGGCTTCCTTGCACAAAATCCAGGCGCCTTATGGGGTAGAGTATTGAGCTCCAAATATTGCCCAAACTCCTCAATTGTTGAATGTTTTAGAAACCCAAACAAATCTCACAAAAATTGATCGGCGGGATGGAAAGCATTGGTTTTGGACTTCCCTCTAGTAAGCAATTGGACAACTTGGAGAGTAGGAGATAGAAAAAGTATAAGAGTGGGTGAGGACCTATGGGCAGAGGTAGGTGATAATTACAAACTCTCAGGGCCCTTACTTACATAGTTAAGAGAGCAAAGAATACATAAGTTAGCAGATTCCCAAGCCCATCACCCTCAACAAAGAGGAAGAGAAGGATGGAAATATGCACAGGATCTTAGACTGAGAGGGGAGGTGGCAGCAGAATGGAACAACTACATAAACACTCTGGTAGCAAGTTTTATTCATTTAGATGATGAAGAACCGGACAAGCTGATTTGGACTAAGAACACGGTAAATGGAGACTTCACAACCAAGAAGGGTTACGAAACTTCCATTTTGGAACAGTTCGACAGGGAGAAGAGATGGTGGTGGAGCAAGCTATGGGGAATCACCAGTCCCCTAAAAACCATTTTAACATTCTGGCTAGCATTGAACAATAAACTTTTAACTTGGGAAAACCTGAGGAAACGCGGATTTCAAGGCCCAAATTTGTGCATTTTATGCAAATCAAGTGAATAACAATTTGCTCATATTTTCAACTCATGTCCTTATGCAAGAAGTGTTTGGATCACTCCAAGAAGGACCTTCACCCAAGACAGGACAATCCTGAACTGTGAAAACACTATGGAACAACGTGCCCAATTTTGGAGGCAGAACCTGGGGGTTTGTTGTTTTGATGCTTTCCCTGCTCTCTTTGTGTTCAACATATGGGAGGCTCGAAAGAGAGAAATTTTCAAAGACACTTGGACTCCCTTTGACATAACCTCACTGTTGTTGGTACAGAAAACGCAGGAACTCAAAACAACTCCCAAACCCAACAAACGCAGTGTGATAAATGCGTTAAAAATTAATAAAATCCATCCATGGGAATTCTTTGACAGCGCAAGTTAGGGGGATCCGTCATTAGGAGGAGAAGGAAGTGTTATTTACCTATCCGATCACAAGAAAATTGAGATCAAATATGCTTTGGGACACTCCACCAACACCAAATCTAAGTTATCAGCATTATGGACAGTCATGAAAATTGCCTAGGACAGAAAGATTTCAAGAATTTATATCTATGGTGACTCCAAAATAGTGATTGACAAGTTAAATGGTGATTTCAATATCAAAGCTCCCCATCTACAAAATCTACTAAAGGAAATACAAGCATTGAATCCTGCCTTCGAATCGGTCTCTTTCTCTCATATATATAGAGATCTTAATTCATAAGTAGACACATTATCAAAATTGGCTCGTGCAATTCAATCAGGGGTCATAGAAGGTGAAGAAAAATTCAATGACCAAGTAAATGTCTTCTATATATCTCTTTAAGACATAAATCATTCGAATTGAGAGCATCAACAACAACAAGTAGATCAGATTTTTGTGCATCCATGGAAAACTACAGTTTTCAATTCTGCGATCAAAGGTAGTGCTTAATGCACTTGTATATGTAAATTTTGTAAAAAATCAAAGCTACAATGATAATGAACTGTTGTTTTAAGCAGCATGCTCAAGCAACTATGATGTAAGTCCAACTGAACAATCAATGTTATTCTTATGAATAAAAGGATTTTTTTCCATGGAATATATATATATATATATATAATTGATATTGATTTAATTTGTTTTAATTTTTGTAATATTAATCATATTATTTTATATTAAAATACTATAATTTTTTATAAAAAAATATTTAAAAACAATAAATACAATTTCATTTTGAACTATTTTACAAAATTTACATTATAATTTATAAAATTTAAATTAAATTAATATTATAAAATTTCTCAAATTTATAATTTGTCTTTAATTTTCTTTTAAAAATTCCCATTTTCATATAAATGACTTTTCAAATAATATACTCACAAAATTATAACATAACCATTCAATATATAAATTTTATCACTTCTTTTTCTAGATACATGATGTAAGATTGCTCACTCTCTACTTACATTACCATTATAAAGTTAATATTTAAACGATTGGTCACTCTCCACTTACACTACCATTATATGTCAACAATCTTTTCATGATTTTTTAAATAATCTACTTACAAAATTATAATTTAACCATTTAATATATAAATTTATATCATTTGTTTTCCCAAATCCATGATGTTTTCAAAATTAATTTTTAAAAATTGCTCATTCTCCACTTACACTACCATCTTTTCAAGAATACAATGGTGTAATGAAATTGGACCAATTTATAGATTGAATATATATAGAGATTATTTGAGAGAGGTAAGTTTTGCTAACACGACTCTAGATAGTATAGTAGTCATCCTTCTTTTCTATGTTGATGATATTGATCTTATGGAGAGGAGCCTCTATGATCTCAACAAGTAACTAAAAATTCTCATAGATTTTTGCTATAGTATGGGTATGACTATTAACACCGATAAAAAAATTGTTATGATAATCAAATCCCAAAATATCACTTATGATAATTTCATGTATCAGAGCAACAAATTTCAAGATCTCGTTTGTCTAACTACAGTTTATGGTGGAGCATGAGTATGGGGCAAGCTCTCCTCTGGAGCATTCAGCAGGGTCTACATAGTCAATTCTCCAGGTGCACGATATTGGGGTTGGATCTCTTCTGGAGCACTCAGTGGGGCCTACACAACCACTTCTTTTGGGTAAGATATCCATCAGCTCTATGTTTCCACATTTTTCTACACCCCTCCCCTGATCTACACCTTCCATTAACATTACCACTGATAGTCAACTCCCTCCCACTCTACCTCTTACCTTACTTTTGGCTGACTCTAGCCCTTCTTTAGACCCCTCTTTCATCCTGATATTCACACTCCCTGAACTCGTTACACCTCCACCTCTCTTTACTATCTCTATTGAACCCAATTACTCCTCTCCACTTCTTACCCATCTATTTGCAGCCACTCCTACCTTCAAAACCCAATCGAGGAGAGTTGCCCTATCTCTTTGGTATCACTTTCGACCTAAGTCCACTTTGAAGAAATGTGCTACTCCAACACTCGATACTGGGCTACAGACTTCCACTCAAGGAATCTTGAATCATCTAAGAGGTCGTAGCTCCGTTATGGCCTCATCGAGAATACAAGTTGTATTGGATCTTAGTGGGGGTAGACAAAGAACTATTAAGGGGGCCTTAGTACCCACCCTCTCGAAATTGGTTCGCTAATGCTTTGCATCTCCCTCAATGTGAAGGGTTTGGGCCAAGCCTCCAAGAAGTTGTCCCTAAAAAGACTTGTCTCCATTCATCACCTGTATATATTATTTCTACAGGAGACTATTGTAGCTGATGTTTTTATTATTTCTGAGTTAAAATTGCTCCTCCTAGGATGGGATTTCATTAGTTTGGATTCTTTGGGAAGGTCTAGAGGTATTATCATTGGGTGGAAGGCCTCCACGATATCTATGACCTCTTGCTAGGGTATTTATGCGGGTCTTGGTACAACATTTATTTCCAGAAGCTTGGGATTTGTTATAAAAATAGGATCATAGAGAAATAACAATAAACAAGATGCAATTATAAATCACATAAAACACATCACAAGAGAGACACCAATATAATGTGGTTCACCCAAGATGGGCTACGTCCACACAGAAATTTTCTAGTCCTTATTATTATACTATCAAACAAATGAAGGGATACAACCTATAGCACATCCGTTGTAACTTCCTCTTCACTCTCTCACAGTCTCTCTTACACAATCAGAGATCTTTGCAATGCTACAATACATTACACAGGTGTATTACAATGTCTTCCTTTTAAAGGGGAATTACCACGAGCTACCCAAAACCATGGTCCCGTAATCTGTTGGCTTAAAAAAAACCCAAAAAAAATATTTCAGAGGATTCGTCCCCGGACCCCCCAAACCCTCGCGGGGGGGGGGGGGCGATGCCCCCCAACTGGGGTGAGTGTACAATCCACTTGCATATCATATAAAATTGGGGTACAAATATGGCTGAAACAACAACATCTTTGAATCAAGAAGAGGCTCCACAACCAACAGGGATTTTCCTTCACTATTCTTAATATATATGGTCCACCCAACAATAAAGAATATTATTGGGACAATATTTTTGTGGTTAGTTTTCATCGGCCTCATAATTTCATACTTGTCAGTGATCTCAACTTCTCCATGGGGCCCTTCGACTCACAAAGATCCACTTACATATTATTTTGTTAGGAAGTTGGCACTTGAAGGACTATTCGATCTCCCCCCAATGATCATAAATCCTACATGGAGGAACAAAAGAGTCGGTGCACAGGCGGTGGAAAAAGGCTTCTAAATGAGGTTTTTCTATCAAACAATGGATCGGAATTAGAGGTGATTCTGATCACTTCCAAGTGTTCCTCGAGATTAGAGTTCAAAAAAATAAACTTCCAAATACCTATAAGTTTGATGCCACCTAGCTCAATGAGGAGGACTTTCACCATTTGGTGCATGAAAACTGGTTCCCCTATGACCCCACTTCTCATAACTCGGTAGCAATACATTTTTTTAACAATATCAAAAGGCTAAAAGAGAAAACAATCCCATGGGTTGAACATTGTAGAAGAGTTAGAAGTAAGGAAATCAATTCTTTGGAAATACAGCTGGACGATCTTCACTCCCGACCAGTTGAGCACTTAACGCCAGCTCTCAAAGCCTATATTTTGGTTCTAGAACAGAAAAGCAGAAATCTCCTTTCCAATGAGGAAGCTAGTCGACATTTAAAAAGTCGTGTTATATGTCTTGATAAGGGTGATAGCAATTCAAAATAATTCCACAATTACATCAAACATCAGGAGCATTTAAACTTTATCTGGGATATTGACGACGAAAATGGTATTCAAGTCACATGTTTCTATGAGATAGGAAACATGGAGGTAAGACACTTCTCCTATCTATACATGAAGGAAAATCAAGCAGGAATTTCCCCTATTCTCGATACTGTCATACACTTCCCATATTTGTTCACAGATGAACATAATGCAATCCTTAGAAAGTTAGATAGGCCATCACAAAATACAAATTAGTGTGAGCGATGGGTACTCTGCAAAGGGACAAGATCCCCAAGCCGAACGAATGTCCCATTGAGTTCTACTTTGGATTATTTGATCATATTGGTATCGATATCTTGGAAGTGGTTGAAGAGTATAGACAAAACGAAGGAGTCCTAGCTTCCTTCAACGTGAACTTCCTCACTCTTATTCCAAAACTAGATAAGGTAAACAGTATGGGAAACCTACGACCTATATCTTTATGCAAATGTGTGTATAATATGATTGCAAATAGGATAAGGGGGATATTTTCTGAAGCCACGCTTCCTGAACAATTCGCCTTTCTGCCAAGCAGAAAAATCCATGAGGCCATAGGGATCACACTAGAAGTCCTCCATTCTGAAAAATTGATCCAAACTCTAGTTGTGGTTATCAAAGCAGATCTGACAAAAGCATACGACAGGGTCAATTAGAACTACCTCAAATGGGTCCTCATGCAAATAGAATTTGACCTACAGTTAAACAATTGGATTATTTCTTGCATGTAGTCAGTTAGCTTTGTTGTCCTTGTAAATGGCTTGGCCTCTATTTTTTTTTGACCCAGCTGAGGTCTCAAGAAAGGTCACCCCCTTTCTCCCCTCCTCTCCCTTTTGGTTATGTAAGGTATTAGTAGGCTTCTCACACACACGAGGACCACATGTTCTCTAAAAGGTTTTAGCTTTGGAGTACTGATGTATATCACCCACCTACTCTTTGTGGATGATATCCTCCTCTTCTCTAATGGCAGCAAAAGAAAGATTTTGAAGATCAAATCTATTCTCAGTTTCTTCTCGCTATCTATAGGTACACTGATAAACTCACAAAAATCAATGCTTTTTTCCCTAAATCCGTCCCCAGAGGCAGTGGATAGAATAACACAAGTGATTGATTTTGAGATGGTTGATCCAACTATTAGTATAAGCTACCTAGGATTTGTCATTAAGCCAAATGATTACTCTGCTAGAGATTGGTCCTGGATCACTAAAAGGATATAAGGTAAGATAAACCACTGGTGCAACAAGTGGATGTCCAAATTAGGACTCTTGGTACTTATAAAATCCATACTAGAATAAATGCCCATTTACTGGCTCATAATAGCGCATGTCCCTCTCAACATTCTAGACTACATCGGGAGGATTTGTTCAAATTTTCTCTGGAGCAATAAGTACATTGGCCACTCTTTCCACTAGATCCTTTGGATAAAAATTACATTAACAAAACAGTTAGGGGGATGGGGACTCAATCAACTCCTGAGCTTCTCCAAAGCACTTGTTGCGAAGGGAATTTGGAAAATTATTCTAGGCAAGGAACTATGGATCAAAGTTATCCATACAAAATATATGTCACCCATGAATATCCTAGAGTGGATTCGATCTACCCCAAATTCGATCAAAGGGGTTTCAAATATGTGGAAATCAATGGTAATGCCTTTGATATCATAGGAGACCAACTTATTTGGATACTAGGTGACAAGAAATCCATCAGACTAGGGATTGACCCCTGGGTTGGATTCTCACAAGCTTATAATCTCCATGAATGAATGATTAAGTCTCTCATTGATAATGGATATGTATTCCTCTCTCACATACAGGATAGACAAAACTCTTCACATGTTGTCCAAGCATGGATCTCGGTTGACCATCTGGGTTTTGTCGGTGACTGTAAAGCAAAGTAGGAAGCATATGTTCTTAACCTAAAAGAATATCATCTCTTCATAAAGGACCAGCCTGAACGACATATCTGGGATATCAATGTGGTTGAAGGTATTTATACTCCAAATATCGGTTACAATACACTTAGAGAGACATAAGAACATGGAGCACCCGAATGGTGGATCCCAAAGGTCAGTAAATTGAATTGTCCACTGAAAAACAAGCTATTCTTCTGGCTTACTCTCTGTGTAAAAATACCAGTTTGGAACAGTATCAAAACATTTCTAGGTGAAGGACCTGGCATATGTGCACTATGTTCAAATGGTGAGGACTCTATCGACCATATCTTTTTACACTGTTCCTTCTTCAATGATATGTGATGCTACGAAGAACAATTTACTGGAAGAAGACTCGTATGGGATGGAATTGATATCACCGATGCTCTCAACAATTGGATGAATGATTTTGCACATGATGATATCAGAGCTCTCCCCCTTCTCATGATTTGGGGAGCTTGTCTTGCTAGGAACAAAAAAAAATTCCAAGACTTGTGCATTCTTCCTTTCTCCTAAGCTGTTAAGAGCCTCGCAATTTTAAAACACTTCCCACAGGTTGCATCTCCCTCTCAGCAGGCACATACACTGGTTACATAGAATCTAAACAAACCCTAGTTTTCTTTTGATGGCATTTCCCAGGGGTCCCCTTCTTCAGGTGGTATTGGGTCCATCCTACAACTTCCTCACCGCCTTCTTTACAAGCTCTCGACTAACATAGGAATTGAAACCAACAACTTAGTTGAGTTTTCTACTTCCCACGAAGTCATAAAATTGTCATCAATCTGGGCACAAAGGAGCTAGAAGTAATTGGAGATTCCCTTTTGGTTATCACTTGTGTATAAAATAGGAATACATGAAGAACCTGCAATAATTAATTAATGAAAATACACGAGATAACATAAATAACATAACTCATAATCGCTTTATTGATCACAGGCCACTTCGAGGGGGCAACCTCCTTTGAGCAAGCTCAATACAAATAACTTCACGGTACCTTCATTGGCCTCAAAACACTCTTATATACTAAGTCTATGCCCAATACTATGGGTCAATACCATGGGACATATAATATTATGGGACGACTTACAAAGCATATGCATCCAATACTATGGGTCAATACCATGGGCTAATACAAACTATGGATCAACAAATACTATGGGATGACTTACAAAGCATATGTGTTAAATTTTTAGTATTAAATCACAATACTATAGGATCTTTGCTGAGAGAATAACATCTACAGTATATCAATGCATGACAATCATAATATGACAAGCATCACAAGCATCACAAGAATCAAAAGCATAGAGACAAGAGACACAGAGTTTCCGTGGGGAAAACCCTAAGGTGAAAAACCCCACAACTTCCTCAGAGATAGAGAGAGCAATGGCTCAACCAAAATACAACCAAATAACACTGAGATAGTCTCCTAGCAGATGATCCTCCTCCTCCTCACTAGTGCGCCACTTTTCAGAGAGAGAGATAGTTACTTTTCCGAGTGAGTAAAATAGAGATCTCCTATCTCTATTTATACTCACCTTTTTGCCCAGTGACCTACTGGGGCCGACTTGTCTACTTTGATACACCCACAATATATTATATATTAATCAGAGCCGACCCCATAAGGTGGTCTAATAACCCATCGGCAAGTACACACACTTGCGACACTTGTCAATCCACATGACGACACTTCCTTATAGAGGAATAACACATCTCTTATAAGGGTACAATAAATATAAATATAATATACAGATGAAATACATTCCGAATTTACATATACATCAACACTCCCTCTTAACTAGGAAGGTATTTCTCGACACAGATCTGCTAGACAAGTCTTCTTCTCTGGATCATCGTCATCGATGCATCGTCATCATCATCGTCATTGCTGCTACTATCTCAACCAATCTCTGTCTCTACTCGTCATAGGAAGTTCTACAGAGCCAGTCCTTTTTCATACTGGATGTAGGCCCACCACCTGCAGGTCTTCGTCATCACTGGCCATACTGTGGAATCCTCAGGACTTTTACGTGCGTCACAAAACCTCGAAAGAGCATCCCAGGTTGTTACGAGCACACAGCTCTACCTATAGGATCTCCCAGGGCAACGAATTACATGTGACCTCACCACAAAACCTCGCAAGAGCATCCCAGGCTGTTACGAGCACACAGCTCTACCTATAGGATCTCCCAGGGCAACGAATTACATGTGGTCATGGAAAAACCTCGCAAGAGCATCCCAGGACTGATTACGGGCACACAGCCCAACCTATCGGATCTCCCAGGGAAACGAATTACATGCCATAGGACAAAACCTCGCAAGAGCATCTGCCAGATATCCCAGGGCGCTATTATATGCCATAGGCAAAACCTCGAAAGACTATCTGCAGATCTCCCAGGGCAATGAATTACATGTCCTCCCAGAGCAAAACCTCGAAAGAGCATTTGCCAGATGTCCCAGGGCACCGAATTACATGCCATAGGAAAAACCTCGAAAGACCATATGCAAATCTCCCAGGGCAACGAATTACATGCTCATCTGCACAACCTGATCCACGGCCATAGAGTATCAACCTGATACTCACCATACATCATCCTGATGTATCCATGATCATCCTGATCATCATCACTGCAACGTCCTGCTGCATGTCATCTGGAGCAACCTCCTGAAGCTCGTCATCTATGATCATCCTGATCATCACTGCAACATCCTGCTGCATGTCATCTGGAGCAACCTCCTGAAGCTCGTCATCTATGATCATCCTGATCATCACTGCAACATCCTGCTGCATGTCAAGTATCATACATGATCCTCCTGATCATCAATGTATCCACCTGATACAAATACATGATACATATCATCATACATGATCCTCCTGATCATCAATGCATCTACCTGATGCATACCAAGTATCTACCTGATACATATCATCATACATGATCCTCCTGGTCATCAATATATCCACCTGATACAAATACAAATACATGATACATATCACCATACATGATCCACCTGATCATACAATGTATCCACCTGATACATATGCAAATACATGGTCCAAGCATCCAACATGATGCATACATACATACATAAAATGATCCAACTGATCATATCCAAGCAGAAACCAGAACATCATCCTTATGCTCATCATCCAGCGCTTACATCCATAGTCATGTGAAGGATCCTCCTTCCAACATGCTTGGAATGGCTTCAGCAAATGTGTTCATCACTTCTTCCTCGAAGTATCCTCGATCTGAAGCACGCCAAGCCTCTCTCTGAAGTACTCGAACTTCACCCTGGCTAGTGGCTTCGTCAGCACATCTGCAATCTGCTCGTCCGTCGCAACATACAGGAGCTTCACAGCTCCTCTCTGCACCATATCCCTGATATAGTGATATTTGATCTCTATGTGTTTCGACCTGTCATGAAACACTGGGTTCTCGGACAGCTTCACACAACTCTGGTTATCACAGAAGATACCAATAGCCTCCAACGGGAGATCAAATAACTCAGACAGTAGCTTCCGTAGCCATACTGCCTCACAACTAGCTGAACAGGCTGCAACATACTCTGCCTCAGCTCTACTCAGTGCTACGCAGGACTGCTTCCTGCTAAACCAAGAGATCACACCTGATCCCATACTAAAGCAACACCCAGATGTGCTCTTCCTGTCTGCAGCACTGCCAGCCCAGTCTGAATCAACATAACCCTGCAGGTTAAACTTTTGATTTGCCTCATACCTGAGCCCATAATCCACTGTACCCTTTAGGTACCTCAGAACATGCTTTACAGCAACCAGGTGAACACTTCTTGGATCTGTCAAGAACTGGCTCAATGTGTTCACAGCAAAGCAAATGTCTGGTCTCGTGTTCGTCAGGTACATCAAGGACCCAATCATCTGACGATACATAGAGACATCAACTGGCTCAGATGAAGCATCACATAGAAGCTTCAGATTCGATGCCATCGGTGTGGCCATGGCCTTGCAATCCATCATCCCGAATCTCTTCAGGATATCTACTGTGTACTTCCCTTGACCAGGGAAGATCCCACCTGCATTCTGCCACACCTCCATACCTAGGAAATAGTGCATCATTCCCAAATCTTTCATGTCGAATTCAGCTGCAAGCTTCCTTTTAGTATCTGCAATTAGTCTGTCATCTCCTGTCACAAATAGGTCATCCACATACAGTAGTAGAATCACAGGATTCCCTTCCTCAACCTTGTAGTAAAGGTTGGAATCCGCTTTACTCTTGGTAAAGCCCAAACTAGATAGGAAACTGTCCATCCTACCATACCAGGTTCTGGGAGCTTGCTTCAAGCCATATAAGGCTTTCTTCAATCTGCATACATATGATTCCCTATCATGTATTTCAAAACCGAGTGGTTGTTCCACATATACTTCCTCTTCTACTACACCATTCAGGAAAGCAGTCTTGACATCCATCTGGTGTATTTTCCATTTCATTGCTGCAGCCAGGGCAAGTACTGTTCTGATGGAAGTATACCTGGCTACAGGTGCAAAGGTTTCTTCATAATCTATTCCTTCTTTTTGAGAGAAACCACGAGCTACGAATCTTGCTTTGTACTTTTCCACACTGCCGTCTGCAGCATGCTTGATTTTGTAGATCCACTTGGAAGTCACAACAGACTTCTCTTTAGGTCTTGGGACAACATCCCAAACATCATTCTTCATTATTGATTGGTATTCCTCAACCATAGCATCCTTCCATTCTTTCTTTTCTGCTGCCTCTTCATAACTAGAAGGCTCTTTGTTCATAATGTCACAGAGTAAGGCAACATAACTGGTGTGTGATCTGGTTCTCTTCTTTGCTCTGTGTTCTTCTTCTGGAATGCCAAATCTTTCTGCATCATGAATGAGCTCTCTAGCCCATATAGGTTTCCTCTTGTGAGAGTTATCCTCACAGGGTGGATCTACAGGTTCTTGTGGATCTTCAAACTCACGAACAACTTCTGGAACTGCTTTAGTCATGGTAGTGTCCTGAAATCTTGTTTCCTTAGATTCTTCATAAACTTCTGTAGGTGCCTTCCTTGATTTGATGAATGCTGAGTTTTCATCAAATGTTACATCCCTGCTGACATCAATCTTCTTGAATCCTGGAAAGTATATTCTGTACGCCTTCGAGCTTTCACTATATCCCACAAAGATGCCCTTCTTTCCCGAAGGATCTAGTTTAGTCCTCTTCTCTTTTGGAACATGAGTATATACTGGACAACCGAATATTCTGAGATGGCTGACTTCAGGTTTCTTACCAGAAAAGACCTCTTCTGGTGTCTTGTTGTCCAATATCTTGTGGGGTGTTCTGTTCTGCACATATACAGCTGTTCTAGCTGCTTCTGCCCATAGATGCATAGGAAGATCCTGGTCATGCAACATTGCCCTTGCTGCTTCCATGATAGTTCTGTTCTTCCTTTCTGCAACTCCATTCTGTTGAGGATTATAAGGAGCAGTCAACTCCCTCTTAATCCCTGAATCACTGCAAAGCTTCTTGAAGTCATTTGAGGTGAATTCTCCACCATTGTCGGATCTGAAAGTTTTGATCTTCTTGTCAGTTTGATTCTCCATCAAGTTTTTAAATTCCTTGAATTTGTCAAGCACCTCATCTTTGCCTTTCAAGAAGTATACCCAAGTCTTCCTGGAGAAGTCATCAATAAATGATACATAGTAAACATACCCACTCAGGGAACTGGAAGACATAGGGCCACATACATCTGAGTGGATGATTTCCAGGATGTCTTTTGCCTTGCTTTCACTGCTTGGGAAAGCCTTCTTAATGTTCTTACCTTTTGCACATCCTTTGTAAACACCTTCATGTTTGGTCTTGATTTCAGGAAGACCCTCTACAGCCTTGCTTGCAATTGGAAGTGCTCTATAGTGCATGTGAGCAAGTCTTCTATGCCAAAGTTCACTCGGCTCCATGGATTCATGAACCATGGCATGTTCAGGTTGACCCTTTAATTTATACAGACCTCCCTCTTGCTCTCCAATCACTACTGCATCATCTATGGTCTTTCCCTTTGGCCACATTAGGACTTGGCCATCCACAAATGCAACCCTCATGCCTTTTGCATCCACTGCAGATATGGAGAGTAAGTTCTTCTTGAGTCTAGGTACATACAGTACTTCTTTCATCTTCAATGATTTTCCAGAATCTAGGTTGTAGGAGGCTTCACCACTTCCTTTGATTGGATATTGATAATCATCCCCAAGTTTCACCTTATGGGGTGATTCATGTTCAGAAAGGTTCACAAAGGATTCCTTGAACCCAGTCATGTGTTTGGAGGCCCCACTATCAATCAACCAATCATTACAACCATGGGAGATGGTACCAGTGAGTGCAGAGATCAGAACATACTCTTCTTCACTTGATGAGTCATCATCACTACTACTTTCTGCCTTAGCCTTCTTCTTTGGGGGTTCATCATCTTCGGCAGCATGAGCATGAAACCTTCTTTTGCTGCCCTTCTTCTTCTTACTAGAGTTGTTGTTATTATCCCTTTTGTTCTTAGGACAATCTGAAGCAAAGTGACCCTTCTCATTGCATGTGAAGCATCTTAGGTCTTTCTTGTTCTTCTTTTGATGGGATCTATTGAGGCGAGAGAGATCCTTCTTGGTTTTGCTTCTTTTGTTGTGAGCTGCAAGAGCTTGATCTTCTCCTCCCATCTTTTCCTCACGAGCTATAAGTCTAGCTTCTTCTTGAGAACATTCTTCCCGAAGTATACTGAAAGAGATCAACTTCTTCCTTGCACAAATTCCTTGAATAAAGGAATCCCATGACCTGGGTAGGCCATTTAGAGTAGTCATCACCACCTCACCATTCTCCACCATTTCATCTACTGCTTCTAATTGTTCCTTGATCTGAGAGACCCTTGAAAAGTAAGATTGAATGGTTTCTCCATTCTGAAACTTTACTGCTTTCAATTGGTTCCGCAGGGTCATCTTCCGATTTATGTTCTTTCCTTCAAATAGCTTGGTCAAGGATTCAAACATCTCCTTGGGTGTCTTGAGAGAAGACACATGGGGTATGAGATGGTCTTTGATAGAATCAGCAATGATTCTCTTTGCCTTGACCAAGTTCTTCTTGTGCAATGCCTTGGCCTCTTCATCCTCTGGGATAGGGATGTCTTCTTTCACATATGAGTCCAACTCATTCTCTTCCAGGATTAGCCCAATCCTATACTTCCAGGCTCGGAAGTTATCAGCCCCTTCAAGCTTATCCTCAAGCTTGGTGTGGAGAGACATCTTTAAGAGTACTTCAAATGGAAATAGAAAAGATTTAGGACTTACCACTTGAAGTGCTGAAAACTGGATCTGGTCCCGGATTAGGGTTTGTCAGAGAAACCCTAAAAAATTCAAAATGTGAATTTCAAAATTTCGAAAGGATAGAAAGATGCGCCCTGGAGAGCTGATCAGCCTAGTACATTCAGAAATTGAGATCAGCAAAGTCTTGCCCTTCAAAATTGCCTTTTTGTCCTCCCGGGTTCACTGGGGAGAGCCCTGAATTAGGGTTTGAGTTTCCCGGAGATCTACCCAGCCAAAAATCTCGATCCAAAGCTCAAACCTTCGATTTTTGTAAGGAGCTTCCAGCTGTGCCTTCAGTTTCCAGAAATTCCTATTTTTGTGGAAACCCTAATTTTTAGGGCCAAATCTGAAAATGCTCGGAACTGAATTCTGATTAGACAGATAGATGCGCCTTGATGAGTAGATCCAATCTACTATACTGAATTTCAAAAATCTATGGAGAGAAACCCAATAAACAAGGAATACAAGCTTCCGTCACTGCAAAATGTCTTCTTCTCAGTTAAGCTCTGATACCATGTTAAATTTTTAGTATTAAATCACAATACTATAGGATCTTTGCTGAGAGAATAACATCTACAGTATATCAATGCATGACAATCATAATATGACAAGCATCACAAGCATCACAAGAATCAAAAGCATAGAGACAAGAGACACAGAGTTTCCGTGGGGAAAACCCTAAGGTGAAAAACCCCACAACTTCCTCAGAGATAGAGAGAGCAATGGCTCAACCAAAATAAAACCAAATAACACTGAGATAGTCTCCTAGCAGATGATCCTCCTCCTCCTCACTAGTGCGCCACTTTTCAGAGAGAGAGATAGTTACTTTTCCGAGTGAGTAAAATAGAGATCTCCTATCTCTATTTATACTCACCTTTTTGCCCAGTGACCTACTGGGGCCGACTTGTCTACTTTGATACACCCACAATATATTATATATTAATCAGGGCCGACCCCATAAGGTGGTCTAATAACCCATCGGCAAGTACACACACTTGCGACACTTGTCAATCCACATGACGACACTTCCTTATAGAGGAATAACACATCTCTTATAAGGGTACAATAAATATAAATATAATATACAGATGAAATACATTCCGAAGTTACATATACATCAACAATATGTGTCCAACAACAATATACTAACAAAGTAAAGAGAAGGGTTGACATAGGTTCCTAACATCCCCTCTCTCTTAGAGAAAGATTTGTCCTCAAAGCTTTATATGTGGAAATTGATGCGGAATCTGAAAGAGTGGTTCCCCTGGAGCATCCTCGGGTTGCATTTCGTGCCACTGAATGAATACCTCTATGGTAGATTGAGAGAGAAGCTAATACCTTCTGAATTTCAGGGAGGATTGCGTGTAAGGATGTAGATGAAGAAGAACCATATCAACTGCGTGAAAAGTGCGCTCAGAATGATACTGATCGGCTTGTTGTTTCAGTCGAATTTGTGCCATGTGAAGATTGTCTTGTAGAATGAGAAGAATTTGAACACGGTTTCAAAGAACTGAGTCAATTTCCTAAATTGGGGAACTGCTGAGGGTGTATGGAAGAAGAACTAGTGGTTCCTATCCATAGACTACTTCATATGGTGTCATTTTAGATGCGGTATTGTACCACCGGAGCGCTTCAAGTAAATCCATAGAAATAGCTATCCAAATCTGTGTAGGGATAGGAAAGGGTTCGAGCAGTCCCAAAAGGAGTGTCGGTTCACCCTTGTTGACCTGACAAGTATGACAGTGAGCCACCATCTATTGAATTGTCATTTTCAGTCCTTGCCAAAAGAAGTCACATTGTTCCCGATCATACGTTTTGAGGAACCCAGAGTGCTCTGCCGATGGAGAAGCATCGAGTTCATAGAAGAGATAGACCTGTTGAACAGATTACAACCAATTTGGAACAAGTAGAGAAATAGTTGTAAGAGAAATTGGGGCATCCAATGTGCGAGAAGGAGCATCTGCCACCAGATTGTCCTTACCCTTCTTGTAAGTGATCGCATAGGCATAACCCAGGAGTTGGATAACCCATGTCACATGTGTTGGGAAGGAGACCCGTTGTTCCAGGAAATTTTCCAGACTCTGGAGATCAGTCTTGATGCAGAAATAATTTCCTAATAGGTAGGGCTTCCACTTCTGTACTGCATGCAAAATAGCCATCATTTCCTTCTGATATGTAGATGTGGCTAAATTCTTACCGGAAAGGTCTCTTGAAGGAAACAAGCCCACTGGTTCAGCAAAGACACCTGCATATCTATCCAAGGAAGTAGTGGAGACCGTTGATGGGTGCATCTAAATGGAGTGGAGATGAGCGATGACACCATGTGAATTCTTCTTAAGGATATTTTCTCGACGATGTGAACTGATGATGCAGAGAGACCCTAGTTGTAACCCTGTAAATTTGTGTTGTTTCCCATTGATTGAAAACTACATCCAAAGTTCAACAAGATCCCATAAGATGGGGCCAAGAGTGTGTAACCATTGAACGCCCAAAACCACATCACATCCACCTAAGGACAAGGCAAACATATCAGAGCGCATGTTATAATATTCCATAGAGATACGCACATTGTGACACTTACCCTTGCAAGGTAAGGTGCCCCCATTGGCAACCCTGACTCCAAAGTTGGAGCAAGGATGGACAAAACAATCATCCTGTTTGGAAATCCGAGGGTCAATGAAGTTATGAGTGCTACCAGAATCAATGAGTATTATAAAAGGAAGCTTCTTGAAGTAACCCCTGACCCGCATTGTTTGGGGGGTGGTGATTCTGGCTAAAGCATGGAGAGATATCTCTGGGTGCTCTTCCTGAGATGGAGGGTCAATAGGCGGCTCCTAAATGTCGACCCGATCATCCATTGTATCTGGATCTTCTTCACCAATTTCAGAGGCAGGTGGAGAATCCACATCCAAGAGATAGAGCTTTTGTTGAGCACATCTATGTCCCCGAGTGAATTTCTCATCACAATTATAACAAAGCCATTTTTTATCAGCATGCATGCATCTCTGTTTCAGACAAATGTTTGATAGGTTTTGGTTGAGGAGCTGACAGGATGGGAGGTCGTTGAGAACCCATATTTAGAAATGGAACAAAAGTGGGTTTGGAGTGCTGTTGGGCTGCAATCTTGTCTTCTGCCAACTGAGCGTATTTCATCCTTAAGACCACTAATAAAACAACTCCTGTAGAATTCATCAGACAATCCTTCTGTGTGATTGGCTAGTTTCTCAAATTATGTCTGATACTCTCTCATAGTGCCAATTTGGTGAATTTTAGTGAGGGATCCCGTGAAGTCATCACAAGCACTTGGACCAAATCGTTGCAAAAGGAGCTGGCAAAAATCTGGTCATTTTGGCTCTTCATGAGCCTTGATGTACCAACGGTACCATTGAAGAGCTTCATGTTCCAAATGAAAGGATGCAGGTGGAACTTTGTTAACATCAAAAGTATTATACAGGTTGAAATACTGTTCTACACGATAGATCCAGCCAGTCAGATCAGTACCATTGAAGCGAGGAAAATCAAGCTTCGGACCACGAAAATTGCTGGAAGAAGAGAACCCATTGTCTGATGAAGACTCAGACTTTCGTTTGTTGTTCATGGATGAATTCTCAAGATGGAGGCCGAGAAATTTTTCATCCAGATCCTGGAGTTTGGTTTGGATGGATACAAGTGCTTCCTCCATGGTTTTTGCTCCTACGCGGGTGACAACCATAACCAAGAGTTTTTTTTTTTTGAATGGGTAGAAAAACACAAACAAAAGCTTAATTAGTAAAGAGAAAATTGGATTTGGGAAAAACTCTAATGGGTAATTGGGGTTTGACTAGGGTTTGGACACTTTCGAATGGACAGGGAAGCAGAAAATGAGGATTTCAAAAGTGGGGTGAAAGAATGGAAAAAATTGTCAGAGAGGGACAAAGAAGCATAAATAGGGAATGAACACAGTGGCAAAATTTGAAGGCGATTGGGTGAAAATTAAAGAAGTTATGGCAAACCCTAAAAATAGACAAATGTGAGATTTCTGGTTGTGGGAAGTGGAATTTGGGATAGGGTCCTAAAGAATGAAAGATGCAGAATGGAATGACAGGGGTGTTAGGGAATTTTCAAGGGAAACAGAGTTAAAACAAGGGAGATATGGAAAAAAAACAGAATTCTATACCTTTTTCCTTTTTTTCTTTTTTTTGAATGGGTAGAAAAACACAAACAAAAACTTAATTAGTAAAGGGAAAATTGGATTTGGGAAAAATTATAATGGATAATTGGAGTTTGACTAGGGTTTGGACACTTTCGAATGGACAGGGAAGCAGAAAATGAGGATTTCAAAAGCGGGGTGAAAGAATGGAAAAATTTGTCAGAGAGACAAAGAAGCATAAATAGGAAATGAACATGGTGGCAAAATTTTAAGGCGATTGGGTGAAAATTAAAGAAGTTATGGCAAACCCTAAAAATAGACAAATATGAGATTTCCGGCTGTGGGAAGTGGAATTTGGGGTAGGTTCCTAAGAAATGAAAGATGCAAAATGGAATGATAGGGATCTTAGGGAATTTTCAAGGGAAACAGAGTTAAAACAAGGGAGATATGGCGAAAAACAGAATTCTATACATTTTTCCTTTTTTTTTAAATGGGTAGAAAAACACAAACAAAAGCTTAATTAGTAAAGGGAAAATTGGATTTGGGAAAAACCTTGATGGGTAATTGGGGTTTGATTAGGGTTTGGACACTTTCGAACGGACAGGGAAGAAAAAAATGAGGATTTCAGAAGCGGGTTGAAAGAATGGAAAAAATTGTTAGAGGGACAAAGAACCATAAATAGGAAATGAACACAGTGGAAAAATTTGAAGGTGATTGGGTGAAAATTAAAGAAGTTATGGCAAACCCTAAAAATAAACAAATGTGAGATTTCTGGTTGTGGGAAGCAGAATTTGGGTAGGGTCCTAAGGAATGAAAGATGCAGAATGGAATGACAGGGGTGTCAAGGAATTTTCAAGGGAAACGGAGTTAAAACAAGGGAGATATGGTGAAAAAACGGAATTCTATACCTTTATACTTTTTTTCTTTTTTTCTTTTTTCTAATTTTTCTTTTTTTTTTTCAGAAGGGATTGGAAACATATGGATCTGCAACAACGTGGAAGGGATCCACAACAGATGGAACTGAAATGACACGGAAGGGATCGGCAACAAATAGATCTAAAACAACGTGGAAGGGATCGACAATAGATAGATCTGAAACAGCGTGGAAGTGATTGGCAATAGTTCTGGACAGAGGAAATCTGTGATTTATCAGTTGAGAATAGATATGGACCTCATATGCTCAGCTTCCTAATGGTTCAGGGGATTCACTCAACCACCAATGTTGTTTGACATCTTGCATATTGGGGCAGTATCCCTCACTCCACGACTCAGGTAAAACTGATAACTGCTTGGCTACAAATGACAGCTCTTGGTTTACTTGATGGGTGGGAACTAGTCAATCAGGTAGGGGTCAGTGCCCTTTTCGCTGGCAAGTCCTCTCAATGGGCCAACTACTTTGGGGTTCCCGTGGTACTCCTCACAATGAGTTTTAGGGCTTATGCCCAAGTACTTCCCACAGTTAAGTGGATAGGGATTACTCCCAGATCTGAACCTGCAACAGATGCGGAAAAAAATTTGGCAGAAATTTCACCCAACGAGCCCAAGAAAGTGCTCTGATACTAGATGTGAAAAACCTACAATAATTAATTAATGAAAATACTCGAGATAGAAGAAATAACAAAACTCAGAATCGTTTTATTGATCGCAGGCCACTTCGAGGGGGAAACCTCCTTTGAGCAAGCTCAATACAAATAACTTCACGGTACCTTCATTGGCCTCAACACACACTTATATACTAAGTCTATTCCCAATACTATGGGTCAATACCATGGGACATATAATACTACGGGACGACTAACAAAGCATATGCGTCCAATACTATGGGTCAATACCATGGGCTAATACAAACTATGGATCAACAAATACTATGGGATGACTTACAAAGCATATGCGTCCAACAACAATATATTAACAAAGTAAAGAGAAGGGTTGACATGGGCTCCTAATAGACACCAAAGAATATTTTCCTTGGCCTATTTTTTATGATATTTGTAGATGATTGGTATTTTTTGATGTTATCTCCTTTATACATGTTCATCGAGATAGGAACATTGATGCAGACTCTCCGTCTAAACAAGATTTATAGCTCAGTATAGGAGTTTCTAAATACTTGCTAGCAGAAAAATATGTGATTAAGGAGTATGACCTAGGACCTGTCGTGGCATTATGATCATACGCCCATTTACATATAGGCCTTAGTGTTCTATAGGGAGACAAATGTATTTTTTTCTTTAGATTCTTTTTTTTTTAAAGTATCTATGGGAAATATCTTAGACCTGAATAGTGGACCTGAAATTGAAATATCTTGAATATTATACAATGTATGACATTTTTTACTATGAACAAAGTGGTTTGATTTTAATAAAATCTTGAGCTATGATCTTTTTTTCTTGAGAAAAAAAACAACTTGGAGGAAGCAAATTCATATAAATATCTCAAAATCAATCTTTGTCACTAAGTATTGCAACCATAGAATTGAGACCTCTATCTTTGGGATAGGAAGAAACTCCTATTATCTTATATGGTTGTGAAGTTTGGGGATGCAACATCTATAGAGAATCATGGAGAAGGATAGAGAAAATCCAAAAGTGCTTTATAACATATAATCTCAAAATTAAAGATAATACACCATATCATATCCTCCTCATAGAAGCAAGCATCTTCCCCAACTGATAGCATGATTATGACTAGGTACCTAGTGTACAAGAACAAGATAAACAACATGGGAGACAAGAGACTTCATAAAAATGCTTCATACTCTAGTTAAAATCACCTAAGACTTAAGCGGGGTTGGCATAAGTTATTTACAAAGTCTTGACTAAATCATTAGGGAGTTGAGGAAGAGGTTACTCTGCATAATAGTGATAGTATTAAAAGTATTATTACATCTAAATTTAAGGGAAGGATGTGGTGCGACAAAGCATTAAAGTATAAGATAAAATTAGGATATTATAAAGAGGTGATCAAGCATAATCTAAAAGGTCCAAAGTATTGCTTTAGTTTAACTAGCGTAAAGAAGAAAATCAGCATTGCTAAAATAAGAACAAACTCTCGCAAGATCCACAGTGAAACAAGACAATTTCTAAAATGCCATGGGATGAAAAAATATGCCATCTTTTTTATGGAAAAGGGTTGAAGATGAAAATAACTTTTTCATAAATGTCTTGTGTACACCCAAATTATAACACAATTTCAAAATATTTACTACAATATTGATCTTCCTAACCCTTTAACTTATCACAACTATTGTGATTTAGAAACGTTTCTCTTAAAGCTCTTTGAGCATAGAAATAAAATTATAAATAAAACCAAGTGACTCATTACATTTTAAAGGTCTGATAGACCATCGTCATCATCATCATCATCATCATATAAAAATCTTTGAGCATAGAAATAAAATTCTAAATAAAACCAAGTTACTCCTTACATTTTTAAGGTCTGGTAGACCACCACCACCACCACCACCACCACCATCATCATCATCATCTATTTTTTGAAATGTCTTTGAAGTTTTTAGAATAAAAAATTTATAAAATATTCAATGTAATTATGATAAACTCATATATTTGAAGTCTGAAATTATGAATTTTTAAGGTATTCATGAATCATAATCGTATACAAATGTCGAAAGTAATAGCATCAAGAAATAAAAAATGCATTTTAATATAAATTCAAGTAAAATGTAAATAAAGGTACATTTTAAAAAAAATTGCTATTAAAATTTTAATATAATTTTCATATTACATATAACGAAATAAAAATATCCATCAGTGAGATGTAGAATAGTCAGTGGCAGGTGATGGTTAAGACACCCTTAAGCGGAAAGGTCGTCGGTTTGAAACCCCACGGATACTAAAATACAACCATGATAAGGGTTGGTGCAGTCTAGGCCGGGTGCAATCCCTGGGTGATTTTGACAACTTAGATGCCCCTGGTTCGTGGTCTCTCAGCCAATGGTGAACCTTGCTAGTCAGGGGGTACTACCACTTGCCAACAAAACAAAAAAAACTAAATAAAAATATCCAAATAAAATTAAATGAATTGAAATTACAATGTTTGCATTTATAATCAAAATCAAAATTAAATAATTATATCTATTTAACCAGTAGTATTTATAAAATAAGTATTCAATTATGATAAATATTTTCAAATAAAAACTATAAATTAAGATTTTGAAAATAATTTCAAATAAAAATCTCATGATGTGAGAAAATATTAAAATAAAAATTTAATTACTTTGATAAATATAATTTCAATTTAAACGATCTATTTATTTTATTAAACTAATTAAAATAATTTTGTTTAGGGGAATCAACAACTGGATACTGGGCTAGTACTCATGTGACACAGGGTTCAGGGATCCAATCCCACTACCACTATACCCCTAGGTTCCCCACACCGCCCGCAAGCATGAGACACAGATAAGCCTGGGTGTGATTTGAACTCGTGACCTCTCTTTACAACATGTAACTTCATATCAAGCAAAACACCAATGACCCACACCTATGCAGACAAATTAATTAAAATAATTAAATATCATAAATAAAATATTTTATTTTAATAACTAAAATAAACAAATATCATAAATATATAACTAAAGAAATGATATTATTTTGTTTTTAGAAATGATATTATTTTGTTTCATTAGTTAAAGTAAAAAAATAATAACTAAAATAAATCAAAATCAACTACATTCAATTCTATTTTTAAAATCAAAATGCTTTGTCTATCTTTATTGTTCATATAAATAATGTGAACAAAAACTACTATAATTCTAATAACATAAAAAAAATTCATTTAATTAAAAATATAATAAAAAAATTCATATAAAATTACTTCAAATTATTTTTCCTATATAAATTTTGTACTAAAAATATATTTACAAATAAATTCTCCTTTTAATTATTCACCCCTAATACTCAAATCCATTAAATACCAATATTAACTAATAATAAATCTATATATAAAATCTATATCCCATATTTCAAATTCTTACTACATTAACTCTACTCTATTTTAGAGACCATGACATATTAACGGTAGGACCCATGTCCTAGTTTAACTAAGTTTATAAATAAATCTGTCTTTCCTTTGTTTACATAGTGTTACAAGTCTCTGTTTTGGTTTCTAGCTTATGTTTAAATTTCCATTCCCATGCCTGTAAAATATAACACATTTACATTTACAAGTTGCCATAAATATATTTACTGTTATTTATTTCTAACATTTACTATTTTTGTGTAGCTGTAATAGCATAGATAATAGTGCACAAATTACGATAAATTTCAGTTTCAATAACTTGAAATAATAATTTAACAGAGTTATAATGGTTTGTATACCTGTAGGATAAGTACCTTAGTAAGCTAGTTGACCCTTTGTTGCTCCTTGGTTCCTTCTTGCCTTGTTGTATGCCCTACAACCAATAGCTTTCCCAACCCTGGAAAATCAACTGACCAGACAACCTGGTATGCCACATTGCCAACTGGCAAGGTCTCATCGACCACCCAGCTCCAAAAGTTCCCCTTTGGACCCCCCGAGCCCAAACCGATTACAAGAAAACCAGTTTTCTCTTCACCAATTCTCCAACAAAAACCCTTCTCTTCTCCTCTAAATTTTTTGCTATCCTTCTCCTAATATCCAAAACATCAAAACATCGATCCCATTCCCCAAAATCCATTCCTTCCCTTATCCCCTCTTCCTGCCGACTCTATGCTTCCCATTACTACCCTTATCCTCCCCATTAATGAGGTCCCAACCCCCTGTCACACTCTAATTAATGGTCAACCCATGCCCTATCCAGTTGCGAATCACTTCCATAAATAAATTTTACCCTCTTCTTTATATCAATATGGACACGTTTCATGTGAAGTTTTTAAGAACCATTAAAATAATAACCACCGCCATTGTCTTTTCAAGTTGACATAATTAAAAATTAACTTATGTAATTATTACCCTCATGTTTTACAACAGTTGATTAATCATCCCTATTATGGACACGTTTCATGTGAAGTTTTTAAGAACCATTAAAATAATAACCACCGCCATTGTCTTTTCAAGTTGACATAATTAAAAATTAACCTATGTAATTATTACCCTCATGTTTTACAACAGTTGATTAATCATCCCTATTTCTATTATTTAATCATTATAATAATATATCATTATTTTAGTTCAACATCCAATTATTCGTAATAATCATTTAATTGATAATGGTCTATTAATTAATTAATTACTAATAATTGTCAATTGATTAATTAATAATAACTTAGTCATTTAACTAATGATTATCACACTTCTAAAATGCTAATTACCCTCTAATTATAAATTCAAACTAATTCAATTTATCAATCATCAATAATAATCCTATCAATATAACTCACACCATTATCATTGGTAAACTAAGCAATGGGTCTAATTGATACAATTAATACTCGGTTAACATTAATTAATTTAATACCAACATTATTATCACCTACTCACATTATCAACTCTTAATTAATATTTTATTAATTATGTTAATAATAATATGCCTAATCATTTACTAGCATTTATGACCACAATTAATACTTAACCTTAACCACAATTAAACCAATTCCTTTTATAAACCGACGTAATTATATCAATGCATCACTACATATGTAATAATTAATTCCCAACGAAAATTATTCACAATCACAATGCATTCAATTCTAACTGCAATAGTATAGTAGATAACTAATACCAACATATATAGGCGAGTTATGTAAGTGTAGCTATGGTTTACATACCTTGTGTAAGTACACTAACAATACTAAATCACACACATTCTCAATCAATTAAGTTATTGTTTATTGGCGCATTATTAACATAATTTGACTGTTGGATCATTCACTTAATTAAGCACAATTAACTGGTGAACAATAATACCAGTTACCAATTACGACACACGACTCAGCAATGTCCTCAACATTCACAGTTGATCAAGTCTTCCCTCCTAACATCATGGTACACCTATCTACCTACTCCGTCTATCTAGTTCACAACTAACTTCCACATCCTATCCTTCCTCTGTTGGACTACCCTGAAGTGTCAAGCCATGACCGGATCTAGTTAGAACCCATAAGTGGAAGTGTCGACTACATCGACCAAAATTCCCCAGCAAGAAACCACCAGTCATCATCACACACCTTGAGCAACGCTCTGTAGCACAATCCTCCCATGACTTTGGGTTTCGGGGATAAACGGTGGGTAAAGCCTCCACCCCCCTAATGGAACAAGGGACTATGTCTACACCGACATAATAACTGTGTTGCAACTTTTATTTAGTTTGTCATCGTATAACCAATCTGGGCCGTTGAGTTTCCTGAAACCCTACCCCACCTATACATCATGATAAACAACATAATAATCATGTGAAAAATAAATAATGCATCACTTGCATACCATTTATCTTTCGGAGTCCATGTCCCCGAGGCACTCTCACCTCGTAGGATCCAGCTATCACTTAGCCATTTTAACCTGTAAGTTAGTCTCTGACATACAATCTAGAATATCATGCACAAATCCTCAACATGTACACATACATTTCATCATTAAGAACATTAATCAATTCATTTATATTCACCATGCACCTGGTATAATATCCATTCATTCAGCATATAACTTTAATGGTATCTACGCACCCATCTTGTAGTAATTTGCATATATGAGACATAATTAACACATGATATATATATCTAAACATGACTACATACCATAATACTAACATCACACACACACACATATATCTCGGCAAAATAATAGAACCATATGTCCACAATGTCTTCAAACCGACGAAGTCTCACAATCAAGCAAATACAACATATAATAATAGTTCAGGTAGTAATATCAAAACGGGGCGTTACATTAACTCTAATATTAATCACACCAATTATAAATGTCCCTAGAATTTTCATATTAAAGTCCCCATACTTCTAAAGAACTTCCATCCATTTATTACATTCTCTCACAAGTTCATTATTCCATCATATAATATGTGAATAGAAGATTGTTTTCATTAATAATAAAAGAATTAATATATATAAATCTTTTCATAGTTATTAGATATTTACCCTAAACTTATTTTATTTGTATTACATATTTTTTCATATTCATAATCGGCGGTTAAAAAAAAAATTATTATGAAAAATTTTAAGCATCTAATTTTTTTTTAAAGTGTAAAAATTTTGGTGAATCTTATTAATTATTAAATTTTCAATTATAAAATGTTGGGAAAATTATAAAAAGATTCAAAATTTTAAATATTTTATATAGTTTTTAGATATTTTAGACGATTTTTAGAGTTAAAAAATGTTATCTCATAAAATTTGGGTGAATCAATTTAGAAAAAAAATGAAAATTAACAAAAAAAAATTCGAAAAAGGATCGAAAATAACCCATAGACTAAATTTTTCACTTAAAAGATTTCCACACCATTAAAAAAAATTACATTTGTTTCAATTATAACAATTATAACATTATGGCATGCTTATGGCATGCTTGCACATGTCCAATGTTCTTGTTTTTGGAGTATAGTCATACTTGGAGGGTAGCGTTTTTGGTGCATAGTCGTAGTTGGAGGGTAGTGTTTTCTTCCCATGTTTGGTGTGTAGTCATATTGGGAGGGTAGTGTTTTTGGTGCATAGTCATACTTGGAGGGTAGTGTTTTCTTCCCATGTTTGGTGCATAGCCATATTTGGAAGGTAGTGTTTTTGGTGCATAGTCATCTTTGGAAGATAGTGTTTTTGGTACAATCACACTTGAAAGGTAGTGTTTTTTTATGCATAGCCATACTTGGAGGGTAGTGTTTTAGTCATTGCAAACATGAAATCTAATCCTAAAATGTGAACATGAGCAAAGGCATATCAATCCCACAACTATTTAGCTTATGCTTTTGGAGTTAATATGTCATTTTATAATGAAATCTTGTCAATGTTAACATCACCGATGAACTTTAAGGTTTTAAAATATTTTTTAAGAGGCCATAAAATGAAAAATTAATTTTTGGGGGGCGAAAAGAAAGAATGAAAGGTAGTAAGGAAGATATCCATAAAGATAATCATATCATAATTTATTGAATTCATTTAATAATGATAATGACAATATGATTATATTATCACATAGTCTAAAGGTTTGATGATGGTTGAATTTTTCTTTCATAAGTTTTTTTACTACGTTTTCGATGGAATTCAATAAAGTGGGTTGACTTAATATAAAAAAAATTAAATAAAATTTATTAAAAATCAAAATAACTAAAATAAAATAAAAACAGAAAGTGTAGAGGCTCATGTATATTAAAATTAAATAAAATTTATTAAAAATCAAAATAACTAAAATAAAATAAAAATCATAAAGTGGAGAGGCTCATACATGTTAAAATTAAATAAATTTGTAGGATTAATTTTTGAGATGCATTACCCTGGTTTTGGGTGCCATCGCCACTGTCAACAGGGCCGCCAGGGGAGACACGTCTCCTTCTCTCGGCACCAGTTCCCAAACCATGCATTAATTAATGGATACGACGCCCCTCCATTTGGCCTCCCTACACGCAATGGATCCCATCGCCTACATGGCCTGGGGGATGGCATTTATGCCGGCTCAATTTTCATGGTCCTCTCGCTCGAGCTGGTATCAACTCGCATTTATTCACTCGCGTGCAACCTCTTACACTCCCCACGGATCCTGCAGGGTTATGAAGAACCAGGCTCGCTCCACTACGGTCATTACGCCTCTTGGTTATGCCCGGTCTGCATCCACTGCGGAGAGCTCAACACGTGCAGAGAGTTCAGCTTCTTGTTGCCCCTTTCGATTATGAAGCGCACTAGAGGCATCTCCCAGCGAGGTTCCAGTCAGGGCACTGGTAAATCCACGTCGGTGGAGAAGGAAATCCCAACCAACATTGGCTACAAGGATAACGTTTCAATGCCGGTTCACAGACTGGTGGATAATTGGGAGTCCAAGAGCGTTGTTGAGATTCTCGCCTTCGGTAGCCCTAGTATGCAGTGAACCACTATTGGTTGCTTAAAAATTTGCTTGGTACTCTGGTTGAAGATATGCTGACGAACTAGAATGTGGCCAAGTTGAATATAATGGAAACCAGGTCCAATATGGCTCAGTTAGATAGCATCCTTGTAGCTATTGAAGCCTGTCTCTCGGGCAACATATATGCAATTTTCCCTCACCCGTCTCCACCCCCGGGGGTTGGTCCTGAAGGTCCGTCGGCTGGTACTGGAGATGGCTTGGTCGGGGTGAATAAAGGCTTTGAGCCTCACGTAGTCGAGCAAGCAGCCGGGAGCTCTCTTCACAATTATGGGGACCTCGCTGCCTCAAGGGACGCAGCTCCAGCACCTGTTCCTGCTCCTCGTAGCACTCCATGTCCTGATCCCCCAACTGCCATTGCGGTGCAGGTTGTCTCCCCTCCTGGGACCTCTTTTCCGATACCCTCCACAATTGTCATTGTCCATAGCAAGCACCTTCCGAAGGATGAAGCAGCAGTGATTCTTCAATGAAAAATAGAGCCTCTGCCATTCAAGCTCCCAGAGCAGCAGTGGACATATGATCTCTTTGAACCCTGCCTCATCTCTGAGGAAACGCATGACTCCAAAGGCGCAGAAGCTAGTTCTTGAGCTCTGCATTTCTGGTTTTTTCATTATGCCTTTTTGTACACTCTGGCTTGCCCAGAGTTATAGTTATAGTATTTTACTGTCTTTCATGCTCGATAGCTATCCAATTTATCTCCATAAGTTTGGTTACAATGGTCTGTTTTGTAAAGATGGCACCTTGATCAGGGCCAATCTGAATTATCTGGATTTTCCTGTGGACTGTAACATTTTTGTACTATAATATAAATTTCCTATGCAAATTACAAAAAAAAAATTGAGATGCATTGAAAGACATAATTTTATTAAATTATGGTAATATCAATATTTGTTAAAGGGTTTTTTGAACAACCGCTTGCTTCAATCAATATTAGGTTGATAATTTTAAGTTCGAATGAATAGAATGAAACTTTCTGAAAAAAACATCTTGTAGAAAATTTTATGTGCTAACGACCAAGAGAAATTTTCTCACATATTAAAAACTAGACTTTTGGAACTCTTTAGGGACATTAAGCAAGGGCACTAAAGAGGCCTTTATGCGATTTAGGGTAGAATTAGTACCATTATCCTTTGAAACTAGACTTTTGGGACTTTTTAGGGGAGGCCTTTATGCTATTTAGGGTAAAAGTAGTACCATCATTTTTTGAAACTAGACTTTTCAGACTTTTTAGGGGTATCAAGCATGGGGACTAAAGAGGCATTTATGCTATATAAGGCATGAGAATTCATAATTTCATCTGGTTTGGTAAGGATATCTATAAATTTCATCTAGTGGACTGGCATAAGATAGCTAGCCCTTTCGCTAATGGAGGTTGGTCAATAAAGAATATACATGCTTTCTCTATGGCTCTATTGGCTAATATTTTATTGAGGGCACTTATGGTGAATGGATTTTGGGGAGAAATCATCAAACATAAGTACCTTCGGGGTCTTTCATTTCTTTAGTGGCTTTGTTCCCCTGATAGACGGGCAAAGAATATATCAAATTTCTGGGCATGTATGATTTCGGCCTTCTTTGTAATGGAAAATTGGATGGGATGGTGCTTGGGAAATGGTTGGTCAATCCTATTGGGGGAAGATCCTATTGTGGGTGGATCGAGATGCTTTAGATTATCAAAGGAATTATTAAGTGTGCTACATTCTCGTGGTTCTCCACCATGCCATCTCAGTGGTACCACTCGCTTTTCCCTGTCAAAACTGAACAAATCGGTCTTTGGGGTGAGATGGTAGTGGAATGGAATGCTTTTACACTTGGTTTATATAATGGAAATTTTAGATTATCTGAGATCGAAGACAACCTTGTATGGACATGGAACTCATACTCAGGGGTCTTGACCGCAAAGCTGGCTTATGAGGCTATATTCCATGCTTCCTTGGTGAACCTTGCATGATGGCACAGATCTGTTTGGAAGTGGAAACTTCCCCTTAAGTTGAAATTTTTTATATGGTTAGCTATGGAGGATAAACTGATAACATGGAAAAATATGCAGAAACGGGGATTCAGTGGACCAAACATATGCCTATTATGCAACCTTGGCGAAGACACGATCGCCGACCTTTTTATGGAATTCCATTATTTATCACAGGTTTGGGATTTTGTTGGATTACCATATCCAAGTTCCAAGGCTTGGAGAGGAGATTCACCTTAGGGATGCCTCTTATCTTGGTTTTGTTTAAATGATAGGTTGGGGGAGCTTGCGATATTTATTCTATGGGAAACTTGGAAGGCTTGAAACCTTCTCCTTTTTTAAAACAAGCTTATTTACCTATTCAGGTGTGCTAGGAAAGCAGTGGCTGGCTTCAAGGAATCCTCGGGTAATCTCTTCTCTCCTTCGCAGAAAACTCAACACTCACCTTCATAGTTACATTCTTTGGGGATTTATGCTTGTTTCGACGGTGCTTCCCAGACCTTGGGTAAATTTTGTGGAGCGGGTGTAGTCATCATTATGAATCAACGTTGTAGGTATTTACTGTGGATGAACTGTGGTTGTGGATCTGACACAAAGGCAGAAATGGTGGCTTGTTGGATGGTACTTTTTTTTGCTAAACAACTGAATATTGAACTCACACAGGTATCGGGGGAATCTCTGATCATCATTAACTGGGTAAATTATAAGAATGATATTCATGCTATCGCCCTCTCCTCTTGGATGTCCCAACTTCGTAGGCTCCTCCAGGATATGCAGGGGATCTGCTTTCTGCATATCTTCTGTGAAGATAACACTCAGGCGGATTTATTTTCTAGGCGGGGTCTTTTAGCTCGAGAAGGTTTTATTTTCTTTGAACTCTGGGAAGATCTACTACTGAGGAATTCTGGTACTCTTCCTCTCTTTCCGGTTTAATTGCTTGTCGTCTTGTTCCACCTTTTGAGGATTTGTTATGTATTACCTTCGCATTAGTGGAGGTATGTGGCTTTAGTAACTACTATATATTCTCTCTTTTTGTTATTCCATTTATGGCTATACACAATGAGATATCAGTGGTTTTGTGGATCTCCATGCTACTGTGGTTAATACTAGCTCTGGGAAGGGATGCAACTTTGTAATATGTTGGATCATGGTTTTGATGACCATCATATGGTCTATTTAAGGCTATACTGTGAAAGATGTAATTTATTTTTCTTGCTAATCATATATACTATCAATAGTATAGAGGTTTTTTCAGAGTGAAAAAAAAGGTAGAAGTAACACTATCATTGTTGTTTTATTATGATTAGTACATTGAATCAACGGGCTTTAAATTTATGGAATAGAATGTTTAAATATCTCTATCTCTTTATCGAAGTATAAAACATGTTTGTCTGGTTTTTATTATCATCCTTCTTTATCTATGTTTATTTTTTTAATCCTTTTCTCGTTGTTTAGGACTTGTATGAAGGGTTAGTGACATATAGTCTTTGCTACAATTATAGTTAGTGATTAGAATTTTAATGTTTCCATCTTGAATGTAACTACATTGTTTTAAAGTGGTAAGGACCTTCCCCATATTTAGTTCTAGATTCTAATTATCTCCCCTTTCTTATATGATGTTGTTGATAATGTGACTACCCATTGGCACCTACTTTGATTTATTGAACTTTAATAAATATAAGTTAATTATTTGTTTTTATTATGTTGTTCTTAAGCTCAAATGCCTTGCAAATGAGATTACCAAGATCACTTTGATTTTCATGGATTGACACATTATAAATACTAGTGGTATTAGAAATGTTTCAAAATGTGACTTAAACTCTATGTAACATGTGTACTCCAAGAGAAAATGTTTTTATTTTTTTATCTTGTTAGAATTTGAAAACTTTACAAACACTTTCTTCCTGGGTTGTTTTTGATGTTATATCTATAGGTCATACCAAATCTTAACATATCTCCCTTCCTTGCTTGATTTGGTTTGATATGCATATTTTGGATGAAGTACAAGGAAAACAAGATCTTGTGGGGGAACTTCTAGTGTTAAAAGATTGGGAGAATTTATCAAAACAAACTCTACAAAAATGTCTAGTAAGAAAGAGAAGGCTTTTACAAAAGGTTTAATATAGGTTATTATAACCAAAAAATCTAGGCGGCCTTAGGTTTTAGTGGAAGTTTATTTTGCATTTTTTTGACATACATAATGGAGCATTAATGCATCCATATGTAAGATGCATCAATGCACCTTGTATAATATAAAACATTGGTGCACTATATTTTATTAAGCATTGATGTAGTGTTTATTTGCACACTACAAAATCGCACTGACAATAATAATAATGGTAATAGTAACGACAAGGATAATCATATCTTTGAAGGTAATGGTGTGGATGTTGTGATATGGAGCATTGATGTTCTTAGTATAAATATGAAAACTTATGCTTCATAATTAAATATGTGGCAATGCACACATTACATGCATTAATGCATGTATATTATAAATCACACTAATGCTCTCATACATACAAGGAGAATCAATGCTTCATAATTAAACATGTACTAGTACACATTACATATGTCATCAATGTTTGCATTTTATTTCTTTAATACATTCAAGGAGCATCAATTTATGTTGATACTTGTAAGGTGCACCAATTTGTAGATGCATGTAAGGCACGCTAGTGGGTGATAGAATATCATGAAAACCAATGCTTATATTTTGAACATGCACTAGTGCATACGAATGATTAAAATGCACTTGTATGTATGCACTTGAAAGCGACATAGGTGCTTCTCAGGGTGATTCAGTGTTATAATTTCCATTATGATATTTAATATTTTTGCAAGTATGCAAATGCAGTTATTTGTTTCTTAGATTTTTAAATAAATTTATTTATTTTTATAATGATATTGATGTTTATATTTTAATTAAATTATTTAGATATAAATATGGTATATTTGTACTGTATCATTTAAACAAATATATCAATTGATTACACATATTTTAATTGTAATAATGTAAATATCGACATATTTATAAGTTAACATAATATTTTACAACAACTTACACTCTAGTAAAATAAGAATCATATTTTACTATAATATAGTAAGGATCCCTTTCTCATAGAAAATGGTATAATATAAATGTTTGTAACAAACAAAATGTCAAAATTAGTAGTTCCAAATATCGGTAACTAGTGTTAATTTACCAAATGGGACAATATATCCACATTATCAAAATGTCTATTTTTTATAAACAAAATCCCAAAATATAAGACTTGTAACAATGAATTATATTGGTCAATTCTTGCTAGCTCATTCGGTTAAGGTGTGGGTCTCATCAATAGGGCGACCGAGGTCCAATTGCACTTAGGGGTAAGATAGTTGGGAGGAGACACCCAAAATACAACCAGCTGAGGTTGGTGTGGCCCAAGCTAGGTGTGATCCCCGGGTGATTTTGATGGCTTAGAATCCCCTGGGTCATGGTTTCTTAGACCAAAGGCCACTACCGCAAGTCAGAGATATTCTAGCAAACAAAAAAATACATTCAATTATATTGATCACCATTGATTGCTCAAGATGTTGTTAATGCTCCATTTCCTTGCATGCTTGATTTCTTCATCACTTGTACATGATATTGTACTTGGTTTATTTGTAATGATCCATATATTAGCTTGAAATTGGTCAGCATCTCTTCCATCTACAATATAAAGATAAAGTGTAATGAATATATCGACATTTATTGTATAATGTACGTGATTATGGAAATCAATAAACTTGCCATATCAGTAAATTACTAATGAATAATACACATTCTTTTGAATTCGTGCCTCATGTCATATTTTGACATATCTTTACTTGGATCCACTCCATACTTTGTTTCCTACAAGTTTTATATGTCATTGAAAAGTATAGGTATAATTACAAGTTTAATTTTGTTCCAATATTGATAAAGTAAGGTATGTAAAACAACATTTATATTTAACAATTATTCACTCAACCCTTGATACTCCTATATATACTCACAACCCATAATCCAAACTCAATTAAAATTTTAGATAGCCCTTCTTTGTACATGAACATATTCTAGAAAATATATATAAATAATTATAAATTAATTGAAATATAAAAATAACATTAGATATCAAATTTTGAATAAGGAAAAGGAAATTACACCTTACGAAAAAAATTATCAACCATTTTCTACCTTATTATCCTAGCATATGTGATGAATAGTTCCATTTTTTTTTTCTTTTTTGCAACAACAAAAAAACTTGAAAATGGGTATTTAATGCAATAAAACTCATGAATTACATATAACAATAATTAATAATTATGTACTTTTAATGCACATTTTTGTTGAGATAACTCTTCTCATGATTTAATTATTATTCAATCGTTGACCATCTCCTTGTACACTTAAATATGGACATCCTTACTAGCATGTTTAACATATCATCTTGCTTGAATTCTTTAATTTTCTTAGTCTTCATGAAAAAATGGAAATAACAATAGAATTATATTAATCTTTTTATGAGATAAATATAGCATGAACATTTAAGTTTGGTGACATTTTAGACTAGTAAATACATATTATAGAAAAATGTGTTTAGTAATAATATTTTCTAAATGATATATTTTTGTTCTTATTTTAAATTTGTTATCTGAGTTTCATGGTTCTCATTTCCCATTGCTCCAAAAACATTTTTTGTAGTTTAAATATAATTCGGTTCTTGGGTTCATTCAATTGATTTTTGCATTGTAAATAAAAAGAACATATATACATTATTTCCACTATGTCTTTGATAGTATTATAAAATACCCCCTTCTCATTAACTTCTAACACCACTCCAAAATTTAATTGAGGGTCAATTGATAATTATTTCCATAATTTGCAATATTTTCCTTCTTATGAAGGCCTTATGTTCCCCTCATTGGTTTCTTGACATAGCATTCAAAATATGTAAAATTAAATGCTTGAAACCTATTAATTACTATTGTCAAGAAGTACATTGTTAGCAAAATTTCAAAGAAAATCTTCATGTTGATCACTTTTTCATCCACCATCCTCTATTTGCAACATTTGCATTATGTTTACACCCTTTTCCACTCACATTGTGAACAATATTATTATAAAAAATTAAGATTTTGCATTGCATGACACACAGTAACAAACACACACCATTTAAATCCATACATAATTGAAATGAATTACTTGTCTATTAAAATTGAAGTAGCTTGACTTGTTCCCTTCTTGGGATGTGCATCTCTCATGCTTGTTGTAGTAATATTTTCCTTTGCATCATCTTCTATCATCCATTTTCTATCAACCAAAGGCCTACATAGTGAAATCTGAAAATTATGAAATATGTTTTAAACTAAGTTTAGACTTTTAACCTAAATTTGTAACAAGATCCTAAATGTTTTTCAAGGTTAGCTATGCACCTACTATAGTGATACACACTAGTGTGAATAATACATTAATATAAAAGTGATTACCTTGCCGGGAGTATCATGTAGCTTAATGTGTATCTATACAAAACCCTTGCACAAAGACACGTATGTTTTTTTGACAAGCAATGAAATCTGTAATAATAAACATGCTAATGTGTAGATATTATATGATGTGCACCTAAAAACCTAAATATTTTTTTAGATAAAATCATGATAGGGACAAGGTTTGTAATCCAAGGCAGTGAGGGGGACCCCGTTCCATTAAGACATTAGTTACATCAAATAAATCCTTGAGGCCAAAAAACACCCAAATAAACAATACCATAAGCCACCAAAATGCAAATATCTTTGTGAAGATATAGAGAAGCTAAACACCTATTACTAGGTTTTATAGTAACAAAAGACTAAAGGGAAGCAATAGCGAAGGTAATATTTGGAACAATAAAACTATTGAATGGAACATAAATAAAATGTATTGCTTGTAGCATTGAAGGTGAGCCTTAAACCCTTCAATTCATTCAAATTCACTCTAAGTATGCAAAGGAATAAAGAATAGTATAAGTAATTAAGGAATCAATCTAGGGAAAAATGGTTGAGATGAAAAGAATGAAGTTACATACCTAAAATTTATCCTTTGGAAATGGGTACGCAATGCACAAAGACCATGTCATAGCTATATTTGGTCACGTTTAACCATTTTTCTCTATTCAACCATTTATTTATGATTCCTAAATCATGTTTCATCTCCTTCATATATCTTTGAGTCTGTAACTTGATGCATGCTAGTTTCCTTCACGAAACCTATAAGCACCTTGAAAATGGCCCCAAAAAATAATAATTATGCAAAATGTGTGATCCTGAGTGAAGATCATGGTCATGTCATACACTTGTAAAATCCTAATCTTCAACCTCGATGACATAAATCACTTTATCAATGTATAAATAAGAGTATTATGATGGGAGAACGAGAAATGACTAGTAAGAACACATAAAGTTTGGAGGAAGTTTCTAGAGGATTATCTTCCTTGGATATTTATATTTTCTTCACCATAAAAACTACTTGGTTATGATTGTTCTTTCAAATTTTGATTTGTGCGTAAACTCTCCTTGAGTTTCCATTTCATAGTAAAATTGGGGGCTTACAAACAGAGTTGAAGTTGATAACTAGTCCATGCTAGCATATGTTGGTGTACAAACAAACATTTGGGTTCAATTGAGACCCTTTTTCCTCATTTTTAGGCATAAATTTTCCCTGATCCTATTTTTTTAAGGGATGAAGGAATCCTCCTCCTCTTTTCTAGGAATTAGTGCGCCTTCCTTTCCAATTGTCACCTAGTTGACTCCATAAGTGCACCTCTCTTTCATGTTATGGAGTAGTTAACTAGCCTAGCTCATGCATGTAATGCCCCTAGTTTTGACCCCTTGGCATATGATAGGGATCAGTTTTGATAGGTAATAATCCTATTCCTAAGCATAATAATTCAACAAATGAGCATCAATTGAGTTATTAGTACATTAAGAGGTTGTCATGCATGTCTAGCAATAGGAGTGTGATGGCTAAGGTGTTTACCTCTTTCTTGTTTGATTTACCTTAGATTTGGTTAAATATGATCTAATGTGTGGACTAGGAAAATATGTGCTCAACACAGGAGGAACAACATGACAACTTAAGAACGTTGGAAGAAAGGATAAGTGTCAAATATTCCAATGACCATGATATGCAGTCGAGTAAAGCATCAGTGTTAGATACCAACACCATCATCGAGGCTCTTGGATCTTAATAACTACTCGTCATCCTAAATTATAAGGATGAGAACCTATCATGCCATGTTTTGAACTCTAGTTTTTATCTTTTTGAATTTGTAATAAATAGAGACCCCTAGTCACAGCCACAAGGGTTCGATTCTTTTTTTTTTTAAGACGCATCGTATTTCTGAGTTATAGTTTACATACTTCATGTTGATTATGAACAATTAAGATATTAATTAAGAACCAACATTTATTTCATCTCGTGAGTTCTTGAGTACCATCCATATTCCTGTATCTACCTTGGGGAGGTCCCCCCCAAGGTAATACGAGAGTCTTATCAACCGTGGTTAAGGTAACTTATATTAGCTTGCAATTAGTTGATGTTTTATTACTACTCTATTTTCCTGTAGGATTTAATATTAATGCTTGTGGTCCATTTTATCATACTTTGTAGTTTTATGTCAATTTAGTCTTTACAACATTTCATTTATGCTCTTCCATTTCCTGCATTATATTCAGTAATTTAGCTATGATTATTTATTATCTATAGTTCATTTGCTAGTAATGCATTACCTTCAGTAGTCGCTTTGTGTTTTGTCATTTCATGTACTTAGTTCATTTCAGTTCAGTAGTTGCTTCATGTTTTGTCATTTCATGCACTTAGTTCATTTCAATTCAGTTTTTGCTTAGTTGCTTATATTGTATTATGTTTTAAGCAAATTTTACATTAGTAGGTAATACGGGTATTTCCACATTAGTCTAGAATCCATTATATGTTGCACATATAGTGCATAGAACCTATGAAGTTTTTACGTTCCCAGATTGATAAATTAAAGTAGGAAATCCTAATGATAGCATTTATCTTTGTTAAATCTGTAACCTACCAGCATATGTTATGTAAATGATGTAATATCATTGATTATTATAAGGAACATGATGAGGATCTCAAGGCCAAGGACCTGCCATGGATGTCCTGAGTGTATCTCAGCAATTAATGTGGTTCGTGGACCATGTGTTGGTCAAGCATGATAGAATTGTAAAGGTGATGTAAATATGCATGAGATTAATAAAGAAAACCCACAGTTGATTGTGCAAGGCAACAAGAGCATGGGGCATGAGTATCCTAAGGTTAGGGAGGGGCATAGTAGCACCATGAGTCCAATATATGAAATCCAAGTGTTTAAGAGAGAACTAATGGGCCATCATCCATCAAGTTGACTCATGTGTCCCAATCATTTAATTCTTCCAAGAGAGAAGTAGTTGAGGCAGTTATTGTCTCGGGGAAAGGAAGGTGTGGGTCTGAAATTTGTTGTGTAAGTTTCCCTACAACTCTGGGAATGAGGATTGCTTATTGCATAATATATCAGTCGAATTGAAGTCAATCCTTAAATTATATATCAGTTGGAAGTCGACGTAGATAGTTTATTGGTCTAAGTAACTCAACCTCTCATGTATATATGTCTATATCTTTTTTTTTGGTGATCTGAGAGTGTTTCTGAGTTCTGGTTCATTGTCATGGATGGAATCCAAGTATAGAGTCTATGAGTACATCCCTTTTGTGTTACTCCGTGTGTTTCCATTGGTGAAGAGATGGAATATTGTACCAATTGCTAAACTTGTGCCTGTCCTACCAGAATTCGTGTTGTATACCAATAGTTGCAAACTATTCCAGAACTTTCTGAGTGTGCCTAACAATTGTGAAGTTTCTTGTGAACCATTTGTAGCATGACTAGTTTTCATAATCAATATACCTTGGACTTGTTTAATTATGCACTAGTATAATTGTGCACTAGACATACCTATCTCTCCCCTCTATTTTGATGTTCTGTTGAGTATGGGTGATTGTTAGTATTTTTCTAACCTGAATGGTTAGTTAGATAGGCACTGGAGTGATTCCCTGGTAGGTAGTTGGTTGTGCACAATTGATATTTGTAAACCTAGTAAAGTTTGTAACCTCCTAGCAGATGAATAGGGTTTGGGTGGTCTTTCTACGCACACATTGAATATCACCTAGAGGAAGGTGACACCTGAGGGACTGTTGAACAATGAAGCGGTACTTTCTTAGTGTTGTGTGGGGTGGGTATTGTGGACCCTAAGCTGGCTGAGTCTGTGTGGGGTTCCTGGAACTATGATTGTAAACCAGATTTGACTATTTATTCCTTCACTGAGTTGTTTGTAACCCTATGGTGTTGATTGAGTGGTATAGAATCCAATAATGGTATGGACCGTGGAAATGGCTAATGCTATTGGTGAAGGATATGATCTCTTGGAAGATGATCAGGGTTTGGGTTATATTTCTACACTCACATTTAATAACCCTTGGAGAGGGGTGAAGCCCGAGAAACTGTTGAGCAAAGAAGGGTTACCTTCTTGGTGTTGTGTGGGGTGATTATTGTGGACCTCAAGCTGGCTGAGTCTAATAGAGGTCCCCATATTTATGTGGTCAGTTCACTAGCTTATCATTTCCACTCTAATACCATGGCATCATGTTGACCCAATTGTGCACTATCTTGGCTTGAGATTAATTATGTGCGACTACGGTAGCCTGTTAACCCAGATGTGCGTTAGCTTAGCTCAATATTGAGTCTATGTGATTGTGGAATCCTGTAAACTTAGTTGTGACTTGGCTTGGCTTAGGCTTAATTCTATGTGACTGTGGAAGATAGCCTATTAACCTAGCTATGTAATATCTTGTCTATGGATTTGTTCTTATTGATTATGAAGTGATCCCTAGATAGTTCCTCGTTCCTCAAGGAAACCATGCCCAATGCAGGGGTGGATTTTTAGGAGAAATAGTTTATGCTAGATAGAGTGCATATGGTTGGGTGGAATGTTGATATTGCATGGTCAGTTGCTTGGAGAAGCTACATTCAAGATAAGTGTTTACTTTATGTCTCATTTTTTTATATTTCAACTCCATTGTATGCATGTCGATTGGAATGATAAAGATGCATGTTGTAATTACTAGTCGTGAATATGAATTGTCTTGGTAGTAGTAGTCATGATTATTAGTAAATAAGTGTTGGTTATATATGTTTTCATGTCATGATTGCTTGAATATAGAGGAATTCCTTGCATATGAGTCCCCATTATGCATATAGAGCTAACCTTGCAAGAACTCAGTGACTTATCATTAGAAGTAAAAGTTTCCACACAGTGGTTATCATGCATGGTGGTTGACACATAGTGGTTAATGATTGTTGCGATGTGGGTCGCGTGATGGTCAGACTTAATGTGTGTAGTGTATCTACACTATATAGAGATTAATAAATGAAAAATTCATGCAAATTCAAGATCAGTGCGCATAGTACTATGCTTAGACTAAGTTATGATGTGCACGATGCGTCATTGAGAAAAGTAAAAATATATGGTGCAGTAGAAAAATTAATAAAAGAGCCATCTAATCATCTCTAGATCAAAAAGTTAAGAACAATATCCCCTATGGTCATAATGGGCCATTAAGGCTGCTGGGGACATAACAGAGTGGTATCAAAGCAATGGTTTCAACACTAGGCCTCTGAGCACAAGAAGAATCTAGCACAGTAATGTTAAAGCAACTATTAGGATTTATTAATGTTCTATCTAACAGAACTTCCCCTTTTGCACATTTATAGTAGCAAAAGTAGGACAATTATAGAAAGATAAAATGGGAAACAAGCAGAAGAACTACTAATTTAACTAGTGGAATGATCATCATGTATTATGCGCAAGATCCCTATGAACATGAAGAAGATGTGCAAGGTGGTAATGTAGAAACATAATCCAATGGAAGGAGGGCACAAATCGCACCTACAAAAAAGGTTGATACTGTGAGAAGTTTCAATGAAAGGTTGACTAAGGTGTAGGAAAAGAAACATCATAGCAAGGCTTCCACACTATAGAGTCGAATAGACCTCCAACATAAAGCTAAATTGGGATAAAATCATAATAATGGCAGCAAGGATGGGAAGAGTGCAAGTAGTCACTCTAGAGGAAGATCTTGATGCCAAGAAAGAGGTTCATGCAGGAGGGGATCAAGCATGTATCCCATAGACACCTCAGGAAATAGATTAAGTAGATCAAGAAACTCGTCAAATAGTTCATAGGGATTAGCTTGAAGATATAAAAGAATAAATTCTTGTAAAGAGAGTTCCTTTGTAGAATTCAAGAAGTTAATGTTATCTACATTCGACAGAGAAGGTAATACCAAACAAGAGGTTGAAGCATGGCTTCTTGGAATGAAGAAGTACTTCAAAATATGTGAATACTCCAAGAATGAGAAGGCTGTGATTTCCATCTTTAACTTGAATGGAAGAGCTACAATTTGGTGGGAGCACATCCATAAAGTGAAGGGCCTCAAAGAAAGGAAGATTGTCT